>CM063520.1:4800000-6000000 GCA_032199755.1 Ambrosia artemisiifolia | reverse complement strand
GGCCTCAACCCCTCCTTGAATGTGCCACGTGGCATCATATAGGATTTTTTAATTTTTGAGTTTTTTTAATAAATCCATATATATTATAATTATTTTAGGAAAAGATAAGAATTTAAAAACAAAATTAAATTTTCTCTCTAATGTTTCCTCCCATAACTTTTAAACGTTAATATCTTTTATATACAAGATTTTTTAAAGAAAAAAATTATACCAAATTAACGAGTGTTTTATTATCTTTCCAACGAGTACCATAGTGCTATATAAAAAACGGAGAAAAAAAAACTATTTTTGTGGGGTTTTGTTTTCAAATATATTTTACTCTACTAATAAACCACTAACGATAAACATAACTTCATAGGCAGATTCCTTTTTTTATATTTGAATATGATAACTTATAGTAGAAATTTGTTTAAAATAAATAATAATAATAATAATAATAATCGTTAATCATGTATTGGCAAATCATTAATTATGTTGTCATATTAGATGTTTTATTATGTTATATTAGATATTTCAACCCCGGGACACTCCCGGGATAAAAGCTAGTGTTTATCATAGTTGTCATACGGCCATCATTATCATTTATATTATATTTGGTCAATTACTATAATATTACTAAGTTAATAATAGGTGAATCTTTGATGAACAGAATTACCCTTAATAATATTATTAGGGTGTCCTCTAGATGTATATATAGAGAGAGCTTATTAAGAGATTAGGGTTGACACGACATAACACCATAACACCTAATGTAGCCATCCCCATTACTCTCATTTCTTTCAACCGTGTTCATAATTCAAGAACATGTAAACCATCAGAAGGATACACCCTTAAAGGGAACCCAATCAAGATGATGGTGTCTTTCATTGCTGAGAATTATGTTTATCATAGTTGTCATACGACCATCATTATCATTTATATTATATTTGGTCAATTACTATAATATTACTAAGTTAATAATAGGTGAATCTTTGATGGACAGAATTACCCTTAATAATATTATTAGGGTGTCCTCTAGATGTATATATAGAGAGAGCTTATTAAGAGATTAGGGTTGACACGACATAACACCATAACACCTAATGTAGCCATCCCCATTACTCTCATTTCTTTCAACCGTGTTCATAATTCAAGAACATGTAAACCATCAGAAGGATACACCCTTAAAGGGAACCCAATCATGATGATGGTGTCTTTCATTGCTGAGATTTCTGAACAGTTAAACATATCAGGTACACATGATTAAATCTAATCTTTATACCTTATGTTTTCGTTAATATAATAAACATGTTGTATTAGAGCGATGTTGAATATATCAATTCAATAATGAAATTTGTTTTGCGATTTCTAGATTTTGGATATTAAATGATCTATGAATATCATAAAACTTTCATGTTCTGTAGTTTTTCGAAGATAAATATAGAAGTGACATCGAAACTTTGTAATGAAATTACAAAGAAATTTTAGTTTTGATATTAATTAATTTTCTAAATAAGAATTCAATGTTATTTTTAATTTCTTTTAAAGCCATTGACATTAATGTTACTGATTTCATGAAATCTTAAAAATTGATCATTGAAATTGATGAACCATATTTGAAATTTAAGGGAATTAATTAAATATCGTTTTGATATATCTTTTCTACTCAAAACCGTAAATTAATAATCATGTTCACGTTGAGTGGGTTTTGGTCAATTTTACGATTAACCAAATTTTAATGGTGAAATTTTATTAAAGATTTTATTTTATATTATCGAATTCACTCCATAAACTCAATCAGAGATAACTACAGATTCATGACATAAAAATTATATTGTTTATGTTTTTTTTTCGGTTGATGTTCTTCAAGAACATCATAAGAAAACCGAAATTATTAGTATTTTGGTTCAAAATTGGATTTAAATTATGTATCCGATAATTTAGGACATAACGTTATCTCCAATGAAGTTTCAAAATCATTTATGATTAAGTCAATGATTTTGAAATGTTATGATGTATTTGGAGATAATCATCGTTTAAATTCGGAAATAGATATTATATAAATCCCTGAAATTTCGAACCATATTTATCTAGTACTAGATTATATCCCGGGAACGTCCCTGGGTTGAGAAAATCTATTATGACATATCAATTTTACATATGATATAGAATGATGTGATTTACAGTTATATGCAGGAAAGCTTTAGGCACCACACAAACAAAAACAATTAATAATGTCTCTCCAATGTTAACGTCTAACCTTAAACAATGTATAACTCTAATATTAATACCTAACCTAAAACAATGTACAACTCCAATGCTAACACATGTTGAAAATAGAATTCATATTTACTGATTTGAATATAATTAGTGACTTGCCTATACATGATTAATGAATTAGCTTAACACTTTGTGTTTTTTTTTCTATATGAACAAAACCCCACAAAATGTATAACTCTAATATTAATACCTAACCTAAAATAATGTAGAACTTCAATGCTAACACCTAACCTATAACGATGTATAACTATAATGTAACTCTAATATTAAAATATATCCTAAAGGCTAAAAAATGTACAACTCTAACATACTAATATTGTATCTAACATAAAACAATGTATAACTCTAGTATTCAACACCTATCATAAAGGCTTAAAAATGCATAACTCTAATATCAATATTCAATACCTAGCCTAAAATAATGTATAACTCTAATATTAACACCTATCATAAAGGGTAAAAAAAATGCATAACTCTATTATCAATATCAATATTCAATACCTAACCTAAAACAATCTATAAATCCAATGCTAAGACCTAATACTTCAAACAAAAAATAGTCGTTTTTTCTCCGTTTTTCATATAGCACTATGGTACTTGTTGTAAATATAATAAAACGTTCGTTAATTTGGTGTAATTTTTTTCTTTAAAAAATCTCATATATAAAAGATATTAACGTTTAAAATTATGGGAGGAAACATAAAGGAGAAAATCTAATTTTGTTTTTAAATATTTGTTTTCCTAAAATCACTTAATGCCACATAGGCATGCCACATGCCCTCTTTGAATGCAATGTAGGATAAATGGCTTTGGTTTATTATATGTATACTAGGTGAAATCCCGTGTGAAACACATGGGAGACCGAGTCTTAACATAAGGCCTGTTTATTAAAAGACAACATTAAGAACCCATCCGTCTGCTCCGAAGAACATCTGTTTAGTACCGTCTGTTTATTTATTTATTGTTAGGATCTGAGTTTGATTGTTTTGATATGTTTAGATGAACAATGAAATAAATGAAGTGAAGTATAAATGGAAAGTGCAGCGGAATGATAAACTATAAATCAAAACAAGAGAATAAATGTTTTTAATCGAAAGATTTCATTGATTGAAAGATTACAATATTACAAGTACTCCCCCTCAGCCTGATCACTCAGTGAATGTTTGTCTAAGAGAATGATTCGAGTGATGAATAGAACAGTACAATCACTGTTCTATTTATAGACAAATCTAAACCTCTGATGATCTCAGCTGACGTCACCTAAGACAGCGACCTCTAACAGAATAACAACATAAAACATCTGCTAACTATCAACTACTGTTACATTCAAAACACTGCTAAGATAAACTGCTGTAGAGGAAAGCTCTGATGGTCTTGTATCATCTGTTGGATCCAAAGTGTTGTTGGTTCCAACAGACCTTTAGTCTTCAGTACTTTGATCAGCAGTTGTTTCTTCATTAGATCTTTAGTCATCAGTTGTTTATTCAGTAGACCTTTGCAGCAGCAGTTGTTGTCATCAGTTGTTTAGTGTAGCAGTTGTTAGGATCAACAGTCTTTTGGGAGAAGTATCTTGAAACTACTGATTATTCAAAGGATCAATTAATAGTATATTTTGGCTTTCTAATCATCTGTTCTTCTCCAGGTCAGCAGACCCAGCAATCTCCCCCTAGAACAGATGATGCCAAAACTAAGCTTTATTCTTGATCTTTATTTCTCATCAGACTTTCTCTAATTTGACCTTTGAGTTGTAACTCAAAACTCAACGAGAAGAGGTCTTCAGCATCTCTTTCCAGCTCAAGATTCAGCAGTGTTTGGAGATCTTCTGCACACAGGCCATGAGCATCATCCATGCTGAGTTTCTGAATCTTTCCATCTGATCTGAGCAGAGTCAATTCATGGGTGTCTTTGTTGACCTTCCATTTTAGAATTTTAGAATCAGTGGATTGGCTGAGATGCATCTTTATTTTGGATGAGTTTGGTGAAGGAGTTCTTCCAATGATTTCTCTGAGTCTTTCAGAGGTGGGATCAGAGAAGTAGCGGATTTGGTTGAAGAGTCCCTCTTTTACAAAAGTATCAGCAAACCTTTTCTGATCTTCTTCTGACATCTCCTTCTGCTTTTTGAATTGTCTTCTTGCAGCAATGGATAAATCAGAAGTGTCCAGTAAGCTGTCTAAGGTAAAAGCCTGTTGAGGTCTCTTTAACATAGAATCATCAGCATAGACAGGTTTTCATGGCAAGGTAGGGTCTTTCTTCCTGTTTTCTTCTAACTTTTTATAAGTTTCAACCAATCTCAGCTTAGACCATCTTGCAACAGACTTCATCTCTCCATAATCAGCAGCCACAATCTCTTGTCTCATTCTCTTGAACTTCAAGGCTCTGGCTGGATCTCTGCCTTTGCTGAAGTCTGGGGCAGAGACCTTTGATGAAGGATTCTTGGCCATGTCCTCAATTCTAATTAGTTCTTCTCTGAGAGCATGAGTGGTCCAGCCTGCAAACTGTTTCTTGTTTGCTTTATAAGGCATGGTTGCCAAGATTTGTTCAAGAAGAGAATCCCTGACCTCCCTTTCCAAGTCACTGCTGAGAGGCATGGAAGACATTGAGTTGCTCAGGGTCTTAGCAAAATCTTCAATCCTTCTCAGTTTGCTAAGCTCTACTGAATGGATGCCCTGAGCACTCCTGTCATCTTTCCCTTTGCATTTCCCTTTAATAATGGCATCTGCCTGTTCAGCTTTGTATTTCAGATAAGTGTCTATGTTTAAGGGAACAGGAAAATTTGGAAGAGATGGGAAAGATCTTTCTGATGGCTGATCAGTATTGTAGAAGGATTGTAGTTCCCCCTTGAGTAGATCAAGTTCAAGAGGATACTTTTCAACCAATGGTGTGATGGTTGGTGGTGGTCTATGTGATTTGAATTGTGAGGTGTGTGGTGAGAATGATGAAAGTGGAATGGCATTTAAGGGTGTAGATTGTGTGAGTGGGGTATTAGGTGGTGTGGTGTGATTGTTTTCATCTTGTACAACAAAAGTAGATTTTCTCTTTCTGTTGTACAAGATTTATGGTGATGGTGATGTTGCAGCAGTGGTTGTGTTAACCTCTGTTGGTTCTTTTGTAGAACCCGCAGTTGTTTGGGATTTTGGTTGTGAAGTGGATGTAGTAGTAGGTTTGGTGGTTGGTTTGGTGGTTGTGGTGGTATCAGATGTTTTAGTGGCAGTGGTTTTGGTAGTAGTGGTTTTGGTGGCAGTGGTTTTGATAGCAGTGGTTTCAGCAGCAGTGGTTTCAGTAGTCAGTTTAGATGGTGGTTTCCTGGTATGTTTTGCAGAAATTTTCTTTCTTTTGTAGGAACCTACATCTTCAACTTCTTGCTGTTGTTCCCTTTTCAGCTGAATCAACCTTTCTGCTTTAACCTCCAGAGTGTCAGCCCTCTTAAGCTTGTCTTCAGCAGCCTTATCAGCTTTTTCATTAGCAGAGGTGTCAACTTCCTTTGCTTTGCTGGTCTTGGCAGTTTAAGTAGCAGCAGAGGTTTGAACACTTGGTTGTTGTTGTTGTTGTTGTTGTTGTGGTGCTGTTTGGGTAGACTCTGGTTTGTCAGCAGACTTTGATTTTCCCTTTTGTGAGGGTGGACAACCAAAGGGATCTAACTTTGGCAATCTATCTCTGCCACTCTCCCCCTTTTTGGCATCATCAGCAGCAAATGCATCATCATCATCATCTCTGAGAATTGTGGTAGGGGCAGAGCCAGTAGTCTTTAGCAGGTGGTCCTTGATCACTTTGATGTCTGCTTTGGTGTCATTAAACCTAGCATCCACCATGTTTCTGATCATTTGCATGTATGTCTCTTGAGTCTGATCTGCTAGTTTTCTGTGAGGTATGATGATGGGGGAAACAGATTTCCGTAGCTCATTAGCAAGATCAGCTGTGGATGGTTGATTCTGGGTAAGAGTAGCCAATGAACCCAAAATTGTCTTGATATCTTATTTGATATCAGCAATAGAGGTTTCAATGGACTGGACTCTATCCGTCAATTCTTGGTATTTTAATCCATCACCTAAGTTAATAGGATCATCTGAATTCCTACCAGTGGTAGTTTTAACTGGTTCAGTCCTAGGAGGTGAGTCCAAGGAATGAGAACTAGATGCCCCTTGGTCTTGGTTCTGGGGACTTTCAACTGATTTTGGGGACACAGTTGTGGCCTCATCAGTTGTTGCCTTCAAGGAAGTTTTAGTTATGTAACCACTGTCCTGTTGTGAGACAATGGTCTCTACATCAGTAGTGGCTGCTTCTCTTGAAAACTCACCAAGAGTTACATTGAACTCTGGGAGTATAACCTCCTCTTCTGTTTGTTGGTTGGCTGATTGATTTTCCTCAGTCCTAGTCACTTGTGGAGGTATACTCTCATTAATGGGTGAAGGAGAGGAACTGGGATTGTCCTGAGTTTTATCAATAGCCTCAAACAGATGTTGCATGGTTTGAGGGACATGTTGTGGTGAAGGGGCAGGAGTGAGAAGAGAATTAGCCCTGGGAGAGGGGCTTGTGAACATATGATCAAGTGACTCATATGCTTCATTATGTGGTTCCCTTTGGCTTACAACATGATCCTTTTGTGAGGATGCATGAGGAGTTTGTTTGGGTTGAGATATATCCAACTGTTGTGAGGAAGTAACAACAGTGGTTTCAGGTTGCTTTTGTGTTGCAACAGGGTTTTCTTCTGGTATCTCATCTTTCAGAAGTCCCTTTTTAGGTGTAGAGGTGGTTTTTGTGGATGGACGTTTTCTTTTGGATGTGGCTGGTGTGGGTTTCACAGCACTGGATGAAGTGCCATGATCACCAGGAGCAGTGGGCTCAACAACAGAGGTTTGACCAACAGTTGTTGTCTTGGACCTCTTTGTTTGTGTTTTAGAAACTTTTGACACTTTTGACACCTTTTCTTGGGTAGTAGAACCCAGCATTCTTGTAAAAGTTTCATCAGTTAAACTTTTCATTTGAAAAGACTCACCCTTTTGAAAATCTTTTTCTGGTAAAACCTTTTGAAGGATTACACTTAGAATTCTTGGGTAAAGCAGAAAAGCATTGTTTGAGCCAGATTTTATGGCTTTCACATTTGAAACTAAGTCCATAAACAGACCCTGGGATAGATTGAAGTCAGAGTCTGACAACATAGCATATCCCAAGTACTGAATCCTTAATGGGATTTCATTAAAGGATGTGGGCTTAGCTGAGACACAGAGAAGGAGAGTATGAAAGAAAAATTTCATGACTGGTGGGAAAAACTTTTTGAAAAGAGTTGATCCAGTCATTTAAGCATCATACCCTCTTTCCTAAAACTCTGTGTGAAGGTCTGTTTTAGGAAAAGAGTCCTTACCTGACAGGTCATTGAGGGAGAAGGTTGTGGATATTAATTCAGGTGTAATGGAGATGCTTGTGTCTCCAATTTTTGAAATAATGGATGTGGGCTTTTTGTCCTGAAGCAAGACTTCAGCTTTTGACCAGAATTCTTGGAGGGTTTCAAGATGAATTGGAGCATCAGCAGTGAGGATGGTTTTGTATTTGGAATTTAAGATGATGTCGATGGTGGAATGAAATGGAACGTTGTCGTCTGTTTTGACCAGATATGGAAGGTAATTATGTGTGGCTTTAGTTTGGAGATCCATTGTAATGGATTTCGATTGTGAGAGTGAGTGAAATTTGAGTAAGGGTTTGAGGAAGAAGAAGGCGGTTTGAGTATTTTGAATACAATGAGACAGTAAAACTGCTGTTGTGGTAAAGCAGGGTTTTATAGCCTCTGGTGAAACCGCTGATGTGGCCAAACTCTGCTTTTGAGAGCAGACGTAGCAAACATCCATCATGCTATCAGCACTTAAGAGATATTTTTTTAAATGTAGATAATAAGTATATATATATATATATATATATGAAAAACAGTTGTTTTATCTGATCAGATGTTTGAAACAGATTTTTCAACCAAAAGAGCTATTTTTAAGGAGAAAATTGATTTTCTGAAAACATTTTAATGTTTTTATTGAAAACATTTTTGTTGTTTTAGTCCATGTTCAGCATTCCAATTCTAGAGATCAAGTTTGTGAAGGTAGATGTGTCTAAAGCTTTTGTCAACACATCTGCCAACTGATCCTCTGTTGGAACATGGTGCATAGAAATCAAACCTTTTTCATAGCTATCTCTGACAAAGTGATGTCTGATGTCTATGTGCTTTGTGGTTGAATGAGAGACTGGATTTTTGATGATATTTTCAGCAGCTTGACTATCCAACATAAGTGGAGTCCTTAGTGCAGTTATCCCAAAATCCAGCAGTTGATTTTGAAGCCACATGAGTTGGGCTGTACAGCTTGCAGCAGCAATGTATTCAGCCTCAGCTGTTGAAGTTGAAACAGCTGCTTGCTTTTTGCTTTGCCAAGAAACTAAGGCATTCCCTAGAAACTGGCACCCTCCCGATGTAGACTTTCTTGTGGTGTGGCAGCCAGCAAAATCACTATCTGAATAACCTGAAAGCTCAATGTTTCCATTAGCAGGATACCAGATACCAAGTGTGGGAGCACCTTTTAGGTATCTGAATATCCTTTTCACAGCAATAAGGTTTGACTTTCTGGGTGAAGCCTGGGATCTTGCACAAACACAGGTGGCAAACATAATGTCTGGCCTAGATGCTGTTAAGTACAATAAAGACCCAATCATGCATCTGTAATGTGTCTGATCAACCAGTTCATCCTTGTCATCAACAGTGAGTGGCTTGACTGTACTCATGGGTGTACTACATGGCTTATAATCATTCATCTCAAATTTAGATAACAAGTTTTTCACATATTTATTTTGATGAATGAATGTGCCATTTTGCAGCTGCTTCACTTGGAGTCCAAGGAAGCACTGAAGTTCACCCATAGCACTCATTTCAAACTCTGTTGTCATGAGTTCCCTAAACTCTTCACACATTTTGTTACATGTGGATCCAAAAATGATGTCATCCACATATATTTGAACAATCATTAGATCTTTCCCTCTCCATTTTAAAAATAAGGTTTTATCAATTTTACCTCTTGTGAAACCAATGGATAAGAGAAAGGTGGAAAGAGTTTCATACCAGGCTCTAGGTGCTTGCTTGAGTCCATACAAGGCTTTATTAAGCTTGTAGACATACTCAGGATGGAATGTGTCTTCAAAACCAGGTGGTTGACATACATAGACCTCCTCCTGAATTTTGCCATATAGGAATGCACATTTGATGTCCATCTGATACACCTTGATGTTGTGGTTGACAGCAAAGGCTAGGAAGAGTCTGATAGCTTCTAACCTAGCTACATGAGCAAAGGTGCAAAGGTTTCATCATAGTCTATCCCTTCTTCTTGTTTGAAGCCTTGAACCACTAGCCTAGCTTTATTTTTGACAACTATACCCATTTCATCAGTTTTGTTTTTGAAGACCCACTTTGTGCCAATTGGACAGACATCCTTAGGCAGTGGTACAAGTTCCCATACTTGTTGTCTTTTAAACTGAAGGAGCTCTTCTTGCATGGCTTCCACCCAACTGTTGTCTTTTAGTGCCTCTTGGTACTTGACAGGTTGTATGAGGGATAGAAAGGCTGCAAAAAGACAGATATTTGAGGATTGGCTTCTTGTAAGCACGCCTTCTCTGATGTTGCCAATGATTTGGTCTGGTGGATGAGCTCTTAGGTAGATTAAATCTCCCTGATATGGTATGATGGCATTTTGAGGTGAAGGACAGAGGTTTGGTGACTCTGTTGACATAACATCTGTTTGCACTTCTGTAGTGGCAACAGATGTTTGAAATGGTGGTGGAGGAATGGGTCCAAGTGGTGTAAAGTTGGACTGACTCTTGTCAACAGATGTTTGACTTTTGTCAACAGATGATTGAGCAGTGGATGTAAAAGGTGAATCAGTGGTTTGAGGGTAGGACTGGCCAACAGTGGCTGACTCAACTGTGATAGAGTTTTGACAGTTGTTTTGAACTACTGCTTCCTCTGATGCAGAATAGACTTGACAGTGATTTGGAATCACAACATCTGTTCTATAGTCTTGTTGTGGAGATTGTGAGATACCCGCACTGTTAGTTTTGACAGTAATATCTTCAAATTTGAATTTATCTAAATCAAACAACTCAGCAGGGTTTGCTGGGATTTTTAAGGATGAAAGTTCATTGAACTTCACATTCAGAGTTTCTTCTATTGTCTTGGTCCTTGTGTTAAACACTTTATAGGCCTTGGCAGTAGAAGAATATCCCAGAAAATATCCACATTCTAATTTGGCTGCAAATTTTGAAATGGAATCTTTTAGATTTAAAATGAAACATGGGCAGCCAAAGATTTTGAAAAATGAAATTAATGGTTTGATTTTGAACAAAATTTCATAAGCAGTTTTTTGATGTCTTGGGTTGATCAAAACTCTGTTTTGAACATAGCAAGCAGTGTTTACAGCTTCTGCCCAGAAAGACAGTGGCAAACCAGAATCTGCTAGCATTGTTCTTGCAGCTTCAATAAGAGTTCTGTTCTTTCTCTCAACCACCGCATTTTGCTCTGGTGTTCTTGGGATACTGTACTGCCTTACAATCCCTTTTGACACACAGAAATCATCCAGCTCCTTATTTTTAAATTCTGTCCCATTGTCACTTCTAAAGACTTTTACTGGCAAGTCATATTGTTTTTCAACTTTGGTGACAAAGTCCTTCAAGATACATGCAGTCTCATCCTTAGAGTGTAAAAAGTAAGTCCATGTAAACCTAGAAAAATCATCAACTATGACAAGACAAAATCTCTTTCTTCTTAGACTCATGATGTTAACTGGGCCAAACAAGTCCATGTGCAACAATTGTAAACATTGACTGGTTTTGGACTCATAAATGGATTTGTAAGAGCTTTTGTGTTGTTTTCCTTTTAGGCAGGAAACACAATGCTCATCACATTTGAATTCTTTTGGTGGCAAACCTCTGACAAGGTTTTGTTTAGAGAGAGAGTTGATAGTTTGAAGGTTGGTGTGACCCAGTCTCCTATGCCACAATTCTGTCTCTTTGGTAGAGGCAGCAGAGAACAGACAGACATTTTCCATAGGATTATCCTTCAACATATCAACTACATACACATTGCCACTTCTATGAGCAACAAGTTGTGCTTTACTCTCAGCAATGATGGTGTTAATCTTTTCAACCACTTCTAGTCCAACAATCTTACATGTTTTCTTAGTGAAGAATGACCCATATCCTTTGTCACTCATTTGTGATACACTAAGTAGATTAAATTTTAGATTGTCAATTAGATTAACATTTTCAAACTTAAGTCTCCCTGCTTGAACAGTTCCAGAACCCAACACTTTACCTTTAGAATCATTACCAAAGGATATATCACCCCCTCCATGTGCAAGAAAGTCCAGAAGAAGGGCTCTACATCCTGTCATGTGCCTGGAGCCTCCACTATCTACATACCATAAACTATCTAAGCAAGCAGAAGCTCCGTGCACATCAGTAAAGATTTTAGTTTTGGTGAGTGTCCAAAGCCAAATTGGCTTTGGATGGGTTCTCAGATGTTTCAGCCTTAAGTTTTGGAGTATGATCAGTGGTTTGAACTAGCTTTTGAACTAAGTTCAACAGCTGTTGTTGATCATTTTCCAGTGCTTGTATGTCAACACTTGGTCCAGCAGATGTTTGATCATTTCCTGTCAGATGTTGATAACCATGAGGATGTCTGTTCACTTTAGGTTTTGAAGGCCTTTTGGGCTCTTCATAAACATGTGGCAGATGATGACAAGTTGGTTGTCCATATCCTCTTGGAAATCTGATAGCTGGTGGAGCATCTGTTACCTGAACATCTCTGGGAGCAGAGTTTTTGTTCAGACCTTTGGTAACAGCTATTTGGACTGGTTCAAAAATCTGTTTGGGTTTTCCTTTTGAAGTACTAACCACTTGACTTTCAAGAGTTTTAGCCTTGTACTCTTTTATTTTTTCATCAAAATTTTTGAGATACAGACAGTCTTTTGTTTTGTGATTCTTTTTCTTACAAATTAAACATTCATTGGTTTTAGAATCACTTAAACTTGTTCCTTTGTTGATATCATATGCTTTTAGAAGAAAACAATTTTTGGTAACATGATTCTTCTTTTCACAAAAATCACAAAACAAGTTTTCTTTGGATTTCCCTTTTCCTTTCTTCTTATCAACAGATGTTTGATCATCTGTTGGAAGATCTTTCAAGGGAATGATTTTGGCCTGTGGTGCCTTTTTACCATCAGGGGTTTTGAAGGTCATTGGTTGAAAATTTTCAAGGACATCACACTCATCTGACCAAGTTGGTTTGAATTGATATTTTTCAATCTCATCAAATGAGGGTGTACCTTCCAACTTTTCAAGAATGATTTTCTTGCCATTGGGTTCAGTAACCTTGATTTCTTGACCTTTTGAATTGGTTGGGATGACTTCAACCAACTGTGGTTCCTTTTTGTCAGTGGTTTGTGAACTTTGAGCAGTGGTTTCTTTAAAACCAAAGCCAAATTTCACATGACTTTTAGACTGTTGGTTAACAATCATCTCAAAACCTTTAGATGATTCCACCCATTTCTGACATTCAACTTGGGTGGACTCAAGCTCCTTTTTACAACAATGATATTTGGTTATCATAGTTTGAAGCTGGTCTTTGGTTATGCTTGCTTCATGTTTTAAACTACTGATTTCAGACTCTCTTTCAGTTATTTTTTATTTTAACTCTTTAGTGAGTTTTTCAAACTAGATCTCATCTTCCAAAATTTTCTTTCTAAAGTTTTCATTCACCTCTTTTATCTTAGCAAATGCTATGATACATTTATCTGAGCACAAGTCACTTAAGATTTGAGGAGATACCTTAGCAGCAGCCATCAAGGCACAGTTACACTAGCAATCACAGTCATCAGTACCCCATGGGTCTGTGAGATTCACAACCTCTACTTCAGATTCTTCAACTAAAACAACTTCATCAACAACATCATTAGTCACATTTTCAGACATAGACACCACTCCCTCAGAATCAGTCTCTTCAACAATTGTTTCTAGTGCCACAAAGCAGAAATTATTTTCAGAATTGGCAACTAAAGCATTGTTTTCATCTGTTATCTCATCTGGTAGACTACTCCAATCAACAAAGCCTTGAGTGAAAAAGCTCTGTTGACTTTGCTGACTGGTCTCTGCAGGAGCAGAGGATGAAGCAGCAGTCATTGGCACTTGTGCCTGAGTAACAGGTGTTTGGACATAATGATACTGAGGAACAGTGGTTTGGACATAGTGCACAGGAACAGTGGTTGGAGTCTGTGCAAAGTGAGCAGTGTTTTGCACATTTGGTCCAGGGGTGTTTTGGGAAAACTGATAAGTGTTAGTCTGAGGTCTTTGGTTTGGATAGGTGATATGTGTACCATTTTGACTCCTACATTCCCTAGCAAAGTGACCCATTCTATGACACTTATAACACTTGATCTTTGATTTATCCAACCCCACTTTTGACCCACCATGTAAACCTGGATACCTTCTGCCAATTTTCTTATAGAAATTATTAGTTTTAATACTGAGCAAGGCCAATTGATGCAAAATGTCCATTTCTTCTAAGTCCACAGAGTCAATGTATTGAAGGTCATTATACACAAAGGATGTGTTATCAGATGCCTGGATATCACCACTTGCTGTAAAAGCATAGCTAGGTGATGAGTAAGAATCAGTGTTAAAACCAGTGGTTATATCAATGTAATGATCATAACCCTGATCCTTACTACTTCCAGGTACCTCATCTTGACCCAAAAGTGTTGTATTACCAAATACATAGTCATCAGACACTTTTCCAGAATCCTGGAGCTTCTTTTTCTGGTTAAGCTCTCTCTCATAGGTCAAGAGCTTACCATGAAGCTGGGTCAGAGTCAAGTCCTTAAAGCCAATTAAGTTTCTCATAACAATTGCTATAGTGTCCCATTTGTCCTGACGTGATCTAAGAAACCTATGATTCAAAGTTGAATTTGGGTAAGTTAGACCCACCAGTTTTAGTTCACTAATTAGACAATTGAACCTCTCAAATTGTTGTGTTAACGACTCTCCCTTCACATGACTTAATGTTTCATATTGCTGATTAAGTATTTCACGGTTGTTTTCAATTACATCCTCAGTCCCACCAAACTGCTCTTTCAGAGCATCCCACAACTCCTTTGCACTATTGCAGTGCAACAGTCCAGCATAGATATCATTTGGTAGAGCCATGGCTACAATACTGAAAGCCTTAGCATCAAACTCAATTTTTTGAAAATCTTGCTCGGAGTAGTTCTCAACACTCTTAGGTACTTGGACCTTGGGATCTTCGGTACTCAGCACCATTGGAACATGTGGTCCAAAGACAACCGACTTCCAACACCCAGTGTTTTGTTGAGCTAGCACATGACTCATCCGACGTTGCCAGATATTGTATTCAGATCTGACAAGCATCGGTGGCTTGTTACTAGTGCCAGTGTTATGTGGATCTTGATTAATTGAAGTCATTCTCTGATTTTTACGAAAACAAAATCTGTTTACTAACGGTTGAAACGAAAATAAACTATTACTCTGTTTTCAATCCGACAAACAAACGATATCAATAAATTGTGAGCTGATCTGTTTATATTAAATTGACTGATTAGATCGAATTTAATTGACCAAGCTCTGAAACCAATTGTTAGGATCTGAGTTTGATTGTTTTGATATGTTTAGATGAACAATGAAATAAATGAAGTGAAGTATAAATGGAAAGTGCAGCGGAATGATAAACTATAAATCAAAACAAGAGAATAAATATTTTTAATCGAAAGCTTTCATTGATTGAAAGATTACAATATTACAAGTACTCCCCCTCAGCATGATCACTCAGTGAATGTTTGTCTAAGAGAATGATTCGAGTGATGAATAGAACAGTACAATCACTGTTCTATTTATAGACAAATCTAAACCTCTGATGATCTCAGCTGACGTCACCTAAGACAGCGACCTCTAACAGAATAACAACATAAAACATCTGCTAACTATCAACTACTGTTACATTCAAAACACTACTAAGATAAACTGCTGTAGAGGAAAGCTCTGATGGTCTTGTATCATCTGTTGGATCCAAAGTGCTGTTGGTTCCATCAGACCTTTAGTCTTCAGTACTTTGATCAGCAATCTTTATTCATCAGTTGTTTATTCAGCAGACCTTTGCAGCAGCAGTTGTTGTCATCAGTTGTTTAGTGTAGCAGTTGTTAGGATCAACAGTCTTTTGGGAGACGTATCTTGAAACTACTGATTTTTCAAAGGATCAATTAATAGTATATTTTGGCTTTCTAATCATCTGTTCTTCTCCAGGTCAGCAGACCCAACATTTATAAACACATATTATTATAAACACCCAAAATATAAAAAAACGTATACAAACCAACTGTTATGGTCTGTTTAGTAAACCCCAAATTAATCATCGATCTATTGCTGAAAGGAAAAACTGTATTTCGTAAGGTCTGTTCCTTTCATGATACTAGTTAATAATACTAATCAGATGTTTAATAACTGCAATTGTTACAACAACCCAAACATAAATCTGCAGACGGATTAAACCTCTGTTGAGATAACACATATAAATCTACAGACGGATTAAAGGTCTGTTGAATAAAGCACAAAAGTTAATACGATTCAATTTAGCATCACAAAACATAAAAAACCATATATAATCTTCAAAGACATACAAAACTAAAAACGTAAATAAATACAACTGTTACAACAACCCAAACATAAAACTACAGACGGATTAAACCTCTGTTGAGATAACACATATAAATCTACAGATGGATTAAAGGTATGTTGAATAAAACACAAAAGTTAATACGATTCAATTTACCATCACAAAACATAAAAAAACCATATATAATATTGAAATACAAATACAAAACTAAAAACAAAAATAAATAGAATCAACGTTAAACATTAAGATACAAAGCTAATTAAAGGAATTAAATAACTTAAGCTTCAATTCTATTTACGCTTCAAATTGTGCATCTAGATCTTTCAATTTTGGCAAAAAATCTACATCCTTCAATTCCATTGTCAAAGGTCTCGATGAATATTTGCATGAAAATATATCAGTACACGACAACGACAATATCTTTGTTATTCAACCCTAAAGTCACAGATGATCCTCACACTTATGCGTAAATCAAGGAGATTCATGCAAATATTCATCAAGACATTTGGCAATGAAAAACCCAAGATCAAGGATGATAAAATCTAAAATGCCTAATGATTGAAAATAGCGATTCTGTGCAGCATATATAGATAATAATAATGGGTTGATGTTTTCTTTTGATTGTATGAATCATCGAAAACATCAATTCCAGCTTTCTTATCTACGGAATGTTGGTGATATATTTTCCTTTGATTGTAAGAATCTTTCAAAAATTTGTGCAAACACATTTGAAAGTAATATCATTATGCATATAGAATGGAGAGATGAGATGTATGTGAAAATAGTTAATAGTTAACCGAATATATAAAGATGGAAAATGAATATTGGGAAATCCTCCCCTTTAATAGCGTAAATATATTAAATATTCGTAAAGTTGGTTTTCAACTTTATCAGTTGGATTTCAAATATATCTAACATTCGAAGTTACTTTTGCCACCATTTATTTATTTATTTTTGGGGAAATGGAATTTAATAATCCCAACTTTGAGGGGTTGGAAGGGAGCAGTCACAACTTGAAAGCTGTAATATAACGGTCCCAACTTGTCAATGTTTTTATTCTAATGGTCCCAAACTAACCCCAGTTAAGTTTTTCTGTTAAGTGCCACGTGGCATCACACGTGGCAGTCCTACGTGGCACAGTATGTCCAGCTGGTAAAAAACGTGGGCCCCACATGTTTTTTCAATTAAAAAAATCTATTAATTATTTAAAAAAATCTTTAAAAACGTGGGCCCCACACCACCCCACCTACACCACCACCAACCACCACCACCAACCACCTTCCACCACCACCAACCACCTGTTACGAAGAACCCTAATTCTATACTCGATCAATTGACCAACGATTCGAACCTGTTAATCAAATTAATGTTAGGGCTATTATAGAAAAATGAATTCCGAACAAAACCACACTAAATAATCACACTAACCTGTTCGTTTTCGAGGTGTAATCGATTAAAAAGGGTGTTCGGCCACCGAGCATAAAACCAACGAATTGGAGCTTGATTTGGATGTTTTTGATGGGGTTTTTGCACAGAATAGATCGACTAAGATGCAGGAATGATTATATGGCTTCAATTCGTGGTATTTATAAACGATTCAATAAGTGGGTTTGTTAAAATGACGGTGGTGGTGGTGGTGGTGAAGATGACGGTGGTGGCAGGTGGTTGTGGTGGTGGTGGTGAAGATGACGGTGGTGGCAGGTGGTTGTGGTGGTGGTGGTGGTGTGGTGGTGAAGATGATGAAGAGGATTGAGATGGTGGATAATGTGCCCACCCTTTTTTTTACAGATCCACACTTTATGCCACGTAGGACTGCCACGTGTGATGCCAACGTGGCACTTAACAGAGAAAACTAACTGAGGTTAGTCTGGGACCAACAAAATTAAAAAGGTTGACAAGTTGGTACTGCTGTCTTACAACTTTCAAGTTGGGACTGTTGCCTTCCAACCCCTCAAAGTTGGGATTATTAAATTCCATTTCCCCTTTATTTTTTATATAATGAAAGATAATTGCAACAACAATAATAATAAAATATAATAATGATAATAAAGTAAGTTCAAATTCGTAATCATTATTTTTGGGCCTTTTTATAACATCTATTGTCAGTATAAACAGTTGCTGTCCAAACTAAGTTCCTCTGTATTTTTGCCAATAGATTGTCCAAACTATAAAAGGGGCATGCCTTTTAAATCACGAGACATATATGCTGACATGAAGCCCAATGCAAGTATTACTTGAACTTGGATAGGGTTGAGCCTTGCTTGCAATGTTATCTGGTTAGTTTTATGCCCCCTTTTTAGATGTTACTTTATATCTTTTTATAATTTATAAATTAAAACATTTTAGATATAGATGTTTAAGTTAAATTAAAATAAAACTAATCGATCCATACTTTAAATGGCTCGGTTATTGGCTCACTTTTTATTAACCAAGACCCAAGAACACCCGAAGAAAAGGAGATAGCCTTGGATGTCTCTTGGGTTAGTTTCCTAGAAGAAATGTCGCGTGCTACATTGAGATCGTTTTGAAGCGAATTCTTCGAACAATTTCGTTGACATTTGGGGTAGACCCACCGAAAATGGACCAATTTTTTCAAGGATTAGAGACATTCACTCAAAGTCACAACATTTGATCATGTCTTCAGCGAGTCGATGAATGACGAGGCAACTAAACAGAAGACAAAAGAATTGAGGTCAACCGTGTCGGGTACAAAAAATCACAATGCCCACCAAAATTTAATCACGTTTTGCCATGGCAAGCTTGGAGAAATTTAAGTAAGTTTTTTTTGTTTAATTGTGTCTTTTTTTTCACAATCTTATATATTGAATTGCGTAGCTCCATGAATAGTGCTATGTTTACTGCTATTAACGTTATTTATACTATTTTGTTTGAGTACCCTAATAAAAATGTTTCCAGCACAGCTGGTGTGGGTGGTGGTATGTTAGTAAGTTGTCCGGGTTCGAAGTTTGCAAACGGCCATAAATTTTCCCCTAAAAACTTTTTGTGGTGCTTTTACTTGACCTACCTGGCACAAGTTTATTGGGCCATATGGTTGTACCTGCTACCTCCACCAAGCTTCCTTTGCAGATACGTGTTGATACCATTCTCAGCCAACAAGCTTCCCGCGTAGCTACGTGTTATACCATTCTCAAAAGTGGTCTCTTTTTTCTTGTTGTGCCATAATCCAGAGAAGAGAACCACCACCGACCTTCACTGCACCATGCCAACCGCCATTTTTGAAATCCGTGTACCTCGCTTTCTAAAGCCATAAATTGTGGTGGAGGTTGGCTGGAGATGGCAGTTCAACTAGTGGAATCCCTTCTTTTGAGCCACTAATCCATGCTCAATTAATATCAGTTGTAGGTTTCATCCGGTGTTTGTCATGTTGCCTCCTTATCCAACTGATTCCTTGAATCCATCTTGCGACTGACAACAACCCTAAGCCCTAATCAGATATTGATTCTGAGCAGCCGGATTTTTTTTCTTAGAAAGGTTGGTTTTATAGATTGTTTTTAGTATCTTGGGTAATTGACTGTTGCAATTTATCTGATTTGTTTTCACATCGAGCTTTAGCCCTGTTTTGTTCCTTTGGTTTTTTGCGACTGTCATTAAAAAAGCATATATTTTGAGTTTTCTACAGTGCACAATAGCCATCACTCACTGGTCCTAAGAACCTACATCAAATGTTAATATATAATAATATATTATGTTTTTTAGTGTTTTATAGGTTAAGGAGAAAATGAGTAAAGCTATCAAAATATTATTTGGATTGTTAACGAAAATGTTAGGGTAGTCGTGGGATGGATTGTGGAATCATGGAACTGCTCATGGTAATGATCATGAACATTTGAGCCTTGGTCACTTTTTTTTCTGTTGTTACGTATCGTAAACTACAAAGGTAAATCAGGAATACATGGTTGTTGGGTTGCACCAAATGTGGTAGTACACTTCTTCCTGAACAGGTTTGCGTACAACTTTTTATGGGTTCCAAGGTTTAGAGCTTTTTTGTGCAGAAGATAAGATCTGGTTGGGTTAGTGATGATACCCCTTTTTGGTTATTTGATTTTTTGTCTGTTATGTTTAGCATACTAAATCCTAATGTTAGAGGTTGGTTTTTGAATACTTGAATCGGGTCTTCAGGCAATAGGAGTTGAGTAGAATCCTTTGAGAAGGTATGGTGTGTCTTTTACATCTCTTTCAAACCCGTTAAAATGTTTACTTTTTACTGTTGTTGTAGCATAAGAAGAACAACTCTTGATCGACATGCTAAGATGTCTGAAAGGTAAAATACCATACTAGAGGTATAACATGTTCATTCAAATAGATTATAGGAAAGCTATTTTATGTAATGTTGTCTGTTGTATCAAGATTTAAAGTTACTAATTCCAATGTGTGGTTGCAAATGTATAAGGCTATCCAGAGGTTTGTTTGAAAGTTCTATAGGATAACGGAGGCTGCAACAGGCAAAGAGGTTGGCACACCAACTGGATTCTAATAGTGTTGGTGGTGGTGGTCGGTTGTGGTAGTTGTTGTTGTGAAAATGCAACTGCAAGCAGAGCATCAAAGAGCATGTCCATAAGGTGTATGTTTTTCTTGGGAGTATTTATGTTGGCTTTTGTTTGACATTCCACATATATGTTAGGTTACGTTTACGGGAAGAGTTGGAAGAAAATGGTTGCATATTACAAGACACGATTTACGGTCTGCCTTCATTACTTTTTTCCAAGATTATCACATCTTCATGTACTCTTTTAACTCTGGCATCTTCCAAATTATATCACCTTTTTCACATCCGAATTCTCACACAAATTAGTACTTTTTTCCGCCATTATGTAACATCCCGAAAATCCATTTCGCTTAATTACGCTATTAGGCGTGAATAAGAAATGACAAAACGAATTAAATAGTAGAATGAGCCTTTTATGGATAATAAAACAGGATGATAAGAATGTGGGTGATGTTCTAATATGAAAATTACCTAGTGAAAGTTATTATCTTTATAATGGGGAAATAACACTAGAAAGAAACTTGCATAGTTAAGGTTTTAATAATAAATGGCTTTAAGGTAAAATTGAGGGACTTCTGGTGTAAATATGCCACAAAATAAAATGCCCAAACACACCCCATTTGGGAAAAACGAATTCAGCCCTCAAAGAGGGCATTCTTGAGCCTTAAAGCAAACCCTAAGTCCCTAAAGTTGAAGAATTGATGCAAGAGGTTGATGTAAGAGATGAAGGGTGTATTCTAGAGGGCTAATCTTCAAGGATTGAGCTTTGGTAAGAACCCTAATCCCTAAATTCGTGTAGGTTTCGAACCCCACATGTGGGTTTTGAGCAAAACATGTTAAATTTGTATTATTTCTTGATTGTAAGTGATATTGATCATCTCTAATGGTTTAGAGATGAGCTAATCACTAGAGGTTGCTTGTTTGCAAAAGATGATGATATTGGGTTTTCATTAGAACCTTGATGTTGCTAAATTAGTTGTAAATCCATGTAATTGTAGGAATAATGTGTAGTTGATGATATGCATGTGGAAATTTGTCATGATTGAAGGTGATTATGCGTTTTGCTGGAATGCGTGTATTAGGAGCTTGTACGTTGAGCTTAGAATGTTGTATGCACACCATGTGTTTGATGAAATGTCTAGATGAGTATGATGTATTAATTTGTATGTAAGACTTGACAAATATGAAAGTAATGTGATAATAGATACAATTGATAGTAGGTTAACATGAGGATTGTGTTTTAGATAGTATTCATGTGAGAATTTAGTTGATTGTATGATTTGGTAAGAAGTATGCATGGTAGCATGTACACTATGCTTAAGTGATATGATGCACACCATGTGTTAGATTAATTGGTGAGGTGAATGATCTTGTATGTTAATGAGATATGAATATGATGTTTATGGTGAATTCCATACAACCTAGTATGTCAATATGGACGTATATGTGTAAAAAGGAAGTTTATATAGTTGAAAGTTGACTTTCTGGAAAGTCAACTGAAGTGGAAATAACGTGGTAAGTTTTGTAGCATGATTGTGAAATTGGGGATTCCGTGAGAGACACATTAGCTTGGTTATGTGATATATACAATGTTAAGTTTAATTGCTTGAATTATAAATCAAAAAGGGTGTGGAACTATGTCTTATGTATGTTATAAATTGATATATGCAAGTCAATGTAATATGTGAATTGGATATGAATGGTTTATGAATTAACATGTATGTTAACAATGATGCGAACATGATGACATGAAAGGATAGGAATGGTGGGCTCAAGCATGGGAGGCTAATGGGTCAGGATGAGGCGAGTAAACAAGCATGAACTTGGAGGACTTGAGGTAAGTGATTCTTATTCCGTTTAGGATAATGAATCTATACATGTATATGTGTGTGTAAGTAGAATAGGAATCATGAAATGATGGAACGTTAATAATAATGCCAAGGCATGTTATGGAGCTTATAATGGGTAAATGCAGCTTCGGATGGACCGGCGCGGGATGGGTCAAGAAAGGATGGAAAGGAGAAACAAAAGGTGGATTTCAGGGTTCCACCGTTAGTTACGGTGGCCACCATAACTTACAGTGGCCCCTGGCACATTTCTCCACCGTACCACAGTGGAGATCCACCGTAGCTTCCTGGTGTCCTCCGTAACTTACGGTGGAAACCTGAGGTTATTTGTCAGTTTTTATCGTATTTTGACGTTTCGCTTATGTGCGCACCCCGTATTCGCATTTAACGCATCGAATAACATCGTTGGACCTTGTGAATGTTGGGTATGGGTGTAACAAGTAATAGGAATGTCGGATTTGCAAATATGACTCAAGTACGGAATGATGCATGTGTATGTAATTTAATTGATACGTTTGTATAATGGTATCAAATATGGTAAGTAGATTCTCATGCTTTTGTAGATTGAGAATGTGATGTATGTATGGGTACTCATACTCGGGTTTGTGTGAGAGTTTATTTATGTAAAGGTTGGTCAATATGTGTAGATCGAGTATAGGATTGGAATCATCATATTTGTCCTAGAGAATTCATGAAGGAAGAGTAACATGACGGGTCAAGGTAGGTTTTGTGTGGGAAATTGTACGCATGTATGTATTGTAGGGTTATTCACCTTTTGTTATGAGAATGGTAATGAAGATGCAGGTATGTAAGTATGAATGCATGGGACTTGGAGGTTTGGATCGGGGTATCACACCCGAACTTGCAAAAAGGCGTTGAAACAAGCTCATGGAGTATTGTTGGATGTTATTTCCGCATTGTGAGTAATGTGCATGAAGTCACTTAATAAACTAACGAAAAGTTTATGTGGTGATTGCAGGTTGTCGGGACTACCTAATGAAGTAAGGGAGGGATGGAGATCGAGCGAGGAAGCGGATTGTACGTGGTCACAGTTACATAACCTAACAAAGATGAGTCATGCTGAATGTAATAAGGAACAATAAGAGATGTAACACCAAACATATCTCTTGGATATGTTTTCTAAATGTTTGAGAATGTTCTATAAAGCAAGAAATATTCTAGTCCGTATTTTCCGCTGCATATTTTCTGTAAAACGGTTTAGGGTGTTACACATTAAAATGAACCACCTTCAAGAAGCTACCCCATTCTTCCATTCTCTTGAGGTACACTAGCTATGGGTTTTGATGGTTAATCCACACATTAACTTTTTCATCAATTGTTGATT
Source organism: Ambrosia artemisiifolia (assembly GCA_032199755.1). NCBI lineage: Eukaryota > Viridiplantae > Streptophyta > Magnoliopsida > Asterales > Asteraceae > Ambrosia > Ambrosia artemisiifolia. The sequence goes on along the minus strand of CM063520.1, from coordinate 5,976,340 downwards.
TTAAAGGCAGTAAGAGTAAGAAAGGGTAGCCCCAACATCATCAACCTAATGAGTAAAAAAGATGGAGCTCCTGGTACATTGGTCGAATCGATTTCAGCTTTAGTGTCAGGTGAGGAAAAGGTTTCCCTTCTAAATGGGATGATACGGAAAAAGGGCTGATTAATGGCTCCATGATTCACCCTCAAATTTCATTCTTAAACATGGGATTAACGAGTCACCAACAAACAGGATGAACAGAGGTATGATCACTTATTGTACTACCTGCAGTCTCACTTTCTGAGAAAAGTCGCATGTACAAATGTAAGGTTTTATTCTAATTAGGCCATCTAACATTCATCAGTTTTTACTTTGTTTTATATGATATTAGGATAAACAATATTATGATAAGAGGTGGTCATATTTATCTATTTATTTACGAATGCGTAATTCGGGTCAAACAAGTTTGGCATGAAAGGATATGGGCCAAAAGGCAAAGTTTGAATTTTAGTTCATACATCTTCCAACAAATTCTAAACGAGTGACACGACCATCAATTTATAAACTAGAAGTCGATTAGATATTGGTTTCATGGAACTCAAAGACCATTTTATATTGGTTTATTATGTTTTTTATGGCTTTGATCTATTTGAACCCGTTTGGATAAATACTCACAGATGTTTTCTTTTGGTTTTTACATATAAAAAATGATTTTAACTCAATTGTTATGAATGACCAGGGGAAGGGTGTTGCGGGTCAATGGTTTCTTATAAATGTAACTATATCATATATGTATTCACTAGGATCACTTGTGTACGGATTTTCTAAACAAAAGGGCACATGTCCAACACCTTATGCTTTTCATCGTTATTACATCTTAGCAATCTGGAAATGTTAGTTCATGGACTGCTCAAGTTACTCATGAAGCTGGTGGCAAGGTGGTAACAGCGAATGATGATATGAATGGAGCAATTAAAGAACAAAAATGGATTTGACATCGCTAGCATGTTCAAACATGTTAAGGAACATGCATTTTACTCTTTTTTTTTTTTAGAAATTTGAAGATTTTTTGGTTTTTATTCTTTAGTAAGTTTAGTGGTTGGTTCGATATTAAAAAGTTGGTGGAAATAGTAGGTTTAGAAGAAGTAGTGGTTTACTTTCAGGGGCGGATCTATGTCTAAGTCAGGGTGTGCCTGGGCTACCCCTCAACTTCGTATGCGAAGTGTTATTTGTTTTATTCTTGTTCTCATTTTATGTATAGGATACCCCTGAACATGATAGTTGAACTGAAAAAATAAAAATGAAAATGGTTACCGGAACTTTTTCCGATAACATTACGGTGCTGCTTCTTCATTTTAGTTGCAGGTCATTTTGAAGATTGAGAAGATGATAATGAATCACTATATATTTTATATCTTATGGTAAAGTGGTGGAGTGTTTTGTAGTAGTTAAGTTGTGGGCCCATTTGCATCGAAAAGAAGCATGAGTTTTATTACTATTATAGCTTTTGTATATGAGTTAATAGCCAAAATCGTCCCTGAGGTTTGGTCACTTTTGCCACTTCAGTCCAAAACCCAAACCTTTTAAATCTGAGTCCGTCGGCTTTTGATTTTTTGCCACATTCGTCCCTTACACTAACCCAGTTAACTTATCTCGTTAAGTTCGGGGGTATTTCTGACTTTTTGCCTACAATTTTATTTTTTAATATTTTTACTTAATAAGTGGGACCCACCTCCCCCACCTTCTTCTCCATTTAGACCTGCCATCATCACACACCACCACCACCACCACCCTCACACAACCACCACCCTAAACCCACCACCACCTGCCATTCTTTCAAAACCACACACACATATACTGAATAGAGAGAGAGAGTAGAGGAATCGAGGAGGGAGAGAGGAATCGAGAGAAAGAGAGTGAGGGATCTGAGAGAGAGACAAACGAGAGAAAGAGAGAGAGGGATCTGAGAGAGCAGTAGGAGGGAGAGAGGAATCGAGGAGGAGCTCCGGCAGCGATTCAACCCTAAACAACCATCACCTCCGCCGCCACAACCACCCTAAACAACCATCATCTCCGCCGCCACAACCACCATAATCGTAACCCTAAACAACCATCACCTCCACCGCCTTGAACCACCCTAATCGTAACCCTAAAAACCCACTCCTCCTTCGATCTATTCTCTCTATCTCTACTCTCTCTCTATCTCTCTCTGCTCTCTCTCCTCTCTGCTCTCTCTCTCTCTCCTCTCTACTCTCTCTTTGTCTCTCTCCCTCTCTCTCCTCTCTGCTCTCTCTCTATCTCTCTCCTCTCTCTCTATCTCTGCTCTCTCTCTCTCTCCCTTAAAGTATGTTTTTTATTTATTTAGCCTTTAAATACAAAATGTCTAAAATGCCCTCGATTTTGTAGGCAAAAAGTCAAAAATGCCCCCAGAGTTAACGAGATAAGTTAACTGGGTTAGTGTCAGGGACGAATATGGCAAAAAATCAAAAGCCTACGGACCCAGATTTAAAAGGTTTGGGTTTTGGACTGAAGTGGCAAAAGTGACCAAACCTCGGGGTCGATTTTGGCTATTAACTCTTTGTATATTTAAACACTCACAAAACCTTTAGCACTGAAAAGACAAGTCACAGTAATTGAAATATCCTTTTTCTTTTATTTATTTTTTAGATCGGGCATGCAAAATACAAATACATAAACCTTTTATCTTCATCTTTAATTATTGTATTTATTATGGAAAAATATAGGTAATATTTCTTATCTTTTGTTACATAGCTAGTGGGAGTTGGGCCGAGAGTTCGGATCTCTTTCGTAGTCTCAGGTTTTAAATTCTTTATCTGATTTTAAATTTCAAATTGATTTAACTTAAAGGAAATATTAGCTTTAATGGGGAGATATACGTATGAACAATTCGATTTAAAAACAAGTATAAGAATTTTAGAAACTAATCGCTTTTAGGATGTTAAAGAGTATGAATTACTAAAAGTTGATCAACAACTTTCCAAAAATTCTAGAAGAGAGTACTCATGATTGGTGTAACTATTTAAAATTGTTACGATAATTTTGTTTTGTTTATTGGTATCACAATTATCATTCTACTATGGATAGCTTTTATATAATTTTATATATTAGGGCCAATTTTTTCTATTCATACAGGGCCATTCTTAGAAAGGCCCCTGAATTGTTTAACTTACTTTATTATCGTGTTTTTTCTATTATTGTATGAATATATGGTAAGAAGGGATACCCCTGAATTTTTGGGCTAGATCCGCCACTGTTTACTTTGATAGGGAAACGTTTACGTTTCACAAGGTGCGCAACGCGTGCCCGTGAAACACGCTTGTAGTTTTAGTTACGTAAGAGTTTTTATTTGTATTATATAAACTAGGTGTATTAATTTACGCGCGTTGCGCGTTTGGCAAACGGAGACTCAAATAGTATCAACAAAGTGTGTGAATAAATATTGTTAAAGAGTCTACACAATATATTAGCATAGAAGCAGAAATATATAACATAAAAAAACTATTTTTGAGTTGTCTCAGACTGCTTTTAGTACATGAATATATGTAGGAAAGAATGAATACGCGGCTTATTTGGTAATAGTATATCAGGTACATACAACAGATGCAGCCACATGTCTCACTTGCTGACGTGTTGATCTTTTTCTGCAGTTGAAGAAGGTCGTACAAAAGAGTCTCCGCTACAATTCTCTCACAACCCCGCACAACATAGTATAAGTAGTGGTAATATCCACCACCATTTGCACAGTTTCCCATGGAAATCATCAACCTTGGTTGTGGCATCTGATCATACACCGTGCAACAGTAATCTGTCAATTCACAATTGCACACCAGCAATTTTAACAATATAAGCCCCTCATACATGTTAATATTTATATCACACTAATGATCAACTCCAATCCAAAGATGTACACCTTCGCCACATCTATTACATCTTATAAAACTAATGATCTAATGTGGATTAGGGGAAAAAAGACTAAAATTTATGAAAAGGTAGAAGCAACAACAATTAAAATGGTAAATCATAAAACCTCAAAACCGTCGTTAGAAGTGGAATGCGAAGGATAAATAGTTTATCAATTAATCAAACAACAAAAGTGTAGTGGTATTAAACTCAGATTGGTTTGAAAATAGCAGCACAAATAGTTTAATAATTAATCAACAAAAAAAAGGATCAATTATCATATCCTGGTTTCAATACAAGTAATGAATATACTTTTACGTCCCAACCATTTTGCTCCTACCACATTACAAAACCTCTAGATTATTTTGTTCAAATATTGAGTGTAATAACTTTGGTAGGCGTGGTACGTACAAAAGTTACCAACATCTAATGAATGCAAAATATAATGTAGCCTCAAGCGTGCTGCCACATAAATTTGACACTCGTCAACTAATCGAATGTTGTACTCCTCTATAATTTGTAAGCAAATACTCTATAATTCGTAAGCAAATTAATTTATAAAGTATACACCTCATGAGGTTAGTGTTAGTTGGGTTACCAATGCTGTTTGTTGCCTTTGGTGTTGTCATAATTACTGGTGTTGTTGCAATGTCCACTTCCACTCTGTTGAATCTATTTAGCGAGGTGACGACTTCTTCCAATATTGTACTGTTATACATCAAATACCAAACGTAAATTATAAGAAAAACATGTTGAAACAAAATGATAACTGATATTTGGTATGTTATGTTGTTTTTATCCACTCGCTCTTATTTCTCTCAAATCCCCAAATCAACACTTTATATCAATATGTATGCTTTGGTTTAACAACAAAAGGTATAACATAATCCTATTTCACAACCACATACAGAAATACCGAAATTGATTAAAAATCTACCTTTTCGAATGGCAAAACAAATTGCGATCTCCTAACTTTTTTTCAGACAGAAAAAACCAAGGATAATTCTATAATTAGAGTTCCTATTTCCACATATTTAGTTTATTGGGTTACAATACAACTCTTGGCTTCGCTAAAGCGAAACATAGCCAATGCTTGCCATGGTTTAAACCGTGTTAAAATAATTGAAAGCAACACAATAAAAAACATAGTGTTTCAAATTGTACCGGATAACTATTGCAATCCTTGCTACACCAGGCTATTAATTTCGGTGTCATTGAGTGGACAGGGGAGGTGGGAGCCTCTCAAGTCCCCAACACCACCCCATTTCACTTTTGCCTTGGGCGTTGTCCCATTTGAAGGCATGTCTTCCATAGGTTGTTGCTCTCATTTTTTTGGATGCATTTATGTCGGGGAAAAAGAATAAACGGGCATATTTTATATTGTGCTATTGAACGAACAAAGGGATCCACCTGGTTCCTGTTTCCCACAGGTTCCAATCGTGCCTCATCTTTGCATATTTGTTAATATATTTTTATTGGCTAAGGTTTGCCTTCAAATCCTCGCAACTAATTTATCTAGAGATCAGGTGTAACACAATTAATTTGGGTACGTCAAAGCTTGATGCTCCACATACAACAATAACAATCTAATTTTTTTAAGAAGGTTCAATGCAATGAATTGAATGCATTAAAGATACACTTCATGAGACTTTTGACTCATTTCCTTTTAAGCAATTATAACATAACCCAAATCGACCCATTAACAACCCGAAATAGTCAATAAACTAGTACGATAATAAGGCGGCGCAAGACTATGATGAATGTGAAAACATACGTCAAGAGTGTTGTTACATACCTGTTTGTCCCAAAGAATGTACAACTTCCAGTGGGAAACACACCTGAAACAATTGGTACAAGTTTATTAATACATTTCACTCTTTAACGATTCATTATACAATTCATTAAGAAACCACTTAACTCAGGTATATGGTTGTGAATAAGTGTACTTCACTACCGTACAAAACACATTAAGCATACCTCATCCATGTTCTTTACAATTATATACTTTCCAGCAAAAGAAGTTGTTGCTACTGTCTCCTCATGAGAATATTTAACATGAATTATTGAAGTGTAGTCCCCCTTCTTGTGCTTCTCGACAGAATTCCACACCTTCGACACCCAACGGCATGTCATATCAACTATTTGTACGTGTTTGTTACTCAAAGTCAACATCTCGTTTAGTGCAGCTCCAAACGCAGGAAGAATCACAACATCACCCTTGTTGACAACATCAAACTGTTTCTCTCCAAACTCAATGGGTATATCCTTAACTTCCATATCTTCTAGCCTCTAACAAAACAGAATTTAATTTGTTTACTATCTCTGCTCAAATACATAAATACAGATTATAACAAATGCAAAACACACAAAGTGTAAAAAATGTAAAGAAAGAAAGAACACAAATGTGGTGCTTAATCTGTGGACATATCTCAAGCTTTAAAGGATGTGTGTGTCCAGGCAAGTAGAACTAACAGTTCGGTTGTCAATACCTTATTAACAGTTGGGTTGTGAATAATTTCGTTTGTGATCCACAGGTTGCAAAGCTTCCAAATCCGCAAGCTAAGCGTCTCGAACTGCATCGTAAGGCCAAAACCTTTGCGTACTTGTCATTCTTGGCGCGTTTTTCTACTCTGAACGCTTGTGAGAGAAATGCGAATGAAATATTGTTTTGCTCATAACTTGATCATACAAACTCCGTTTTGGGCGAACCACATATCCACATGCTCGTCTAGACATGATCGTCCTCAGAAAATTATTGGCGTTGGCTGCCGACGCCTTCATTGCTGCCAGAGCGCTGAGCCACCTGCCAGCTCGTTTGGTTTTGCGCGCCAACATTCGAGCAGACCAAAACCGAGCCAAACGAACTCCGTTTTGGGCAAATAATATGTCCATGTGTTCGTATCGCCGAACCCTTCCAAACCCATCAGTTGCCATCGCCTGAATCTGCTGCTATAGTCACCAGAAAGAGAAACAGTGGCCGTACGTCACTGTTTACGCATCTGTCTTCGCGCGGCTCGTAACCCTATCATACGAACTCCGTTTGGGACAAATAATATATCCACGCGACCGCGTCGCCAAGCACTTTCACCCTGTACCATCTTCATCTCCAACCATTTTACTTCATTATGAAGTTCCATGTAACTTAGTTCGCTGAAGTTCAAAGGAATTGTGTATTAATCAGTTCCCTCTATCTCTCAAATCCTAAAATTCATCAAAAACTATTAAAATCTTAACCATTAACCACTGAAAATTGAAGTAGATAGAGAATCACCAAAAACAAAATTAGAAATGATGTTGCAGAACTTTGATTAAAGACTAAACATTTATGCATAATACCACTTAAGCAATAACAAACGGATATTTTTAATCGATATTCTTAAATCTAGTAGTAAATGACATAGCTGTCCTTAAAACCAAAATTTTGATGAATATAAAAAATTTATAGAAACAAACCTCAGATCGACTGGTAACTTCCAAATTGTCCGAGAGAGCGATGAGTCTTCCGATGGCCCAACATGGTGGAAGAACTGTTGCCGCTTTCTCTGTCAGCAGTGAAGCGTATAGGGAATCTCATAATTCCCCATATTTCATTCGCTTCACCCCTACACATTCCTCTGCTTCATACAATGACAATCCCAAGGAAAGAATTTGAATAACACCATACATTTTAATCCAACGAATGAAGACACGAAGTAAAAACAACATAAGCTCTCATACCCAGTAATCACCATACCCAACTGAGCAGATTAAATACATGGCACACGTAGTTGTAAGAATACCATACCCAGCAAGTTCCTAAATCTAAATAAAAGGAGTAAACCAACTACCAGATGATGAATGCCATTGCTTCCGGCAGACAACCACCGACGGACCTGCGCCGCCAGCTTGACTGCACTAATTTAACCACTAATTCAAACTCAGATCTATCTCCAACTCTAAATCCCAATCCTTTCCTGCAAAACACACAACACCTATCAATATCATCACATTTCACCTAATTCATATCAGATTCATCACAAATAACAATCAAAACAGTAGATCGACGTCAATCAACCTAATTCAAATCTCATTTCACAATTAATCAATCACATTTCCAATCCATACGCATCACATTCAAAAAAATACAAGCAGAAATCAATAAGGAAGAACTAATTACATTGTTACAGCAAAATCCATAGCACTCGAACAAAATGCAAGGTGAATAGAGTCACTAACCAGTGGCGAATGGAATCGGGATACAGAGATCCATTGATCTAGCACATTAGAAGAATATTTGTAGCACACATATGAGTCACCATTGCCGACCGATGCAATAGCCAACTCTTGATTTTCGAATGTTGAAACCCTACACCATTGCACAACCACCATCGTTCATCCACAAACACACCCAACCAACTTCCTTGATTCACGATCTGTAGGAAAGGGTGGTTCACGCGCCTGAAGGGGGTTGTCACCGGAGCACCGTCGTCCGTCACCAGCTTCTCAACCATTTCTCTCTCTGCTTCTCATATGTCTCTTTCTATCACTGTATCTCATACGTAATAATTTAAGAGACAAGTGTCTCATGGTACTATACGTGGAGAAGTAGCTAGTCAGTGGAGTGTTTTAAAACAAAACACGTGGCTAACAATATCAAACTAAATTACCAAAACAACCCCACTTCACAAGGTAAATTACCAAAACGCCCCTGAAAACTACAATTACAATTACAAAAAAAAAAATACACATAGCAAGGGTCGAACCAGCGACATGCCTCTTGTATACCAACCCAAACACCACTGAACCAACCATCAGTTTTGAAATTATAACAAAAACAATAATATTTAAAAATAATGAAGAAATAAAAAAATAATAAAATTACTGTTCAAATCCATTGGTTTATTATTATAGTTAAATTAATATATTTTATTTTAAAAGTTTGAATTAAATAAAAAATAATTAAAAACCACACAACATACAAAAGTCTGAGGGAAACTAAGACAAATAACTGAGACGAAACTAATGTAACATGCGTTTAAGTAACATAAGAAAGAAATACGTGACAATTCCATACGCGATCTATACCCAGATTTAAGGGTAACGTTTAAACGGCCAAAATATTTTAAAGAGTAACATCTATATAATTAACGGTTAATAAAATAAAAATAAAAAAGATCAGTACGCCGAATGGTAAGTCCACCGCTGCTCTTATCTACATGTTGATTGTTGAAACATACAATCTTTTATCTACGGATTAATTGGATTATATTTGGCTTAGAGGTGGGACCCTTTCTTTCGATGCAATTTGAGTAACAGTTATCTCAACAATTCTTTTGGTTTTACAAAACTATAAATTACATTAAACGGGCAAATTACGTAATAATAGCAGTAAGGATAGCAGGTAGCGGACAACAAGTTATGCCACTACCTCTCTCAATAATTCATTCATTAATAATGATATGATCAATTTGGTAATCAAGAAACTAAAGAGCGAAGATAGAAGAGAAAGAAACACAGAGAGGAGAAATTACTCAAAATCATTCGCTACTCGTTTCATTCATCTACTAGTTCTTAAGTACCATTAGACATGTACACAATAAGCCCCTTTACTACTCCAGAATTACATTTCAAGCCCCTCTATTATTTGTTACATAACAATACTTTCCCCATAAAAGATTCTTCACCTCAAGAATCATGGTTTTGAGTAATTTGTTATTTAAAAAATTTGTCAGGTTTCATCAACATCATCCTTATTTCCCTCAACATCGTCCTTATCCATGCCCCATTGATTTTTTTTTTTTTTTGAACTCTGTCGACTAACCCAACTTTTGAGTATAGAAAAACAGTTGACTTTTGGTCACCCTTGATTTTATCTGGCTGATGAGTGAATTTGACTTGAATTGAACCTTAGAAATAAGACCTCTACTAACTCCCATCATATTAGTATGATTCCTTATATGCTTCCAAAATGTATTTCTAACAGCAGGTATTATATTACCACTGCCATTATTACTAAGGAACACATATTGCAAAATCAACTTCCTCAAGTTGGTCCATATAAGTACATACTGACAGTAGCATCTCATACACATAATAATCCCCATGATCAGCCTACCTTTCAACTTGTACTTTACTCCAATATAACCTTCTTCCACAAACACCCATTGACTCAGATTGATTTTTATATCCATCCATCTCACATCATAGTTCCAGCTGTACAGCGGCATCCAACATGATACTAAAACTCTACTACTCCATTTACAACTATCATCCCACAGTAGAAACAAAAATTGGTGGTTGAGGCCAGCATCAGAAGAGTAACCAACAGAAACCATTTTCTTCTTGAAAAATGCTACTACAGCAGATCCAGCATCTGCCATAAGACTTCCTTCAGCTTTACCAATGACAACGTCCTCCTTTGTCCCATCTAATTGGACTAATAACTTGTTTATGTTGATTTTATTCAAATGATCAACCACAACCTGTAAGTTTGCAAAAGTCCCTTTCAAATTTTCCTCAGCAATCTTTGTTTGCTTCCGGTTAAACTTTTTCAGCTGCTTCATGGCCTTGATTATTGTATTCTGATTACCCTTGACTCGTTTTTTCTTTCTTTTTTTCTTCCAGCCAGATACTAACATGTATGTAACAAGATCACCTATGACACGAGCATTGTTCAAAATTCCAGCTTGTATGTTTGACCTGGGATGGCTCCCTTCCTCAACACAAGAGCCCTGTCCAGTATCTATCCATTTAAGATAGATAGTTGGGTCAGAAATCCCTTCTTCGTTAAACTGAAAACTAATTTTGGTTTCCTTAAGTGCGTTCTTCACAACTTCCTTAGTATCATTCACTATACCATCCATTTCTAATAAAAGAACTTTTTCAGATATATCTAACTCTCGCTTACCCAATTTCGCATGATAATCACTCGGGTCCATTTCATCAAGAAGACCCGATTCTTTTTTCTTCCTATTCACTTCATGTGTTCCAACCCAAATTGATGCAACTTCTTTTTCATGTATATAACTACAAATATCAATATGAGCCTGAATACTTTTGTCATTATTTTCATTTTCCTTTGAACCATTTCTTGAATCATCACCCATTTCTTCATTTATAACATTCCTAGACATACCATTTATTTTTTCTTTGATTTCCTTTCCTAGTTCACTAACATCATCATGCCTTACATATGAATCTTTATCATTCTCACAGTCATCAATTTCTTCTTGGATTTCTAATACATCACTACCAACAACTTCTTGAATATCATTCTCAAATCTTTTAGGCATTTCATCGAACACCCTGGGTACACTCTTATTATCATTTTCATCATCACTGAAAACATCTTTATCAATTACCATTTCACTTTCCCTTGAATCATTAATATCAAATACGTTGGAAGCATCGTATAAAGAAGACTTTGGATCATAAGGAGAAAACGAATCTTTCAATTCATTTGCATCCAATTTCAAAGCTAAAGAAATGGTGTCTTTCAATGTGTGAACACTATATTGATGCCATGTTATAAAAACATCTCTAATGTCTGGTTTGAGACCATTCATGAAGAGATATATGGCATAATATTCACTCATTTCTTCAGAATTTTTCACTTGATTATACAAGAATTGGAATTCATCACAATACACTTTAACCGTTCCTTCTTGCCATATTGACATAATCATGTCCATTGATAATTCCATGGTACTCATTTGTTCTTGATTTGCTGCTACTGCTGAATTGATTCCAAACCCTTAATTGTTATTGCTGAATTGAATCTTGATTGGTTGTTGTATAAACCCTAATTACCAAAAAAATGAAATCGCCCCTGCTCAGAAGAATTAGGGAACTGATTGGTTGAAAGAAACGGTGATAAGGTGGTTTATGATGGAGATTCGATGGTGAACAACAGACAGAGGAAGGTTTGTGAGTTTTACAAAAATGGAAGGCTGGATTGAAGATTGAACTGATTATTACTTGTTGTAGTTGTAGCCCTAACCCAAGGTCAGAGGAAAGATAGCTCTGATACCATTGATATGATCAATTTGGTAATCAAGAAACTAAAGAGCGAAGATAGAAGAGAAAGAAACACAAAGAGGAGAAATTACTCAAAATCATTCGCTACTCGTTTCATTCATCTACTAGTTCTTAAGTACCATTAGACATGTAGACAATAAGCCCCTTTACTACTCCAGAATTACATTTCAAGCCCCTCTATTATTTGTTACATAACAAATAATGATTCTCAAATTAAACCAAATATATGCTGATCATCTTTTCTTTTCTGTTGTAGTGCTGAATCCCTTTATTAAGGCTTTCTGCAAGGCCGGCTGAAGGGCAATTCAAATGAAGCACTAGCTTAGGGCCTCCAATTTTTAGGGCCCCACATTTTGGACTTTCTTAATATATTATATTTATTTGGGCTTGTGTTGGGTTAACTGTTAAGTAACTATACAAGGGGGGAAGCAAACAAAAATTCTTGGTCGTTGAGTACTTGAGTATTTTTTTAGGCCCAAAAGTCAAAGTTAGGTTAAATGAGTCGATTCTCCTTAAACAATGAAATGACAACTACAATCTAATTGAGAAATATATGTTCTATAGTCAATCATAAAGGTCTGAAGCATAAGGTAATAGCTTGGAATATGTTTTATTATATTTGATTGTTCGTTATTACTCCGTTTTTTGTTCGTTGATTGCTATTCTAATATTCTACGGTTATTCATTATTATTCTAATTGTTTTGTTGATTATTTTGTTAAGACTACTTAGTTATTATCATTTGGAAGAGCTAGTCTGTTACAACTTTGTTTATCTTTGCTTATTGTGTTTGGTTTTGCTTGAAGGTAACCATTTTTCTAATCGCTAAGACTGTTGATTTTGAGTGATAATATATGCCCCTAATTTGCTAATAGTTTATACCATAATAGTTAAACAGTTGATTCTGTTGATTTTGTTAAATGCTAATTTATACCTTATTAATTCAGCCCTTGATTCGAAAAAGGGCCCCAAAATTTTATTTCACTTATTAATTTTGCGATGAGAATGAAACCACAGTTTAAAAAAATATATGGCATCCAAAAATCCTTACAACTTTCCATTTATTATACTATTCATACAAGATATACACATATAAACTTGAAAGAAACCCTAAACTCATGATATGTAAATTAACAACATTTTCAAACTATTCAAACTTATGGCCTTCACTGATTCCGAGCCAGAGGAGGCGGAGTATTTTCCGGGTACCTGCGCTTTCCATCGTTGGTTTCGCGTTTTTTGTTCGCGTAAAAGAAGTAACCAACTGCGGCAGCGGTGACGATACCAGCAACAACCATGGTAGCAGGGCTCATCGGCGCGTTACGCCGCCCCATCCACTTAACTTTCACATCCTCTTGTTGTCCGGTGGCCATCGTTCTTGATTCTTTTCTATGGGAAAGTTGTATGTTTGGAATGCTTGGTATATGTGCTGCTTTTAGATTTTTGTTTATTCGAATATAATGGTGCTTCGTGTAAGAAATTGTGGAAGTCTACACACGTGGCAGCTTCTGCTCATGGTTGTGATGACAAGTGTTTTGTTGTAGTTGAGGATGAGCTTAGGCTGTTTCAAGAGGTGCACGAAGTTCTAACTCAATTTGGTGAAAGATAATGTATTTATTATAGCGAAAATTTCAACAACGATATATAACTATTTGATTTACTAAAATTAGCAAACTAATTAGAGTATTCACATCCCCTCCACCATTTTATGTCATTAGTAGAGTGTACGTACGATGTAGCGAAAAATACAAACACTTCTAAAGGTGTGTATCGTTTGGTTCATGAAGAAACACAGATATAACAATCCAGATATAACAGCACAAATAAAAACATGATTCTTATTAATGACTGTTCGGACAATACAGGACTCGAATATAAGATCGTTACAGTGTTTCGACTATAATTTATCCTTCTCAACTATATGACGAATTCTCTGATAATCGCTCTGTTGAAGATTGAATACCCTTTTTTGCTGTGATGAAGAGAGGTATTTATAGGCCCCTGAGGTGACCTGTGATTGGCTGGGGAAGAAATGACAGCTGGTTGTACGATCGGCGACCGTTGTCACTGTTGGCGCTGTCGCTCTATGATTGGTCCACGTGTCCTGTGATTGTCCTTTCTGTCCTTTTCTGTACCTCGTACCTGCAGAAGATCATGGAGCAGGGAATAATCGCCTCTGATTGGCTGTGTGTCCTTTTCCTTGCCAGGTGGCAGCTGTCATGTACGAGGTCTCATGCGCAGGCTTCTAGAAGTCCACGTGAGCGCAGTGTGCTGGCTTGTGTGGAGATGTGGGGTCGTGCGCATGCGCGGGTACATATCTCTTCAAGTCCCCCTAGTCTAGGATTCTGTATGCGCAGCGTGCAGGATGCTTGACTTAGAGAAAAGAAAAATTGTAGTTGCGGGGGTTATCTGTGCTCTTTTTTGGTAAACTGCGCCAGATGCGCTGTGTTTTTGCAAGTAGGGTTGTGGCGCACGTCAGTAATTAATGCTCACATCAAAACTGTGAGGGCGCGTAGGTGAAACGACAGGTTGGTAGCCGAAAAGTCTCTGGCGGTTTTACTGTGTTAGAGGCGTGGTGGGTCCCAGGTGTCGTTTCGTGCGACCCCTTTTCTCTTTCTTTGACGTGGAGTTTTTTGATTCGTTGGTCGTGCCAAACGATTATAACCGTTAGAGAGACGTGGCTTCACCCTATGTAATCTCTCTTTCCACCTTCCTTACTACACACTTTTCATCAAGATTTCCAAAATTTTCTCTTAACTTTCCTTCACAAATCTTCTTCCCTGCCTCTAATTTCTTCTCGATATTTAGGAGATCCGCGGTTTTATTAAATGGAAGGCCTCGTCAATATTCCGAAGAAGAAGCGTAGGGGCAGTAAGAAATCGGACGATGGTTAGAAGAAGGGGCCGCCACTCGTAGGTGAAGTGACGGCGGTTTGGACCAGCGATGAGTTTAGAAAGCTGAGGAAGGCGTACGGCCTTACATCATCGTATGGTGTGGACATGCCTGCTCCAGGAAAAACCATATTGCAGCCCCCGCCTGGGAAGGTTGGGGTGTACGCTGCCTACTTTAAAGATTGTAACTTCAGGATTCCAATTACTAGGTTTCTGGGGACCTTTTTGAAGGCGGTGGGTGCTCATTTGACCCAGATCCACCCGGGTTTAATGTCTCGACTACTCTTCTTTGAGTTTTGTTGTCACGCCCAAGAGATTGAACCCGACGTGGACATGTTCTATGTGTTTTATAGTCTGTGCTTTGTAGAGAGCTGGCTTTCTTGCCGCCCATGTAGTGGTGTTTCCGCCTGTGTGAGAGCAGGTGTAAAGAGTTTTAGGGAATGGAAACCCAAGTTCTTTTGGATCAATGAAGGTGTTATCCCTTTTAAAACTGGCTGCTTGGATCCTGAGGAGGGAGTTGGGAAGGTGACACTTATTGATTATAAAGATCAGGCGTGGTTCAAGACCCTTACGAGCCATCCCGTGGACGTGTGTTCTGTGCTGGAGACGGCGTTGGTAATGGCGGGGATGAGTTTGAGGTACGTGTGGACGAGCGTAACCCTCGCTTGACTGAGGACGGTAAAGGTTAGTGGCTTTTCGCGCACTTAGTTTTGTTTGTTATTGCTTACCTTTTGTCCTTAACCCAGTCGTTTTGGTATTGTTGCAGTGGTGGAGAGTTTATACCATGTTTTACTTGGTGGTGACAACATGGATTTCGCATTTGAGCCAGTGGCTGATAATGAGCTTTATGTACTGGAGAAGGCTTGGGACAATTTGTTGCGCCCCTTGGAGGTTGTGCCTGCACAGTCTAGAGAAGTGCCTCAGTTAGCTATTAAAGAAGCAGGTGAGTCTCCTCCGCTTTTTCTCAATCCTTCTCCCATTAATACGTTTATGTGGACGGGGTACCCTTTTGTAGTCATATCAAGTGACGAGTCATCTGACTCGCGCCTATCTTCGTCTCCGCGTGTATCGTCCGCCGCCGGTAGTGGTAAGGTGGCTTCTCCTGTTTTCGTGGTGGCGACAGTGGTGAAGAGACTAAAACAGATGAGTTTTTGTCTAGAGGGTGCGCAACCCAAAGAAAAAGGAGGATGGCGGCTCTGGAGGTGAAGACTATAGTTTTATTTTAAACCACGAAGTGGTTAGCAAGTATCTTCAAAATTGCAATCCCATTGAACGCAGCTACGTTGAACTTTCAGATGCGTTTGGGCAAGAGGGCATTGCTGCTGGGTCCACTGAGGCTGCGAAGGATGTTATTGTGCAAAAGCCTTTGGTAGTGGACACGTCGGAGCCTGGGCCTGTTGGGGAACACAATCCGCAAAAGAAGAAGCGGTCTAGGAATTCTAAGTCTCGGCGCGGCTCAGTGGAAAAAGATGGATCGGGGAGCTTGTCGTCCCCTGCTGGGAAGAAAGTGAAGGTGAACGAACTTCTCCACAGTGCTGAGGACAGTTTGCTTGGTACGTGCATCTTACCCTTTCATTATGTTGTTTCTATGTTTTACACTTAGCACTTATTTATTTGTTTTTTCATGCGCAGCTGATTTGATGGGAGAGGATGCGCAGGGCAGAGTTCCCACTGCTGTTTTTGCTAAGGGTTTTACAGTCAACCCGACTGAGACAGAGAAGACTCCTTCTCGGGAGACACGTCCCCCTACTTCGCCTATCCAGTCCCCAATACAAACGACCCGCCGCCACAGTCTCCGCCTCCTCGCCAACCTAAACCCTCGGCGCCATCACCCCCCCCCCCCCCAACTTACACGCCAAGCATCTCCGGCTACCATCCATTTGACAGACTCTAAACAGCCGGAAGGTATGGAGATGGATACTGGTCGGGTTTCACCGACTGACATCAGTGAGGGTGACGGGCGAGGTTTAGATTATGTTGAAGATGACTCTAGGGAGAAGAGGGTGACTGCTGAGCCGGTCGGCAGCTTTTCTTGGGCGTCGAAGTCTGAGGGTGGGATCGGTGCAAGTGGAGCATTTGATCCTGGTTGGGCGCAGACTCCGGACGCTCGTTTTTTAGACTTGGAGAACTGTCGCCAATTTTTAGCCAACTTTATCCCCCCAGCTGAACGTGATCACCATGCTACACGCCCGCACAACGAACTTTTGGACAATCAGGTTATGAGCGTTGCGAACATGTTGTCAACCTCAGCTGAGATTGCTCGTCACTGGAGGTCTTTGACCCATGAGCAAGATAGTTATGATCAGAAGATGAAGGAAGTTTGTGAGGAGCGTGATAGGTTGGGTTATGAGCAGAAGCGGGCGAAATGGGATGCCGTCACTTTCCGCGAGGAGAGGGATAAAGTTCAGGATCACCTCTCCAAGAGGGAAAAGTAGTGGGTTGAGGCTTGCGCTAAAACCAACAAAAGGCTGGACTCTGCGGCGGCTCGAGAGAATGATGCGACGCAGAAGTATAGCGAGGCGTCTAAAGAGATCTTACACTTGGAGGGTGTTCTCAAGTGGCGTAATGATGCTCTGATTGAATCCTGGGAGAGGTTGAGAGAGAAAGATGCTGAGATTGTGCAGTTGGAGAAGGAGAAAGCACCGGTGGAGGAGCGCAACTTGGTGTTGCATCAACAGAATGCTGATTTTGAGGGAGAGGTGTTGGACACCCGCGAGGAGGTGCATTTGGCGCACGAGGATCGCGAGTGGTTGCTCACTTGCTGCGTCCCCGAGGTTTGCCTTGGTCTTCTCTTTTAGATTTCTTGTCGCTCTCGCTTGTTGTATTGTAATAAATGTTTTGCCTTTTATTTTTGCAAGTTGCTCATTATGTCAAGAACTGTGATGAGGTGCACAACGCTGTGGCAGCGATCAATGCTGCTGCGAAGCTTGTTGGGCGCAAAGCAGGGTTCCTAGAGGGGTACCAGCATGAAAAAGACGGCAAGGCGCTTGAACAATTCGTGTTGTATAAGAAAGACCTTGACGCCGTCCTTGACAAGCAAGCTGCAGAGTATGATCACTTGAATTTGGAGTTGGTTGATTTTGTCGTTAGCCACCGAGATCAACCTACATGCTATGGGTTGAGACTGTCCTTCGAGAAACAGGGCCTCGTGCACACATGGCGCAAGTATGCGATGAAGCAGGTGCCAAAGGATCCGAAGGCCGGGGTGATCAACCTGAAGCAAGTGAAAAGCTGGAGTTAACCGACTCTAAGGAGGAGGAGTACAGTGATGCTTCGTCTGATTTCAAAGTTTGATGTCCCTCCTAGTTTTGTCTTGTTTTTCTCTGTAATTCCCAAGTACAATGTTAACTCCTTTAACAGATGTTATGTGTTTAATTTGGTTGCTGAGACAATGTAATTTGAATGCTTTAATCTGCGCGTGCAGTTTTTGTTGCAATGTGCTTATTTGATCATGTGTCCATTGCCATTGCACTATTTGTAGCATAGTTTTTGATGACTTTTTGAGTAGGTTGTTTAATTGTTTGCATTTTTTACTATGCAACAATCGGTTGGTTTGCGCATTGTACCTTACCCATGTAATGCATAGTTTAGGGATCGCAAATTAACAGTGCGATTTTTAGTTTATACATTGTATCTTAATCATACAATGTTTGGTTTAGGACGTTGCATTTTAATTATGCAACATTTAGTTTGGCAGTGCATTTTAACTATGCCCTGCGCGTTTAGGTAATTGCATCTTAACCATGCAATTTTAGTTTAGGACATTGCATCTTAACCATGCAATGTTTAGTTTGGACATTGTATCTTAGCCATACAATGTTTAGTTTAGGACATTGTATTTCAACTATGCAACGTTTAGTATGCGCAGTGCATTTTAACTATGCACTGCGCGTTTAGGGAATTGCATCTTAACCATGCAATTCTAGGTTGGGGCATTGCATTTTAACCATGCAATGTTTAGTTTAGACATTGTATCTTAGCCATATAATGTTTAGTGTAGGACGTTGCACTTTAGTTGTGCAACGTTTAGTGTGCGCAGAGCACTTTATCTATGCACTGCATGTTTGGGGAATTGCATCTTAACCATTCAATTTTAGGTTGGGACATTGCATCTTAACCATGAAATGTTTAGTTTAGACATTGTATCTTAGCCATACAATGTTTAGTTTTGGACGTTGCACTTTAGTTGTGCAACATTTAGTGTGCGAAGAGCATTTTAACTATGCACTGCGCGTTTGGGGAATTGCATCTTAACCATGCAATTTTAGGTTGGGACATTGCATCTTAACCATGAAATTTTAGTTTAGACATTGTATCTTAGCCATACAATGTTTATTTTAGGACGTTGCACATTAACTGTGCAACGTTTAGTGTGCGCAGAGCATTTTAACTATGCACTGCGTGTTTTGGGAATTGCATCTTAACCATGCAATTTTAGTTTGGGGTTTGTGCTATACATGGTGTTGTTGACTTCGTATATATGTCGTGAATGAATAGCAGTGAAATAGATGTTTAGAAAGAAAGGTTTGGTGTATTCATTCGATTAAATGGCTAAACAGCCTTCATTACAATCATAAAATCAACTACATTTAGCACTTCCTCAGTTGCGCTGCATTCCATGTGCGCGGAACAAGTTTGTCTTCTAGCGTCGATAGTTTGTAAGATCCTTTACCGAGGACTTCGTTATTACTAAATACAAAGTCCCCTGTCTTGAAGGCATTGAGCTTGACCTTGGCATTGTAGTATTTCTCTAGCTGTTTTTTGTAATTTGCCTCTCTTACAGTTGCCAAGTCGTGGCGCTCTTCTAGCAGGTCCAGGTTTAGGCGCAGCTCAGTGTCATTGTTGGTGCGGCTTGCTGAAAGAACTCTTGTGGATGGGCACCCAATTTCTGCTGGTATCGTTGCCTCTGAGCCATATGTCAAGCTGAATGGTGTTTCACCGGTGCTTGTTTTTGTTAATGTGTGATTAGCCCATAGCACGCTCGGTAACTCCTCCGCCCAAGCTTTCCCTTTTGTTCCCAGCCTTGACTTGATACCTTCTACCAAGCTGTGGTTTGCGCGCTCCACATGACCATTGCCTTGCGGATGCGCGACCGAGGTAAAAACTGGTTGGATGTGCAAGTCAACGTACCATTTGAGTAACCCTTTGTCCGCAAATTGGGTCCCGTTATCCGTGACGATTGTCATAGGTAGGCCAAAACGACAGATGATAAACTCCGAAATAAATTTTTTCACTTGTTTGGCTGTAATTTCTGCGAGTGGTTTGGCCTCTACCCATTTTGTGAACTCCTTGATGCTGTCAATTTTACCATTAGGCAGGCTGTCGAACCACACTCGAGCGGCACCCGTGAGTGTCTGCGCAAACATGTGACACCATGCTGGTAAGCTCCACCCTGCGCATTTCCCTGCCACCTTGAAGCTTAACAAATGGTCATCAGGGTCGGTTGTGCCGTCAAACTTTCCCAAGGTGCTAGGAATTTTTGTTCTTGGTGGAAGTGGGGTGAGCGCAATACGCGGAGTGAACTTTGACTTCTCACTGAAGGATGGAGAATAATAAGGCTACGTAAGGTCGTCTTCACCGTTCAATAAGTGTCCTCGAACAAAAGTGTTGGTCAAGGGCTGGCTATTGTCACGGTTGAATAGACTTTGGGACTCGTCAGAGTCTTCCCTCCATGTTGGATCAGTGTTACAGTTGCTT
This sequence comes from Ambrosia artemisiifolia, assembly GCA_032199755.1. Taxonomy (NCBI): domain Eukaryota; kingdom Viridiplantae; phylum Streptophyta; class Magnoliopsida; order Asterales; family Asteraceae; genus Ambrosia; species Ambrosia artemisiifolia. Next base: position 5,955,840 of record CM063520.1, on the reverse strand, counting down.
CCACCCTTGTGCCCTGCGGTTCTAGACGGCCCCTCAGACGTGGAAGAGGGCCTTCCGTCGCCGTAGGACAGCACGCAGGTGGTTTCCCTTAGTTGCTACTCTTTGAGCTTTTGCATGTAGGCACGCCTCAGAGCTTCCTTCTGCTGTGTATTACCACACCTCCGGACTAACCATCGGTGCGGCATTTCCAGCTGGAGAAGCCTGGGGTCTGCCTGGTCCCGGAGGACGGAGTGATGTTAAGATTGACATCTGGATCAGTTTGTTGACCTTCAGTGGTGTTCCCAAGCTAGCCGGTACCTGCCTGAGTAGCGTCGGTGCTTGAGTTAACACCAGGAAAGGATAGTTGTGGAGGTAGAGAACTCATAGTTGTGTTTTAGAAAGATAGAAGTTTTTAGAGTTGCTGTTCTAGTATGCTCAAAATACGGATGGCGCCCATGAAGAAAAACCAACATAACAATCCAGATATAAGAGCACAAATAAAGATATGGTTCTTATTAATGACTGTTCGGACAATACAGGACTCGAATATAAGATCGTTACAGCGTTTCGACTATAATCTATCCTTCTCAACTATATGACGAATTCTCTAATAATCGCTCTATTGAAAATTGAATACCCTTTTTCCTGTGATAGAGAGAGGTATTTATAGGCCCCTGAGGTGGCCTGTGATTGGCTGGAGAAGGAATGACAGCTGGTTGTATGATCGGCGACCATTGTCACTGTTGGCGTTGTCGCCTTGTGATTGGTCCACGTGTCCTGTGATTGTCCTTTCTGTCCTTTTCTGTACCTCGTACCTGCAGAAGATCATGGAGTAGGGAATAATCGCCTCTGATTGGCTGTGTGTCCTTTTCCTTGTCAGGTGGAAGCTGTCATGTACGAGGTCTCATGCGCAGGCTTCTAGAAGTCCACGTCAGCGCAGTGTGTTGGCTTATCTGGAGATGTGGGGCCGTGCGCATGCGTGGGTACATATCTCTTCAGATCTGTTCGATTATTAGTCTCAACCAAAACTAAAACCAAAGTCATTTGATAATCGATCTTATTAAACAATCGATTATTTGGTTCGATTTACATGGTTAGATTATTGGTTTTTAGTCCAGTTTAGTTAATTTTGGTTCAAACAAAAACTAAACTTTGGCTAAAGTTTTTTGCATATATACCACCATTTTATGTACTTCTAAGCAAATATTTTAACCAAAGTTTAGTTTTGGTTATTAACCACAATTAACTAAAACAAACTAAAAGCAATAATCTAACCAAATTGACTGAACCAATTAATCGGTTGGTTAATAAGATCGATAAACCGATAATGTCGATTTTGTTTCGGTTAAGGCTAGCAACTGAACTGAACCAAATCCAACCATGCACTATTAGAAGTGTCTGTGTTCCCTACTACATCTCGCGGACACGCTATTATGAATATATAAATGGTTCTGTTTCAGTTTTGACAGATTTCGGTTAATTAAGGGTACAAAAAGAAAACGATAATCGATTGTAAGTTAAATCGGATGTTGGTTAACTCAGTTTCAATTCATTTTGGTTCAATTTTGTCTTTGGCTTCTGTGAACGGTTTGAGTGAATCTTTCTCCTAGATATTGTTAATCACGTAGCACATAAAAATTTTAAAATTAAAAAAAATAACAATACTATACTCAAATTAAAGATAATAAAATGCTCATTATTATGATATAATTTTTTTTTAAGTATCAACATGTGAATTTTTTTTTACTATTTAAAAATCATGGTAGATAGTTTGCTTAAAATAAAGAAAAGAAGTTTAACTATAATTTAAAGAAGCAAAAGGTGAGTAAGTTTAAGGGATTAAAGTGTAAGTAAGGTGAGGTATCAAGGTGTAAAAGTGTTTGAATGACTATTTTACCCTTATTTTACGGTTCTTAATAAAAATAAAGTTCTTAACTTTTGGGTGTCTTAAACTACCCTTGCCTCATGCATTATAATACAGTATAGATATAATATAATAAAAAATCATACTTTTCAAAATTTATCTCTCATTTTAAAATGCTTTCCACATCCCCTCTACCATATTTACCTTTAGCTTACTCACAAACACTTATTTTATTATATTGCCCGTAAAAGCCTATTTTATGTTGGCAGTTGTCTTCATCTACACATAAATAAAGTGTCATCATGTATAGACTCAGGACTTTGGAGATAGATAATTACCCACACATAAGTTATGTGTAGATATATAGCCCATTGTACCTACACATATATGTGTGGCTAAACCTATTTTATGTGTAGTAAAAAGTATAAGGATTAGTTTGATTGTGAACTGATGTGGCAGATGACGTGGCCAATGACATGGCAGGTGACGTGATGACATGTGTCATCAATATATGTGTAGGTAAAGATAATATTATGTGCAGGTAAAGGTGATAGATTTGTAGGAATTGATTTTAATGTGTAGAACGAAAAAAAGATGTGTTGGTAAAAATATACTTATGAATTGACAGCAACCATGATATGTGATCTTTATATGCATACAAATAAATACAAAAGTGATATAGAAACATATATGAACAAATTAAAATTTCAATAAAAAATGTTGAAACATCATTGTTCAACCAAAAACAAAAGTGCTAGTTAAAGAAATTGAAATAGTTGAACTAGCAAAACAAAACTATTCATACATCTCTAACAAATTTATAGAAAACGCTATAACTTCTTCACTTCAATATTTTCACCACACTCTATTGCATCACCTTGAGATGCTCCTGATATGCTTCGTAGAGACATGATATTAGTCTCAATCAATGTTTGTTCCATAATTGCCCATTAAACTTTAAGTATTTTAACTTCATCAACTAGTTCCTCGTAAGTAAGACGCGTTAAGATCTTAGTAGTACCCAAGTTGCTACCAATAACTGAATCACATCTCCGCCCATGCAAACGAACAGAGTTTCGTCTAAGTACATTCTCAATAATCAACTTGTCGCTCAGACTCCATATAATGTTGGATTGTGAACTTCTGTTTTACCAAAAAAAAAGTTTTAAAAAATAATTATTTACTGGATAATGAGTATTTAGTGGTAGAATGACCAAGTAAACTTACATGTACTATGTATTGCAGCAGCATCTGAAAAAAAAAGTATCTTTGTATTTAACCTAACAAACTCCCGAAAATCAAAAAGCAAAATAGAACTTATGAACTATTGTTATGAACTGCAACCGATCCAATGTACACAAAAGCTCCAATTGTCTTTTTTAGTTCACCTCCCTATACAAAGTCAAAGGATACAATAGTTATTCTACACTAGGAAGAATCAAAGCACATTTGTAGAAGTAGCAAAATAGATCATGTAGCGGTCAAAATTTCAACATACACTCTTTTGGGTAATGAGCAGTTCAACAAAGAAATCAATGATTAACGTATCAAGTTTACAGGAGAATATTGGATGCATATATGACATTGAAATTTGACTACAATAAAAACCATAAAAAAAAAAACCAATAACCACTAAAGTCCAATTAAAATAGCAATAATAATCTCAGCAGGGTTTATAATTATATCCTAAGCTTGGTTTTAAAAAGAGAAAAGCTCATAAAAGCGACAATGTCTAAAATTGAGGCGCGAAGAGCCAAGCGCAAAAGTGCACCGCTTTTCATACCCGAGGCGCAAATAATTATATAACTTTTTTATATATTTCTTATAGATTTCTAGTATCATTTACCTCGTAATTGAAGAAAAGTAAGCTTTATACAAGTTTTAATATGGAATTGCATACATGTACAACTTGAAAAATCATGGTGTACAACATACTAATGAAAAATAATAAGAAAAATATACGTGGGGCGCGCGCCTTGGGGTCAATTTTTTACTGAAAAATCGTGCCTCTGTGGGCTTTTTGAAAACCATTAAACCATATGTTACTAAAGGCGTAGGGTCTTGAGCCTCACCTTGAGGCTAGGCGCGCCTAAGGCGTGCTTCGTTGAGCCAAGATCCTAAAGTTCTAGTCAAGACTCAAGAGCAACTAAGACTTTTTAAAGGTACATAGTTATGCATATTATAGCTGGTTGGTTACCTTCAAAAATAAACAAACTTTGGTATATTACCATCAAAACTATTAAAGAGCATCTACTACTTTACATCATGTATTCAAAAACTAAACAAGATTTGGTTGATTACCTTCAAAACTTCAAATTAAGACTGAAACGAGTGTCGGTTGTGTTCTCTTGTTCTAAACAAGAATGAAGTGAGCCGAATTGAAGAATCCAATTATCAATTATCACAAGAAAAGAATAAACTTTTATCACATTAATCTGAAATGCATCTTTGATAAGTTAAGTACAACATTAATATAAAAAAGAGAGAAATATCAAAGTGACTATACATATCTAAATTTAAAACAAGTTACAAAGTTAAAAACATTTGAATACAGCCAACAAGTAAATGAAATAAAATTCAAAACGTCATTTGCTTTGATCCACCATTGAAAGATTCATCTACCATTGAAAGACTATGAGATGAAATAATAACTTGCAACTACAGTTTACCTATTAATTAATTGAAGATTAATACCAGTTTGGTACAGCCTTAGCATGCCACCGATCGTCTCAATCGCCAGGTTTGTTTCACCTACACCAAAAACCCATCAATTAGAATGAACCCATATATAAAAAAGTCCTACCGTGCAAATTTTGGTCGACACTGAGGATAAAATAACGGGTAGTTAAAGAAGAATGAAAGATAATAAATTGCATTGAGGAAGATATATACGGATAGAAGAATTAGAATTAGACCATTCGCCCTCAAATGAGCCGATTTAGGGTTTCAGAAAAGGCAACAAGAGGATCGGTTGAAGTTTAGATGGGAAACTGAGAAGGAAAATTAGTTTGGGAGTGTACAAAAACTAGGTTGGAAAAAGAGTAGGAATATTCAAATTTTTGGGTTAAAATATATAAGAGTGGGAGTATTCAAATTTTTTGGGTAAAATATATAAACAGTTAGCGAATAAAATTGAGATTAGATTACAATACATATTAATTTGATTAAATTTAATTCTGATAAAATACGTTTTAATTTATTATGTAATTTTAAAGTTAAATAGTTAAGTAATTAAAATATGTTAGTATCTGCAAAATTATAGTGTTATAGGGAGTCATAGAATATCATAATGGAACCAAATGGCTTAATAAGTAATATTGGGTCTTATAAATCGCATATGTCTTAATGAACAATACTGAGACTTAGTAAAGATAGATCTTATTAATTTTTTTTTTTTAACAACTCTAAACTGTTTGGAAAAAAAATGAAACCCAAGACATTGATCTTATTAAATTGCCCAAATTAATCAAACTCGTACATAATTGATCTTACATGGCTATCAATAAACCAAAATAACTAATGAAACCCAAGACATTGATCAACAACTCTAAACTGTTTATCATGAACTCTAATTGACCCATAAGGACCCTATTTGGAAAAAAAAAATAATTGATCTAACCATAAACGGTCCTAACTAATAATAATTAGTTATTATTGGCCCCCATTATTTCTAATTGACCATAACCCAGACCATTGGAGCACATATGATCTTAATTGACCATTATTTATCCTAATTAACCAATAATAAACCTAACTAACCATACTTGACTTAAAATGCTTTATCTAATTGTATCTTACCATTAATGAACATATTTTACTATAAATTAACTATTTCACTATAAATGATCCTAATTGGCAGTAACTGTTGTAATTGGCCATCATCGGCTCTAATTGACCGTAACTTGAACCACTTGACAACTAACCGTAATTAACCAATAATGACCCTAATAATTTAGTCCTTAACGGTCACTTTTCTTATAGCTTGTATCGAATATCTACATCTATTATTATTTTTTTTAAATGTGTAGGTATCTTTGTCTACACATATTGCACATTTTTAAATATGTGTAGACATTTATTTTGCCACATCATTTTGAATAGTAAAATAAAAGTTTATTTACATAATTATCTACATTTATATTGCAAATATTAATGTGTTGGTAAATATTATCAATTACCCACAGTTATATTAGTTTTATACATAGGTGTAGATGATTTACCTACACATAACGAAAATTTACCACATGTGTGGGTGATTATAATATTTATTTGAACATCAACTTTGGGGGGGGGGGGGGGGAATTTTCCCACAAACGCCATGTGTGGCTAAAACGTATTAAGTGTTAGTCATTACGAAAATATATTATCAATAATTATCCACACATATAGATACATGTGTAGGTAGATTATGTGTAGATATAGACCCTAATTTCTTGTAGTAGTAGCTTTTTATCTATAAAAGCTAGAAGACGGATTTTTTAAAATACAAAGATGGTGTATAAAATGGTGGATGGGATGTAGGATGTTTTTAGTAAGTTTTTTAAATTTTAGAGACGGGGGGAGATTTGATGGAGGGGATGTGAATGCTCTTAGGGTGGAGGGTGTGGAGCTCGGGTAACTCCTACTCGAGCGGCTACACAGGCCTGTTTGACGTGGATACCATTTTCGGCAAGCTTAATCGGGTGAATGTTATCGAGTGCGTTGGCGAACTCTTGGGTCAACGTCCAAAAAGTAACGACGCCTAACGAGAGACGTTCTTTTCGGAATAGAGCTTTTCCTCGGTTCCGCCTACACATGGGTTGTGAAACCAATTGCACCCCACACCAACTAAGATGAAAGTGGGGTAATTTGAAGACCAAAACATCATTGTATAAAAAGTTATACAATCAGGTCATGAAAGCTGAAGTTGAGCCAAACGAAGACGCGACCATTGAAATGGCTAAAATAGAGGACAAACATAGGCACAGTCAAGACTTTACACATGTTTTGGCTTAGCAATTGTGAGGGCACACAGTCAAACATGGTGAATATGATTTCAGTATTCGTATTTGATGTGGAGAAGGTTTTCTTTCTCGTACTTTTTTTGTTGTCTTTTTTTTTACAAAGATAGGTACGGTCAAGACTTTACACATGTTTCAGCTTGGCAAATTGTGACGGCACACAATCAAACATGGTGAATATGATTTCAATATTTGTATTTGCTGTGGAGAAGTTATTTTCCCATACTTTTTGTCGTATTTTTTATCATACCTTTTCATATTAACTAGGTTTTTATCCACCGCCCGCGCGCTGCGGTGGGGAAACCATGTGTATAGAAAACAGTCACCGAGTAAGGAAAACTTTGTGTATAAAAAGCAGTAAACAAAATGTGGAATACCAAAAAAGATTGCACCATGTCATTTATTCCAACATACCATGCAGTCTAAAAAGATTGCATAATGATTTCACAATAACGAAGATGCAATAGACAATCCACGAAGATGCCTTGTAAACAAATATCCAAGAAAACAAAGATGCCCAAAAATGATGATAGTGTATCCTCGCTATATACTCCCCAGTTCCTATAACGAAGTTCCCAATTAACGAAGTTGCAATAGAAAAGCGAAGATCCTCAATAAAACAAATTTGGTCAGGAAACGAAGAAGCCTAATAATGAACTTAGTTATGTTCGTTAATAACTCAACTTCGTAATTAGTTTCGCTAATTGATTCTGTTCAAACCCTTGATGAATTATCTCAACCAATATTTTCATATCTGGTCGAAAATTAACAAAACCTCTTCTTAACATATTGCAAATCGTAAACACTGAATAGTCCACGAAGAATGAATCTAAATATACTTGTTTTTGCAAAGAATGAATCTTGAACTGTACAATTGAGCATAATTGCTTTGATACCAATTGTAGGTCGTTGGAATGGATCGGTGATTAGATTGATCAGGTTAATCAAAGTGCGGGATCCTTTGATTAACGTTTATGCAACAAAGATTATGTAAAACCTCTTCTTAACACCTATCTACGTACTAAGCTTTTCTATCTAGTAAGTTGTTGTCACACTGAAATGCACCAACATTTTGTCCATAGATAGTCAAAAGTGGGGAAAGAATTTTGTTATGAGAAGCCTAAAAGAGAAAAGAAAAGAAGATCAAGTGTGGTTGTGAATACTTACTGGCTTTTGTATAATATATTTAAATTACTATTTTATTACTAGTGGGTTGCCCACGCGTTGCGGCAGAGACCACAAAACTCAAGTTGGTGATTTTCAGGGCGTGCACAAGTTGTTGTTTGGTTCAATTTGGTTTTGAGCCATAACCATAACTTTCGATTATAGTATCTTAAAAACAGATGGGTTTCAATTATTTCAGCTTGGTAATCGGCTATGAACATTGGGTCCAACCAGTTTTCGACTAATGTAAGACCCTAACCCGTTAACATGCGATCAACACCTAATCTTGCGAGTTTTGGTCTTAACTTAAAACACTCCCGATTAAAGCTTTGAGATTTTTTTTTTTGAAAACTAAACTCAACGAAAACCGATACATACTTGTCCCAACAATTTTTATACTTTTAACTTACTAAAACATAGGTTAAAATTTGCATTATAAACGAGAGTTCTTGTTGTGGAAGCTTTGAGTATTCGGGTGTGTTCGGTTCTCCTCACGGCTTGATCGTTGCTCCGGGACTTCCATCACATGTTTACCTACCACCATTACACAAAGAATGGTTAGTTGTGTTGATAATAAAAAATGTTTAATAGTTAATGCGTTTATACGCGTCAAAAACAGAACGGATTTGATCAAATGACCAACAAATAAATTTGGAACAATCTACGCCGTACGCTACAGCAAAGGGTCGTAGCCTACAGTTCCCAACTGCTTGTAACACCCCGTTTTGAGATCAATATGAAAATTATATTTCATAGTTATCAGGCGAATAAGTAGCAAGTAAGATGCTTATTTTAAATAGGTAAGATCTAGACGAGTATTTAGTTTTATAAGAGACCCTATAGTAACATTAATAAAATATATTATATTTGGACCCTACTCTATTTCTAATAAAACTTAGGTTGACGCGTAGATAACAATTAGCTCGTCTGAACAGTATATTCGGAATTTAATAAACAGTTATAGTTTAGAAGTTATTAGAGTTAAACGAGCGAAGCTGCTGAATTAATTATAATAATAGTAAAAATCTAATTCAGAAAACGTGAATCTAAGTTACGTGTGCCTTCAATAAAGGTGTATGGATATACGTGTGTGTATATTATGTTTAGTAATGCATATGTAGAGGAAAGATCCGGTACAAATAGCTTTTTTGGTAAGAACTGTGAGAATCAAAGGAGGGTATTTTTTTTAATTTTTTTTTTAAATTTTTTTTCCCCATATTGTTAAACATGTATTATAGTATTGAAAACTAAAAAAAAAAAAATTGGTGTAGAGTAATTACGTGTAGAGTAATTACATAATTACTCTAGTGTAAACTAATGTATTTACCTTAATGACGTAATTACACTAAAAAAAAAATTTTTTTAATTTTTTTTTGTATTATTCATCTAGAAAGAATGTTTAAGTACATGGGAAAAAAAAATTCTAAAAAAAAATAATTTTTTTTTACCCCCTTTAATTCTCACAGTTCTTACAAAAAAAAACTATATGTATTTGATCTTTACTCTGCATATGTAATACATGTATGTATGCCATGAAATGTGTATACATTTTAAATTGCACGTGTATTATTTTGAGTCAAATACCACTAAAGTCTTATGATGAAGATTGCACATCATACCAAATCACATACATGTGCGGCTTATGTGAGTTTATAAGAACTTTAGAGGTGAGGTATTAGACGTTCGATATATACGTGCAAGTCTATTGTTAGAATTTGTCTTAATTCTAGCCTGCTCGTAAGTTAGTAACCGGCCCACATTAAGGGAACCAAGTTTGGATTGAGTAGGCTAAACATCTATATATAGAGCAAAGGTGAGTTCTATGAATGTTTTCAAATGTGAGCATGCTTGTCCCAACTAGTAATTGTTGTAATTGCACTTATGACTGTTGTACGCGTATATATAATCTGAGCATACATACACATGATATTTGGGGACCCTTATACGTGCCACTACAGTATAAGTCATGGACCCGGTGAGGGTGGCCAGATTGACTTGAGGTGTCATGGGCCCGGTGAGGGTGCTAGATTGACATGAGGTATCATGGACCTGGTGTGGGTGCTAGATTGACACGGTGTAGTGGGCATTAACTGTATGGGATGTTAGTCACAGGCCGGTGAGGGTGGTAATCCAATGAGGGTGTCGCGTGAATTTGGGTTATAATAACATGAGCGCGTACAAGTCATGAATGATTTAAATAATGTGGTTTACAACTTGTGTATATTCATGAACTCACCAGCATTGCCTGACGTCCTTTTTAAGCATGTGTCACATGTAGTGATGGCTAGTTCTTATGCTTGTTGTGTATCTCAAGCTATGTCACCAGTATAATATGATATGTAGTGATGGCTAGTTCTTATGCTTGTTGTGTATCTTATGCTTGTTGGGATACCTAGTATTCAACCTTCGAGATTAGGATTGCCTAAGTTAAGTTTTATACTCGGATTAGTTTTTTTTACAGATAAGGACGCCTAGAATAAGAATGAGCTGATCTCAATTATACGCGTATTACTACTTATTTGATATACATGTTACGAAAAAATTAAAAAAAAATAGTATGTTAGAATGGTTGAATAGATACTAAGGAGCGGAAGAAGGTAAATCTAGAATTTCTTAACACGATACTTTAGCAAGAACTAGCTGAGGAAAAAGCCCAGTGAGGGCAATAGACTTGCGTATCTATGTGTTATACTTGAAGACGTGTTGTAATATGTATATTTTGTGAAATAACTATTGTAAATACTTATATGTGAATAAAATGTTGATATAGTATTTTGCTTAATAAATTGTTAATCCGACCCACTGGAAAACACTGTTCGGCATAACGTATAAATATATTTAGGCGACGACGCGATCGATCAGATAGCCATTCGATTCACAAACTCTTCAACAAGGAAGCAAGGCAGAGGATTCTAAATCACCTAAGTTTAGTAAAAAAAATAATAATTGCAATACCTTCATTCCTTGTAACCCTCTCATGTTTTATGGAAAGAAAAGTACTATCAAAGCACTTGAATGGCTAAGCAAAGTAGCATCTATACTAAATATCAGTGATTGCCAAGAAAGGAACAAAGTTAGGTTTATTATTCATGTATCCAAATATGAAGCACTCTTCTAGTAGCGAATCCAGAAGGAAACTTGGGGAGATGATTTAGCTCATTGCCTAACATGAAAAGAAATCCCATATTTGTTTAATCATTAATTTTGCCACCCAAGTGAAAAAACATAATTGAGAAAGAGTTTATGCATCTAAATATGGGAATAGGGACATACAAGCACGTAGCCAATTTTAATGAGTTGTCTAGGCTATTACCATATTTAGTAACAATAGAAGAAAACTATATCCTGATATTTATATGGGGACTAACCACAGTATATCGCACGCTTAGCAAAGAAACCAATCTGGCTACTTATTTGGTTAGGTAGAAACTGGGGAAACCTATAGAGATCCAATCCAAGTCTGGTAGCCAGCTTTGTAGGTGTTTCGAATAAAGAGAGAGACGAGAGTATAAGGATGATTATCCTAAAATTGATACAAGGAAGAACCCAATGGAGCAAGAGATAGTCCAAAATGTCGAATAAACCCATAGGAACCCTGATGTGATAACATGTACATTTCTTCTAAACAACTTTTATGCTAAGATATGGTTGGACACTAGTGCCGATAGAATATGGATATCTCAAGCTTTTAGAGTTTTGATGAATTTGATTGATTGTAAGTTAGATAGGTCAATTACAGTAAAACTAGCATTGTAAGACCCATTCCAAATGATTAAGATCTCCATTGCGATTAACATTCATTTATCATGTTTATTTATCATAATCACAATACATTTCATAAAATCAACACGATTCACATTCATTATTAAAAGTGTATTGGGTTCCATCTAAATTAACTAGTGTTATTTAGAACCGAATGCAAGTGCGGAAGCTTGAGTTTGGTATACGTTTGATTCTCTATACGTGTGCTTGATCATCCGTCCAATCCATTCCCAAATCATACCTAAGGTTTTAACCAACTAAAAACTAAATATAGTTACCTAATGTATGTTAAAAGTCATTAAAACGTATGTTAAAAATCAGCAAAACCCAACCTTGGGTTTTGCTGAGAATTCGCTATAGCCTATGGCCATCCGGCCAAGGGTTACGGTCTCTAAGTTGCCACGAGTATGCCATTGTTTTAGGTTTGCGTAGAACCTAACTATGTTCGAGCCTTGATCTCGTTTTACCTTCGTACAAGGTTTACATTTGTATGCCGACATCTTTGGAATGTCGTTTGAGTTTGCTTAGGACTTAACCTCTAATTATGGTTCCATTCCTCTTATACCTTAACCTTGATTAACGTCCAATTCCTTTTGGACAATTACCCTTAACTAAGGTATGCGTTTAGTTTTGAGCCAATCATTGATTAAAATTTACCCTTCCCTGGGTTTAACCCCTGATTAGGCATATTAATCCAGTCGCAGACTAATATTTGATTAGAATTCAAGTCGATGATGACTCAATTCTTAATTTAGGTCCATGTTTACTTGCGGGTTAACCTTGCCCGAGGTTCACTTGTGATTGTGACTTAACTTCTAGTTAAAGTTCAAGTCTTCCAACTATAAGTGTGTGACTAAGTTCTGTATGCGATTGTGATTTAACTCCTTTATTGAGGTTCAAATCCATTTAGGTATTTTTCAGTTGGTTATGGTTTGATTTCTGTAACATCCCGTTTTTGTTATATAAATAAAATGTGTTGGTTCATGTTTATTAGTGAATGAAATGGGTCATTGAAAGTTAAAATGAACCAATAACAGGTGAGATAGATATTGGTGTATTTAAAACGAGTAAGTGATGGTGAGTATGATTATTTGAGTTATTTGATCTAGGCGAGTGGTTAGGATTACAGGAGACCGTTTGGTAATAATATAATATATTATATTATATTATATTTGACCCTACTCCGTTTTTAATGAAACTTAGGTCAAAATGTAGAGAAAAATAAGCTCGTTTTAACAGTATACCCGAAACTTTATATGACGTTATAATTTAGAAGTTATAAGCGAAAAACAAGCTAAGCAGCTGAAATTAATTATTATAATATAATAATACTTAAAATTTAACTATGAAATGTGTGGTTGTACGTATGTATCCGTATGTTTAGAAGATTTGTATGCATACATGAAAGGTGTCATATATATAAGTAACATGAATGATACGTGTGTGCATTTTGTGTAGACATAATAAACTAAAATTAAAAATTAAAAGTTAAAAATTAAAAGTTAAATATTCATGTAAAAGAATGAAGTTGGCTTCATATTATTAAAGCAATTGTGTAGAGACATCTAGATACATACACAAAAATGCTCTGTACATAGAAACTAACTTTATTCAACAAATTCATGTTTCACGCTTCTGCTTAGGACAGACAGGTATTAATTTAAATATTAATTAGTTTCATTTAAGTTATACTAATAGAAACTTTGTTACAAGTAATTTGGTTAAGAGTATGGTTTAGGGTACTGGATAAGTATTGGATAACTTAACTCTAATTTAGGTATGGACCGATCACCCATGCTTAAATTAGATAGGGTTATCCAAAGCCGACCCCGGTAATGACTATTTAGCACCGACTCGTTATTTGACTAGTATCTAAGATTGTCCTGATCTTGATCAGGGGACCAAGTTCGGACCGAGTAGACAAAACATCGATAAAGCAAAGGTGAGTGTTACATACCTATGGAAGTGTATATATATATAATTAATATGTGCTGATTATGTGTTAGAACTATATGGATGTTATTATAGTTCTTATTTGATCATCTATAATTGAATGTTATGTTAGTATGTTGGTATATGTTGAATCAGATGGGAGTTCTCTGATTTAACATGAGATCGCAGGGAGTTAGCGATCTTGGTGAATTATTGGAGTCAGATGGATGTTTTCTGATCCAATAAATAATCGCATGGGAGTTTTGCGATTTAAACCGTATGGAAGTTGTATGGTTCTCTCATTGTGTGTCGTTATTGTGGTTATGTGCTATAGGTCTTAATTGATCACATATATTTGAATGTTATATTAAGGATATGTTGAATCATATGGGAGTTTTCTGATTTAACATGAGATCGCTGGAAGATGGCGAGCTTGGTGAATTATTGGACTCAGATGGGTGTTTTCTGATCCAATGAATAATCGCATGGGAGTTTTGCGATATAGACCATATGGAAGTGGTATGGTTCTGAATTATTGTGTGTCGTTATTGAGGTCATGCGACATGGTGATTTAATGTACACTCACTTAGCGAAAGCTAATTAGTTGTTATATGTATATACTTTCAGGTGGTTTCCATAAGCAGAAGGGTTGGACCAGATCAAGTCTTGCGGTTAAAGGATCGAACGTGTTTTTGGTAAAATATCATGAACGATAGTCAAACTTGTTTTGGCAAACTAGCGGTTATACAATACTACTTTTTATGGGATAAAAGTTTGACGTTTTGTATGATTAAATTGGGACCTTCCGCTTAAACTCTGATATAAGGTGTGTTTTGAATAAATAAATAATTATGGGTGTTTCAATTTCGTATACGACTTAACCTTAGATTATGGTTCAAGTCCCTTTGTCATCCATTATCTACCTTCAAATGTGATTATGACTCAACCTTATTTAAGGTTTAAGTCCATCCATGGCTTAATCCTTGATTATGGCTAGAAAGTGTTTATGAGTCAACCTTTGATTAAGGTTCGAATCTAATGTATAATAGGTTTCTGACTAAGTTTGAACGTCTAAGCGACTTCATCTTCGATTAGAATTCAAGTCTTCTTATGAATCCTTTTCCTGAATAAGTTTTTAATGTGTGTGCGACTTAACCCTTGGTTAGGATTCAAGTCCCTTTATAAGTTTAACCTTTACTTTTACGGCCTTCCAGTCCTTTGTGCATTGGTTTTACATACCCGATCTACCCGGCCTTTCGATTCGTTTGACATTTTTGTTTGGTCCGAGTAACCGTTCTGGTAATACCTTTGGATTACGGCCCCTTCCCCAGTCGTTTATGCATTAGTTTTACATACCGAATGTACCCGACCATTCTGAGTATATGGCAGTACTCCTATACTGTACGACTTCGTTAGTCGCGCCCTTAGCGTCCCTACATGCCTTTTTTCCTTAACCCAGTCCTTGTTACGCGGAAGGTAGGCGTGTAAATCACGAGAAGCCCATTGCACCATGTGTTTAACACTTACATGGCCATGGTATGCAATTCGCACATGGCACTATGATCTCCTCGCGATCACCACGGTACTTTCCACTCAACAATTTCCTGCCATGTATCTTATTGTGTCCTTCCTTGTCTTAATTTTGTCGTTTAAGCTTTTCTTTACCCCCCCCCCCCCCCCTCGACATTTCATTTCGAATTCCCGTGGGGTTCTTGTTGTTTACAGTTTGTGCAACACGTCCTTATGTGACTGTTGCTTATTTGTGTTTGTATTCTATGGTTTAGATATTCCCTGGGGTGGTGACCCCTTTTTCAGTCTCAAGATCTAATACGTATAATTTTTATGCACTCGTGGTACGTGACAACAGTGCATAGCGTTTGTTTCCATTAACTGAATATTTGTGTCATGTAATCGGACGTATTTTACTTTATTTGGCAGAGCCTTTAGCCCACCTTAACTGTTCTATTGATGTGTTTTCCGGGCTTAATTGTTTAACACACTTTTCCCAATTCTAGATATTTGATTGTCATGTATTCAATCATGTGGTGACGTGTTTAAGACATAATAGATAACGAAAAGGAATGAATTTCTTACTGGATTTGAAGATCAAGCTCGAATCAAATGCATACTTCACTAAACATGGGGCTCTGATTACCACTTGTAAGACCCATACCAAATGATTAAGATCTCCATTGCGATTAACATTCATTTATCATGCTTATTTATCGTAATCACAAGACATTTCATAAAATCAACACCATTTGAATTCATTATTAAAAGTGTATCGAGTTCCATCTAAATTAACTAGTTTTATTTAGAACTGAATGCAAAACACGAGTACGGAAGCTTGAGTTTGGTATGCCTTTGATTCTCCATACGTGTTCTTGATCATCCGTCAAATCCATTCCCGAATCATATCTAAGGTTTTAACCAAGTAAAAACCAAATATAATTACCTAACGTATGTTAAAATTCATTAAAACGCATGTTAAAAATCAGCAAAACCTAACCTTGGGTTTTGCTGAGAACTCGTCGTAGCCTACGGCCATCCGGACAAGGGTTACGGCCAGCAAGGTCTGATCCTTTTTGCTTGTTTTGCCGTAACCTACGGCCAAGGGCAATGGGTTACAACCAGCAAGGTGTTATGGGTTACGGCCAGCAAGCTCTGCTTGGCTTGTTTTCATACAACTTTCCAGCAACAATTTGACCCGAATGCACCCGACCATTCCTGGGAGTCCAATGCTCACCCTTGTTGACTTGTTTGATCCATTTTTCATGGTGTAAAACTTATTTACCTTCATCCTCTATCAAGATTAGCGTGGTCCATTAAGAGTTCGATTAGCAAAAGGGTTCTTTTGACGAAACGACAAGTGTACGGGTTCAACACCCATAGCCCCTTGATCGTTCTATGTCTCAAAATCTTCCATTTTCACACTCTTGTCCTATGTGGTACCAAACCAACGAGATGGGTGGTTGTTATCTAGTCGAGTCTTATCCTTGTCACCATTGCAGCAAGAATCCCATATCTATAGTTCTTTCAATCATTTTCCTTGGTTTTTCCCTTGACCGGTCGACTCCCGGCAAGACTCGACTATATATAATTACATCCACACATCTCATGGTGTTGAAACCTCAATGCCACCATTATAACTTAACAAGCTACAAATGTATCTATATGACTCTAAGTCGTATAGCGACTTACCTAGCATATTTCCAACCATTAACTAAGGTTGTTCCTATTGATTTGCATTCAAATACAAGCTTCCCATTGTGAAGCTCTTGTGGTATTGTTCAAGCATGGACATTTACATCTCAAAGGCATATAACTTTATATTTAAACAAGCATGAGTCATTGAGTGACTTACCTTACTTGCGGCCTTTCCAACTTCAAATCGTTTACCTCCCTTGCTTCCCGAGCTTTCCGACTTCACACCTATTTCATGCTACACATGCATAGGTGTTTAGTTATTAATTCATTGTGCGTCCATTTCATGGTTCCACATAAACCGAATTTAACACATATATCAATTATACCATTACCATATGTTTTCATGAAATTTTATTCATTCAAGCATTTTATCGAACACCTTTAGTGCACAATTTCTTATCATTGGATTCATAGAATTCAAGTTCGCTAACCCATACTCCTTGCATTATCAAGCCTCACTATGATTCACAACTATCTAATTTGGCCTGATTATAAACAACTAACATGTTCTATTGCAGTAATTTCTCATTTGTATGTAGAATTCACTGTTTGGGGTAAAACCCATATCATATACTTACTTACGCATTCACATTATGTATGAACCATCACATGTGTCTGATCTATTGCAATTTCATAGTTTTCCAATGTTTATAAACAAAGAGAAATCATCAATTAACAAGGAATCATGTTTTTACAAAGTCACTATAATCACCCCCTTCCATACACCATGGATTTGGACGAATCAAGAGGTTCTTGAGTTACCATAGGGTAAATAGAGCACTAGATGATAATAATTTTCATCATGCATATGCAGGAACTCTTGATTTTGCAAGATTTGGGGATGATTTCTTAAGAGCTCTTCAAGTGTGTGTTTTTGGTGGGTTTTGATCGACCTAAAGTGTGTGTGTTCACACCCACACTTTTGTTTTGACCCACCAGGTTTTAATCTTTACCATATTGTCATAATCAGCCCCCTTACTAGTGATTCATTGTAATAATTCATTAACACATAACTTCTAGTATTAATTTACCATATGTTCGTTATTAACGGGGCAATCGAGATTATTTATGGCCTAGCTACGTGTTTCATTGATCTATTTGTTAAGCCCCCATATTTCAGATAGTTTAATAACTACAAAGTTTTACGAGGTTTGGGGCGTTACAAGCGGTTGGAAGAGAAGAAGAAAGTTTGAGTGAGTATCAAGCTCAGATATTGTGTGATAAGAAGCAAATTCAAATTAAGAATCCAAAGGGGAGGAATTTGACGATTTATGAGGAAACAACTAGTAGACCCATAAGTTTCTTTAGCCATATGAAGGCAACTAAGTGTATCTGAAAAGGTCTCATAGCCTATTTAGTGTGCACTAGAGGCCAAAGACGATAAGAAATTATGAGAGTTTTACGGTAATGTTCGAATTACCTAAAGTATTCCTTAAAGATATTTCCGAAATAACACTTGATAGATAGTTTGAGCTTAGAACAAATTTGATCCTAGGAGTGACCCTTATTAGTAATTCCTCGTACTGTCTCACCCAAGTGAAATGGAGGAGTCGATAAACCAACTCTAGAATCTAGTGAGCATGAGATTGATATATCCTAACACGTCACCTTGTGGTGCACCTATTCTATTTGTTAAGAATAAAAACATGACAATACACATGCACATTGATTACGGATACTTGAAGATTGTCACTTTAAGGAGTAAGTACCTGTTACGAAGGAACAATGAACTCTTTGATTAGCTACAAGGATCGAGTTAGGTTTCTAAGATAGAATCCCAACCAAGTAATCACCATGTAAGAGTGACACCCGAAGACGTACAAAAAAAAACTATTAAGATAAGGTACTGTTACTAAATGTTCTTAGTAATGCCATTCGGATAGACCAACACCCTTATAGCATTCATGGATCTCACGAACTGGTTTTGAATGGAAAATGTGGTTGCAGATGCACTCAATAAAAAAATAAAGAAAGAACCCAATGAATAAGAATCCGCACAGTTAGAATTGGTGTTAAGATAAAACTCTTATAACAATTGTAGAATGCATAATAGGAAGCCTTGATAACAAACTACATTAAGATGGAAAGGATGGTAGGCATACAAAACTATAAAGACCTCGAATTGCTGAGATATTATAATTCGACTATCGAATGGGGATTCCAAGTTTTGTTGAATTATAAGATATGACATTAGACGAAGCCAAAAGACTATATACATATTACACCCTAGTAGCGATAAAATGTATAAAAATTTAAGAAATGATTATTGATGACTTATAATGAAAAGATCTATAGAAAGACATGTAGAGGAATGACTTACCTACCTAAAACTCAAGGCAGAGTATGAGAAACATCTGGCTACGTATAACAACTTGAGATCCCTATGTGGATATGAGAGATGAAAACTATGTATTTTATAACAAAACTCTCACGCTCCCACAATCTAAGATCTGACGTCATACTATTTGGGTAATAGTAGTGGGTTAAATAAGTCTTCCCATTACTTGACAATTAAAAAAATTAATTAATTATAAGATCGTTAAGTTAGCAACAATTTAGGTTAAGAAAATCATTAGTCATCATGGGGTACCTATCCCTATAATTTCAGAGCATGATAGCTACTTTATATCTAGATTCTGAAAAAAAAGTTTTATGCAGGCGTGGGGAACCAAGGTAAGTTTAAGTACTGACTTAAAAAAATGGCCAGAGCTAAAGGACCATTTAAATAGTAGAGGACATGTTTATGGCATGTGTAACAGACTTTAGTGGCCGTTGGGATGAAAATTTGCCCTTGTTAGAATTTGCTTATAACAACAGTTACTGTTTAAGTATCAAGGCCGCCCATGTTGATAAATCATATGTTAGATGATTCTGATCATCTATTTGTTGGTCAGAGATCAGTAGAAACCCCTTTAATAGGCCTTGTGATTATTAAAGTAACTACAAATAAGATCATACAATTATGAGAATATATACATAGCTGCAAGAGATAGATAAAAATTTTATGGAGACAAAAGAAGGACACCCTTATAATGCTAAGTAGGTGATATGGTAATATTTAAGGTCTTGCCATAGAAAAGCATAATTCGTTTCAAGAAAAAAGGTAAGTTGAGTCCATGGTATATTGAGTCATTTGAGATAATCAAAAGAATAGGCACAATAGCTTATACGTTAAAACTACATGAAGAGTTACAAGGAATTCATGACACATTCATGTGCGCAACCTAAGAAAATGTCTAGCAGACAAATCATCAAAGATGACTTGGCAAAAAGTCCAAATCAATGACAAGTTGAATCTCACTAAACGCCCCATCCAAATCATAGATTGGTGAGTAAAGTAATTGAGAAATAGAGAGTTCCCTATAGTACGAGTCAAGTGGGATGCAAAAAGAGGACCTGAAGAAACATAGGAAAAGGAAGATGAGATGAAACAGGACATAATTTCTATAAGGTGGAGACAATTGTAACACCCCGTTTTTTGATCAATATGAAACTTATATTTCGTATGTTGTCAGGCGAGTAAGTAGTGAGTAAGATGCTTATTTTCAATAGGTAAGATCTAGACGAGTATTTAGTGTTATAGGAGACCGTATAGTAATAATAATAAAATACACTATTATAATAATAATAATAATAATAATAATAATAATAGTAATAATAAAAATCTAATTCCTAAAACGTGAATCTAAGTTATGTGTGCCTTCATTAAAGGTGTATGGATATACGTGTGTATATTATGTTTAGTAATGCATATGTATAGTATACGTGTATATATTCCATGAAATGTGTATACATTTTAAATGGCACGTGTATTATTGTGAGTAAAATACCACTGAAGTCTTATAATTAAGATTGCACGTCATACCAAACCACATTCGTGTGTAGCTTCTGTGAGTTTATAAGAACTTTGGAGCTATGGTAATAGACGTTCTATATATATGTTCAAGTCTATTGTAAGAGTTTGTCATAATTCTAGCCTTCTCGCAAGTTAGTAACCGGCCCACATTAAGGGAACAAAGTTTGGATTGAGTAGGTTAAACATCTATATATAGAGCAAAGGTGAATTGTATGACTGTTTTCAAATGTGAGCATGCTTGTCCCAACTGGTAATTGTTATAATTGCACTCATGACTGTTGTACGCATGTATATAATCTGAGCATACATACACATGATATTTGGGGACCCTTATACGTGTCACTGCGGTATAAGTCTAGACCCGGTGAGGGTGCCAGATTGACATCAGGTGTCATGGACCCGGTGACGGTGCCAGATTGACACGGTGTAGTGGGCATTTATCTGTATGGGATGATAGTCACGAGCCCACTGATGGTGGCAATCCAGTGAGGGTGCCAAGTGACTATCACGGATGCAGTGAGGGTGGCAACCTAGTGAGGATGCCAAGTGACTTTGGGTTATAATGATATGGGCGGGAATAAGTCATGAATGATTGAAATAATGTGGTTTACAACTTGCGTATATTCATGAACTCACCAACATTGTCTGACGTCCTTTTTAAGCATGTGTCACAGGTAGTGATGGCTAGTTCTTATGCTTGCTGTGTATCTTGAAGCTATGTGACCAGTATGATAGGATATGCTAGTTCGTGTGGTTCGATGGAAAAATTATATCTCCGACTAAGAATAGTACATCAAGCTTTGTACCTTTTTAAGTTTCCAACATTTGTACCCTAAAGTTTATGTTAATGGAAGTATTTTTCTTGTAAGTTGATATCAATTGTGTATAATGCATCCTTATCTGGGTTTGGTGTCACAGTGTTGTCCTTGTGTTTGTTTTTCAGTCATGGCCTCCATTTCCATGTTTAATTTTCCCAACCCTTGGATGCTTCTAAACCTATGTTCAAGCCACTTCCTATGGGAAATTGGGGACTTGTTTAATACCGTTTAATGAGATTGTAAAATGTCCAGTTGTCAGGTTTAAAAACTCCTTTCGACTTAATTAAAGACTATGCGATTTTTACCCAAATCGACCCGTTAAGACTATAGGTTATACAAAACTTTATTTGACCATTCGGGAAGCATAAAAACATGTTGTCCGTTTGGACACTTGTTTAACTAAGAACATCATCTGGTGTATGTCACTATGACCCAGTTCTTAGTTTTAAATGTTTATGTCGATTTTTACCCAAATCGATATGTTAAGGCCTTGGCTTATATAAGACCCTATTTTACCACATAAAAGGCTTAAAATCATATTGTCAACTCATGGGACACTTGTTCAACAAAAAACATTATCCGTTTTATGTCAGTATGACCCGGTTCTTAGTTTTAACCTTTAGCGAATCTTTAAAATTCCCAAAATGCCCTTATAGGAAAATACTTCTTCTTTAACCAATCATGGCGACACTTCTTGATTTAAAGCCATTGTTTTTTACTCAATGATTTGTTTGAAAACCTTCAAGACCTCTCGGACTTGGTTTGACCACCAACACATAGTTTCACTATGGATTTGGTCGTACTTGGCGCCAAGGCGCGCATTAAGCTTAGTTAGAATAGCACATACCGACTTGGCCTCCACACCTCACATGGGTGCATGTTATACCCGTTAAACTTCTCCCGAAGGCTTTTCATTTGACCACGGACTTACCGGGTGGCGTCGATCCATATCCATACCTTGCATCCATTGTCATGATCTAGGCATGAGTGCCCATTTTCAAATGTGTTCACCTGCACACGTTCTAATTTGACAATGTTAATCTATCGGGACCCAAATGGTGGTACGTCACCATTTGACCCGTTAAACATGAGATTCCTAATGCTTAGATATCAAACTTTGAATGTCAAGTTCAAATGATGAGAAGATCACCATTGATCCGTTTAGGCTCATAGTTCATAACACTATGACATTCCGTCATTTAGCTATGGGGTAATGGCAATCACACTTGACCCATTTGCCCAAAATTCATAACTACTTTATTCAAGTGATTTTATTTAATATCTTTGAGTTTAGAATTTCACTTACCGTATACCTTACTATTTGACCCATTTGATGAAATCCATCATTTGATCAACACACCTTGATTCATTTATTTCCATAAATCATGTTTTGACATGACATCGCATGATTTATCCGTCTAATAGGTTTCACCTCTCGGGGTCCAACCTTTATCTCACACCGAGGCTTAAACAGTTATATCAATACAGGAATTATATTTGTAGTCTAATAATGTAAGTATTACTTACCTTGCATCCATTCTTGTTTCCATAAGCATCCACTTTGCATTCGTTTGACCCATTTGCTCCCTCGTTATTGTACCTAACTTGGGATGAGTCAAACTTATTTGTTAGAATACATAATATGGAATTATTTCACTATCCATGGCATCATGTATTCATTATCAATTCTAGCTAAATCCATAGCTATCTTGCTTATGTGGAGTATGTAATTAGCTTGGCTTATTACTAACCAACATTACATACTAATAATAACTTGTCACATGTTCCTAGTTCCTTAGTTCACTAGTTCTCGGCTAATTGACATTTCATCAAACGCTTGGTGTGCACCCACCAATTCAATTGGATTTCATGAGCTTAATTTTAGCCAAAGCATAACCATTAATCTAATCATCATCATACCATGTCGTTTACACCCTTTAGCCTAAATTTCTCAATATAATAACTCCTAAGAGTCACAAAGATCACTAGACATAAGTGATTTCAACCTAGAGGTTGAACCCCAAGCTTTATATATTAACATCATCTCAAGAACATGACCAATTCACCAATTAGCATACATACATGATACGAATCACATAGAAATTGCAAGATTTTACCACATAGTAAGGTAATTCATGTTTAGGGTATAAACCCACTACGTAAACATAATGAAAATTCACAATTTCACTTGAATCAATAATATATAACAATTCATCACGTTTTATAGCTTCCTTGATGTCTACTAACACATAGAAGTCCATACAAGCTATGAAATCACGTTTTTTATATGAACCCTAATTCACCATCTTCCACATACAAGTGCTTTAGGTGTAATCGAATGGGTCTATAGATACCTTATGATGTGTAGAACACTACATGAATAAGAATTTCATCATGAGTCAAGAAACTCCCTTTGATTTGGGCAGATTTGTGCAAGAAGGTGTTTGTTGGTGAAGGAGATGATCTCCTGATGATATTATTGACCAAAACACATACAAGTGTGTGTGTGTGTGTGTGTTTTCTTTGTTTTATTTTTATTAGTAGAGCCAACATTAACAATTGGCAACCATGGTCCCTCAAGTTCCGATTTCCATGTTTATTATTAAATTCGCTTTGTCATTTATTAATCACGCCTAATGACGTATTTAGGCAAAACGAAATTTCAGGATTTTACAACTAATAACTGGAAGTTTAACTTTATATGAAAATTATCATAATCTCCTCTAACATCATGAACCGGTGGAAATCTTGTGAGTGATGTCTTGAACCAACATGTTAACTAATCGATTACGATAAATTTCAAGCCTTGCTAGAGTTTTGGCTTCTGTTTGCAACAACAGATCTGAAGGACATACCAACAACATCGCTTCTTGATTCTTGGTATGTCCTTCGGTTTAGGATATTTCATATCGTTTTGTGGGTTTTAATATTTAAGATTATGAACCGAAGGAGATACCAAGAATCAAAACAATTATTATACATGATCCAGACCATTTTGTAGGTTTTAATATTTAAGATTGTTTCATTTAACAGTGCTTAAAATAAAACATGCACCTGAGAGTGAAAACATTCCGCGCTATTGATTATCAGTGGTGGCGTTGGCACCTCCATTGATGGCTTATGCATAACTTGTTTCATACTTTTTTTTCAAATAAATAGAAATACATCAAAGAGTTTATATTAACCTATTTGGATAATTTCAAAACCTCTAAAGACAATGCATAAAAGCAACAAATATAAAAAAGTAAACACACAGTTGAAAATAAAAGCCACCGGTGTCATTGATCATTGATGGTTTCTCCATAAGGTCTTCGTGTTTCTTTCATTCGAAACAAACAAATATCAAGAAACATACGAGTTAGAACCCAAAACTAAAAACATACCTTTGATCAGCTGAGATTCTTATGACATCTAAAGATAGTGAAAAAGAAGCTGGTCATTTCCCATTATACATAAACGTGTGAACACTAACCCGCGCATTGTGGCGGGATCTTTATTGTGAATGTATCTAATATAACTACATAAGATGGAAAAGGTCTTAAGGTTATGCAAACATTATTTTCAATATGCCTAATGTCACACCCCGCCTAGGCAAATGTGGCAACCGGAAAATTTTTCTTCTCTTTCGTCTCTTCCTTTTGGCCTTGGGCAATTTTTGGGACGAAAATTCTTTCAACAGGGGGGATGATGTGACACTCGGCAAACTCAGGTTAGTAACATTGACTAAACTAGTAAGTCTACCTTAGCGAGTCATACTTGTTTAACTAGATCAGTCGGGTTGTTACGATGATTCTAGGGAATCATAGGGAGTCGTTACGATGATCCGCGGGATCATCGGGAGTCGGTCCATAACCATGTGTTCTGGGATTGGTGATTCGTGGAATCACCGGTTTTAACGCACACACGCAAGTCTCGAGTCCCGGGAATTGGTGAACGGATGTAAATGTGTTAGTTAGCATACATTATGTGTTTATAATCATTACGTGACTTGTTGGTATGTTAATGCGTGTTTATATGTGTTAAAATATTGTTTAACGCGCCGAAAACCCAATCTGATGTGTTACAGGCGATTAGGAATCAGGGGATTGCCTAATCGCCTGTCTATAGGCGATTGGGAAGACTTAGGGGGCGATTAGGCCCCTAATCGCCTGAAGTGTCAGGCGATTAGGCCCCTAATCGCCTGCTAACTGCTGCTAATCGCCTGCACTGCTATGCACGAGTCAAAACACCTATAAATACAACCCTTAACTCCCCAAACACCCTTAGTGCAACCCTAACTGATCCTAAGCCACCCACACACCCTAGAACACCTCTGGAACTTGTTTTGCTACAAAAATCACCATTTCCATGCTTACACACCTTTCTTTGATAAAATCCAAGGTGTGTTCTTCATCTCTAACCTTTGTAAGGTTGTTGTTTTGGTTCCCCAAAAGTCCAGACCTTGTTTTGCTAAGTTTGTGTCTTTAAAACCCTTTGAAAAGAGTTCTAAAACAAGTCTACACCATAATACTTGCTATATGTGAAGTTTACATGCATATGTTGATCTTCTTGGTGATTATAACATGAATGTTTCCATGAAATGGTTGTACTTCTGTTATGTAGGGGTTATTAGGATGATTATCTAATAGTTTGAGCTATTGTTGTTGTGATTTGATGAAAATGTGTATTTTGACCCATTTGGATGATTCTTGAAGATCTAGGATGATTATGGTATGATTAATGATGGAATGTTAGGATTTACACTAGAGAGGTGATAAAACAGAGAAATGTTGATTTGCAAACTTGTAGGAGATGAAATCTGATTGTTTCCATTTAAGGAAAGATAAGGTTAGTTAATGAAACTTAGTACTTTGCCATTTTTGGAAATAATTGCATAAAGGATGTTAGATCAGTGATAAATTGGGGGTGTTTGCTTGGAATGGGTTGGTAAATGTTGGGTTAATATGAGACCACAGTTACCAGGTTTAACCATGTTTAGTTATATGTTAAAGTTGGAGGGTTAGATATGTAGTTAAAGCATAGTTGTAATGGAAAAACCCTAGACTGCGCACTTAAAGGAGGAGACTGCGAACTTAATGTTAAGTTCGCAGTCCTCAGAATTCTCCTATAAATAGAAGCTCATTTGTGCAGCTAGGGTTAGGGTTTTTGATGTATCTTTGAGAGCACAAGTTGTAAAGGTGCGAACTTATCTAATGTGCGAACTTATCCATGGTTGTTTGAAGCAGAAATCTTTAATGGAATCGTGTCTTTATGTTTCTTGTGTGTCGGTTTTTATAATCTTCATCTAGTTCTTCAGTTCTCTTGATTAATCAACTAAAACACCTAACAAATAGGTGTTTCTAGTTGATAACAATCTAGTGCACACTTAAGATCTAGTATTTTGGGACTACAATTTGGTATCAGAGCCTCTGTGCTCGAGATTGTATCTATCTAAAGATATCAAAACCCTCCTTGTTAGTTTTACTATCAAGTTTTTCAAAAATTTTTGGTGTTTATCATAGTTTGAATATTTTCATTGTTTTGCCTTAAAATCTCGTGAAAAGTGTTTCTAAGGTGTTTAAAAGTTATTATTTTCAGTAGAAACATCATTCAAGAGCTTCAAAACAGTTGAAAATCTCTTGGTTTTGTTTCTGGTAAGTTTAAATTCTTAACAGCCGAAGGTGCGCACTTATTTGTGCGAACTTGGCTCATAAAGTGTGAACTTGGCTCATAAAGTGTGAACTTGTTTCTTGCTTGTGAGTACTTGCTTCAAGACTGCGAACTTAGCTCATAGAAGTGTGAACTTGTTTCTTGCTTGTGAGCACTTGTTTCAAGAGTTGAGTACTTAGCTCATAAGTTGCATACTTGATATTTCAAGGTGTGCACTTATTAACAGTCACAGCTGCGCACTTAATCCAAAAGTGTGTGCACTTGTGTCTGTGTGAGCACTTAAATTTTACACAAGGCTTTATAGCTTTCTCTCTCCTGGCACCACAACTAGGGTTTCTGCATACTTATCTGAAATCTCTAGTTGGTGTGCGAACTTACTGAAAAGGTGCATTTTCTGAGCACTTGGCTAGGGTTACTGCGAACTTAAATCTTAAACGCGAGTTTAAGTGTCTGCGTACTTGTACAAGTGCGCAGGCTGATCAGTCAAGACTGAGTACTTGTGCTGCTCTGACTTGGCTGAACTGCGAACTTAAGCCAAAGTGTGTGTGCTACAGGGACTGCGTACTTAACAGGAGAATCAGGGACTTATCTTTGCTGTTTATCTGTTTCAGGTTTCCAAGAACTGCGAACTTAGACTGCAAACTGTGAACTTGAGCTGAGTGCGTACTTACCTGCGTACTTGTGGACTGTTTTGACTTTTCAAGGACTTTGGACTATAACATGCTAATCAATTCAATCACAACCCTAAAATCAATCTAAAATCAACCTAAAATCAATCTTAAATCATGTCTGGTAACAACTCATTCCAAGTTAACCCCATAACTCAAGCTGAACTTGAAACCGGCACTATAACACGTATTCCCAAGTTGATGGGTGCAGAAGATTATGGCACATGGAAGAACAGAATGAAAGCTTTCTACTTTGTCAACGATCACACCCAATGGAACTCAGTCCAGCTCGGACCTCACATTCCCACCAGAACCACTGATGCTGGAGAAGTGTTCAACACTGATCCCACCACATACACTGATCTCGACAAACAACTGCTGCAGAGAGATCACAAAGCCTACGGTGCTCTCACCATGGCTTTGTCAAATGATGTTTACAATATGTTTGAAGAATACGGATCAGCGCACGATCTGTGGTTTGCTCTGAGTGAGTATTATGAAGGCAATGCTGAGATGAGGCAAAACAAACAAGATATGATTCAAAAGGAGTACGACATGTTTGGAAGTATCCGGGGTGAGAGTCTGTCTTCACACATTGACAGGTTCATGAATTTGTTGACCAAGATGAAGAAAGCGGGTATTCCTGTAAACAACCGCAATTCCATCAAGAAGCTGCTCGATTCTCTCCCAAAGGAGTGGAGTGTCCAATGTATGTTGATCAAAAAGGACTACTTGGATGCTCAGTCTACTTTGGCAGATCTCATAAATACTCTGAAATCATTTGAGATGGACATCACTAAAAGAGAAATGAATCAGACTGTCCCGAAGGTGACTCCCAGTGGTGCTATGAAGAATCTGGCCTTGATGGCCCCAATTGGTGATATGAGTTCAAGTTCGTTGCATTCGTATGTGGATTCTGCAGGGATTGGTAGTTCAAGTTCTGGGAAAGCTCCAATGTATTCTGAAAGGGCTGCAAAGACTCTAACTCCACAGGCTGCTAAACTGGCTGCTGAACATGTGGAACTTTTCAACTCTTTCATGAGCAGTTTTGAAGCTTTGAAGACAGGAGAAATTAAGAATGAGATGATGTCTCCAGAAGATATGTACCAGGTTGACCCAGATGACATGGAAGAGATGGATTTGAAATGGCAGATGGCTATGATCACTTTACGAGTGAAGCGTTTTCAAGACAGAACCGGAAGAAGAGTTGGTATGGGAAAGGCTGGATTTGATAAGTCCAAGATCAGGTGTTACAACTGCAAGGTCCTCGGGCATTTCAAGTACGAATGCCCCACACTGAACCAAGCTGAAATCAAGCCTGCAAAAAGGTTGGTGGCCATAACCGATGGTAATGAGGGAAATGATAAGGAACCGCAAAAGGCTTTGGTTGTTGAAGATTTTGACTGGGGAGAAGAGGCGGCTGCTGCTGAAACTGAAGTTAACAAAGCCCTGATGGCCACAATCTGCACCAAATCTTCAAATGGTGTAAACTCTGTTGAAGGATCGTCTGCTGAGGTTCTAAAGGGGGAAATGCAGAAGTATGCCGGGCTGAAGAGTGTGTTGACTGATGAGAAGGTGAATGGTGAGAAAAGAGAGGAAACGCTGATTGCTGAGAAGACTTCATCTGAGAAGGTCGCTGAGGAGGTGAAGAGTTCTTCTAAGAAAGCTGAGGAAAGGGACATGGTAAATATTCCTTTAGAAATTAAATCTAAACTGTGCTCACCTAGGTGTGTTACAGCTGTCGCATACTGTTTATCACACAACAGACGAGTTTTAAGAGAAATGGATGACATTCGTAAAATAAATACTGAAATGAAAGAAAATGAGTGGGCATATCAGCGAAAGTTAAATGCAACTCTAGCTGAAATGCAAACTTTAAAAGAATTTGTGCTTAAGAAGGATTTTTTGATAAACGATCTAACCTCAAAACTAGAGAAATCTAGAAATGAGACAACTCGTCTTCAAATTGTTGTGGATAAATGGAATGTGAGCAAACGGGCTCAAGCTGATATAATCGAATGTGGAAGACAATCATTCGTAAAGGATGGAATTGGGTATAAGGATAAGAATGGAATCGAAAGATCTCTATTCTTACCCTTGAGCCAAAGTGAATACATACCCATTCCATCACCTCATCCAAAAAATGACCTTTTTGAAAATAAATGTGATGAATCTGAGTCAAATACTAACATAAGTAAAAGTAATGCAGATGTGACCCAACAGGCTCAGGTGGAGGATGATGTGTGTTGTGGTGGCCAGACAGTGGGTTTAGGACATCCGGGTGCCAATTACTCAACAGTGAGTTGGTTTATCTGGAACAATGAAAATTCGAAAAACAATTCTATTTTGGATGAATGTAAAACTTTAACTAAATCGGATAACTGTAATAGTTTGCCTAGGATGGATGACTGTAATAGTTTAACTAGGTTGGATGACTGTAAACTTGATTTAAAAGGGGCTGTGGCTCCCGATGATAGGAAGCCTCCTATCAAACGATCTAATGTTTGTGTTGAAAATGTTATTCCTGTGTGTGTTGATCTTAATGCTGCATTCTCTGATGATAATCATGTGGTCAAACCATCTGTGTTTGTGCCAGAACTTAAGCGTAACAGGTTTGGGAAATTTCTCACTGAGGAAATCCCAGAATTTATCCCCTCATCCACAGATGTATCAGGTTCTGAAGAATCACAAAGTGAAACAGGTACCTCAAGTTCTGAAGAATCACTGAGTGATACAGAGAGCAGCTGCAGCTTAACTAATCTGGACATCAATGAAGAATCAAGTAGCAACAGGGAAGAATCAAGCTCAACCGAAAGCTCAAGATCAAACAAGATCAAGAAAAGAACATCACAACCATCATCATCCAGATCTTCTCCTAAGATCAAGCCTAAGCATTCTAAATGCTTCAGATGTGGAAAAGAGGGTCACGTGGTCAAGAACTGTCACATAAAACCTAAACCACAAAAAGATGTCAAAACACAAAACTCTTTTTCGGATCAATTAAGAAATCTTCAAGAAACCGTAAAAAGTTTTGTTAAAAATACACAAATTTGGAAGAAACAAGAGTCAACTTTGGGAGAAAACCATGACAGATCAAAAATTAAACAAACTTGGATTCCCAAAGTTACTTAAGTTTCAGGAAGAATCACCACTGTACATAGATTTTCTTTAGTTTAGCTTTGTTTCTCTTTTGTTTTTGTTTGTGCAGAATAAATTACAAAAATGGCTGATAGCTCTCATGAGATATCTATGGCATGTCGACAGCGGCGCTTCAAGACACATGACAGGACTGAAAGAACTCCTCAAGAACTATCGGTTCATCGATGGAGAATTTGTAGCGTTCGCTGGGAATGAGAAGGGTGGAAAGATCGTTGGCATAGGAGATGTAGTCTCTGACGCGCTAACACTTGAGGACGTCAACTATGTTCCAGAACTGTGCTACAATCTTTTGAGTGTATCACAAGTCTGTGACAAAGGAATCTCAGTGTTGTTTAACGACATGGAATGCATCTTCCTAAAGCCAGGATTTAAACCATCCACTGACATGATCATGCTAAAAGCCCCCAGACAAAACAATACTTATGTGATAAACATGAGGGATGCCAAGTCTGAACAACCAATGACTTGTCTACTGTCAAAGGCATCAGAGTCAGAGTCACTGTTATGGCACAGGCGATTAGGTCATGTTAACTTTAAAAATATAAACAAACTTTCTAAACTTAATCTAGTCAGAGGTCTTCCTTCTAAGGAATTCCCCTTTTCGGAAAAATGTTTAGCATGTGCCAAAGGTAAACAACATAAGAAATCGCACAAGTCCAAAACAGTGAACTCAATTGACTCTCCTCTTCAATTATTACATATGGATCTTTTTGGTCCTATCAGTATAAAAAGCTTGGGTAAAAAGTCTTACTGTTTGGTGATTACAGATGACTTCTCTCGCTTTACATGGGTGTACTTCTTGGAATTCAAGAGTGAGGCTGCTGAGACCTTGATGCTGTTCGTTCCTTTGATCGAGAATATAATCAAGTTGAAAGTAAAGTCAATCAGAAGTGATCATGGAACAGAATTCAAGAACCAAACTTTTGTGACGTTCTGCAGCGGGAAAGGAATTCATCTCCAATATAGTGCTACAAGGACTCCTCAGCAAAATGGAGTGGCTGAAAGGAAGAATCGTACGCTTATTGAAGCTGCCAGAACCATGCTCATTGACTCTAAGTTACCGATCATCTTCTGGGCAGAAGCTGTGAATACCGCCTGTTATGTTCTTAACAGGGTCTTGATTGTCAAGCCTCGTGGGAAAACAGCTTATGAATTGCTTTTCAAAAGAAAACCTCTCATTGATTATTTCAGGCCGTTTGGATGTTCTTGCACTCTTCTAAACAACTTTGAGAATATCATGAAGTTTGATGCTGTTGGAGACGAATGTTTCTTTGTTGGATACTCGTCTAGTCAAAAGGCTTATCGAGTATACAACAAACGCACCAAGATGGTTCTGGAATCCTTTTATGTTGACTGGCAAGAATCCAACTCCACCAACGTTGGAACCGGTCCTGACTGGTTCTTTGATGTGGATGTTGTGTTCAATCACTTTGTCATTCCTGAACAGCAAGCTCATGCAGAACCAGCTCCTGAAAATCAAGCCACAAGCTCTTCTCCCTTTGGAAATATTCTCTACTCTTCTGATGATGAAGTCGCACCGTTTACCACCCGTTTCTCTCCTCTGGTTGCTGATCCTATTGTTCCTCAACTTAATAATGGTGATACTACTGCTGAAACCTCCAACATTCCTGAAGGCACGTCAAATGCTGAAGGAACACAATCAAATCAGCAGTCTGTAAATGATCCATCCAGTTCTTCTACACCTGGAGATCATCTTTCGAACCTTCCTCTTCAAGTGCAAGAAGAAGAAAATATGGGATTTAAATCTTCTAAGAACCATCCAATTGAAAATGTTATTGGACCAATCAGTGAGGGTGTTCTTACCAGAAATCAGACAGACAAGCTCAACACTGCTCTCTCAGCATTCTTATCTCAAACAGTACCTTTCAGCATTGAAGACGCAGTTAGAGATGCAAGCTGGGTTGAGGCCATGCAGGAAGAACTGTTTCAGTTCAGAAAGCTCAAGGTGTGGGAGCTCGTTGATCTGCCTGAAGGAAAATATCCTATTGGGACAAGATGGGTTTTTCGCAACAAGATGGATGAACGTGGCGTGGTAATCAAGAACAAAGCTCGTCTAGTTGTTCAAGGATTTCGCCAGCAGGAGGGGATTGATTATGAGGAAGTCTTCGCTCCAGTAGCTCGACTTGAAGCCATACGCATCTTCTTAGCATATGCTTCATATCGAAATTTTAAAGTCTTTCAGATGGACGTGAAGAGCGCTTTCTTATATGGGAAGATCAAAGAAGAAGTCTATGTGTGCCAACCGCCCGGATTCGAAGACCCTCATCATCCAAACAGATACTACAAATTGGACAAAGCTCTCTATGGTCTCCATCAAGCTCCTAGAGCTTGGTATGAGACCTTGTCCTCATATCTGTTACAAAATGGATACACGAGAGGGAAGATCGACATGACCTTGTTCACCAAAGAAGTCAACAAACATTCTATCCTTGTTCAGATTTATGTTGATGATATTATCTTTGGTTCAACTGACGAAAATTTGTGCAGGGAATTTGAAAGCATCATGAAGTCTCAATTTGAAATGAGCATGATGGGAGAACTATCATTTTTCTTAGGTCTTGAAGTCCAACAAAAGGAAGACGGTATTCTCATCCATCAAGCAAAATACACAAGAGACATTCTGGCAAAGTACAACCTGTCGGATTGCAAACCATCCAACACTCCTTTTGCAGCTCAAACAACACTTGTACCAGATCTTGAAGGACCTTCTGTGAACCCGCACACTTACCGTTCTATGATTGGCTCCTTGATGTATCTTACAGCCAGCAGACCGGACATCATGTGGGCAGTTGGATGCTGTGCTCGCTTTCAGTCAAATCCAAAGCAATCTCATGAGACTGCAGTCAAAAGAATCTTCCGCTACCTCAAAGGAACACCAAAACTTGGTTTATGGTATCCTAAGAGTGACAATTTTGACCTAATTGCGTACTCTGATAGTGATCATGCAGGTTGCAGGATTGACCGAAAGTCTGTCTCTGGTGGCTGTCAATTTCTTGGAAACCGGCTCGTGTCATGGCAAAGCAAGAAGCAGACCACTGTGTCGATATCTACTGCTCAAGCTGAGTACACAGCCGCATCCAGTTGTTGCTGTCAAGTGTTGTGGATCCAAAATCAGCTGTTGGATTATGGTTTGAATATCATGAGAACCCCTATCTACATTGATAATGATGCTTGTCGTGACATCGTGAAGAATCCAATTGATCATTCGAAAACTAAACATATTGAAATTCGGATTCATTCAATTCGCGATGCGCACGACAAGGGGTACATTCAGGTGTTGCCTATAGATACTGCTGATCAAAAGGCAGATATCTTTACCAAAGCTTTCGACAAAACCCGTTTTCGTCAGTTGGTAACTTGGTTAGAAATGATCAACTTTGAATGATTTAAAAAAAAAAAAAAAAAAAAAAAACTATACTTTGTGAATAAATTATAGAAAAATCTTATGTTTTAAAATAAAATAAAGATTTTTGGGGGAGAAATAAACCGGTAGATCCCTGAATTTGCAAGTTTTAAAAACTTTTTCAAAAACAATCAAGAAATGATAGGAACTAATCATATTTGTCAGCATGTGAATAGGACCCAGAGGACGTTGTGGCTTCAAGCAACGACATGTCGGTAGATTCAGCCTGGAATTGAGTAAACTGCTAAAAGATGACAAACTAAAAGTCTACACGAGGTGCTGGATTCCCACTGTGCTTCAGGCTTGCACAAGCTGAGTCCGGTCATACACAGGTTGAGAGATCAAAAGACACAGAAAATTTTGTGCATAAGCAATCAAAAGACACCTAAGAGTGCAAGCTACCAAAGCGGGGCTATCAAAATCAAAATGAGCAACAAAAGACACGCAATGTTAGTGACGTGCAAACATATAGATAGCTCAAAAAGCAATCAGATGATCATCTTCTCTGTTATGGGAACATAGACCTGAAGCTCTCATCATCTGATTGACATAATGATCATCTTCTCTACTTATGGAAACATAGACCTGAAGCTCTCATCATTATATCTCAATAAACCTTGAGGATTGGTAGGCTTACACCTGGCACAAGTGGGGTCCATTAACATGTCGTCAAATATTACCAAAACATGATAAAGATCATCATATAAAGTACGTTGAAAGACGAGAGGCATGGATTTAAGTGGACAAATATACCGACAGTTTTTCTTGGGCTGCAGCTATCCAACGGAAAGTTGAAACGTGGTCTGGCAGGTATGACTAGTATGATCTTGATGCAAAAGGTGAGAAACGGTTGATCTCTAAACTCAAATCTTTGGTTAAAAAGGCTATTTTGTTGATTGTGGGCCTGCGCACTTAAAAGCCTTCTTTAAAATTCTTAATTGGGCCTGCGCACTTAAAGGCTTTCTTTAAAATTCTTAACTGGGCTCGCGTACTTGACTGGGCTCATGGGCCTGCGCACTTAAATGTCAAGTACGCGGCCCAATCACTACTCCTATAAATACGCAGTAAAATTTCACATTTTAACTTTTTATTTTTCAAAACCCTAAAGTTTATCACCACCATCATCTGCCGTCGTCTTCTTCCCAAACCATCAACAAAACCACCACCAAACCACCTTGTACCACCGTCTTCAATCCATTCCCTTTATTTTCTTTACGTGTTTGCGTGCTTGCTAAAGGTATTCCAGTTTTTAACCTGTTTTCGTTGTGTATTAACAGTATCTGAGGATGAAATCAGAGAAAACAGTTGAAGATTTGGGGTTTTCTCTAAAATGCGCACTTATTTCGTTAAAGAACTGCGCACTTGTTTCATAAAGTGCGCACTTGCATCATATGAATCAATAATGAAAACCCTAAATAACTGCGTACTTAAGTGTGAACTTGAAATCCTAAACGAAAGTTTAGGTGGCTGCGTACTAGTCTAGTACGCAGACCTGATCACCCTTCCCAAGCCGTTACCATGCCCGAGTCAGGTCACTGCGCACTAAACCTTTCCGAGTAAAACCAAGTGCGCACTTAGGCTACCTGTAACCTGACCTGACCTGTTGATTTGGACTGCGAACTTAATCTGTGGACTTAATCATTGGACCAAATTGTTGACCAATGACTTGACTTTTCAGGACATTTGACCGGACTACGTACCTTGACTCATTAATCCTTAAAACTGAAACTGGACTAAAATGACTGTTAAAATGAAAAACGAAACATGTCATACACACTTTAAAATCTAATCCATAAAATGAATAACACACGTAAAACCAACTTAAAATCAAACCTAGTCTAAGTACGTCGTCCGTCAAAGAAAATGAAGTGTCTGTCATTAGTCAAATTCAAAATCAAAATTCTAACTTAATTTTCGTGCACGTGTCCAAAACAGATGGCTCTTGAATGGGATCCTAGAGGAATGCACAACCAGGCGATAATTCTGGAAACTGATGATTCAAAGTTCCGGGACGTGGTTGCATGGATCAGGAGAAGCAGGATCGGATATGCAGTTGAGCAGCAAGTTGAAGTCTACAGTTCTCACATTGAAGACTTCTGGAGATCTGCTAGAGTGGAAACAGTGGCTCGTGTCAAAAGGATTAAAGCCACAGTAAGAAACAAGGCAGTTATCATCACAGAAGACACAGTGAGAAAGGTTCTAAGATTTCAAGATCAACCAGAGACTGTCAGATCTTTACCGAAGACTGTGATTCATCAAGAGTTCTTGAACTTTGGATACAAAGGAGATTTCGATGCAAGGGGTGATATCAAAAAGAGTCATTTAACCAGAGATTGGAAGCTTATCTGTCATGTATTCCTGATGTCTTTATGTCACCGAAAAGGGGGTTATAATGCACTCAGTCCCGACTGGGCAACAGCCATGATTAAAGTCTACAAGAATGAGCCCTTTAATCTGTCGGGATTGGTATTTGATTGTATGGTGAGGAATGCTCAAGCTGAGAAGAAGAAGTGGACGATGTATCCCCGTTTTGTTCAGATGATGATCAACTCTCAGCACGAGGATCTGCCCCTTGGTGATAAATACGGTTTTGCCAAAGGTGCACGATTCTTCACTGAGTGCAACACACCTGATTGGGAACCCATGCTGGAAAGCATGTACTCTGCTCAACGCTATCCAGTTGTTATGAAGTTGTTCAGTGAGATGAAGAGAAGACGACAATATGCTTCTAGAATTCAACAATCAACTGCAACCGAACCTGCTCCTACTGAACCTGCTACTACTGTTCCTGTTACTACAGTGCCTCAGCACACTGCTGAAGAAGTTGCCCGTGAAAGATCTGTTGGTAAAAGGGCAGCATCTGATCCTGTTCCTCAGAGGCCGACCAAAAGAAACAGGCCTACTGGTTTACTACAGGAAGGGAGAGAATCATTGACTCCCGAGGAACTTGAAATAGCTGAGGCTGCCAGACAGAATGCAGAACTTGCAAAGGCAGAGAGAAGAAGGAGGAGAGAACAGTTGCCCGAGTCTGAAAGGCCACGGGTTATGACAGAAGAAGATGAGGAAAATGAAGCAATTCTGGAACAAATGTTTGGTGTGGAGGGTCAACCTGGGCCTTCCACTGACAGGCCAGGGCCCTCTACTGCCAGGCCTGGCATTGCCCTTCGTCAGCAAGACCTCCTATTCCCAAGCCTCCCGCAAAGAAACAATCAGTACCTTCCTCGTCTGTTCCTGGTGCATCTCGTCAAAAACCGGTGCATCAAGAATTGTATGAGAAGTTATCTAAGGAAGTGGGAAAGAATGCTGCCAAGGAAATCTGTATGTTGAAAAATCAGATCTATAATAATCAGGAGTTGAGAAAGAAGCTAAAGAAGTTGAAGCACAAGAACCGAAGTCTTGAAAAGGTGGTTAAAGATCAGCGTTATCTGATAAAGTTTCAGACTGAGGTACAGATGAAGATGTTTGATATGCTTCAGGAGTTAAAGACTCAGGGTACCGATGCTCCAAGAATGACCTTCGATGAAGCATTTGATTTCGGGAAATTTATGGAAGAGGAAAAGGAGAAAGAAAGAAAAGAGGAGGAGAGTGATGTAGATGAGATCAGTGAAGACGAGATGCCTGAGACGTTTGTAGAAATAGGTGCGGGGGAAAACACAGTGTATGAGATGGATGATGGGTACATATTGGATCCTGAGAAAGCAAGTTGGTTTCCAAGAAGACCAATCACCATTCCTGCGTTGCACCAGACCATTCACCATACTCGTGCTTCTCATCAAGAAAGAGTTGTCTGCTGGGGATATGATGGGTTTAAACGTTTATTCTTTGTGAAGCGAAGGGGAGGTGTGATTCAGTATTTCAAGGGACGCCCGAACCTGAAGACCCTTCCAAGATGGGACATTCGTGAGATGTGCAGAACACCTTTTCTAAACCATTCGGGGGATACCAATGCTGACTCGGTGTCTGTGTTCATTGAAGATGAGTGTGCCCGTGACTTCAAGAACTGGAAGCCACAGAAGCCGAGGCGAAGGATGTCGAAGAAGAGAATTGATCCTGCCACCGGACGGGGAATGATAACCTACGTGATAGACCCTCCTGAGGTCGTCACTAGGGTTCCCATTCGTCCAGAGCTTCCTGTGCTTTTGGCAAATTTCAAGAAGTGGTTTTATGACAGCAGAACCGGTGAAGCTGTAATCAAACTGAGAGATGAAACAGAGGCATTGAGGATAGTTGATCCAGTAGACGTGTTTGCTTTGAATCCATCTGATTTAACTACTCTCTTTGCTAATCAGATAAATGTTGGTGCTGGTAACGTGTTATTTGAAGAAGCTGTCTTGTTTAGAAGGGCTGTGGAAAGAGCATTGAAGAGAAAGCAAGAACTGATAGATTTGGTGGCAAGGATCAACGCAGCCGACAAAGCTAAAGATGACAGAGCGCTAGCTGCTGCTGTTGCTGCAAAGACATCAGAAGCTGAAGTTACTCCAGAGGTTCAAACACAAGCTTCTCCAGCAACAGTTGATCCTGAACCTGAGCCTTCACAAGTTCCACCAGTCTCTCCAAGCACAGTTCCAGAGACTCAGCAAGATCAAGCAACTGTAGATCTAGCTGAGTTATTCATTCAAGAGCCACCCACTGAAGTGCCATCCACTGAAGAAACACATGCTGAAGCACCTCATACTGAAGAACCAATCATTGAAGAAAGCATAGTTCAAGCACTCCCGGCACAGCAAGCAAGAGAAGAGGGGGAGTTGAGTGATGTCGAGATAGATTGATAGTGTAGCACTGGTAGCTGTGGTCTAGGGGGAGTATTGTTGGGTTAATATGAGACCACAGTTACCAGGTTTAACCATGTTTAGTTATATGTTAAAGTTGGAGGGTTAGATATGTAGTTAAAGCATAGTTGTAATGGAAAAACCCTAGACTGCGCACTTAAAGGAGGAGACTGCGAACTTAATGTTAAGTTCGCAGTCCTCAGAATTCTCCTATAAATAGAAGCTCATTTGTGCAGCTAGGGTTAGGGTTTTTGATGTATCTTTGAGAGCACAAGTTGTAAAGGTGCGAACTTATCTAATGTGCGAACTTATCCATGGTTGTTTGAAGCAGAAATCTTTAATGGAATCGTGTCTTTATGTTTCTTGTGTGTCGGTTTTTATAATCTTCATCTAGTTCTTCAGTTCTCTTGATTAATCAACTAAAACACCTAACAAATAGGTGTTTCTAGTTGATAACAATCTAGTGCACACTTAAGATCTAGTATTTTGGGACTACAGTAAATGGTTTAGGTTTGATATTGGAGGGTTAAACGCGCGAAAAGATTAGGAATGTCAGGGGGCGATTAGGCCCCTAATCGCCTGTTGACCAAGCCTAATCACCTGTTGACTTTTCCTAATCGCGTGTACTGCTGTTGTAAGAGTATTTTGGCATCCCGAAGCATGATTTGACATCTAGGAACATGATAGGAACCCCGGGACATGCTATATGACTTGGTAACACGTGTTCGGACTCAATTGTACTGTAAATAGGCGTTATGCTAGACTAGGTGAACTCTTGCGCGTGCTAAGTGTTTAACTTCATATGTTGCATGATACTTTGCATTTAGCTAACACATGGAATGTCGGGTCACCAATGGGATGTCGAGTCTTGTATGGCATGGTCGGTTTATCAGTCAAAAGTGTTTTCAAGCGTCTATGGTTATGGTCTGGACATTCGGGGACAAGTTAACCTGCGGGTTATTAGTCCGGATACTTATACATATCTTATGATAGTCGCCGCTATTTGGGGCTATCATAGCATAACCACTTAACTATTTTCACGTAACGCAACCTAAGGTGAGTGTCACAGCCCTGCTTTTACAGTTTTTTCTTCGGGGGAGAAACATGCTACGAACTTATTTATTAAAGATCATGTTATACTATGGTTACTTTACATTACTATACGGCTTTTTCGGAAAGTCACAGGGGGAAACCATGAATGTGCGGGGATGCACAGCGGGGGGAAATGTGGATAGATCTATTGGGCCTCACAAGCCCCACTCGACGGCAGGGCCGGGCGGGTGCATATTGTCCTTAACATTCGGGTTGCCGAGGCATCGGTAGCCCAGTCAGTCTGGGCATGTTTCAATAGTTAGACGGTGTTTAGTAATGGTTCCCAACCGTAGTAGTAAAAATACTTAACGTCTAGCTAACGTTCTTATAACCTAGTAGTAACGGATATGATCTTTGGAACTTATAAAAGAAAACCTGTGAACTCACCAGCATTATATGTTAACATTTTTTTGGCATGTTTTCTCAGGTCGCTAAGGTAGCAGTTAATGGACTAGGCGCATGGAGTCACGCACATCGTCTAGTATTTTGAAACGTATTAAACAATGTTTTGTAAACTTTAATATGTCTTTTGGTTGTAAACAAGAAATGCTTCCGCTGCTGGTTTACGGCTCAAAGCATGATATTTTGGTTATATATATATATATATATATATATATATATGAATGCATGTTTGTTGAATGTTTGTTGTGATCGTTGACTGAGATCCTGGTGTGTCACGCGCCTCGCGGTAAAACCCCGCATGTGGAAATTGAGGGTGTGACAGATTGGTATCAGAGCCAATGGTTATAGTAAACTGAGACTGCATGTAGGGTCTAGTCTATAGCCGAGTCGTACACACTAGACGGTCACAAATAGTTGAGTCTTAACATATGGGTAACGTTATAACTTGTCTGGGTGTCGGTGTCATCATCTTATACGCTACATCACTTGTTTGCTTTTCGTTATCCTACTCCTTATTCCATTCTTATCTTGATTCGACGACGAACGAACTACCTTTGTACTTTCTTGGCGGCGACGTACATTGGGGTGGCTTCGGCCTACTATCGAGATCTGTCCAAGGGTTCGGACATCTCCCTTCTATGCCCCAATAGGCGCGCTCGTCCTTATGTCTATTACCTTATACTTGTAATAATACCATGATTGTGTGTTAGCGCTAGGTGACTTGAACTTCAAGCAGAAAGTATAACTGGAGGACCATGCGGAACAGTTTATCATGTCGGGTGCACACGAGATCATAAACTGGAATGCATGGGAATCCTGGTGGACTTTGTGTTTGGACGGATGGACCCGAGCCGGACCCGGTCTAGTTTATTAAATTCTTAATGGGTTATACCACGAGCAAACCTAAGTCATTTGTTTCTTGTGGTGACAGAAGATGTCGGGAGCTCGTGGGGGACGCAGAGGCGGCCGTGCTGGCGGCGGTGGCCGAGGAAACATTAACATGACCCAAGAAGAGTTGGACAACTTGTTGCAGCAGCAAACGAACGTAGCTCTAGCTGCATTCCAAGCTGCTCTCGCTGCTATGGGTGGTAAGTTGATCTCCACCTATTCTACCTTGTTTTGGGCACCGTACCTCTTCTTGCCTTACCTGTGTGTCTGTTCCAGGTGGGGGTGCTGTCAATCCCCCTCCAACTCAGTGCTCCTACAAGAAATTCATGGATTGCAAACCTCACAATTTCGGTGGGACTGAAGAGGCAGTGGGACTGCTTCGGTGGCTGGAGAAGATTGAGTCTGTGATCTCGATGTGTAGTTGCTCGGCGGGTGACCGGGTAAAGTATGCTGCTGCGACCTTTGAAGGTCAAGCCTTGTCCTGGTGGAACTCCACCAAACAGACCATGGGCATCGAGGAAGCCCATGCGATGCCTTGGACAGAATTCGTGCAACTCTTGAAAAACGAGTACTGCCCGAGGGATGAGATCCAGAAGCTTGAGCATGAGGTCTGGACTCACAAGATGGTGGGGTCTGAGATTGAAGCTTATACAGCTAGGCACAATGAGTTGGCGGTGTTGTGCCAGGATTTGCACACACCGGAATACCGGAGGATTGAGCACTATATTGTTGGGTTAGTGCCGGAGGTTGCAGGGCTGGTGGCCGCGGGCAGCCTCACTGCTTATTCTGAAGTGGTTCAGTCGGCTCACAGGCTGACCAACATGAAGGTGACTGAAGGAGTCTTGCCTCCCCGAGGCGCTACTGTAAGGGCTCCCGAGAGAAACAAGCGAAAGTGGGAAGACGTGAGTAAGGGCTTGAGCTCAGCTCCGCCTCAGCAGGTGAAGAGGTTTGATGTTGGGGGATCGTCGTCTGAGCAAAAACCGGGGGTTTATTCTGGGAAGCTGCCGAAGTGCGATCGGTGTGGATTTCACCACAATGGTCGCTGCTATGAGAAGGACCGCTGTCACTGGTGCCACAAACTGGGGCACCAGATGAAGGATTGTAAGGTTAACCCTCAAGGTTGTTGGATCAGTGGCCTATGTTATGAACACTTATGTGTATCAGATTTATGTATGAGTTAATAAGCAGCGGAATAACAAGTGTTCAAAGGTTAAAAGATCACTTTTAAGAGGAGTTATTACTCCCCCTTGACTGAATAATAAATGAGAAACAATAAATACAGTTAAGTATAAAGCAGTAAGAGCAGTTTATGTTTCTCAGATGTGAAATGGATATAAGTTTAAAACTCGAAGGATTTCAATTTAGATCAAAGGAATTACACAAAATCACATATCTAAAATAGATGAACAAACTCATCTATTTATAGACCAATGTACTAAACCATTGTCTGAAGTAATCTAAGATATTTTACAAAGATATTATCCTAAGATAAGCTTACAACAGTCTGTACTTTGAAACTTGAAATCACGACTTTAACAAAACAATATAATAATAAAACTGCTGATCTTCAGTCGGTTAGAAGCTTCTGAACACAAAGTGCTGATGAGTGACAAACTGCTGATGAGTAGTTTGTCTTCAGTAGTTCTTCAGTGAAATGTCTGGTTAGACTTCAGAACTTCTGATGAGTTACTCTTCAGTACTTTGCATATTTGTTCTTCAGTACTTCTTCATTCTTCTTCAGCAGTTCTTCCTGTACTTAAGCAGAATATGATTTGGACTAAGGTTATCAAAAGGTGGTTTCTTCAATCCTCCTTGTCCCAACAAAGGTAATCGTAATGCACCTGCTACACCTACCCCAACTCCTCAGATTGCTGCTCCCCAGGGAAACCAGGGGAAGCAAGGGTGCTATAACTGTGGTGATCTTGGTCACTACAAGCGGGAATGCCCTAAATTGAAGCATGGCGAGGAAGGGAAGAATGGGTCGGGTAATGGAAACAACGGGGGCGGAGGCAGGAATGCTCGCGCCTTTGTGATTGGTTCGAGCGGGGCTCGACAGGATCCTGACACTGTTACCGGTACGTTTCTTCTTGATAATCGCTATGCTACAGTTTTATTCGACTCTGGTGCCGATAAGAGTTTTATATCTCTTGGATTTAGTCAATTGCTTGATAGGGTACCTACACCTTTAGAGGCTAAGTACTTGATAGCATTGGCCGATGGTAAGAAAGTCGAAGCGACGCATGTCCTTAGGGGGTGTCGCCTTGAGTTGTCGGGTTATTCTCTTCCTATTGATCTTATGTCGGTATCTTTGGGTAGCTTTGATGTCGTTGTGGGTATGGATTGGTTGTCCTTGCATCATGCTGAGATCGTCTGCTTTGATAAAGTCATTCGACTTCCTCTTCCGGATGGAGAATTTCTGTTGGTGCACGGTGAGAAGAGCGGGATCCCTTTGAGTATCATTTCGTGCATGAAGGCTTATAAGTATCTTCGTAAGGGGTATTCTGCCATTCTGGCGCTTGTTTCGGTTTCTTCTGAGGAAGAGAAGAAGATCGAAGATATCCCTGTTGTTTGCGATTTTCCTGACGTTTTTCCTGAAGAACTGCCAGGCCTTCCGCCTTACCGCCAAGTCGAATTAAGTATTGAACTTGCTCCTGGTGCGGCCCCTGTTGCCCGAGCCCCGTATCGTCTTGCACCTCTAGAGATGCAGGAATTGTCTAACCATTTGCAGGAACTGTTGGAGAAAGGCTTCATCCGACCTAGTTCATCCCCGTGGGGAGCCCATGTTTTGTTTGTCAAGAAGAAGGACGGAAGCCTACGTATGTGTATCGACTACCGTGAGCTGAACAAGGTTACCACCAAGAACCGCTATCCTCTTCCTCGCATCGATGATTTATTTGACCAACTTCAGGGTTCTAGTTTCTACTCGAAGATCGACTTGAGATCGGGGTACCATCAGTTGAGAGTCCAAGAAGCCAATATTCCGAAGTCCGCTTTTCGAACTCGTTATGGCCATTTTGAATTCTTGGTCATGCCTTTTGGTCTCACCAACGCGCCAGCCATCTTTATGGATTTGATGAACCGTGTTTGTAAGCCATATCTTGACAAATTCGTGATTGTCTTCATCGATGATATTCTAGTTTATTCCAAGAACGAAGTGGACCACCGGGAACACTTGCGTCTTGT
The DNA here is from genome assembly GCA_032199755.1 of Ambrosia artemisiifolia. Taxonomy (NCBI): domain Eukaryota; kingdom Viridiplantae; phylum Streptophyta; class Magnoliopsida; order Asterales; family Asteraceae; genus Ambrosia; species Ambrosia artemisiifolia. The sequence continues at coordinate 5,911,024 of CM063520.1, read as the reverse complement.
CTTGGAACTCTTGAGGCAAGAGCAGTTGTATGCCAAGTTCTCTAAGTGCAGCTTCTGGTTGCGTGAAGTTCAATTCCTTGTCCATGTGGTTAATGCAGAGGGAATACATGTTGATCCGGCTAAGATAGAAGCAATCAAGGACTGGGAAGCACCGAAGACGCCAACTGAGGTGCGGCAATTCCTGGGTCTCGCAGGTTACTATCGTCGTTTTATCGGGGGATTTTCGAAGATCGCACAACCCTTCACCTCGCTTACCCAGAAGGACAAGAAGTTCAACTGGGGTGATTCGCAAGAGTCAGCCTTCCAGATGCTAAAGGCTAAGCTCTGTTCTGCTCCTATCTTGTCCTTGCCTGAAGGCACGGACGATTTTGAGGTTTATTGTGATGCTTCCATCCAGGGCCTTGGCTGTGTGTTGATGCAGCGCGGGAAGGTCATTGCCTATGTTTCTCGCCAGCTTAAGGTCCATGAGAAGAACTACCCCACCCATGACTTAGAATTGGGTGCAGTGGTCTTTGCTTTGAAGATCTGGAGGCACTACTTGTACGGTACCAAGTGCACCATTTATACCGATCACAAGAGCCTCCAGCATATCTTTGATCAGAAGGTACTGAACATTCGACAGCGTCGTTGGGTTGAGCTTCTTAACGACTACGAGTGCGCCATTAAATACCATCCTGGCAAGGCGAATGTTGTCGCAGACGCCTTGAGCAGGAAGGAATCCGCTAAACCTCGTCGTGTTCGAGCTCTTCAGCTCACTATCCACTCTGGTTTACCTGACCAAATTCGTTCGGCGCAGCAAGAAGCCTTGAAGAGGGAAAACCTTAAGGCTGAAACCATGCATGGTGCTGATAGACACCTTGAGCTCAGGACCGATGGCCTACATTATTTCGCCGAACGTGTTTGGGTTCCGCTATTCGGGGGCTTGCGGGAACTCGTTCTTGACGAGGCTCACAAGTCTCGGTACTCTATTCACCCTGGCTCCGATATGATGTATCAAGACTTAAAGATACTCTATTGGTGGCTGAACATGAAGGCAGATGTGGCTTCCTATGTAAGCAAGTGCTTGACCTGTGCTAAGGTCAAGGTTGAATATCAGAAGCCGTTCGGCCTTCTGCAACAGCCCGAAATTCCCGAGTGGAAGTGGGAACGGATTACAATGGACTTTGTGACCAAACTCCTGAAGTCGCCCAGTGGTTGTAACATGATCTGGGTGATCGTAGACAGGTTGACAAAGTCTGCGCACTTCCTCGCAATCAAGGATACTGACAGCCTCGAGCGTTTGGCTCGTTTATACCTTAAGGAAGTGGTTTCTCGGCACGGGGTGCCCGTCTCCATTATTTCTGACCGTGACACTCGGTTAGCCTCCAATTTATGGAGAAAATTGCAGAAGGCTCTGGGTACGCAGCTAGATATGAGCACGGCTTATCATCCGCAAACTGACGGTCAAAACGAGCGGACGATTCAAACGCTAGAGGACATGCTTCGGGCATGTGTGATGGACTTTGGCAAGGGGTGGGAGAGTCATATACCACTGGTGGAATTCTCCTACAAAAATAGCTACCACTCCAGTATCAAGGCGGCTCCGTTCGAGGCTCTTTACGGACGGAAATGCCAGTCTCCTCTTTGCTGGTCTGATGTGGGTGAGAGCCAACTCACTGGCCCGGAACTTGTGTACGAGACTTCCGAAAAGATCATACAGATTCGCAACCGTATGGCAGCAGCTCGAGATCGTCAAAAGAGCTATGCCGATCGTCGTCGCAAACCTTTAGAGTTTGAGGTTGGCGACAGGGTTTTATTGAAGGTATCTCCGTGGAAGGGCGTTATACGTTTTGGGAAACGTGGCTAACTGAATCCTCGTTATGTGGGACCGTTCGCAATTCTGGAACGGATTGGACCGGTAGCATATAGGCTTGATCTGCCAGCCGAACTCAGTAACGTTCATGACGTCTTCCATGTTTCTAACCTCAAGAAGTGTCTGGCGGATGAATCCTTGGTTGTTCCTCTCGAAGAGATCAAGGTGGATGATCGTCTGTGTATTGTGGAAGAACCGGTTGAGATCCTTGATTATAAGATCCGTAGCTTCGTCGTAGTAAGATCCGCATTGTTAAAGTTCGCTGGAACTCAAACCGTGGACCGGAGTTCACGTGGGAACGGGAGGATCAGATGAAAGCTAAGTATCCTCATTTATTTCCTAAGCGCACTTTCGAATCAAGACATGCCTCTGCTGAAACTGCATGAATCTCGGGTCGAGATTCCTTTCAACAGGGCGATGATGTGGCAACCGGAAAATTTTTCTTCTCTTTCGTCTCTTCCTTTTGGCGTTGGGCAATTTTCGGGACGAAAATTCTTTCAACAGGGGGATGATGTGACACCCGGCAAACTCAGGTTAGTAACGTTGACTAAACTAGTAAGTCTACCTTAGCGAGTCATACTTGTTTAACTAGATCAGTCGGGTCGTTACGATGATTCTAGGGAATCATCGAGAGTCGTTACGATGATCCGCGGGATCATCGGGAGTCAGTCCATAACCATGTGTTCAGGGATTGGTGATTCGTGGAATCACCGGGTTTAACGCACACACGCAAGTCTCGAGTCCCGGGAATTGGTGAACGGATGTAAATGTGTTAGTTATCATGCATTATGTGTTTATAATCATTACGTGACTTGTTGGTATGTTAATGCGTGTTTATATGTGTTAAAATAGTGTTTAACGGGCCGAAAACCCAATCTGATGTGTTACAGGCGATTAGGAATCAGGGGATTGCCTAATCGCCTGTCTATAGGCGATTGGGAAGACTTAGGGGCCGATTAGGCCCCTAATCGCCTGAAGTGTCAGGCGATTAGGCCCCTAATCGTCTGCTAAGTGCTGCTAATCGCCTGCACTGCTATACACGAGTCAAAACACCTATAAATACAACCCTTAACTCCCCAAACACCCTTAGTGCAACCCTAACTGATCCTAAGCCACCCACACACCCTAGAAAACCTCTGGAACTTGTTTTGCTACAAAAACCACCATTTCCAAGCTTACACACCTTTCTTTGATAAAATCCAAGGTGTGTTCTTCATCTCTAACCTTTGTAAGGTTGTTGTTTTGGTTCCCCAAAAGTCCAGACCTTGTTTTGCTAAGTTTGTGTCTTTAAAACCCTTTGACAAGAGTTCTAAAACAAGTCTACACCATAATACTTGCTATATGTGAAGTTTACATGCATATGTTGATCTTCTTGGTGATTATAACATGAATGTTTCCATGAAATGGTTGTACTTCTGTTATGTAGGGGTTATTAGGATGATTATCTAAGAGTTTGAGCTATTGTTGTTGTGATTTGATGAAAATGTGTATTTTGACCCATTTGGATGATTCTTGAAGACCTAGGATGATTATGGTATGATTAATGATGGAATGTTGTTAGGATTTACACTAGGGTGGTGTTAAAACAGAGAAATGTTGATTTGCAAACTTGTAGGAGATGAAATCTGATTGTTTCCATTTAAGGAAAGATAAGGTTAGTTAATGAAACTTAGTACTTTGCCATTTTTGGAAATAATTGCATAAAGGATGTTAGATCAGTGATAAATTGGGGGTTTTTGCTTGGAATGGATTGGTAAATGGTTTAGGTTTGATATTGGGTGTTTTTGCATGTTTCGGATCTGATTTGGAGGGTTAAACGCGCGAAAATCCGTTGCACAGCTGCAACAGGCGATTTGGAATCCTAATCGCCTAATGCAAGGGGGCGATTAGGAATGTTAGGGGGCGATTAGGCCCCTAATCGCCTGAAGTGTCCGGCGATTAGGCCCCTAATCGCCTGAAGTGTCAGGCGATTAGGCCCCTAATCGCCTGTTGACCAAGCCTAATCACCTGTTGACTTTTCCTAATCGCGTGTACTGCTGTTGTAAGCGTATTTTGGCATCCTGAAGCATTATTTGACATCTAGGAACATGATAGGAACCCCGGGACATGCTATATGACTTGGTAACACGTGTTCGGACTCAATTGTACTGTAAATAGGCGTTATGCTAGACTAGGTGAACTCTTGCGCGTGCTAAGTGTTTAACTTCATATGTTGCATGATACTTTGCATTTAGCTAACACATGGAATGTCGGGTCACCAATGGGATGTCGAGTCTTGTATGGCACGGTCGGTTTATCAGTCAAAAGTGTTTTCAAGCGTCTATGGTTATGGTCTGGACATTCGGGGACTAGTTAACCTACGGGTTATTAGTCCGGATACTTATACATATCTTATGATAGGTCGCCGCTATTTGGGGCTATCATAGCATAACCACTTAACTATTTTCATGTAACGCAACCTAAGGTGAGTGTCACAGCCCCGCTTTTACAGTTTTGTCTTCGGGGGAGAAACATGCTACGAACTTATTTATTAAAGATCATGTTATACTATGGTTACTTTACATTACTATACGGCTTTTTCAGAAAGTCCCAGGGGGAAACCATGAATGTGCGGGGATGCACAGCGGGGGGAAATGTGGATAGATCTATTGGGCCTCACAAGCCCCACTCGACGGCAGGGCCGGGCGGGTGCATATTGTCCTTAACATTCGGGTTGCCGAGGCATCGGTAGCCCAGTCAGTCTGGGCATGTTTCAACAGTTAGACGGTGTTTAGTAATGGTTCCCAACCGTAGTAGTAAAAATACTTAACGTCTAGCTAACGTTCTTATAACCTAGTAGTAACGGATATGATCTTTGGAACTTATAAAACTCATTTATAAAAGAAAACCTGTGAACTCACCAGCATTATATGTTGACATTTTCTTGGCATGTTTTCTCAGGTCGCTAAGGTAGCAGTTAATGGACTAGGCGCACGGAGTCACGCACAGCGTCTAGTATTTTGAAACGTATTAAACAATGTTTTGTAAACTTTAATATGTCTTTTGGTTGTAAACAAGAAATGCTTCCGCTGCTGGTTTACGGCTCAAAGCATGATATTTTGGTTATATATATATATATATATATATATATATGAATGCATGTTTGTTGAATGTTTGTTGTGATCGTTGACTGAGATCCTGGTGTGTCATGCGCCTCGCGGTAAAACCCCGCATGTGGAAATTGAGGGTGTGACAGCAAAAACATGGGATTTAACCTCGAAAGGTTTTCAAGCACAAAAGTCACGCAAGCATCAAATTCATAAATTTAGATACATTAAAAGACATCAATGTTTAACATTCCAAAAGAAAATATTGTCTTAAAAACCAAAACTTCAATTAATATTGTGCTAATATTATTTAAACAAAAGATCGGTTCAAATATCACATGATGCTAGTGCGTAATTATCCAAGTTCCATGCTCCATGTTTAATTGCCTGAAAAACATGCACATGAAATATGTCAGCAATAAAGTTGGTGAGATCACATGTTTTGTTAGATTGAACCACTGCCTAGCTAAGACAATGATCGTTATGTGACTGACATGAGCCCATAACCAAACCTTGATGTGTTGTGCCTCGCACATTGTACACTAAAAGCAATGAATACATATGAAATACAAGCACACTTTTGATAAATGCAATCCGGTTAGAGCGCCTAACCAAAAGTAGGGGTGTGAACCCAATATATCTATTCTAGTGTTCCATGGCTAAGTCCATAGCTAATGGTTACAGTATGAAATGTGATACGAGGGCATTATGAGTACTCTGAACCTTATGTCTCATGTTCACATAATAGTCAAAATGTAACTGAACTTGTACGCATATTTTTCCCCAAAAAGAATGAAAACAGTAAAATCGGGCCGTGAGAACTCACCTGATGTCTGCGTATGTGGTCTAGTAAAGCAGAAAAATTGGAGTAACTACTGTCCTGAGAATAAGTGCCCTATGATATGAAGGATATAGTAAGTTGTATGTTCTTGTTGTTTACCCTACAAGTTGTCCACCTGACTTATGGACACTTGTACCATGTATGTGTGGGGCCATTGTTTGTGCACATGACAGTTACTAAATATCTTGTATGCATTTGTGTAAAGTGCATGGTTTCGTGAAACCCGGGAGTTTTGTTGTAAAAACGTAGTTATTGTTAACAAAACGCGCCCCGCATGTCATAATGGGTTATTGAGTATTCCTTATTCTAACATGTGTGGTGGATTCATGGGAATGTACGTGTTTTAACATGTTTTATAATATAATAGTGTTAAAGCTAGGAGTAACATATGTCTAAACCATTCTAACATATGTGTTGGCTATAAAGCCGAAACTTTGTATAACAAATGGTTCAAAATCCGGTTCTTTGGTATAACATATTCGACTTTCTTATGTCAATTAGTGTATAAAAGGGTGATCGTGAGTGTGTGTAGGTGTATTTCCTTTGAAATCGTATATATGTATGTATATATATACACATATGTTTTGATTCTAAAAACGAATTCAATGTTATCCACTCGACCCATATTACTTCTATGTGTACTCGTGTGCTTGTCTGTTGAATATATATATATATATATATATATATATATATATATATGTACGTGTGTGAGTGTACGTGTATACATAATGTTTGATCTAATAATTGTATGCTTCAACTTTAAAACCAAAGTGTTTTTTAATGCATGAGTTGATTACAAGTTTATACACAATGACAAGAATGGTGTTCGGGTGATAGGTGATGAGGGCCGATTCATATGAAAGTTTATAAGTGTTGGAGTATTAATCGACTTACCTAGGAACGGATGGTGATGAATCGGGTTCTATAGGTCTTGTGATCCTTCCTTCGACTTGTTCCTCCAATGTAGTTTGTAGGTAGTTGATTATGGTTTGGATTCAAGGTGGGTTTTGGGGTTGAGAGTTCGGCCGAGAGTGGAAAAGGGATAAACTAGGTGGTTTGCTAGATTAGTGAGATGGTAAGCGTTGTGTTTGTGCTCAAAGCTACTCCAAGACCCTCCTTATATAGTTCATTGTTTGGCAAGTCTCACACATTGATCTTTGTAGTTTTTTTATACTACATTCCCATCCAGTGCAAGAGTTTGACATCGGTTGACAAGTCTTGTGAGTTGTTGTGTTTCTTGGGATCGGCCGAAATAAAGACAATGGAAGATATTTTATTCTTGGTTTGTATCAAGGCTATGGAAGTGATTAGTTGGCTAACAAGGGCCTATAAGGGTATAAGGGTAGTGTATTTGTCCTCAAGTGCCATCCATGCTCAATGAAGACGAAACCAATTAATGTTTCACAAAATGTTTGTGTGTTTGTGTTTCATGATCGGCCAAAAAAGGAGAAATGGAAAAGGAATGTTTCTCATATGTATGAATGGAAGTTAGGCACTCATGGGGTGAGGTGTGAGGAATTTGACTTACCATTTGGATGCAAGAAATGGACATACATATGAAAGGGACTTGTGGTGTTTTTGTTTGCTTGATTTCGGTCGAGAATAGGAACAATAAAGAAGATCCATCAACAATTGAGTAAGATCACATTAGGTTATTTTGTTGTGTCATCAATCCTAGGTTTCCTATTTCGTATAGATAAGTTGTCAAATGGCAGAGTGTGGTGCTGTTTCGGCTGCCAAACATAGAAAAGGGAAGGTAGTTAGTTATTAGTTATAAAAAGAGGTAAGACTTCTCCTGGGGGATATGTTTTGTGTTAATGTTGAAGGTTCTATGTTGGTGTAAGTGAAAGACAAAACAATCACACAATACACATATCCATATCCATGCGTGTGTTTATATGCATAGATGTATAGATGTGAGATGTTTAACATAATGGAATTGTGAACATGAATGGGTATGGTGGCCGATTATATATACACCAACACATGGTTTTTATAAGCTAGTTAACTAGATTGATGTGTTGTGTGTGTGTGTGTGTATATAGGGGATGGTTCTATGGAAAACCTCAAAAATTTGAGGAAACCTACTAAACTCTACCACAACCATTGATCAAGCATGATCAATGGTTTTGGTTCATCGTCCCACCATTTGATTAGAATAATACACCTTTATTGATATTATAATACAAAAAGGGTACATTGGGGATATTTCTTTTGCATTGGGGTTGGGTGTCTGTAACAATCACGTCAACCTTCTCTCTCTCTCTCTCTCTCTCTCTCTATATATATATATATATATATATATATATATATATTATTGATATTTTCAATTCAAATTACACCTTTTTATTCTACATCTCTCTCTCAAAGATCATTCCTAACCTCCCTCTGAACATCAGTATCTTACACACAAGCTCATTACACCTCTGAACATCTCTCTCTCTCTCTCTCAAGATCATTACACCTATTTCTTCTACATATTTCACTCTCTCTCTCTCTCTCAAAGATCATTACTAACCTCTAAAAATGAGTTCTTACTAAAGAAGACGAAGCGTATAAGATGCAAGCATTCATATGCATCCTGACGTTTAAGAGTAGACGTCGGAAACGAGATCGTCTGTCTGAAGGGTATGGTTTTCTTGGTTTTTTGGGCTACACCTTCGATTATGTTTCATCCCGGTATCAATACACAAACAAAATGGTTATAATATATGTGATTTTGGGGGGTTTCATTCCTGATTTTTTGATTTATTTATAAAAAAAATGCATAAAAGTAGTTGGGTGGGATGTTAAAATAGTTTTTGGGTTTAATTTATAGTTGTTATAGGGGTTACAGGGCCTAGGTTACACATAAATTATGCATAAAAGTTTTCTTATACGTTTTTTTGTTATTGATCATACAATTTTGTGTTTATGGATATGATGATAGGGCGATGATAATTTTTTGTTATTGTTGTTACAGACGAAAGAAAAAGAAAAGATCTGCTAAGAGTGTTGTTGTTTTATCGGATGAACCCACGAGCCGAACGGTTAGGTCGGATGACACCGGATGTGAATGTTTGGGAGATGCCTAACGTGCTCTGGGTATGTACTAAAACTGAAGGGTAAAAATAGGAGAGTAATGAAGAAACATTAATACTACACCTTAATTTGTGAACATCATATTAGTAAATGAGTTAAACTCAAATAATTTCCAGATTTAACATGTGTTAGATATTGAATTAGTAAATGAGTTAAACTCAAATAATTATCACCTTAATTTGTGAACATCATATGAATAACGTATTCCACATGAGCCCTTTAAACCATGTTAGTTGTAATCCTTAAATACATATTAACACATCACTAACATGTTAACAAGAAACATTAAGACTACACCTTCCTGCCCCTTTACTAACATATGCATTGTGACCTGTGTATTTGCTAACATATGCATTGTGACGTGTGTATGTTTTGGTAACATGTGTTGGTAGCTTGAGAAAACGTCAAGTTTGGTTTGATAAGGATCTCATGTTTTAGTTACCTAATAACCATATGTATGTCATTTAGAAACCTACTAATGTATATATGTCTTTTTTCGGATACACGACCTAAAAATTTAAGTTACATAGATCTCCATATGTATATCTTTTAGAAACATACTAACTTATATATGTGGTAACAAAAACAAAGTACATGGATCTCCAAATTTGAATATATTCAAAAGTAGAAAACTTAAAAGTTATCGAACAACTGGAAAAGAAGGTAAACTTAACACATGTTATATATTGAATTAGTAAATGAGTAAACTCAAATAATTTCCAGATTTAACATGTTATAGATATTGAATTAGTAAAGGAGTTAAACTCAAATAATTATACTAACACGCGTTACAGGCACACACTAACATGTGGTAGTGTGCATGCCCATCAACAGACCCTAAGTCCCAAAACATTACAAATCAGCATATAACGCAACAAAAGTGATTCATACAAATTTAATTAATTAAAAACAATATACAATGGTCATTACAAATTAACAGTTATATAAAAAATGATAAAATCATTACAATCCAAAAATCCTAAGAAAAACTATCATAACAAAAATAAATAAATAAATAAATATGATCCGTTATGTATACTCATCTCCATTCTGTACCCATTAATGCCTCTAGTGTCACCCTTTTCCTTATCTTTCACCTCGTTTCCTTAGCACTCCATCTCTAGTCGATCCTTGTGCGGAGTAGCCGGCTTGAAGTCCAGTGGTTGTTCATAGAATCTCCTACATTAATTAATTTTAATAATTAAACATTTGTAACTAGCAAAATGTTAACTGGGTCAATTTGGGTGTTAGTTGAGCATATACTAACATGTGTTAGCATCGCTAACAAATGTTAATGGGGATAGATTCATCAGTAGGAACCAATACAAACATGTGTTAGCATCACTAACACATGTTAATTGAACCCTGACACATTAGTAAGCACCAATAAAAAAAAAATCAAACCTTCGTACAGAATAACATATATATACAAGAAACAAAATGTTAAATATTATTAGAGAAAAATCAAAAGATATACCAAGAAAATAAACACATTTAATATTTAATACATGTTAATTGAACCCTAACACAAGTTAATTGGGATAGATTCAGTTCCTAATTCAGAACTAAAAGAACTCACACCACATGGCAAAAAAACGCTCTATAAAACTAGCTTTTTCATAGCATAAAAAAACAAAATCCTTACAAAATTAGCATATGTTATCTATCTAGATTCAAAAATATTTTATAACAAAAGTATTCCAAATATTTCATAACCAACCCAATTCATAACAAATATTTCATAACAAAAATATTCCAAATAATTCTCTATCTTTCAATTACATATTCTTCATAAACTAATTAAGAACATGAATATCAAATACCCATATAAAAAACCCTTAATTTAAGTCAAACAATGCCCAAAACACTTTTAAATCTTCTCTGATAAATCCTTCTAAACCAAAGGTTAATTCTTTTGGGTTTGGCTTTTTTTTTTTTCTGGGCAAAATCTTGATGGAATATTCTGCTATTAGAAAAACACAAGTTCATCATCATTCATCTAACACTTACAAAGTATACACACTCATGCATTCAAAACCACAACAAAGATCTCATAACAAAAATATTCAATCAATGATTTTCTTTCTCTCTCCCTCTCTCTAGGACTATTTTGGATCACTGGGAAAAACCCAAAGCTTTATACATAGATTTATATGTATTTTTAAATATTTATAAAATAGTGACTTACTTGTACAACTTTAAGACATAGTAGTGTATGTGATTCAATATTATCTGAGTTATAAAAAGATTAAAAACTTGAAAATGCATTTAATTTTCTTACCTTTTTCTTCAGATCTTGAAGAAACTCTTTTGTGTCTTTAAAAACCATAGCCACGTCTGCAACCCAAATCCACAAACCACCTTCAGACTTCACTATAACCACCGTCATTAAAGACTCACCATCACTACCACCGTGATCGACCTCCACACCTTCAACTTCATTAAAAAGAGAAAGCTCTTATGGAGTTTTTAGAGAGAGAAAGATAGTGAGAGGGGAGAAGAGAAAGGTTGGAATCTGATTTTAAAAATATGAGAGAGAGAGGGAAGAAGACTTATATGGGGATTAAGATTAATCTCTCTCCAAAGTCAAAATCAATGATAATAATATCTTTGCTAAAATTACCTAAATAACTTTCTTAATATAATATGGAGATAATGTCTGTTGGTGATGTGGCTCAATCTAGGCCAAGCATTAGGTTTGCTAAAGTTTCCTCAATTTGAATCCATTATCAATAGAATCAGATTATTGGATGTTATCATATGTGTGTCATTGTTTAGTGTGTTAATAACATGTAGGGTTGTAATAACATTTTTTGATCACGTAATATATATATATGCATATGTTATTTGTGGTTATTCATGTGTTGTTGGATATTATTAACTCATGGTAACACATGTTTGTACCTTGGTAGTGTTTCATGATTTTTGTGTGCTAATTTCATAAAACATTTTGGGAATTGTTCGGATTTGAGTGGAATTCTGTAATTTTCTACTTTGGTATTGTCACATGTATTGTTGTTTTGTCCATACGTAGTGATTGGATTCCCAGTTGCTCTCTGTTGAGAGTATGATTGGCTTGATTGTTCAACGCCAATTGTCTCGGATAGTTCTAGTGTTGTTTGCATAAACGGATAACGTATTGAATTTCTACAATAGCTCGGACTTTACTAGACTAGGGATGGTATAGTAAGTGCCAAAAATGTCTAATATACACATGAAATTACATAGTTAAGTGAGATGTGTACGGATCTTGACTTGGTTTGCTGACAGGTGTCACACCTAACCTAAAAAAACAAAATAATGTAAAAAATACAAAATAGAAAAAGTATTTGAACATCAGGTCATAGATGATTTAAAAATCACAAAAACACCACATGCATTTATAGCAAAACGCTCAATACAAAATGGTCCACTACCAAAAGTCATGTCTACTAATAATTGGGTTAAAACACTTACACTAAACATCTTCAAAATCTGGTCTCACAATAGTTGTATATCAATGTCTAGTAGCTGGAGAGAGTCTGAACTCATAATTAAATTGAGAATTTTGCAACAATAATCATAAAATTCATTTTCATTTAACATTAATAACAGGGGCAATTTCATATATACCCTTGCAAAGTTAGAAAATATCATATATACCCAACCAAAATTTAATATATCATATATACCATTACAAAATAGTGCTAATATCAAATATACCCAATTCATTAAAAATAATTTATTAAATGACTATTTTACCCTTGTTTTTCCAAAAGTTGAAATTTCATATATACCCCCTTTTTCTTTAATTTCATATATATGCCCAATTAAAAAAAAAATTATTTACGTCTTTTTTCTTAATTTTTTTTCACCATTTTTTCTTTACTTTTCATTTATACTCCCACAAACAACTGTTCTTAAAATATTATATCTAAATTTGTAGCTTTCTTCTATGGGAATGAAACAACTTTGTTTGTTAAAAATAGGAAGAGAAAAAAAAGTAACAAAATAGTCGATATCCATTATTGTTCCATAAGTACCAAAACGTGACATAATGTATCACGAAATGCAAAAACCAATTACAAAAAAAGAGCCAAAAATCCCATTAATGCAGTAACTAAAAATGCAAAAACCAATTGAGAGTATCAATTCTCACGAGCTTTTGATTTCTTTCTACCTCCCCTTGTACTGGTTGTTTTATTTTCATTAGAACTTTGAGATACTGAATTCTTGCAGGTACTTCCATGGTGTCCATACCCACCACAACGCGAACATTTATGTCTTTTTCTAGACTCATCATGTGATTTGATTCTGTTCTTTCTTGGTCTCCCAGGCGGACGCTTGATACTAGGTGGGTATATCTTTTCCTGTGTATCTATGTGAACCCATTGATCCTTTGCAGGCATTGGAGAAATTTCCAGAGCATATGCAGCTTTATATTTCTCAATAGAGAAATATGAATCAACATACCTGTCCCAGTTTACATCCCTTATGAAAGCAATAAAAGCTGCTGCATGCACAGACGGAAGACCTTTAACTTGCCAAATCCGACAAGCGCATTTTTGCTCATCAAGCAAGACCTCCCAACGTGTTCCCTTAAATTTCACTTCAGCTCGATGCTCACTACTTCTACAAACCTCATATTCACCCAGGTTCTACATATAACATAAATATAACGTTAGCAAAGTTCATATTGCCATGTAATAATGAATCAAACAGAACAATAAATAGTAAACATTATATTTACCTTTGAGATTTCATTGAGATAACTCTTTGCTTTAGGTACAATTGTGCCCTTCCATGTTTTCATAATCGTCCTTTTTTATCAAATCGTATCATTGACTTTTCCCTAATGTAATCAAGGAGATCAAGTACGGGTTTATAACGAAATTCACCTATCCAAGCGTTAAATGCTTCAGAGATATTGTTGGTAATATAGTCACACTTAGATATTGTTCCGCACATGCTACGACTCCATATCTTTGTATGACTCTCAATAATATACGTGAATGCATCCTTACGTACATCTGCGATCTCCTTTAATAATCTTTGATACTGAGTAGGGCGATAGGTTCTAGCAGCTTGCCATAAATTCTTACTAAAAAATTCACCATGAAAATGTTTCTTGAAATTACTCCACAAGTGTCTTATGCATTCTCTATGTTCAACATTGGGATAAACCTGTGTTATTGCTGCTTCTAGACCTTTTTGCATGTCCGAAGAAATAACTAAACCATTAGGCGTACCTATTGCTTTTTTAAGCAATTCAAGGAACCATATCCATGAATTTTTGTTCTCTGATTCAAGTATACCATAAGCTACAGGAAATATAGAATCGTTACCATCAACACTTGTGGCAGCGACAAGTACCCCATGAAACTTTCCTTTGAGATGACAAGCATCAAGAGCAATGTAAGGACGACAACCAACAAGAAACCCCTTCGAGCAGGCTAGTAATGAGATAAAGAAACGTAAAAAGAGTTTCTTGTTATCTTTTATCTCAAAGTCAATGTCGACGACACTTCCTGGGTTTCTATTTAGTAGTTCCTCTTTAAAATCATTCATCTTTGTAAATGAGTCTTCCCATTTGCCATAAATTTGACTGTAAGCTTGTTCTTTACCTCTAAAGACTTTAAGATATGGTACATCCACATTGTACTTTTTCATAACCCACTTCTTCAGATATGTAACAGAGACATGCCCATCCGATTTTAGCTTGTCAGTTACTACACTAGCAATCCACCCTTGAGTTGCAAGCTTATTACCACTCTTGTTGTTTCGAGTGCAAGAATGAGTTTTCACGAATCTCTTAACCTAAGCAATTTTATATAAAGGTACATTTGATTAACAATAAAAAATTGTCAAGAAATAACACTCATTAAATTATATACTTACTTCAAATGTAACTCCATCTTGTGTGATAGAAGCATGAATTCTCCACTTGCACTCGTTGTTTATACACTTTGCTGTGAATCGGGTAGGATCACTTTTCTCAATGAAGTATTCGAATTCATTTGTGATTGCATAATGGCTCAAGGCATTTTTAAACTCGATCACATTTGGAAATTTTGAGTTCACGTCCATGGTTGAACGACTTTCCCCTTCATCGCTTAGATAATTTTCAATTTCATTATCTGTACTATATTGGCTATGGTAATTATCATCAATTACAGAATACTCTAATTCTTCCTCCCCATTTGGTTCATCGCTAACTTCATTCTTATCCCTGTACAATACATAAATTCTCATGAAATCATGTATAAGAAAATAAATGTCATGAAAATAACTTCATTGTATACGTACCTCAGTTCGGTCGAATTGGATTCATTGTTATCATCTGTCGTCACATAAATTGTTAACTCTTTCTCCGTCTCGTACATACCAAGCATCAACTCAAAATCCTCATTTGTTACAAGTTGAATAAAAGGGTGCTCCATGGCACTCTTATCCACAAACCAAATTGAGAAAACGAGACCCCTATCTGATGGATATCGATTCGTAACCTCTTCAATTAAATCCCCTAACTTGTATGTGGATGTGTCTATGTAAACGCATTTTTGATATCCAACACAATACAGTTTCTTAGATGAGTTCTTAGCTAACCGAAAGTAGCCTTCGTATTTTAGTTTTACCTTATATCTAGATGAAACATGGCTGTAAAAAATATTCAAACTTTAGTTACAGTTTCTAACAATAGCATGACCAAAGACAATAAAAATTCTTTACGTACTCGAGGGTCATTGAAGATGTTTATACCCTAATATTCATAGATTATTTGGCATAAACACACTAACAAAAAGTAAAGCACTGACATAAAACCTCTTTAAAATGCAAAGTGATCGACAAATAAAACTAGGAGTGCTAATAATCTATTTTGATATCAACAAATAATTTGGTTATTCAATTTTTAGAATGCATTACTGAATGCATTTATGTAATGTATAATAATTGAACATACCGACAAATTAAATCCCATTACTGAATGCATTTATGTAATGTATAATAACCTGGTCATCTTCGATCAATGATTGTACGATAGAGGTGAGGTAGTGGCTTCAAAGGGTTTGTGTAAACTGCCGTATAGGAGATGAAGAAGTTTCAGTTCCACATATGAGTGAATATATTAGGGTATAAACAAATCAAATAATAGAAGGGTAGGATGGTCATTAAGTATAATTCCATTAAAGTTGGGTATATTTGATATTTTTAGTTTTGGTTGGATATATATGAAAATTTTCAACTTTGCAATGGCATATATGAAATTGATCCTAACAATAAATAGTGAAAGTTGATATCTATATCTATACTATATATAAAGCATGAGTGAAGGATTCCGGTAAAAGTTAAGTAAATACAAATTTCATTGTGTAAAGTACAAACATATGATGCATTTGCTAAAGCTTTTGTGAGGTTAAATTAGTCTTTTGGCCATTAGTAGGAGGTTAGAGACACCATTAAATAGAAGAAGGATGGGTGAACTATTGGATCTATCATTAAAGTCCATCTGTTACAATTTTTTTTTATTATTCATGACCTCTTTTATTATTCTCAAGCCTCTTCATTGTTTTAAGATGCCAGTTACTATCACCATCATCTCGTTGTCTCTTCAATTTCCCGACCCTCAAGACCAATTGAATGCAATTAAATGCAAAAAACCAGGGAATTGAAACATAAATCAGTGGATAACATGAGACATCACAAGCGGAAAAGCCGAGGAGTGGAATGATCCTTCTAATTTGATTTTAATCAATCAAAGGCTACGAAGAAAGGTGGAAAGCCGGTGTCATAAAGCTAGAGAGACAGAGAGAAAGGGCGAGCACAAAAGAGAGATACCGGTGTTCATCAGTAAGATCCGACCTTCTCGATCTATTTTCTGGTCGTATCCAGTTTCATTTGATTTTTATTTTCCCCTCAAACTTTTCTCAAATCTACCATGAAATTTTGATGTTTTTTTTACTGTTTTGTTGTAGATGAAGACGAAGATAGAGCATTGGAGATACAAACTAGAGAATATAACTATGGTTTTTTACATTTTTTGTTGTTTGGCCATGAAATTGAAGGGTTTTTTTTACCTTTTTGGTATGTTATTCATCATGAGGTAGCTAAGTTCCAGGTATGAATAAACATGTTCACACTGTATTCAGTGTTGAAAAATGTATGTTATTATTCTTATGAAAAACGTATGTTATTATTCTTATTTAAGTTATATCTAATTTGTGAATATTTTTACACATTATGATACCTTTGTTGATTTTGAATAATTGTTAGATGGGGTTTAAGAGTTCAATTGGTATGCAACATCAAGATCTAGAATATATTAGGATTTCTATTATATAAAGATTGATAATACCAAAAAAAAAGGTACAGTGACTTACTTACTGTCTTATATCCCATTCATGATTCTCATTGAAGTTTATAGAACTTTATTATACAGTGGTTTGACAGTGCAAAATGGTTTGAAGGAGAACCTGATAAGAAATACCAGCACTGATGGAAAGCTATTTACATTCACGTTCGCGTATCACACATTTTTCTGTTTCAGATATCCGGTAAATTGCTATTACAACTTTCAGCTAATATATCATTGTGGACGTTTTTCATTTTTTGGATATTATATTTATTTAACCAATATGATTGGTCATACATCGTTACTTGTTAGAAATGTGGACATTTTTTTATTGTGGATCAATGGTAGTGAACTATCTGGTGGAATCAATGTCATTGGGTTCTAAAGAAATCATGTTTATATTTGTGTCTCCAGTGCATTCCGAGTTGGAGGATTGGAGACATTTGATTATCTTGACAACTTGAAGAATAGGGAGAGATATTCAAAACAAGGGGATGCTATAACCTTTGAAACAGAGGTAATTTTGTTACCTTACCTCTTTGATTACTTTACCACATTTAAGGTTTATGTGGTGTTAATTGTTTACCCAGGTGAATAAGATTTATCTAAGCACACCAACAAAAATTGCACTCCTGGATCATGAAAAGAAACCAACATTGTCTTTCGGAAAGACGGACTGCCTGTTGCTGGTAAGATTTTGCATTTCTGCTTCTGATTTTCTCATCATTGTTTCAAAACTTTTACTAAAGCATCATAGTGTGGTTTATTTATTCCCTTCAATGGTTTAAATTTTTGCATTTAAAGGAGATAAGGAGTGTTTATGTCCTGTTCTATAATTCTCACCTAGCGGTGTTCATAAACTGTTGAGACTGACCACCGTTGAGACCGACCGGACCACCTAGACTAAAGCAAAATGGCCGGTTCAGTTCATGGTTTTTGAACTTGGAACCGGCCATTTACCTTGATCATTTATTTCATTATTTTTGTTTTTTTGGCTATGGAGTTATGGATATCAATAATATTCATGAACCAGATTTATTAATAATAATATTAATATTAATATTAATACAAACCAACGACTTAAAATTAATAGAAGTGTTTTAACCCGAATCATTTTGATGGTTCGACTCAGAATTTTCATCAGAACTAGCTAACCATACTATGAGCAAGTAAACTGCATGATCTGTTTACAGTCAACCTTTTCACTAACATTCTACTACTGTAATTAGTAATTAGTGGTGTGGAACCCTTGTGATAAGAAGGCAAAAGCTATGGCTGATTTTGGAGACGATGAGTACAAACACATGCTTTGTTTTGAGGCAGCAGCAATTGGAAAGCCAATTACATTGAAGCCCGGTGAAGAATCGGGTGTTCCTTCAAGCTATTTCTGTGGGCAATTTGACCCGAAGTTCTCCAAACTAGCTAAATGATATGCTGCTGATCAATATCAATTATAATGTACAGGCATGCTGCTTTCTTGTTGATGGTTTGCATCTGTGGCCGACTTTACACACTCGGAATTGAATCACTTAGAGCAATCCATTGGATATTTTCAACGACTCAAACAAGGTTTCATCTTTCTGTGTGGCTCGGTTTTTTAGCCGCATTCAAGCATGGATTTTTTGTGTATTATTAAACTTCCGTTTTTCACCACGGTATTTGTTTCTTTCAACTTTTATATCGTTGAGCCCGCCGCAACGCGCGGGTTTCCCACTAGTGTACCATTACAATTCTGATGATTTGTTTTATATCTGGGAAAATATCCTCCTGATAAAAATTAGATAATTATTCGACCAGCCTAATCAGATCCATAGATAACCAAGGGGAATTGATTAGAATGTCTTTGTTGGTTGAGGAGTGACCAATCCAGACATTTGAAATCAAAAAGGAAAAAGAAACCAAAGAGTGGAATATGGACCTTATTGCCTCTCATTGCTTACTTTAAAACGAGTCACTTCATCCATCCCCTTTCATCAATAGAAGTCTTGGCGGATATTTATTATCCAACACTAACCTATATTTACCAAATTTAGCGCCCTAATCTTCATCATAAGGTGCAATTATTTAGTCATGAAATACAATAAAAAAATAAGAAATCGGAAATCAATTACTAAGTAGGTGATTCCTCAAAAAGTACTTGTCATGAAAAATCCATGTTGTTAATAACACCTTTTAAGAAAAATTTAGATTAATTTAAGTACACATTCAATTAATAAGAATATGAAAAATTAACTATGATACAACCAAATTGATGAATTTTAAGTGATTCCACAGTAAGAACATACATACTAGAGTCTGATTTAGAGCGTGAAGACAAACATAACGCCCCTAACACCGTCGTTACATGGGGGGTGCCATTAAGCAAAACCATCCCTCGACGTTATGAACATAGCGCTATGCAACAAAACCATTAACCAATTATAATGTGCCACGTGTAACAAACAAACGTTTTAAAATCAAACGGTCAAAAAAAATTGAATAGCCAACGGTTATTTTTTTTGTTTCAAACGGTTAATTTTTTTAGCTTTATATATGTATACACACTACACAAACACACTACAACACAAACACACTCCAAAACATATTATTCAAACTAAAAAACACAACTACAAACAAAAATGTTTCCCTACCGTCCACCTTTTGGTGTCCCGTCTCGCCCGGCGGTGGGGGGGGGACACAAAAAAAGAAGCTAACGCGAGACGAGGAGTTTGCACTAGCGCGGGCTTGGCTCGACATATCGAAGGATCCCGAAGTTGGTTAGTATTTTTAATCGTATTTTTTTAATATATTTGTTTTGTTAATCTGCTCATTTTAATATTAATTTTTTTAACGAACTATCAAGACAAGCCTTTGTTTTGGATAAGAATTCGAGAGCTATTTTTTACTGCCATGGGTCGAGGGGAATATCGAGTCAACGATTTGATATCGGGAAAGTGGACCGATATAAATAATAGATGTCATGCTTCTGTGGACGTTTACCAACGTTGTAGCGACAGCAGGGTCAGTGGGGAGGTGATGATGGGGTGTTAGCAAGAGCGTTGGAGGAATTCAACGCAACCTGTGGGTCGTTCTCATATTTGAGGATTTGGGAGATGTTGAAAAAAGGTCCTAAGTGGGGACTGGTACTGCCCATGGGGTCCGGTATTAGGCGCAAAGGAAGGAGAGCAAAACGAAGCAAAACCTCCTCGTCGTGAGGTCCGTATACACCGACATCCGATGCTCGATATGTGAGCTTAAATGATCCTGTTAATGTCGACGACGTGGGGGATGAGGACGAGCAGGAGGAGGATTTGTCTAGACCACTCGGTAGAAGAGTGCGAAAAGGTGGAAAGGCGGAGTCGTTTTCAGGAGGTGGTGACTTGAAGGAAGATTTTGAGGAAATGAATCGACGACTACAAGATATTCACGACCTTGGCCAAAGACGTTTGGAAACTATGCAGCAAAGAGTGGTCGAGAATAAAAGGTTCATGGAGATCCAAGAGGTGAGGCAAAGGGAAAAGGATATTGAGTTTTTGTCTAGATCGATCGACCACCTCGAGGGAGACGCCCTACGGCTAACACAACTTCATAGGCAACAAATTCATGCTAAATATGACCTGTAGTGGGTTTCGCATTTTTTTATGTTGCATTTTTTTAATTTGCTATTGTATTTTTTTTAGCGTTTTAGTTGTATGATTTTAATTAATATTAGTTGTGTGTTTTTAATATTATTTGTAACTTTTTTTAATATTATTTGCCTTTTTTTACTTTTAGTTTATTAATTTAAAAAAAATTAAATAAACCACCAATAAAAAACAAGGAACATAAATTTTTCCCACCCTCACTACACTCCATTTTGAATTCAAGCCCCATGCTGACTCAGCTGTCATGTGGACTAATCAGAAGAGGGGGCCTTATGTTTTTTAAGCCCCACTACACATGTTCTAAGAACCAGACAATTACATATGTTCTTCACCAGTTCATGAAGTAGTTCTCCTTTTTCTACTATTTTTTATGAACCACTATCTCAAAAACTTTATGAATTCTTGGAGGACATTTCAATAGTCTATAATATTAGGGGGGACGGGGCACTACCAGAAAACATTACGGGTACTCCACTATCAGCACGGTAGCACTGCCAGCACCAGTATTGGTAGGGGTCCCGTGAACCGTTTTCTAGTTCTATCTAACAGGCCGGTAAGTTGTGATATTAAATGCAACGATCGTTTTTTATTATTTTTAATTCCATTTTTACCGTTGAATTTAATTTGTGTTTTCAAACGGTCATATTTTGTGACTGTTTTTATCATATGCCCATAATATAAATACAATCCCACGGTTTAGTATCAATAGAAATTATCTCCATACTTTAAAAAAATGAGTGACACTAATGTCGAAGATGATGAAGTTATCATTCTCCCACTCGAAGTGCACCCAATTTTACAATCAAGCGATAGTAGCATTGAGTTTCTCATAAACCTTGGCAAGCGAGCTAAGGAAGACACGACAACATCTAAAAAAAGATACGTGCCACATGATCGCGAAGGAGGCCATACTCGGTTAATAGATGACTATTTTGCCGACGTACCAAAATACACCGAGGCACAGTTTAAACTAAGGTATCGCATGTCGAGATGTCTATTTCTAAAAATTGTAGCAGATTTTGAAGCAAACTTCGAATGGATCAAAGAGGGCGTGGACTGTCAGTTTAGAAAGAGTTTTACGACCATACAATGAGTATCTTCTGCGGTGAAACAACTCGCAACCGGTAATCCCCCAGACGAATATGATGAGTATTTATGTATGGCCGAGAGGACGTCACGCGAATGTTTACAATTTTTTTGAAATGTCGTCATTAAGTTATACGGGGCTGAGTTTTTACGAAGACCGACATTGCATGTTTGTACGAAGCACACGAAGAAAGACATCACCTTCCCGGCATGATCGCTAGCATTGATTGCACGCATTTAGTATGGCGAGCATGTTCTAGGGAATTATGAGGACAATATATGCGAGGCGATCATGCTAGAAGCGGTTGCTTCGCAAGATATGTGGTTTTGGCACAGATTTTTTTGGCCCCCCTGGTTCCCTAAACGATATAAATGTTCTCCAACAATCCCCAGTTTTTCATACCCAACGAAACGGAACGGCGCCACAGTGTCCATTTACTTTAAATGGCCACATATATAAACATGGATATTATCTTACCGATGGCATCTACCCAACTTGGTCAACGTTTGTGAAAGCGTTTGGATATCCGACCGGTCCTAGGGAAAAGAAATTCGTTAAGGCGCAAGAGTCGGCAAGGAAGGATGTTGAGCGAGTGTTCAGAGCATTAAAGGGAAATTTGGAATTATCGCACGACCCTTGAGGCCGACAACCGTTGCTAGGTGTAGCGTCATCGTCTATACGTGCATGATATTGCACAACATGATCATTAAAGACGAGGAGCGTGCTATATCACCGGTCCACATACGTGATCCCCCAATCCAACCGTTCTTCGACGACCAAGCCCTTTCGGAGTTGACAGACTCCGATACGCACTTCCGACTTCGAAATGATCTCATGGAACATCTAGACGGGCTTGATCTACCGCACCTCGAAGCTGAGGCCTCCAACTCCGAATAGTTTTTCTTTTATGTAGTTTATTTTTAATTTATGTGCATTTCTATGTTTTACTTACTTTTAATATTGTATGTTAATTTATTTTATTTGTTTAACTAGCTTATTACCCCGGGAGCGTCCCGGGGTTGAAAAATCTAATATTAGGTGATAAACTTATTGCAAATGGCTCAAGTTAACTAACCACAAAATCTCTCAATCACTGCATGTCCATAGTATTTTAATCACTAATAACTCATATTCCCTAACCTTTTATGCTCATAAAGTTGTTTCTTAATTATCAATCTCGGGAAGTATTGAATTTATGTTAAATACCTGACGTCAGCACTCACTATTAGCACTTAGTTTTAATTATAGTTGATTATGAGATATAGTTTATTTTCTCTAGAAAATGATAAAATAACCAAATCACAATCACTCAATTATTATATGTGGATTTATCATGTTAATGTGTACACTAAACTATAAGCTCAATCATAAAAATTATCCAGTAAGGTGTACAGTGTACTTCATCATTGACTCCATCTTTGTGATGGCTTCTTCTATATCAGGAAAACTTGAGCAAAATGCTGACCATTCATCAGGGTTCAAGGTAATTTCTGAAAACAAAACCAATTTGTGATTCCCTCTTTACGTCGTGTTTTTTGACCCACATTCCAAATACTACTCAACATGAAATATGAATGTCATGTTCATATTAGTTTAGAATAGATAACATATTAATAAATTATTAATAATATTAAAAGATGATACTAACCAATAATATATCTACTAAAAAAATAAAATAAAAGCAAAGATTTACAACAGCCCAAGTTCAATTGCAAACCAAGCATAATGATTTTTATTCCTCTAAAAGGCTCTAATCATACTTATATAGACTAATCTAAATAATGAGATAAGAATATATCCATATAAACTATTGTGAGACTTATTGTAGATTTGTAGCATAGAAACTGTGAAACCATATCACCTTATAACTACCTCAAGCAAAAGTCCAAACACAAATACAAGATAAGAATTGATCAAATTTGAAAGGCTTGTCCTAATGAACACAAATACATAACATGATATCTACTCATATTAAAACAAAAGGAGTAAAAATGCAATTTAATTTTTGAAAGAAAGAAATTTCACCGTATTAGTTGTATATCACGACTCTAATCTATTCAATAAAGGTGACCGAATAGGCGAGTTGGGTAACAGGTCATAACAGTGTCGGTTAAAACGGGTCAGGTGGGGTTGACTGCGAAAATTTTTTGACCATCTATTTTTACTTCTTAAAGATAATGAATCTATCAAATATGATTACAAAAATCATATTATTTCAAACAATAACTCAATTTTTGAATAACAGATGTAGGAAGTTTCAAGCATTAAAACTTTAAATGTGTTCAATCCTGTTTGACATGTAGCGAACATTTTTTGACCATCTATTTTTACTTCTTAAAGATAATGAATCTATCAAATATGATTACAAAAATCATATTATTTCAAACAATAACTCAATTTCTGAATAACAGATGTAGGAAGTTTCAAGCATTAAAACTTTAAATGTGTTCAATCCTGTTTGACATGTTAAAATCATTCGACTGTTCCCTTTTAAGCTATTATTTGAGTTTTACATGTTTAGCCCATTTAAATTTAGTGGATGATAAATTAAATATACCATAATAATTTGATAAATATGTACTTAGTTACCTTTAAAGCAAAAAAAAAAATAGCAGAAATTTGCTTCATGGCCTTGACGTTTTCCTCAAGAAGCTGCCCATATTCGCCATCAATCTCTCCAGACACCAAAAACTTTTTTAGCATGAAATAGCATAAAAAAGGTAATTTGCAACACAAAAACATTTAAGTTAGAAGCAAATTATATGTTTCAACCTTCATAAGATATGTCATCATCACTGTCCATGGAATTTGATAAATGAGCATATGGATGAGCATTGGAATGATTTGTAGCATGAATCGATGGCCTCTCCTGTTGATCTGCAACTTTTTCCTTGATGTAAAAAATGAAAATTCGTGAATAATTAGTAATGGTGGCAAATTAGGCGGGTTAGCCAATTGAGTTGGGCAACACGCAAACATGTGTTTTCTTTTCTTGAAATTTATAAGATCAATGTATTCTATATGATTTTAAAATCTAGTGTTAGAATGAGCTTTATATTTGGAACGAATCATTTTAAGAGTTTTTTTGCCCTTCTCATTTTTTTGTAGAAAATTAGTAATGCAAGATGCACATCAGAGTCAATATAATAAGCTAGGTGGTCACAGATGCAAGGCCTATCGCCAAAGCGCAAAAAAGCGTATGCCACATAAGAAAAAGACGCAAGAATAAAAAAAAATGGAAGTACATATGATATGCATAGAAAACTACTAATCCCAAAATATGATTAAAAGACCAAATACGCATATCACTTAAAATCATCCAACTAATATCAAAAATTAAAAAGAGCATTTAGAATCATCTAATCAACCTGTCAACAACACCACCATATATGATCATGAGTTGGTTAAAATGGGTACCTCTGTTCCTATGATGACAAACAGTTGTAGAGAATGAAACATATGTTCACCTGTACCAATGAAGGTTCATTAATTAAACTACATAAGTAATCAAACATTGAACATCAATTATGATTCAGCAGCAAAGCATACATACAGGTGCCCATCATAGAAATTGTATGATCTAACACTGACTACAATCCAGAGTTAATAGAAACATTCTTCTGTAGTTCTATTAGTAGTATATGCCCTAACTTAGATCTCTATCCCAATTAATCATTAATAAGGCAAAACTATCCAAAATCGAGAACAATATATGTAAAAGATACCTGAAAAACAGTGAGTGCGGCGAATTGTTCGAGTTTTAGAGTGAGTTGATGCTATAACGTCCGTTAGTAGAGATCTGCAAGCGTATTGTACCAATCGGAGAGCTCTGGGTGAGTATTACGAAGAGAATATAGGTACTATAGAGGTGACATCGTTCACTGATTACAGAAACTGTTGCTCGATTGAGGGATCAGTTGTATAAATAAATCATAAACCCTTGTTTAATTTCGTTTGTGATTGTTTTAGGGATGAGGTGAATAACAGGGGCAATTGATTAACTAATGAAACAGGTCGTGGGATTTAGTTTGAAGATTTTTAGGGTTTGGAGGGTTTTCTCCTTTTTGTTAATAAAAAACAAAAAAATTAAAAACACTAAATTCTTTCGATTATTATGCCACGTGGCAGTTCCATGGAGAGGTTGAGGCCACCATTGCACGCCACGTCAGCAACTATCAATTCTTTTATATATATAGATAGATAATAATAATAATATGTTTAATTAATGTTTTCTTTAAAAAAAACTAAAAAATAAAGATTTCAGTGAAGTGAATTAGTTAAGTGCTGCCTTTAAAAAAGTGTTTCAGTAAAGTAAATCAGTGAAGTAATGTGGTAGTGCAAGATTGGAAAAAAGCAGTTAAGTGAAAAGATTACTCTAGAAGCACCCCTTCCCCCTTATGCCTCTAAATTTAAGAACTCCCGGAGGATATTTAAAAAGTAAATTGAGTGAGTTTAAGCGTACACCACATGGAGAGGGTATAATATTCTTGAGCAGTTCCATCTTTTAAGAAGAAAAAATTCCAGCATTTCATCAACCAATTTATGGCCCCTGGTAATCTAACACTTCTACATTGAAACCTCCAAACCCAAACAACTCCAAATCAAATACACCATAACTCACATAAAAAGACATAATTATATTGAAAATAAAGGTATAAAGTTGAGAAAATTCAACATAAGGAATAGAAAACACACCTAATTACATCGAAAATAAAGGTATAAAGTCAAGAAAAAGACATAATTATATCGAAAATAAAGGTATTGTGAAATTGTGACTGCTTTGTGCGTTTAAAAACGATGAAGGAACCTGAAAGACACACGATAACATGGATGTGGAACAGATAATATACAATATCTATATATAATAAAGAAATAAGGTTAAAGAAAGGAGAGGGCATTTAGGAAACTGTGTTGCAGACGTGTCATCACCACATTCATTTTACTAACATGTCACTTTGTGGTTGATTTGGATCTTCTCAGGTTAAACCGACCCATCACATTTCCCCATCTCTTTTCATTTCAAAATTCAAAACTCTATCCATTCAACATTTTCATTTCAAATTTCAAAACCACACACTCAAATACTCTCACCTACTTTCTCTCTCTGTCTCTCTTTTTCTTTTCGGTTTTCTTCACCGATCTATAAAACTTTGCAGAGATTGTCTAACCAACTAAATGATGAAGAGTCCCATAGTTGAGTTGAAATTCTGACGTGAAAACGTAGGGTTTCGACGAGGTTTTGATGAGCCGTTTAAGGCTTGCATGCCTCAGATTTGTACAGAAGTGAGATGGAAAAGGGGAACCGGTGGTGGTTCCTGGCGGCACCACGACAAAAACACTGCACACCAGCCTTGATTTATTTGTGTTCTTTACTCTTCAATATTCTTTAGATTTGAGGTTTAGTTCTTTATTCTTCATATTCGGGTATTTTCGTTGTTTTGTTTTTAACAATCAAATTTATCTTTTTTCTAGAAGTTGTTTTTTAGTCAGGATTGGTGAATTACCAATCCTGGTGTTTCCAAACTTAATTAGTTTTATCTTTGTATTGCGATACTCTTTATAACCCATTATCATGTTGTAGTACATTAATTTCTATGTTACATAATAACACATATTTTATCACTTTATATTATATTTGTCTATCGCAGAAACCATCCGAGATATAATCTAATTATATAAAATGGTCTCACAATACTTGCTATCATCTATTATAAGTTATTATATTATTTTTTAATCAATCATTCAGACTATAAATGAGTTAAAAAAGAAGTTCAATTATTAGAAGATAAAATTATATGTAACCAAATAAATAAATTATTATTGTGAATCGATAAACACATAATATTTCTATTGTAGCCCCTAATTTACTATTTGCATTAATATTTACCCTTTTGGTCGTTTAGTATTTGCGTAAGTATTTAGGGTATTAGATTTAAATAATTCAAAGTTTGAGTCATTAGCCTATAATATGAACTTTAACGTTGGACCAGGATAATCCCTATAATGGGTGTCAAAAATGAACCTCGTTAACTCTAAACTAACTGACTTAGTGAAAGATGACGTGACTGTTGATGTGGCACGCTGACGTGGACCAGATGTTGATGTGGCACTTGAGTTGGCATGCTAATGTGTTTTTTTTTCTAAATTCCACATCAGTTTTTGGGGTCCATTCATTTACAAAACATTCCACCATCATCATCATATACACCTAATTCCCTCTCCTCTATTCAACCATTTATCCAAATCAGCACCCTCTATTTCAACAATGGCGCAGTTCAGAAATCAAAGAACCCACCTCAAAGATTCAGAAACTCAACAATAATAACGGAAACTACGACCACCACCACCTTCGTTCTCCATTCTTTGGCCACCAGCCCTCCATCGCCGCTATAAAAAGAGGTTTTGTAGAGTTTGGATATCAATTGGGGTAGAACATTATAAATCCCAAGAATTGATATAAGGCCTATGATAAATCCTAGAAATTCATATCCCCAAATTTTCTTTTCCGTTATGAACCTTAGAAATTCATACTCGAAATCTTCCTTCTCGTTGATTCAATTCCAATTCATTTGGAAAATCGATGATTTATATCCAGAGTGATGGTTTGGTGTGGTGATGCGGTGTGGCTGGTGCGGTTGGTGCAGGGAGGTGGTGTTGTGGTGGTGGTGCGAGGATGTAGTTGGAAAGAATGAATATGGTGATGGTTGAAGAGGGTGTTGGGAGTGAATATGGTGGTGGTTCAAACTCGTTTTCCTACCTCTCCTTGTTTGTAACTAGTATTTTACGCGTGTTGCGCATTGTGGCGACAACCTAGTGCTTCTAAGACTTTGATATATGCGTGACACGCGAACATACCATCATTGTACAAAGAATAACACTACAGCATATGGAATTTGAACATACCCAAAGCGCATTACAATGCATCCTAAATGTTAGAATTTTGCGATTTTCGTAGGTAAATTGCGCCTGGATTGAGTCCGGCCAACACCGATTTCATCTTACGGCCACTACTGATAAGGAAAAATTCAGTCCGACCCCCACTAATTCGAGAACCAAACTTCACTGCTGATCACAGCCAAAAAACATTTAGCTATTTGAAGATCACCGTATAAATTACGTGATAACAAACACGTTTATTAATTAATTTAATAAAGAAAATAAGCCACCTATTAGGTAAAATACTATTTTAGTACAAAGAGACAACCGCCTAGAATTGTCTCAACACGTTTATTAAGAAATTTACTAAAGAAAATAAACAATAAGTAAAATACTATTTTTATCCAAAGAAATAAAACTGCCTAGAAAGGTTAAACAATCGCCTAGAAAAAAAAGGAGTACTGTAGCTTGAAAAGACAGTTAGCAACAGTAATTGTCTCTCACAAAAATTTTTAGCAATTGTATCTATATATAATGAGATCCGGTTTCAGGTCTTTTATGTTTTGATATTTCAATGATGCGGTGTGGCTGGTGCAGTGAGGTACTGTGGTTGGAGATGGGTGCTTATGGTTGTGGCAGGGGGTTGAAGCTAGTTTGTTTTGATATTTCAATGATGGAGATGATGATGATGAAACGAGATGAAGATGATAATGTTAAAGGGAATTTAAAAAAAAAACTGACGTGGAATTATAAAAAAAAAACACGTCAGCATGCTAACTCAAATGCCACATCAGCATCTGGTCCACGTCATCTTTCACTAAACCAGTTAGTTCAAAGTTAATGGATGTTCATTTTTGACACCCACATGTCCACTTGGGATTATCCTAGTCCATCGTTAAAGTTCGGATTATTATCGGCCAATGGCCCAAACTTTGGATTATTTAAATCTGATACCCCTTAGTATTTACCCATTGGTTTGTACATGGATTCCCCGCAACAACGATAGGCCGGGAATTCCTAGTTGAATTTAAAGGAAAAATATGAACATGATATTTGAATGCCTAGAGTGTTGCAGTGAAAGATGCTATCTATTACAAGTAACTTATTATTGAGACACGTTCTTCATGTTCCAAATTAACACTTGAAAAGTTATTATATCTTGGAGCAAATTAAATTCAGACGAATAATCAACATCATTTAGAGATAAGTTCAAGATATAGGATATTGTAAAACCTTTGCAATTTATTGTTGTATGAAGCATTGCATGTAGGAGGGTTGTATCGAATTAAACTCTAATACTTATATTTAGATCTTATTTAGATATGAGATAATGAGAGTGTTTAAAGTAGTATCACCTTAAAATCTTGAAATTTAAGATACTATAGTATTTAAAATTATACAGCATAAAATGCTGGAAATCATCCTTAACAAGAACATGAAATTTTATAGAAGCTCAAAGATTTGAGTGCATAAATTTAAACATGCTAGATTTTGTAAGAAACATGTTTTTTGAACGATCAATAAACTTTTTCGATAAGATACAAAATCACGAGAACTGTCTGGAATGGTTAAAAGGAAGATGCTAGAAATGGGTAAGAATCACGTGGTCATTTCTTCGGAGAAGACGAGAAGTGTCTCTATTTTAGTTTATTTAAAAAAAATGCCAAATTCAACTAAAACAAACTTATCAATTAAAAAATATAAACAGTGATAATATGGTTTTTTTCTTCACATTTTAGTTTGAAATAAGTAGTTTTTAAAAAGCTAACTGTTATTTGGAAACACCAATACTAGTGTCCAATAACCAAAACTAAAAGTTGTTACTGTTAACGACGTAACAGTTATGATTAACGTTATTGCTGCTAATGACGTGTGTGTGACTATACATAATTTTTTAATGATTTTAATACACGTTTAGTGTTAATATTTATAAAAATGGTTTAGACCTTAACGTTAAAACACACACAAAAAGACAAGTGTACCCCGTCATATATGTAGTAAGCTGAGATAAGACACTACTAGAAAATTGGGCTTTTGTCACCACATTTTCGGTCACATAACGGTAGCAATTGCTCTATAGTCACCATTTTGCAACCGAAAATGCGGTAGTAAAAACACCCGTGTGTGTTGCCCTAATGCCACCAAATAGCTACCACTTTTGTATTTTGCTACCAAATTTTTGTCACCACAAAAATGGTTAAAATTATTGCTACCGCTCCTATAATATTGTAGAAAGGTCTTTTGCTACCGTTTCGGTACCATTTAGCCACCGATGTTGCCACCATTTAGACACCATTTTTATTGAAAATTTACACCTTTGTTTGTAACCCTTTTGGTACCATTTAGTTTGCAACCATTTAGTCACCTCTTTCATTGAGAATTTATTACCATTTAGCCACCACTTTCATTGAAAATTTGCTACCATTTAACCACCACTTTCATTGAAAATTTGCTACCATTTAACCACCAATTTCATTGAAAATTTGCAACCAATTAGCCACCATTTTCATTGAAAATTTTGCTACCATTTAGCTTTGCTACAGGGTTTTTTTCATGCTTTATTAATTCAATTACATTTCAAGAAAACTATATTATATAAGACAATCAAATAATACAAAATCTCAAATTATATAAAACAAATTTGTTAACAGCTTTTCCAATTTTAAAATCGTATAAAAGACTCTAATAGAAACACCAACTAAAACATCAAATAACCAAAATTATCATTGAAAAACTTCAAAACATTCATGTCTAAGTGTTTATAGCCTATTTTCGACCCGTAGTTGTAAACATAGCTTCAATTTGTGTCATTCTATTGAGCATAGCCTTTTTATCCGCATTATCTTTTTTGTTTTTCAGTCATCAAGCCCGCAATAATTTCTTCGAACCTTTCTTTATCTTCATCTTTTTCCTTAAAAAGCTCTTTGATAATCAAGTTAAACTTTTCAATCTACAAAACAAGCAATTAATAGAATCAAGAAGTCGGAATTAACAAAAACTAATAACGAGTCAAGTGAGTTGCATAATACCATAATCCAATTGTGAGTTACAATTCTAGTGCTAGAATCCAAATAACATGTTATGATATATCCACTATTTCTAATGCACTTAAGGCGCCAAGGCCTACCCGGGCCTTAGGCGCAAGGCGCAAAAAAAGCGCTAGCCTAATGAAAAAGGCGCACATAGAGAAAAAAAACCTAAATGATTAATCTTATGCATTCAAAACTAAAAATTGCTTGTGACCCATTTGACCCATTCATAAGATATCAGTGACTCATACTTGAAACAAAAAAATCCACATAGAACCATTAATTGTAGGCTGCAGTTGGAAACACTTGAATAATAGTCAAGTGAATCTGCAGGCTGCACTTTCTACTAAACCTACAGCTGCTGCGGTGTCTTAAAAACAAAAACTACAGACAACCCAATGCCCCCTTCCCTACCATAATATCCCTGCTTATTGGGAATATTATTTTAGTTTATCACCACAAATCAAGTACAATATATTTTACAACTATCCAAATATTCCTATTAGTCAAGTGTTTTCAAAGAGAAAAAAAATCCAAAAGCTAACCTTGATTTCGCAACCGGTTGATTATATAATGAAAGCCATTTTTATCCAAAAAAGAAATGGCTCCTACATAGCAATGACTAAGTACCTGTAGTACTTAACTTGCACCTGTACATATGAAGCCATTTTTATCAATAGAAGAAAACATATTTATAGATAGCAAACAAAATAAACGTAATTAAAAAAAGCAAACACATACAACTTTAATGTAGACTTCGTTTTTCAATGTAACTTTTTACACAACTTTGAAAGTTCGTAGCTTCTTGTACTGCAAATTATAGAACATAATCAATATATATTTTTAAAATTTACTCCTAAATGGTAATGACTAATGACTAAGTACCTGTAGTTAATGTGGCCTGCTGCTCCATTCCAATATCCCTGTTAATGCAAACCAAATATATTTATCTAATATATAAAATCTAGGAGTGGCAATTTCAACCCATTAATTATAAACGGATAGGTTATGCGTTATTTCTAAATGGTCAAATGAAAAGGATAAAATAGTTATAGCGTGAAAAGATACATGTCGAAAATGCCCATTGTGTATTTTTTATGCATAACCCACCAAATAATTCCATTCAAAATATTGAACTATTACTAAAAATATACCCTTTTGTAAATCATATTTAACAAACTAAACTAAAAAAGAAATGAATTTTAAAAAGAATGAATTTTAAAAAGAAATATTTCTAGCATGTCAATCAACTTAGAGTCAAGTGTCAGGACTACACTTGCTTTGTTTAGTAGTTCTTTGTTAAAAACAGAAAAAGTATGCAAGAAATAAGCTTGGCTTATATATTATGTATGAAATAACATGTTTGAATTTTTTTAATGAAATAGCATGTTTGAAATGTTTTATAGAGTTAAGAATAATAATGGTTAACCTCTAGGATGTATGTAGCAGCAGAACACAAGATATGGTCTCCAACTTCAATTCCCACACCAGGACCAGCTCATAATTCCCGCTGCGAATAATATTACCGATGTAATATTTCTGTTTATATTTTATTAAAAAATAAGGAGAATGAGGAGGAAAAAAATCTGGCATAACTTCTCTATTGGTTCCATTGATGTAATTAGAGAAATATAAGCAAGCTTTGTAATATACATCTGATATGCCTCGTCCAAAGGACTTGCCTGCTTGAGCACCACAACAGAATGGGCCATGTAGTTTTGAAAAAGTATAAATTAATTAAATAACTACTGGTGTATCTAACTATGACAGAATGGATGGCTGAAAATGGGTTTGGACCAAAACCGATAATTTTGTGTGAGTTGCTACTCAGATTGAGTTGGCTCTGTACATTTTTTTTCTAAAACATTATGAAATTTATATATGTAATTGGTGATTTAGCGTGTCAGATTTGATTAACAAAATTATATTATTTCAGTTATTAATTCAAATTTCAATACAATGATTTAAGTACATTTATGATATAACACATAGTTTGGGCGACTGCAACCCCTTCCCCATCTTAACAGGTTTCTTTATAGCTAATGTTTTGTTTCACCCTTCTAATGTGTTACAGCTAGAACATAAAGGGAAATCAAAGCATCAAAATTGTGCAATGTGATTGGTTCCTATAGTAGTCTATTCAATTGCTAGAAAAATAAAGAAATTGATGAATAATACCTGAGGAACAGCGTCAATCCTGGCAACGGGACAACCCAAAGGCCACTTAACAGTTGGCTGAAGCAAAGTATACACTTGCATAGATCAAAACCTAATATCAGATTTGGTTAAACAAATTAATCCATTTGTCAATTTGCTTCTCATATACTTTATTCCCCATTAACGTAGAAAGGAGATATATGTTGATGCTTAAAAGTCAGACCTGTTATCTCCTATATTCAGATAAGATCTGTATATTTTTTTTTTGAATGGTGACTTTCTTATGAGTGATCCATTGTCACTATGGCGACCGAAGTCAGCACCTTGCCAAGTCTGGCTGGACTCTGTGTTCTATCGGATCCGGGTCGGCTTGTCAGGCTTGGGCCGGCTTATCGGATCCATTGTCACCGTCTTTGCATATTATTGTCTCACTATTTGATGCAGGTGGGGATCAAACCTGAGTCTCCTAAGAAGAACTCAAGTATTTTTACCACTTGATCTATAAATCATTCGGATATAAGATCTATGTGTTATGGATTTAACAGCAAACATTCTCAATATGTAGTATGTATATGAAAAATAGATGTAGTAATCAATTGCACAGGAGATCTCATAGAATCAATTATGAAACTGAAAAGTAGCACACCGATCACTGATGCAAAAGTTAATCTACAAACTTGACTTAGATAAAAAAGAAATCAAAACATTTTCAAAAGAAAAAACTACCAGGGCACATATGCTACAAAGGTCATCTCAAGCAGCCTTACGACGTTAGTTTGTCAGACCATAACTTTTTACATAAAAACCCCAATTCAATTTTATACTAATTTGAAGCCCTTCCACAGAGTACACTTACAAAAAACCCTCTTAACAATAAAAAGAACATGCTTCAAGATTAAATCATGATTGATAAACATAATATCTAGAACATATAATCTAACAATAAAAACCAAAAATACCCTCATTCACGAGCATTTCAATGCAGTTGAACATATTCCGTCATCCTCATCGCCGACTTGATCAATCACGTAGCATTTCAAACGGAATGACCTCTAAAGAACTGGTTTGATCAATTCAGGGTTAGGGGGAGATAAATCTGAAGGCTCTCCGCATAAATAAAGGGAAGTTAGGAGAAAGATGTTAAGGGTTAGAGGAGGTAGTCGGAACATGACCTATTTTTAGAGGAAAATGTTTAATTTGAGTAGGAGGGAGATTGGGTGGGAATATTTGAGGCGGGAATGGGTTAGAGGAATTTAAATTTTCACTTAAAATTTTATCCAAGTTTTATAAACATTATATTATATTTGTGAATTTCCCCAATACCCCGCCACATCAACCACTAAGCCACAAAACCCGGGGTGCTACTCGCCAACAACCCACACATCCAAATCTACAACACTCACAATCACATTAAACACTATTTGACATAAACGACAATAATTGACCTTCAATAATTTTCATTGACAACAAATAACCATTAATAGCCCTAATTGACCATTCATGAGTCGGCTCCAGCTCGATGAGCGAAACTCATGCTTGGGTTGATTTATAACAAAATGCTTTTTTTATTTAAAACTAAATATAGTCCCAAATGGACCATTACAATAACTATGAAGACTAATTTCTAGTATGTAATATCTTTCTTCCAAATATTGGAATTTGTGTCTATTATCAAAGACTAACTATCAGTTCTCAATAAGGCTTCGAAAAGATCTTTAAGACTGGTTTCTAGTCCCCGATACTTCCTGTCAAATGGTAGAATTTGTGTTACATAATTGGACACTCAAAATTAGTCACTTTTTATACGAAAAGTCATTCAACGTTGAAAAACAGTCCCTAATTTTGTGTGTGTTGAATATATTAGGAAGTGTTTATGTCTATAAGTATATAACTAATTGACCATCTTTGGGCCTAATTGACCATCATTGGGTCTAAGTGACAAATTTGGGTCTACCTAACCATCATTGGGCCTAACTGACCATCGTTGGATGTAACTAACCATCATTGAGCTTACTGACCATCATTGGATCTAATGGATGATCATTGGTTCTAATTGACCATCGTTGTGCATATTGACCGGATCGGGTCTAATTCACCATCACTGGGTCTAAATGACCATCATTTTGTCTAAGTGACAATGATTGGATATAATTGACCAACATTGGGCTTAACTGACCATCATTGGATCAATCCGATGATCATTGGTTTAATTAACCATCATTGGATCTAATAGACGATCATTGGTTCTAACTGACCATCATCGGGTCTAATTGACCATCATCGGGTCTAATAGGCCATCATTGGATCTAATTAGTTATCATTGGGTGTAATTGACCATCATTGGATCTAACTGACTATCATTGGGCCTAACTGACCATCGCTGGATCCAACTTAACATCAGTGGTGTAATTAACCATCATTTGATCTAATTGACCATCAATGGATCTAAATGACGATCATTGGATCTAATTGACCATCACTAGATCTAATTGATGATCATTGGTTCTAATTTACCATCGTTATGCCTATTGACCATCATCGGTTCTAATTCACCACATCATTGGGCCTAACTGACCATCATTGGATCCAACCGATGGTCATTGGTTTAATTAACCATCATTGGATCTAATTGACCATCATTGGATCTAATTGATGATCATTGCTTCTAATCAACCATCATTGGATCTAATTGACCATCATTGGATCTAATTGACGATCATTGGTTCTAATTCACCATCATTAGGCCTAATTGACCATCATCGGGTCTAATTAACCATCATCGGGTCTAAATGATCATCATTGGGTCTAAGTGACAATGATCGGATCTACCTGACCATCATTGGGCCTAATTGATCATCATTGGATCTAATTAGTCATCATTAGGTGTAACTAACCATCATTGGATCTAACTGACCATCATTGGATCCAACTGGCCATCAGTGGTGTAATTAACCATCATTGGATTTAATTGACCATCAATGGATCTAAATGACGATCATTGGTTCTAATTAACAAGCATTGGATCTAACATACCATCATTGGGCCTATCTGACCATCATCGGATCCAACTGACCATCATTTGTGTAACTAACCATCATTGGATCTAATTTACCATCATTGAATCTAATTTACCATCATTGGATCTAATTGACGATTATTGGTTCTACTTGACCACCATTGGTTCTAAATGACCTTCATTGGGTCTAAGTGACAATGATTGAATCTAACTGACTGTCTTTGGGCCTAACTAACCATCATTAGATCCAATTGACCATCATTGGATCTAATTGACGATAAAATATTTATAGTTACTAGTTTTGTTTCTTTCATTAAGTGTGGCTACTAAATAACACATTTTTTTCGTAAAGTGTGGCTAAAGGAATCCAAAGGTATGTTTTTGTTTCTTTCATTTGTTGTTTTTTATAAATTATTATTTTTTAGTGCTTTATTATTATTTTTCTCACGAATTTACCACAAAAAACAAACGGTGTCAAAATTTGCAACCGATTAGTTACCTTATCTTATAATACATATTTTGGTGTAAAATCGTTTGCTAAATTTGCTACTATTTTTCTAGATAGCAACTTTTGGTGACAATAGCTCAGTTTTATCGTGGCTAATATGGTAGCAATTTAGTCTCAAAATTTACCACTATTTAGCTACCATATATATATGCATTACGCTTTAAGAAATAGGTCTCTAAATTTGCTACCGCTAAGATGGTCACAATTCAATAGGTTTGTTGTTTTTTTATAAATTATTATTTTTTTTAATTCGTTCTTATTATTTTTCTCACGAATTTACCACCAAAAATAAATGGTGTCAAAATTTGCAACCAATTAGTTACCTTATCTTATAATACATATTTTGGTGTAAAATCGGTTGCTAAATTTGCCACCATTTTTTTAGGTAGCAATTTTTGGTGACAATAGCCCAATTTTCTAGTAGTGAGAACCAGATATTGATCCATTGACGCGAGCGAACACAATATTACTAAAACTCTATCCCCGATTTACCAGTAAAAAGATAGTTTGAAGTTGTTTAAACTAGATTAATTCTAAAACACTTAATTAACATATGTAAGACTCCAAATACAAAATATAACTATAAATACAATATAATACCAATCCTAGCATGTCATCTACATATCATATGATACAAAGGTGCGAGATCAACATTCCCATTTTTAGACAATTAGTATCCCTTTCGGGAATCCTAACATGACAACTATATGGAAAGCTAACAAGATAACACACGTTAACCACCTCAAATTTTTCATTAGCGAGCAACTGATATAATCTCTTACGAATCTTCTAAAGATAAGTTAGTCATCTGTTAAGTGTTTTCTAACCTCACTAATGAAGGAAAGCAATACCGAATACACAATACAACCACCGAGACTAGCATAAAGTAGAGCATATCACAACCTATTCCATTTTACCAACTTTGAACACAAATCTACTAAGATCTCCATTTTAACCAAAATAACTCACAAAGATCAACAACCGTGTCAAAGATCAATAACAACACCATTAAGCTTTTTAAACCATTTTACGTGCCGATAAAGCATTTCTAATCATTATTCGTCTGACTTTAACCAAACCAATACCCGTTTCCAGTTTCATGGTGTAAACACATTAACAAGTTAACTAGTGTACTACCGATCGATTAAACGGACGGTTTTTCAACATGTATCTGACTAATACAAACGATAATCATTAAAGTCATACAAACATAACTAGAAATCCAACAACAATGAAACATGGTTGCACTATGATCATCAAGATTCAAACATGAAAAACACCAAATTCATACAAAACATGATTAAACATACAAACGATTGTTCTAAGTACTAGATACTATTGTTTTTACCCGTAGGTTTACAATCTATAACATAAACATCACAAATAGCTTAACAAAATCATATTTGAACAAGATTAAATGTTTAAAGATCAAACCATAAAAAGCAAACGTGATGGATTGGATGATGATAGTTGATCCCGATCACCTCCCGAGCTTGTTATACGGCTTCTCAGCAGCTTCACAAGTCCAGAAATCGCCTAAGGATCGCCCAGAAAATACCCAATGATCTAAACAGAGGCTGAAACTCTGTTTTAAAGAGTCTAAGAAGTGTGAACGGCCGTTCACTTCATCCGAACGGCCGTTCACATGTCAAGTTGGCTTGAAAAGTCGTCTGTGCAGTGACGTAGGCTTCTAGAACGTTTCTGATAATATCTGATCATGTGAACGGCCATTCACATAGACTGAACGGCTGTTCAAGTTGTCCAGCCTTCTATTCTTGCGCAGAAACCTTCGTGTTTCTTCAAGTTTGGTTCCGGGATATCGTTTAAGACCCGCAATCATAAAGATACCCAAATAAGTACCAATTCCTCGTGTATAAGGTCAAAAACGTATATAAACGGGAGTTAAATGGGGACTTTTATTTGTATAATTTAACATATATCAAACCTCCCTACACTTGACCTTTGCTTTTCCTCAAGCAAACAACTAAACAGAAAATAAACGAAAAACTTGCCAAATGGCAACAAAGGCAAAATAACCTGTACAAATAAGATTCAAGCCAACATATCTAAACAGGCGACAAAATAACTAAAAGGCGACGATTCACTTCCGATCAACATAGAACGCAAACCCATACACGACTCACAATGTTCACATACACTCGGTTTTATTTATGATACATACGTGTAATATGTATGTTTAAATCGCTCCATTGCGAAGACAATGAATCGTGTAATATCATAAGCTTGTCAAAAGATCTAATCTTCACCAACTAACGTGTGAAAAAGCACGAATCATGAGGTCTTAACAGGGTTGTAATGATAGGCTAAGGTAAGGGTGTGGAATGGATATTTACAGTGACAAATCGGCTAAAACTCGGCGGCTATGTCTAACTAATAGAAACAAACATAACTATACAAAACACACGCGAATATAGGCGATTTTTATTCACATCGAGCTAAACACACAAATTATAACTTTAAAGTCTTGAAAACTGCTCGAACACGGCTAAATCACCCTATTTTAGGGAGTTCTATTTTTCTGGATTTTTCTTTAATATCGGATATAACCGATAACTATAACCGGAATATAAATAACACACGGGCTCTAAATATATAAACCCGAACACGAACTATTTAAAACACATAAACGAGTTAAATAATAACCTAAAGCGAGTTCTAACACAAAAGGTCTAAAAGAAAAAGGCCAAATTTGGTTAAGTGGTGAAATGGTGTGGTAAATAAGAAAAAACACAGGATTAGGCTCAACATGGTCAACTAGTGGATAACATTTGGGTGCGGGAAACAGATAGAACGAAAAGAAAGGCTAAATCAAAATGGTATCCTAAACGCCTCAATCATATTCATACAGTTTCACACGAATCTGATCTAAACAAGCATGATAATGGCAAGTTCTAAATTGCACAAAACATCCAGCTCACTCGATAAACATGTCAAAGAAATGAAATCTATACTAATAAGCTCAAATGCTCACGTAACCGGAAGGAAATCGGTGCAAGTGTACGAATTTAGCATGCTAGTATCACGTCTGTTTGTCGCGCCCCAAGTTATTTTTATCAAAAATTAGTTAGGCTTGATGTTTATTATATATATTTATATATATATATTTAAAAAGGGTTTTTATATATATAAATAAGATAACAAACAGGAACAAGATATATATATATATATATATAACATATCGTATTAATCAACCAATAAAACGTTGCGCTTTGGCATTCTAGTACGTTCTAAAAATATTTTTGTGACATATTCGGGCTTATATAATCATATTATATATTTATGATAATATAATATTAGTTAAATAATAGCCAAAAAATAAAACGCATGCACCGGGACTCGAACCCGCGTCCATGGCCGGCTCATTACAAACAAAGACCACTACAACCAACTAGGCTGCATCATGTGTTGGTGATAATATTCAATCACAAACAAACATAAACCTTCCTTATTCACGCACAGTTGACTCGTGGAAGTAAAACTGCGAATCCAATCCTTTCCAAATTAACTTCAATCCGCGTTCTTGATTGCAACTCATCTATGGAATGATTGGACCGACCTATTGAGCTTATTCCCCACGCCAAATCATAGTTAAAACCTTCCAATTTTATGAATTACGCGTATATAATTAAGAATGGGTCAAAACTTCCACAATTACGAAACCGTGTGTATTAGTATAAATTGATCCCTTATGTCTGACCTATACACACCGAAATCATATTCTCAATCCCCAATTTCTTATAAAATTTCTCCAAGTCTGCATCATTGATCGTTTTTGACTTTACCGTTGACCGGCACAAATCGTATCCGTAAACGCTCTGTAAGTTTCAATTAATCGTATGGTTTTGTTAGTCGTCATCATATAATCAAAAGCCCCAACGTTTATGTGGTTATTGATTGGTAATTGTATTGATTATAATAACTAGGGTTCATACGAGTTCGATTTGGGGATAATGACTCACGCAGACATTATTTAAATTTAAAACAAATAAGAAATTATCAGCAACTAATCCACAGATCAGTTGGTATTACTCTTCTGTTTAAGACATGGGAACCGGTCATGTACTGGAGTTCGAACCCTGCCTCCACACTGTTTTTTTATAGGCAATTTATGAATTAATCCAATTAACCCTTATAACTAACTGAAACTAGTTTCAATCGTTCTCAGGGTCCAGACCAGATGGTCTGACTTGTGATTTAAATAACTGATTCGGCTAAGGATCTGGGTTCGAGTCCTGGCACATACAATCATTTTTTTTGGGTTTTCTTTTATACTTATATTTTCTTTATTCTTTTTTAAAAATAGTTTTTAAATACAAAAGGTGATTTATAAATTCTATAAAAATTATTTTATGTTATTCTGATGATAAAGGTTATTATACAATTTTTAGTTTTTCAAAAATCAATTATTTAATATATATAATATATATTACAAGTTTATTCAATTATAAATTGAAAATTTTATAAAAATATCTAAACAACTTTATAAAATCCCACAAAAATTATTTCAAACTTGTAGATCAATAAATGTTCCAGAAGTAAATTTTAATTTCAGAAAAATGTTTGTTTAATATTTTTTAATTAATTTTCGCTATTTTAATCATAAATAATTCATAATAAATCCGTTTTTCATTGTTTTTACATCAAAATTTTACATAAATTATTTTTGTTCACTTAGAACAGAAATATAAATTTTAATTTGAAAATTTATGAAGTTTAATATTTTTAGACATTAATACTATATTTTGACAAATAAATATTAATACACTATATATTCAATAATTAAGAAAATAGTTTTATAAAAATTATTTTCACATTTATAACATTGTAATACAACCACCTTAATCAAGATTTTAAAAAAAGTTCTTTTAATTATTTATTTTCCTAAATTTCTTTAATTATTTATTTATTAACAATTTATCTAAATCAACGATTAACCAATTATCTATCCCCAAATTAGG
This sequence comes from Ambrosia artemisiifolia, assembly GCA_032199755.1. Classification (NCBI taxonomy): domain Eukaryota; kingdom Viridiplantae; phylum Streptophyta; class Magnoliopsida; order Asterales; family Asteraceae; genus Ambrosia; species Ambrosia artemisiifolia. Next base: position 5,868,560 of record CM063520.1, on the reverse strand, counting down.
AACACTAGAATACCTTTAGACTAGAAAACTTAAACTTATTTATTGCCTCAAACATAGGGTAATACTTGGCAACGTTTGGACCACATTTATTCTATTTCAAAGGACTTGATACTTTGCTAAGGTGAGTTTACATAGCCCCTTTTTCTGTTTTACATTTTGGGGTGAAACATGTTTAAACATTTTATACACTATCATTTACTCATTCGTACATTATTGAAACTTGTGATTCAATTACACTATCATTTACTCATTCTATCATTTGACTGTAACAAAAAGACACAGTACAATCATTAACATTGATCAAGCCGCCTGTTTAGATTATAGCGCTATAGGTCTGACAAACCCATCCCTCCGCATAAATTCAGGGATGATCGATAACAGTTACACTTTTACTAACTTGCGAGTTAGGTCTCAGTGGACAAAAGGTTTGATTGTACAAAAGACGCATTGTTACATGTCGGACTCATATTCTATCATTACTCATTATTATACTTCAACTATGATTGTTATACAACATATTGTTTTCAACTATATGCAAAACCTATGTATTCTCACCAACTATTTATAGTTGACCCCCCCATCTTTCCAACTTAACATGTTTCAGGTTTATTTGCTATTGGAAGTTGTACAAGTCTTGGAATATCTAGGAGCTTTGAATCTAGTTTATATTAATCAACTTTTGTATTCTTTACTTGTAAGATGAATTGTAAATTGTTTAATATTATTCAACTTTCATTTAGTACCATGAGTTTTTGAACAATCATTACTACGTGACACCTCGATGTTTCCGCCATCGGTTGGGGTGTTACAATATAACCCCTCCTCACACTTGAAGATGACATTGTCCCCAATGTGACAATAGAAATCATTTACGAATTAGCTGACTAAAGTGGGAAAAAGGAGAATAATACTCCCCTGATGTTGAAATGAAAACCCGAAAAACAAATAAACTGCATGGAGCATCCACACCGGTGCTCGCCAGTTTCCTGCATAGCAACATTTTTGACAAAAATAAACTATATCAAACCCATTCATCATATCATCATTCAATCCAAGCAAACAAAATAAAAATGACATAAGCAGAAAAGAAAAAATAGTATGAGTACAAAAAGTAAAGATGTCTTGGGTGCAAGCACCCAGAATAAGTACAGTACAATAAAGCATAAACTAAAATAATAAAGATGCAACCACCACCTCAACATGCTCGAACCAGTCTCCAAATCATCCTCCTCATCATCCTGTCGGGTCCCAGACTGACCCGCTCCATCATGACCTCTCCGACGCTTATCACCTGGTCCTGCAAAAGGATGCGGGGGATTACCGAAGTAATCCGGGTGCATAGCGTGGAGGTCCGTAAAGAGGTAATGAAAACTGTCGAACATGCTGTTGAAGTTCGACCGCGTCTCATCTCTGAATGCGGTGAACTCCCCATAGAAGTCCTGAGGTGGCTGGTACTGCTGTTGTGGCTGCTGTTGCGGCTCTTGTTCCTCTTCAGACTCGTCCTCGTCATCACTAGCAGGTGGGAATGGGTTCCATATCTGATTATCCAGGCCTTTTAGGCGACATGTACCATTTGGCGTCTCGTGGACGATCCCCATATTTTTCAGCACCTGCATATTAACCGAAGAACCAACATGAACCCGAGTTAAACCCCTCGCCCTTCTCAAGATCCCCAGATTTTGAGCTAGGACTGTGACATACTCTCCACCATGTATTTCGCTCCCGGTCGAGCGACCTGCTGCCTTTATAAAGAAAGCTGTTAATAGTGTAGCAAGGTTGACCGGTTCATCTATGACGAGGGAATAAAGAAGTAACAAGTCCGAGGTTGGGTAGTTGCCCGAGCTTTCCTTCCTGCCTGCCATGGTGCTATAGAGAACCTTTTGAAAAACTTTAAGCAAAGGGTCTCTAATCCTCGAAGCCTTTGAGCTTTGGGGATTGTAGTGGTCTGTCCCCGTTAGCTCGGTCCAGAAGGCTAGTCTTTCCGTGTTGTTGTCAAAGCGGAATTTAGCTTCATTGAAGCTTTCCTCGAGCGCTTCTTCGTCAGTGTATATACCAAGGCGGACTCCTAGCTCGGCGACTGACATTTGGTACCAAGTACCACCCAAACGAAACTCCAAACCCCATTGCCCTGCGTTTGTGAAGTCTGGTTCTTTCTTTACTCGCATCTTGGTGTATTTGTAGGAGGAAAAGAACTCTACTGTTAACTCCTCATAGACAGGTTTGTTTATTTGAAGTAACCTATCCATGGAATCATCCAACATCCCCTAAGCCTTTCGTCTTGATTCAACTACTGAATTGTATCCCAACATAATCTACGTGGTGCAGCTATGGAATCTCTTCTTGCCAATAATCCATTAAAGACAGCAAGACATTGTTGATCTTTCGGGTTTTCGGTGGCGAATTGTCGGAATTGATGAACCATCTGCATAAAACCAAGCTTAAAGATGTTAGACATTATCGAAGGAATAGAACCAGCAGCCAAAAGATGCCAAAAATCTTCACAGAGGGTCCGAACGACCGTTCGGTTGGTGTGAATGGCCGTTCACTATGTAACTCAGCCAAAAAAAATTTCCCAGCTGCCTTTTTTCGATCCCGTGCATTGGCTTGCGTCCGTTTTCAATATTTTCGCCAAATGCACTCAAAAGCGGCCATTCAAGCACTTGTTTTTTGAAAATCATGTCACTTTGATGATTGAATGGCCGAACTTGCAAAATTATGAGGTACTTCAACAAATTCAGAATTCTAACAACCTATTCACTATGATTTTACAAAATCATTTCAAATATGAGTTATCTTGTAAAAGGCGTTTAAAAACCGAATAATTATGAAGTATCATTGAAACTTGGGGCTCGTTTGTCTAATTATGAAGAAAGCCCCAAAGTTTCTTGAACAAACCTAACTAAACTAGGATTACAACCACTAAGCAATCTTAAAATTCGAGGTTTTGTTAAACAATTATGAAGAAACCCCAAGAACTAAGATAACGAACAACAATCTACATCACATAAACGAACGAAATTTGAGGCTATTTGAACATTATGAAGAATCCCCAAAATTTCATGAACAATCCTATATTACACTAAGATTAACACTCTACTACAAGCATAACAAGAAATTAATCTATCATTATAATAAATTACCCTAAACATTATGCTAGAAATTCAAACAAATCTTTCAAATTTTTGGATTTTATTTAACATTATGAAGAAACTACCTAAAATTGAAAGATTGAGAACAAGAATCCACACTAAATTACACTAGCTAACCAACCATTCCATCTAAGAACTTTAGCGTTTGTTAAATACTTATGAAGAGACCCAAAAATTCAGGAAAGGAAGAATACATCTACACTACATTACACTAGAACAAGAAAAATTACAAAAAATAGGAGATTCATACCTTGGATTTGAAGTTTGGAGGTGGATTTTTCAAGGGATTTGATTGTTTTTGAGAGTAAAGTGCAAGTATTCTTGTGAAATAGATGTGAGCGGCCGTTTGGAATTCTTAGGATTGGGGTTTTTATTAAAAATTTCGTGTTCTACCAAAACTACCCCTGCAAAAAAATCGAACAGACACAGTGAATGCCCGTTCACTTAATGTCAACGGTCGTTCGGGTTTTTTTTTCATCAGTGAACCCTTGTTCACTTAATGTGAACGACCGTTCACTATATACTGATGCGTTTTCTGCTGCAGTTTTATCACAAAAACGCCTGCACTTTTTCAGTTTCGATATAAACAACCAACATACCTGATTTGCGACGCTTCTTAGTACAATAGTAACTCTGGTTTTGAAGCAACTCTCCACATCTTCATTCGGCGCGAATCAATACGGTAAAAACTAAAAATAAACTACAAAACATGTTAAAAACTTTTAAAATTAACTAAGAATTATACTAACTAATTACATATGTACCCTTTCGCGTGCCTAAACACGTCGTGCTAGATTTATTAACAAGTCGCTAGCTAGATTCACCTCCCCATGCTTGTTTAGGCGCGCGGAGCGTGGAGTTCAAGTACCTTCACCGCCGGGTCAACCGGTCCATCAATATAAGACTTTAAGGGATGATCGTTGACTTTAAAAGTCAATCCCTCAGCATTTTCAATTGAGACAGCCCTGTAAGGATTTACTTCCTTAACTGTGTACGGACCTGTCCATCGGGATTTCAACTTTCCCGAAAAGAGACGCAGGCGAGAGTTGTAAAGAAGGACCAAGTTGCCTACCTGAAAATCTTTGCGGTGCTTCAAGCGACTGTCATGCAACCTCTTTATGCACTCTTTATACATAATCGAGCTCTCATAGGCCTGCTGCCTCAACTCCTCCAGCTCGTGAATCTGCAATAAACGGGTCTCACCGCCGGTCTTCACATCCAAGTTCGCTGTATTCAGAGCCCAGAACGCCCTATGCTCCAACTCGACTGGAAGATGACACGCCTTTCCATAAACAAGCCTAAAGGGATTCGTCCCGATAGGCGTCTTATATGCAGTCCGAAAGGCCCACAATGCGTCATCAAGCTTATCAGCCCAATCCTTGTGGTTTTGATTGACTGACTGCTCTAGGATTCTCTTCAATCCCCGGTTTGTGACCTCCATGTAAGGCCAAAAAATTGTGTAGGTTTATGCTTGTCTTTATTAAACACGTATATATTTATTGGGCTTAGTTTTGTTTGGGCTTGGGTCAGGCCATGTGGGCCAATTGGGTAGAGGCTCCTATATATTGGCATGTTTAGTTCATTTGTAGGTGCACCTCTTTTTCATCTTGTAACCATGTAGCCCCCTGTGCGAACCTTACACCAGATGAGTTCTCTCGTGTGCAAGGTTCCTAGAGATCGTACCAGACGGTTCTTCGAAACTGTGTGCGATTGAAGCATTCGGCACGGAGTTATTAATAATATATTGTTTTATTTCTTCTTTTGTTCTTACACTCAATCTTGGTTCCGCAATCGATTGGGTGTGTTTGATACCCCAGAGAGGATTCTGGGATTACAATTGGTATCAGAGCCTATGTAGTCTTTTGAAGGCTTGGTTCGGTATCAACACGAAGGTCAAAAGAAGAAAGTTCTGCATATTTTTGGGGGATGTATGTTCATCAAAAGAAAGGTACTCCGGTTCATAAGGTTAGGATTCATCATGTTTTGGTTCATATGTTTTCGATTATGGTTGTGTATGTGGTTGATAATTAAAGTTTGGTTGGTGATTAATAATGGCCGATTGATGGTTCTTGTTCTTGGGGGATGGAGTTTAAAAATTATCATCATATGTTTTTGTTCACGTTTAATAATCGTGCCGAATTAGTTTTTGAGGATGACTGTGATGCATGTTTGATGTTGATAATATTCATCGTCTTCTAAGCGTGTTCTAGAGGATTACCAATAAATTGGTGATTCAAGTTAGATTGTTTATGTTTTGAAGGTTGATCTGTTTATTGCGGAGGAATGGAACGGATCCTGTATTCGGGTCATGGTTTGAACCGTTGGTGATGGCTAAAAAAAGGGAAGTTAGTAAAAGTTTTAAGCAAATTGATATCTTTCCTATTTTTATGCCTTCAAATTTGGAAGTTTTGAAATTGTCGTATATAAGAAATGATGATATTTGAAATTTGGAAAGGATGAATTCTTTTTTTTTTTTTTTTTTGAACGGCTAATTTCTTATACCCCTTTCTTTAGACCTTTTTTTTTGTACACCTTTGGAGTTGAACTCCCAACCTCACCCAAGAGAGGATTACCTCTCTACCAGACTACCACTAGGCTATAACCTAAGTGGCGTAAAAAACTTGGTGCCAAAGTTTCTGTGCCGAGTATAAAAAATGCAAAGTTGGTGGGATTGAATTATGGAAGGAATCTTCACAAATTTGGTGCCATTTAATTTTATAAATATTTAGTGGGCATCGAGTTATTTTTTTTTTTGAATTGTTCTCGTATTGGGCCAGATTGATCACCTCTACGATTCGCGTTGGGCTTGGCCATTGGGCTCCCTATATCAACTTGCACATGTGTCGTAGTGTAGTAAAGTTACACAAACTACTGGGCTTTTAGGTTTATGGGTTGCTTCTTCGGATTGTCGGCCTAGGCGAATGACGGGTGATGATTTTTTGGTTGGGCCGCTTATTTTCTGGATCCATAAGGTGCTGGTTTTTTGTTTCTGTGGGGTTAACTTGGTCGTGGGCCTTATATATGTGGGCTCCCTATTTAAGTGATACACACGGTTTTGGGTTGGACCGGTTGTATCTTTGAGGGATTACGATGCTAGGGGATCAAGTTTGCATGTTTTTGGGCCGTGGGTTGGGGTCATGAAAATGGGACAGGGGCGGCAATGGATTGGATTTGGATCACAGAAACATCATTTGAGAACTCGTCTTTCACTTAAGAACGGAAACGTCGCTCGAGAACATCCTTCACATTCGAGAACAACAGTCAGTTAAGAACGCACCAGCACTCGAGAACCCATCTGGTCACTCGAGAACCTCTTCATCGCTCGAGAACAATATCCACCCGGGAATACAACAGCGACTCGAGAACTCATCAGCACTCTTTTGGGGGATGTATAGCATGGATGCAGATTGGAGTTTGAAGGTTTATAGAGAGTGGGCTCGTTCACTATTGGGCCTTTAAAAGAGAAGACCCAAGACTGAAGATCATCGGCTGAAGATTTTCTTTTTACTAAGCCATGATAAAGACAGCATAAACCTAGGTGGATATTGTAAGGCCCAAAAATTATGTAGGTTTATGCTTGTCATTATCAAACACGTTTATGTTTATTGGTCTTAGTTTTGTTTGGGCTTGGGTCAGGCCATGTGGGCTAGTTGGGTAGAGGCTCTTATATATTGTCATGTTTAGTTCATTTTTAGGTGCACCTCTTTTTCATCTTGTAACCATGTAGTCCCCTGTGCGAACCTTGCACCAGACGAGTTCTCTCGTGTGCAAGGTTCCTAGAGATCGTACCAGACGGTTCTTCGAAACCGTGTGCGATCGAAGCATTCGGCACGGAGTTATTAATAATATATTGTTTTATTTCTTTTTTTGTTCTTACATTCAATCTTGGTTCCGCACTCGATTGAGTGTGTTTGATACCCCGGAGAGGATTCTGGACTTACACTCCACCTGCCCGCTCGTCTGTGGGTGATACGGGGTGGATAACCTATGGTGCACACTATAACGGGACAACACTCTTTCAAGCTGCGCGTTATAGAAATGCGTCCCATGATCACTGATTAGTGCCTTCGGGGCACCAAACCGGGAGAACAGGCTGCAAATAAACCTCACAACTACTCTGGCATCATTTGTGGGTAAGGCTTGTGTCTCCGCACGCTTGGACACATAGTCAACAGCGACGAGTATATATTTGTTACCCTATGAGGAGGGAAACGGTCCCATGAAGTCAATGCCCCAAAGGTCAAAGACTTCACGGACCTGGATGGGATTTTGCAACATTTGGTCGCGTGTTGATATGTTCGTCGCCCTCTGGCACCGACCAGGACCTGAGCATCACGAAACAAAGTAGGCCAGTAAAACAAGAGTCTAACACTTTTTTGGCAGTGTAATTCGCTCCATTGTGACCTCAAGTAGGCCCTTTCGTGACAGTCTCTCAAAATCTGAGTCGCCTCTAGTCCAAACACACATTGGCGAATCAGCTGATCCGCCCCGACCCTGAACAAGAACGGGTCATCCCAGAAGTAATGCTTGAGCTCCGCGAAGGACTTCCTCTTTTGCTGATGCGATAATCTTTTGATAAGGATCCCGCAAGCGAGGTAGTTCACGAAATCTGTAAACCATGGTGACACATCATCAACAGACTCAATACTCATTAAGAACTCGTGCGGGAAATTGTCATTGATTGTCCCCCACACTGAATCCTCAGCATCTCCATGTTCCAGTCTAGACAGATGGTCAGCAGCAACAATCAGGGCACCCTTTTGTCCTGAATCTCAATATTGAACTCCTGCAGCAATAGGATCAACCTGATCAAGCGCGGTTTCACGTCCTGCTTGCTGAACAGGTACCTAATTACTGCACGGTCTGTGTACACTATCGTCTTGGACAACACTAAATATGATCTAAATTTGTCGAACGCAAATACTACCGCCAGAAGCTCCTTTTCCGTGGTTGTGTAATTCTCCTGTGCATCATGGAGAGTCTTACTGGCGTAGTAGATCGGGTGGAAGTTCTTGTCCTTCTGCTATCCCAAGACTGCCCGTATACCGACATCACTTGCATCACACATGATCTCGAATGGCAGCGCCCAGTCAAGCGCCACCAAAATAGGGACCTCTACAAGCAAACTCTTAAGAAGGCCAAATGCCTTTATACACTCTGCACCAAAAACAAACGGTGCATCCTTCTCTAACAACCTGGTCATGGGACGGGCAATTTTTGAAAAATCTTTTATGAATTGACTGTAAAACCCAACATGACCCAAGAAACTGCGGATCGCTCTCACTGAGGTGGGGAGTGGGAGTCAAAAAATGATGTCCACTTTGGCTGGATCAACCTCCAACCCTGCTTGGGAGACTTTGTGCCCCAGGACTACTCCTTCTTTCACCATGAAGTGGCATTTTAACCAATTGAGCACAAGAATGGTCTACTCATACCTCTTCAACATCCGCTCCAGATTTTTCAGACATTGATCGAAGGAACTCCCGAAGACAAAAAAAATCATCCATGAATACTTCCGTGGAGTCCTCTATCATGTCATGAAATATCGCAACCATGCAACGCTGGAAGGTAGCCGGTGCATTACACAGCCCAAATGGCATACGCCTGTAGGCGAATGTGCCAAAAGGGCATGTAAGGGTCGTCTTATCCTGGTCCACAGGATCGATAGGAATTTGAAAATAACCAGAAAAACCATCAAGGAAGCAGTAATACACCTTCCCCGACAGACGTTCCAACATCGGATCGATGAATGGAAGCGGGAAGTGATCCTTGCGGGTGGCGTCATTGAGTTTGCGGTAGTCAATGCAAACTCGACATCCGGTGACGGTTTTGGTCGGAATTAACTCATTCCTATCGTTCGTAACCACAGTCATTCCACCTTCTTGGGCATGACGTGTACAAGACTAACCCACACAGAATCTGAGATCGGATATATCAATCCTGCATATTGGGTTCAGACGCCTTTGGTGCTGCGCACAGGGCTTATGGACATCCTCCCTCAAGATTTTATGCGTACAAAAGCAGGGATTGATTCCCTTTATGTCCATAATCTTCCACGCTATGGCCCTCTGATGAAGTCTCAGTATCTTGAGCAACTCGCTCTTTTCCTCTACAGCCAATGAAGATGAAATAATAACCGGTAAACGACCCTCCTCGTCAAGAAATGCATACTCTAGATGCGGAGGGAGCTCCTTGAGCTCCAAGGTCGGTGGATCTTCAACAGATGGCCTCAATTTCTTCTTTTCTTCTCGCCCGATCTCAACGAAACGTTCAAGACTCTGGGAACCATCATCACCGATCTGATAGACCGGCTACTGAACTCGGTGGCCCTCCTGCATAATGCCAACCAGGTCCAAACACAAGAGATGTGTGTCCGAAACATCCTCCTCAATAGTGCCCTAAAAGTGAGAACTGACACATGTGTCTACTATATCAAGATAGTATAGTGCGTCATCCTGAATCTCAATCGTCCTAGCCGCGTTAAGGAATGGACGTTCGAGGAACAGGGTCACCTTTGAATCCTCATCCATATCTAGGATGATAAAGTCCACGGGGAACACAAATTTGTCAATCTTGACAAGCATGTTCTCAACGAATCCCCGCAGGTATTTGATCAAGTGATCTGCAAGGCGAATACTCATCCTGGTGGGTGAAGGTTCACCCAGATCCAACTTCTCAAAAACCTTATATGGCATAAGGTTGATGCTTGCACCCAAGTCTTCCAATGCATTGCTAACAATCATATTGCCTATCAGACAAGGGATAGTAAAGCTACCAGGATCTCCCATCTTCATGGGCAGTCGATTCTACAGAATGGCAGAGCGTTTCTCATTTAACAAAACACAGGACATGTCCTCAAGTTTTTGCTTGTTGGTGAGGATGTCCTTCAAGAACTTAGCATACTTAGTCATCTGAGCCAAGGCCTCCACAAACGGTATGTTTATGTGTAGCTGTTTGAACAAATCAAGGAACTTACCATATTGGGCCTCGTCCTTCTGCTTCCTTAGCCTCCCTGGGTATGGAACCGGAGGATTGTAATCTGTGACTGGCTTTGGTATCTATGTTGTACTCGCTGGGACTCGCCTAACGTGCACCTCATCAGAAGACTCAGTCTGGACCTTCTCAGTAATCGGCGGTGAGGCCGATATGTCTCGACCCGTGGCTTTACCACTCCTCGTTGTGATGGCATTCACATACTGTCACACCCCGCCAAGGTGGAAACACGGGAATGCGACCATCGAAAGGTTTTCAAGCACAAGGTTCAAGCAACACACATTTTTATTAAAATAGTACCACCATGAGAGATGGATATTGTCATAAATTATTTAACCGACATCACATTGTTCTAGAAAATGAGATAGCATCTAAAAATCATGGATTTTAAACAAAAACATCACAGGACTAACAAGAGCCACTCCAAGCGGTACCACCCTAGTGCATGCTTAAACCTTTCTCTCAAACGCTTGCCGCTCTCCATTAATTACCTAAAAAACATGCACAAAGATTTGTCAACAATAATGTCGGCGAGTTCACAGGTTTAAATGTACTATGTAAAACGCTTGTGTAATTCGTGTATGACCAATCATAAGCTAGCTAAGCAAATGATCACTGTACAAACCATGAGTCCCGTAACCAAACCTCTTGACGGTTGTGCCTCGTGCATTGTACACTAAACACAATGTGTGTGTATATATATATATATATATATATATATATATAGTAGAATACTAACACTCTTTTGTATGTATCCGGTTAGAGCGACTAACCAAGAGTGGGGGTGTCAACCCAATAGATCTATTAAAGTGTTCCATGGCTTTTGATAGCTAATGATTACAGTAAATGTAATATGAGGACTAGTGAGCTCATGAACCAAATTATTTCACATTCCACATGGCAATCATGATAGAATTATCACCCAAATTGTAAGTTGGACTAGAATTATAGCATGTTTATCCCCTGAAAATGTAAAAATAGTAAAACGGGGCCGTGAAACTCACCTGATAATGCACGTGTAGTATAGTAAAGCCGACAATGTGGGATGGCTACTGTCCAGATGATAGCCTATGATCATTGGGAATGTATTAAGTTACATGGTTTTGTTGTTCACCATATAAGTTGTTCATCCGACATCCTTGGACCCTTGTGTTTAGTGTATAGTTTAATCATGTAACTATGAAACTCGGTTGTTTTATTGACATGTGGTATTTATTGTAATAAAGATGGACCCCGCATGTTATCATGGGCCCTAAGTGATTACCCATTTCCACGTGTGTTTGGTTTTTAGGAAAACACTGTCAATAATATGTTTATAACCCTTTTTAAGTCTTTGAAAGTATTAACACATGTTCTGGCCCATTCTAACACATGTTAGGTGTTTATGCACGATACAATGCTCCATATAGGGTTCGAATCCGAGGGTTATAGGGATCAAATGGGCTTGGTATAGACTTGTTAGATTAATGCCGAAAGTTTTGTGAGGTGTTTCAAATGTTTTGATGACAAATTGATTGTAAAATCGTCCGTTATAACTCTATCCTTAGAACATGTATTAAACGAGTTTGTTTTAATAAAAATGATGTTTAGAGAGTTGTTTAGGGTGAGATCAGGATTCATTATACTCAACTTGCCATATAGTACAGATGTGTGGGCCGATTCATGTTAACAACAAGTGACTTAGTGCCAAAGTGTTTGTTTAGCTAGGTGATTGTTATAAATGAAACAATGTGTGTGATTAGTGTATGTGTAGGTCCGATCCAGAGTGATCAAATGTCGATGGTTATAGTGAACATGGCAAGGCCGAAGACTAGTAGCATGTGGGTACAAGATGACTTACCTAAAGTGAGCTTGAGATGATACAATGCCTCGTGTCTTTGGCCTTCTTTTCCCTCGGCTTGAGCTTGTCTTAGCCGATGGGTTTGGGTGTTTTAGGGGGTGTTCTTGGCTGCAAAGAGATCAAGAGAAAGAGGGGTGTGGTGTGAGTTGCTTGAGTGAAACAAAGGGCCTTTATATAGGGGTTTCAAGCAAGTGATGACAAAAACAATTGAGGTATCCTACCATTTCTTCGGCCGATGGTTTTGTTAAGGAAACGGTTGCACAAAAGAGTGAAAGGGTATGAGTTGTAGGCTCTTAATCACAATTAGGGAAAGGTTGACTTGCTTAGGTTGTTGGTGCTTCCTTGTCCCTTGCCGAAAGAGTGTAAGTGACTCACACTTGAGTCGATTGTCCTCTTGTGCATTCTAGAATGTTTTGTGATCCATCACATTCACCTTGTTGAGGATTGTAATCGGCCGAAGTTCAAGGATGGTGTAAGGGTGATAGTGACATCTCTATGACAAGCTTTGTCCACACTCTTAGATGTTGATAGTTCATGAGATGTTAGTTGTAATCTTGGAAGTTTACTTGGGGTAGGGGTGGGACAGTTGGCCGCAAATCTTGGAAGGGAATGGCAAGGATCTTGTGTGAAGGTGTAAGTGTGAAGTTTCTATTTTGGTGCAAAGGAATGTTTGTCTCACATTGGAACCAATCCTTGTTTACCAATTGTTATGTGTCTAGTGGTGGTGCTCTTGGTGGCCGATCGTAGGGTGACACACACACATATGTAGTTATAGATTTTTGACGGAAAGATAGTTATCTATATTCATGTGCCTTGTTTTGTATAAGTGATGATCTCATGCCTTAGTGTAGTTGTTTATGTCATGTGTTAGTGTGGAAGACATCTATAGCCGATAACCATGATGTGTAGGTGTTAGTGTAGTGTCTAGATTCTTGTGTTTGTCTTCCTAAGTGTGATAGTGATGTTTCACGTCTTTTGTTTAATGTTTTCGAGCCAAACCATGTGGGTTTAGATGTTTTTATGGTAATTGATCGAGTGTGTTGTGAACTTGTTGTGTGTACATGATGTAGTTGAGGTCTTGATATGATGAAGTCATTATTTATTCGTGTCCTCTAGTCGTACACTCTTGTTATGAAATGAGAGTACATGAACACCTTCTTGATGCATAAACATGTATTAGTGAAAGCTTATCAAGTGTTAAGATGAAATAGCCTCATTTAATGCTTGATGGGTGAATGTCCGGGTGTTGTATGCACAAACCATTGTTCTTTGTTGAGTTTTTTGAGTAACTCGTGCTTTACTAGACCGGGGGTATTATGTGTGCAAAATGTCTAAATATGCATATAAAATGACAATAATAAATGAAAATCATACGGAGATTGACCTGGATCGTTGACTGTTGTCACATTCTCCCCTTGTTTTGGAATTTCGTACGCGAAATCGAGTCTTCCTATTAGTTTCAGTGTTCTTAGGAAAGAGAGCTGGATACTTGCGTCTCATTTGGTCTTCGCGTTCCCATGTAAATTCGGGACAACGCTTTGCATTCCATCTGAGTTTCACAAGTTTAGTGCGGCTCCTCCTCAACTTCTGGACTTTCCAATCGGTCACCTCGATCGGCTCCTCGATAAAATGGAGCTGATCATCGATGTGAATTTCCTCGGGAGGAATGATTAAAGACTCGTCGGACAAACACTTCTTTAGATTGGATACGTGGAAAGTGTCATGAACACCACTTAGCTCTTCATGTAACTTGAGCTTGTATGCCACGGGACCAATCCTAGAGAGTATCTCGAATGGGCCAATGTATCGGGGATTAGGTTTTCCACGTTTGCCAAACCGTGGTACACCCTTCGAGGGTGAGACTTTTAAGAGTACCTTATCGCCAACTTGAAATTTAAGTGGTTTGCGATGGCGATCAGCGTAGCTCTTCTGACGATCTCGAGCGGCTTTCAAGCGATCACAGATCTGAAAGATCTTGTCGGTTGTTTCTTGAATGAGCTTGGGGCCAGTCAAATATTTGTCTCCAACTTTTGCCCAACACAAAGGGGATCTTCACTTACGTCCATACAGGGCTTCGAAAGGGGCAGCCTTGATGCTGGTATGGTAACTGTTATTGTAAGAGAACTCCACCAATGGTAGATGTGAAACCCAGTTTCCACCGAAATCGATTACACAAGCCCGGAGCATGTCCTCCAATGTTTGGATTGTGTGTTCACTCTGGCCATCGGTTAAGGATGATAAGCTGTGCTCATGTCTAAGCGAGAGCCTAATGCGTCCATCAATGTCTGCCAAAACCGGGAAGTAAATTGATTGTCTCGGTCGGAATGATTGATACAGGCACACCGTGCCTAGTTACAACCTCTTTGATGTACAGCTTGGCGAGTTTCTCTAGTTTGTCGGTTTCCTTAATCGGCAAGAAATGCACGGATTTAGTCAACCTGTCAACAATTACCCAAATCGTGTCGTGAGCACTAGACATCTTAGGTAGCTTGGTGATGAAATCCATGGAGATCTGTTCCCATTTCCAAACAGGAATTTCTGGTTCCTAAAGTAGACCGGACAGCTTCTGATACTCGGCTTTGACCTTCGAACAGGTAAGGCACCGGCTGACGTACATGGCGATTTCACCTTTAAGGTTGGGCCACAGTAAAGTTCCTTCACATCTTTGTACATCTTCTCAGCTCCGGGATGGACCGAGTACTTAGACTTGTGAGCTTCCTCAAGAATTAAATCACGTAACCCACTAAAATGTGGCACCCAGATCCGATCGGCAAAATACACCGTGCCGTCAGACCTTGGATCCAACAGATTAACCATCTTGAATAACGACTCATCCTTCATATTCTCACTTTTCAGAGCTTTGTGCTGAGCGTCGCGGAAACGGGTAGTGAGATTTGTATGGATGGTTAAACCTAGCACACGCACACGCATGGTCTTAACTCGTTCTTTCCGGCTCAAGGCATCGGCCACAACGTTGGCTTTTCCCGGATGGTATTTAATCTCACAGTCGTAATCGTTCAGCAACTCAACCCATCTATGCTTCCGCATATTCAGATCCTTCTCATTGAAGATGTGTTGCAAGCTCTTATGATCAGTGAAAATGGTGCACTTAGTGCCATAAAGGTAGTGCCTCCAAATCTTGAGGGCAAAGATCATTGCACCTAACTCGAGGTCATGAGTGGTGTAATTCTTCTCATGAATTTTGATTTGTCGGGATGCATAGGCAATGACCTTACTCCTTTGCATGAGTACACATCCAAGACCTTGATGAGAAGCATCGCAATAAACTACGAAATAATCGGTACCTTCAGGAAGAGAAAGAATCGGAGCATTGCACAACCGGTCCTTCAAAACCTGGAACGCATTCTCCTGCTTGATTCCCCAATCGAATTTCTTGACTTTCTGCGTTAAGAAAGTCAATGGCTGGGCGATCTTGGAGAAGTTTTCGAAGAACCGTAGATAGTAACTGGCTAATCCCGAAATTGTCGCACTTTAGTTGGTGTCTTGGGCGTAGCCCAATCCTTGATGGCTTCAATTTTTGTGGGGTCAACTTGTATACCCTTCTCATTCACAACATGACCGAGGAAATGAACTTCTCGAATCCAGAACTCGCATTTCGAGAATTTGGCAAACAATTTCTCGTTTTTGAGCAACTCCAATATCAGTCAAAGATGATGTTCGTGCTCTTCTTGAGTTCGCGAATAGATCAAGATGTCATCGATAAAGACAATTACAAACTTGTCTAAATAGGGTTTGCAGAATCGATTCATGAGGTCCATGAAAACAGCAGGAGCATTCGTTAACCCAAACGGCATGACTAGGAATTCATAATGCCTATAACGAGTTGCAGTCTTCGGAATGTCTTCTTCCTGAATCTGCAACTGATGATAACCCGAACGCAGATCGATCTTCGAGTAGTAGCTGGAGCCTTGCAACTGGTTAAACAGATCGTCGATTCTTGGCAACGGATACTTGTTCTTGATGGTCAGCTTGTTCAACTCCCGGTAGTCAATGCACATGCGGAAACTTTCGTCCTTCTTCTTCACGAATAGGACAGGTGCTTCCCAAGGAGAGAAACTAGGACGAATGAATCCTTTGTCTAACAATTCTTGCAATTGACTAGACAACTCTTGCATTTCGGATGGCGCTAGACGATACGGAGTGCGGGCTACAGGGGCAGCTCCTGGGACTAGATCAATACGAAACTCAACTTGCCACAGAGGGGGAAGTCTGGGCAAGTCTTTTGGAAAGACTTCAGGATAGTCTTGCATGACTGGTGTGTCCACAAGTTTCCGATCTTTGGCCTTCTATTCAACAACGTGTGCCAGAAAAGTGACACAACCCTTCTATAAACTCTTCTGCGCCTTAATGCAAGATATGACTCGAAGAGTAGCTCGACCTCGGTCTCCTCGAATCGACAGGCTGTCACCATCGGGCAAGGGAATACGAACCAGCTTCTCATGACAGACAATCTCGGCACGGTGCTTGGATAATCAATCCATGTCGATGACAACATCGAAACTACCCAACTGAATAGGTAGCAAGTCAATGCGAAAGGTACGACCACCGAGTACCAAAACAAAATCCCTAACAACTTCATCAGACGAAATCAACTTCCCATTAACCAACTCTATGCTATAATGAGTGTCTAACTTAGTTGAGTTCAACCCAAGAGAATCCTTAAAGTCAATCGATACAAAGCAAAAATCTGCGTCTGAGTCAAACAGGACTGATGCAAAATGATTGTTAAGGAGAAACATATTGGTAACTACGTTAGGATCTTCACGTGCTTCGTCAGCTCCCAGCACGAACGCTCGACCGCGAGCTTGATTCTTGAGCTTAGGGCAGTCTTTGCGGAAATGACCGGTTGCTCCGCATTCAAAACACTCATTCTTGGCAGGGGGAGTGTTGGTAGCCTTAGCCTTGCAGTTAGCGGTTTGGTGGCCTCGACGATTGCAGTTTTTCACAGGATGCTCTCACAGGTGCCAACATGGTGATAGTGGCATTTGCAGCAGCAGGGATGGGGCCCATTGTATTAGCGTTTGGGCTCGTCAACAGCAGTAGTGGCAGCAAAAACTTTCACAGTTTCCTGTTGCTTGTGGGGCGAGTTCTTACCCTTCTTGGAGCCAGATCGCTTACGCTTACCTCCAGAACTCTCTCCCGCATCTACAATCTTCAGATTTATAGAACCCAAGAACAGCATCGTCGGTCAGACTGTGAGCTAGAGTAACAACAGCTTGGATAGTGGTAGGTGCAGACGCAGTGACCATGCTTCGAATCTTGGGGGACAAACCCCATATGTACCTCTCAACTCTCTTGTATTCCGGTGTGAACATGTGAGGAACTAGTCGAGAGAGTTCATGAAAGCGGGTAGTATAGGCATTCACTTTAGCATCTACCGTGGAAAGATTCCAGAATTCTGCCTCTAGCTTTTGCAGTTCACTCCTAGGACAGTATTTCTCCATGAGTAGAGTCTTGAGATCGGCCCAGGTGAGATTGTAAGCCGCATCTCGACCCATGGTTTGAACTTGAAGATTCCACCATGTGAGCGCTTCATCTTGGAAAGTGCAAGTAGAGTATTTCACTTTCTGGTCCTCAGAGCTACCGCGGATGTCAAGAACTGACTCAGTCTTTTCGATCCAACGGACAATTCCGACGGCACCCTCGATACCGCGAAAGTTCCATGGTTTGCAAGCCATGAAAGTTTTGTATGAACATCCGTGAATGGAGTTTTCAAGTTCGTTTTCCGTTTCGCTTCCCCATCGACGACCTGTACCTCCAGAGCCTCCACTAGAATCAGATCGAGCAGCATCATGTCGAGCGATTGCATCAGCAATCACCCTAGCTAGCTCAGCGGGATTGGCTGGTAACAGTTCTGTTGGGACAAAGAGGATTGAAGAAACCACCTTTTGATAACCTTAGTCCAATTCATATCTGCTTAAGTATGGAACTGCTGAAGAACAAATGAAGAAGTACTGAAGAACAAACACCAAAGTACTGAAGAGTAATTCATCAGAAGTTCTGAAGTCTAACCAGACATTTCACTGAAGAACTACTGAAGACAAACTACTCATCAGCAGTTTGTCACTCATCAGCACTTTGCATCAGAAGCTTCTAACCGACTGAAGATCAGCAGTTTCCTTATTATATTGTTTTGTTAAAGTCTAGATTTCAAGTTCCAATGTACAGACTGTTATAAGCTTATCTTAGTATAATATCTTTGTTAAATATCTTAGATTACTTCAGACTACAGTTTAGTACATTAGTCTATAAATAGATGAGTTTGTTCATCTATTTTAGATATGTGATTTTGTGTAATATCTTTGATCTAAATTGAAATCCTTCGGGCTTTAAACTTATAATTCCATTTGACATCTGAGAAACATAAATTGCTTTACTGCTTTACACTTAACTGTATTTATTGTTTCTCATTTATTGTTCAGTCAAGGGGGAGTAATAACTCCTCTTCAAAGTGATCTTTTAGACCTTTGAACACTTGTCTTTCCGCTGCTTAATAACTCATACATAAATCTGATAACACATAAGTGTTCATAAACTAAGCCACTGATCCAACAATTGGTATCAGAGCATCTGGTTAATCTGATCAAAATCAATCTAATAAATTGAGATTCAGACACAGGCTCATTATTGATATTCAATAAAGGATAAAAGGCTCACTTTTTAAATCCATCACTTTAAAGAAGTATTGACAAATCCAAACTTCTTAAAAATGGACCCCTACAATACTGGATCTGCCAACAAACCTCCTATGTTAGTCAGAAATGAATATAACATATGGTCTAAAAGGTTGGCACACACTATTTCCCAAACAAACACTGGATGTTGGAGGTCTGTAGTTTTTGGACCTCACAAACCAGTAGTAAGTGATCCAGAGGGAAAGACTGAAAGACCAAAAGATCCAAAAGAATACACGGAGGAAGATTTCCAAAAGTTTGAGCTTGATGCAAAAGCTTTCTCCATGTTGGCTATGGCTCTCCCAAACGAAATATATGCTGGCCTTTTACATTGTGAAAGTGCCATAGAGCTGTGGGATTGCCTAAAAGAGCAGTTTGCAGGAACTGCTGAGGTGATAGCCAACATTAGAGAAATTTTGGCTCAACAATATGAAACTTTTACTCACATAGAGGGTGAATCTTTAACACAACAATTTGAAAGATTTTCTTCACTCATCTCTGAGTTAAAAATTAACAATCAGACCTATTCAAATGAGTCTATGTTGCATAGATTTTTAAGGTCTCTACCTTCAAAGTGGGAAACTTACTCTATAGTCCTCAGAACAAGTTCAGATTTTAATACCTTGAACCTAACTAGGTTACATGGTAAATTACTAACTTTTGAGAGAGAAATCAATCAAAAGAAAAAGTTGCAGGAATCTGGTAAAACTGCTGATGACTATACTCCGGGTAGCACAGCCTTATTGGGACATGACTCACCATCCTGTTCTAATAATTTTGGTTCTTTTGACCACATTGACATAACAGCTGGGATCTCATCAGATGGATCCTTCCCAGCTTATGACAATGAAGAACTAAGTCAAACTGCTGACAACATGTGTTTCATCATGGATGATTTAAAATATTTCAGCAGTGATGACTTAGAAGAAATGGAAATATTGCACCAACTGGCCTTGTTAAGCTTAAAAACTAACAAATTTTATAAAAGGTCAGGAAGGAAATTTCCAGGACTAAACAACTCAACAACAGTTGGTTTTGACAAATCTAAACTTAGATGTCATAAGTGTCAAAAGTTGGGACACTTTGCTAGAGAGTGTAGAAGCTCTAGCTACAACCAACCAATGTCTGGAAATCAATTTAATCCCTCATATAATAGGAATAATGGAACTCAAGGGAGTGCTCATTTTGTACAGGCACAAGCTCCACATGTTCAATATGTGCCACAAGTACAATATGTTCAGATGCCTGCTCAGCAACAACAGCAGCTGATGCCTCCTTTTCCAACTGCTCAACAACCTGCACAAACTCAACAACCCCCTCAGCAACAAAGCTTATTTACCTCAGGGTATGTTGACTGGAGCAGTCTTCCTTATGACACATCAAAATACAGTCAGGATGCAGACAATAAGGTCTATGATGTCAACTGGGGAGAACCTGATAATGGCAGAAAGAACTTTGCCTTAATGGCTTTTGAAGGATACTCTTCAATTCTGCTCTCACACAGGTATCACAACAATCTCTGTTAAAGCTTTGCACTAAATCTTGCAAAGAATCTTTTGCTTTAATTAGAGAAACTAATGTGCATTTACAAGGCAAATCCAATGATATGGAGAGAAAATTCACACAAATGAAGTGTGATTTGGAAAGAAAACTTGTTTTGAAAAACAAAGAAATTTCCAAACTGAATGATAAATCCATTGAAACAGAAGCACAAATTAAAACAATGATAGACAGCCTAGGAAATGTCAGACAAGAGCTTGCTGACACCAAGGTTGATTGTGAAAAATGGGTTGAGTCTTGTAAAGGGTATCAAATGTTGCTTAACAAACAAACTGCAGCCAATGTTAAGTTTGGCATTGGGTATACCCACACTGAATCACCAACAGATTTCACCCACAAAACTGATAATGATGGGAAGAATTTGATTCAAACTTCTGATATGGAGGAATGCACATCCTACCATCAGAACTTCCTCAAAAAGGGAAGTACTGCAGAAGTTAAAACTACTGACAATAAGCCATCAGCAGTTTCAACTACATCAGGAGTTGAGACCCTGAAAACTACTGATGACCTATTTCAAAAATCTAATTTTGTCAGTAAATTGCCTTCCAGCTCTCTTGATTTATCTAAAAAGAAAGAGAAGGCAAAAGCATGTGAAATATGTGGTCTGTTTAACCACATAACTGAACTTTGCAGATATAGAAAGGTAAATCAGTTAAACAAACAAAGACAACAACTGATTGTGGGAAAACAGATAAAACAAGATTTTGAAAATACTTTTTTTCCCAACAAACAACAATCAAACAAAACCCTTTCTAAGAAGAGGCCTTTATCTCAACAAAGGTCATCTTCTCAAAGTTCAACTTCAGAAGTTTCACCTAACTCATCACCAGTTTCACAAACTGCTGAAGTTAAAAATTTGATAAACCTGGTTAAACTTCTGATGACCAAAGTTGATGGTGGAAACCAAAAAGAACCCACCATTGTTCTTAATGACAAATCCATTGCCAAAAAGACATGGATTTCTAAAATTGGTCCACAACAAGCTGCACCTGTTCTCAAGAGCAAACCCAAAGCCAAACTGGCTTGGGTTGCCAAAACTAACTAATTTGCTATCTTGTGCAGAGGGTCTCCAGAGGTTTGAATAGCATATGGTATGTGCATAGTGGAGGCTCAATGCACATGACTGGATGCAGATACCTGATAAACAATTTTATCAGCCAAAGAGAAGGATCTGTGTCCTTTGGGAACAATGCCAAGGGATATGTGCTAGGATATGGCAATGTATCCTCAGGCAAAATGCAGTTTGACAAGGTCAATCTGGTTGAAAACCTTGAGTACAACTTGCTGAGTGTCTCACAAATGTGTGACAAAGGATATTCTTCCTTTTTCACAAAGACAGCATGCAAGATCATATCACCAGAAGGCCAGAAGTTGATAGAGAAGATTATTGAAGATCATACTTTGCTGATTGCCAAAAGGTGTAGCAATGTCTATGGAATGGACATTGAAAAAGACAAAGTATTGAACAAGACTGCATGTTTCTTCTCAAAGGCATCAACTTCAGAAAATGATCTCTGGCACAGGAGACTTGGCCATGTGAACTTTAAAACCATCAATAAAGTCACAAAAATGGGCTTGGTCAGAGGTCTACCTTTGAAGGAATATCAGTGCAAAGAACACTGTGTTTCCTGTCTTAAAGGTAAACAGCATAAGTCCTCCTATAAGTCTATTGAAGAATCAAAAACAACTGCATGTCTTCAACTACTCCATATGGACTTATTTGGACCAGTCAAGATTATGAGCCTTGGTAAGAAGAAGTACTGCTTGGTCATCATTGATGACTACTCAAGATTCACATGGGTCTTCTTCTTATATTCCAAGGATGAGGCAGCTGAAATCATCAAGTTCTTTATTCTACAAGTAGAGAAGCAATACTCTCTATCTGTCAAAGTCATCAGGAGTGACAATGGGACAGAGTTCAGGAACAAAACTCTGGATGAATTCTGTCTGTCTAAAGGGATTGTTAGACAGTTCAGCATTCCCAGAACTCCTGAACAAAATGGTGTGGTAGAAAGGAAGAACAGAACATTAATTGAAGCAGCCAGAACAATGTTAGCTGATTCAGGCCTACCTTTGTATTTTTGGGCTGAAGCAGTCAACACTGCATGTTATGTTCAGAATAGAGTTCTTATCAACAAGAGACATACCAAGACTGCCTATGAAATTCTTCATGGCATAAAGCCCCTTATCTCCTTCTTCAGGGCTTTTGGATGTCAATGTTTTATCCCCAACATCAAAGACTCTATCTCTAAGTTTGCTGCAAAAGTTGACACAGGTTATTTTCTTGGTTATTCTCCTTTGAGAAAAGCTTACAAAGTTTTCAATTCAAGAAACAAGATAGTAGAAGAAACACTGAATGTCAAGTTCAATGAATCAAAACACACTCTTATTCCAGCAAATCCTGCTGAATTATTTGATCTTGACAACTTTCATTTCGGACCTGAAAAGAGTGTTGAATCATCCAAACCTCCTCAAAATGGTTTTCAAGGATTTGAAGATGATAGTCCTGCACCATGGACTCCAAACACAGTCAGAAGATCAACTATTAAACCTTCAGAAGTTTCAATAGCTTCAACTTCAGGAACTACTGATGAACATTTTGAAACTACTGATTCAGCTGAACCTAAAACTCCTGAAGTTCAAATAACAGCTGAACCAGATATTATCAATCTCAGTGGTTTATTTGAAGAACCTGTAGAGCCATCATCCAGTACAGGTCTACAACAATTGATTGAACACAAAGATCATCCATTGGATCAAATCATGGGTGATATTGCATCAGGGGTACTCACAAGAAACCAGCTTTCCAACTTTTGCTTCTTCTCAGCATTCATTTCTCAGTTGGAACCAAAGAAGTATCAAGAAGCCCTCAAAGACAACAATTGGGTGCAAGCAATGCAAGAAGAGTTGCTTCAATTCAAGAAACAACAGGTTTGGGAAATCTGTCCCTTACCTGAAGACAAGCAACCAATTGGAACAAGATGGGTCTTCAGAAACAAATCAGATGAAGCTGGTATGATCATCAAGAACAAAGCAAGATTGGTGGTACAAGGTTATTCCCAAGAGGAAGGAATTGATTATGATGAAACCTTTGCACCAGTTGCAAGACTTGAAGCTATCAGGTTATTTTTAGCTTATGCAATTTCCAACAACATTAAAGTTTATCAAATGGATGTCAAGAGTGCATTTTTGTATGGAAAAATAAAAGAGGAAGTGTATGTCTGTCAACCTCCAGGGTTTGAGGATCCTTCTCATCCTGATTGGGTTTACAGACTTGACAAAGCTCTTTATGGGCTAAAACAGGCTCCAAGAGCCTGGTATGAAACACTTTCAAACTTTTTACTTAAGAATCACTTCTCAAGGGGATCCATTGATAAAACTCTTTTCATAAAACATGTTGGAAATCATGTCTTACTTGTTCAAATTTATGTTGATGATATCATATTTGGTTCAACAAACTCAAAACTGTGTGAAGAATTTAAGAAACTCATGCAATCAAAATTTGAAATGAGTACAATGGGAGAATTGCAATACTTTTTGGGACTGCAAATCAAGCAACAGTCAAATGGAACATTTATACATCAATCAAAATATGTTAAAGAATTATTGAACAAATTTTCTTTACAAGACTGTAAAACATGTTCCACTCCCATGACACCAAGCACACAAGTTGAACCAGATGATCAAGGGAAACACATTGATCAAACCATGTATAGATGTATGATAGGTTCTCTTTTGTATTTAACTGCTTGTAGACCAGATATCATGTTTTCAACTTGTGTCTGTGCTAGATACCAATCTGCACCAAGAGAATCACACCTAATTGCAGTCAAAAGAATCTTCAGATATCTGAAAGGAACTCCTACTTTAGGAATTTGGTATCCTGCTTCAAGCAATACCAAGTTAACTGCTTTTTCAGATAGTGACTATGCAGGCTGCAAGATGTCAAGAAAATCAACATCTGGTGGTTGTCAATTCTTAGGAAACTGTCTGGTGTCCTGGCAATCAAAGAAACAAACATCTGTGGCAACTTCAACAGCTGAAGCTGAATACATTGCTGCTGCAAGCTGTACTTCACAGATACAATGGCTCCAATATCAACTGCTTGATTATGGAATCAAAGA
Source organism: Ambrosia artemisiifolia (assembly GCA_032199755.1). NCBI lineage: Eukaryota > Viridiplantae > Streptophyta > Magnoliopsida > Asterales > Asteraceae > Ambrosia > Ambrosia artemisiifolia. Next base: position 5,844,196 of record CM063520.1, on the reverse strand, counting down.
GACCAAGACCCCACTTTTAGTAGACAGCAAATCTGCCATTAGCATCATTCAAAATCCTGTTCAGTTTTCAAAGACTAAACACATTGAAATCAGGTATCATTTCATAAGAGATTGCTATGAAAAAGGCAAGATTGAGGTGAAGCATGTCACAACAGCTAATCAAATAGCTGACATTTTCACCAAGCCCCTTGATTCAACAACTTTTCAGAGGTTAGTATCCATGCTTGGGATGTTAAACTTAGAAGAAAGTCTGTAAGTGTTTCACTTTTTAGTTCTGCACATATTTTATTTTCACTTACATACTTATCTGTCACAAACCTCTGAAGACCAAAAATTTGAGAAAGAGAAAGTACTGATGAACAATTTTTGAAAACTGCTGATAAACATCAAAAATGGGATATTTTCATAATGGATATAACTACTGATGAAAATCAGAAGTTAGTAAAGTGTTTTAAAAGTCATTTGCATCAGCAGTTGAAACTGCTGAAGAGATGACTAAAACCACTGATGAAGAAACCTTCTTCATCAGCAGTTTGACTAAAAATGGTAAAACAGACTTTTCACTCATCAGAAGTTTGACCTAGTCGGTTAAAAACTTCTGATAAATACCATTTTCAAACACTTATCCATTCAAAAAGCAAAATTCCCTCTCTCTCTCTCAAATCCAAAGCAAAACCCCTTCTCTAACCTAAAAATACTGTTCGATCAAAAACAACCATGGCTCTCGTGTTAAAACAGGGACACAATCAAAGAGGCTACTTTGTTAAAGATGAAGCCTGGTCCCAGTATGATGAGATGATTGATCTCATCATGAAATCCCAATATTATGAAGCTTTCACCATCGATCCACCCATTCATGAAGAAACTCTTAACGAGTTCTGGGCTAACTCAGAGACGGTGAAGGTAAATAATGAAGTGATCTCCCTCAAATCTTCCATAAAAGGGAAACTGATGGCCATCTCACCAGAAACACTAAGCATCAGGCTTGGTTTGAAGGATTCTGAGGCTCCTGAACATATTCCAAACTCAGACATCCATCTAACCATGACAGAGTGTGGTTATCAAGGTACTTTGGCACAAGCAACAGTTTATAAGAAATATTTTGACCCACAATATAAACTGTTATTTCATTATATTATTATGTGTCTAAGTCCAAAAACTGGGTCAATAGATCAGATGCCTTCTACTTTTCAACCTATTTTTCATTCAATCATAAATGAAACACCTTTTAAGGCATCAAAATTATTTTTCAATGAACTGGTTTTACATCATGAAAATGATAAAAAGAAGTTTTTGTTGTATCCAAGATTTGTTATGCAATGCATAATAAAGGAGCTTGGAGAGGGAGTACTTGAGGGTGAAGCAACTACTTTAAACCCATTAACCTCTCAAGTATTCTCTAGGCACAACAAACCAGCACTTGTGCTAGAAGATGACCAAGGGGAAGAACAACCCATCCCCAAGGAACCCACATCTTCCAAACCCAAAAAGAAAACCAAAAAGCCTAAACAACAAAAACAAAAACAAACCAAATCACTGAAAAAGACAGTTCAGGAAGTGGAGAAACCTGAAACTGCTGATGTGCAATCTGCACTTGATAAGGAAGTGGCTGAAACATCCTCTCAGCACACTCCTTCTCCACCCACCAAAAGAAAACCTGTCACAGTTATTTTTCAAAGAAAAAGATTTAAGAAACCAATAACTGTTGACCCAGCCTTTGAAACTACTGAAACTAACCCTGAACCCATTCAAACTCCTGAACACCAACCCCTCACAACCACTGAACCTGAACCTTCCCACACAACAATAGAAATAGCCCAACTTCTCTCAGGACTAAAAGGAACCCATTCAACACATGTCACTCCCCCAGCAACACATCAAATTGGGGAGATGCCTTCAGAAGTTGACATGAATGTGGATCCTATTAGCCCAACCCAGAGAGATGAGGATGAACAAGAGTTTATAAGCCCAAACTTACAAACTCTTGATACTTTTGAGGCTGCTACTACTCACTTATCACCCAGTGGTGAACCTGAGGACAGTAGTAACATAGCTAAGACCTCAAATGTGGCAACTACTGATGAAGGCCTAAGGCCAGAAGTAGGAAAACCTCAGTACCAAGACAAAGAGGTTCATGAGACTACTAGTTTGGGTCTAGCACATGATATAACTGATCCTGCCCTCTCTGAGGACAATATCAGGGATTCAGATGATTCCATTAACTTGGTTGATGAATCAAACATTCCACATACTGAATTGACGGTTGACATTGAAGGTCCTGCATCTAAGGTATCCAAGCTCAAGAAGCTGGTCACCAAAGATCAGGTTAAAGACCACTTAGCCCAAAAATCCCCAAAAGTGGCATCTTCAGAGCAATCTGAGGAACACCCAAAAAGCACCTCTTCACCAAAACAACCTACCCAATTCCCTGGGCTCACAAGCATAGACTTGAACCAACTATGCAGCCCAGATGGTCCCCTGTACCAGGCAATCAAACAGATAATCACTGATCAACTCAAACCATTCACAACTGCTTGGGAGTTAAAAGCTAACAATCAGTTTGGGTTGATCAACTCAAGACTTGATGAGTTGAACAAGAAGATGGACCAAACACAAGATCAACTAGCAAGGTTGTCTGCTGCAACTTCTCACTCCATGAGGCTTTCAGAAGTGGATGAAGCCAAAAAGGGGGAGAAGACTAAGGAACCAGAAACAGAAGTTGCTACACAAAGACAAACTCCTGATCCTGAAGCTGATATGCCAAAACAAAGACCAGGAAAAGAAGTAGCACAAGAGTTCAAATTGTCTAAGGCATCAGAGGAAACTGCTGATCCCATTTCTCAAACTACTGAAGACAATCCTTCAGCAGTTGTGACTCAATTTACCTCATCAGCAGTTTTACCTCCAAAACCAACATCAGAAGTTTCTAAGGCACATGAAAGAGAACCTGCTTCCATTCCTTTGCCTACAACAACTTCAACAACTGTTTTAAACCCTACTCCCATTTCCATGTCTAAAGATCTACTGGAGAAGAGTTTGAAAGAGGCTGCAAAGAAGGCAAAAGAAGACAGAGTATGGAACAGCCTAGAAACTAGAGATGATTTGAATTTTCAAGAAAAGTTAATCAAGTATCAAGAAAAACTTGATGAGCTTGAGGCTGAAGAGAGAGCACTTGAAGCTGTTGCAGAAGAAGACAAAAGGGCACAGCTAATAACATTCATCACAAAGAACTCCAAATCTAAGCAAGTGGCTCTCAAAAGACTCTCAACACAAGAACTGACCAGAAGAGCTCAGATGCTATCAGACAGATTAGCAACAGAGAATGCGAGGAAAGCCAAAAGAGCTGAGATAATAGAAGAATTAGTGGCAAATGGCTATGGTTCAAAGGCCTCAGTCTCCAAATGGAAAGAACAAACACTTTATGAGGCTTACAAGAAATTAAAGGCCAAGAAAGCTGCAGAGCCAGAGAGATTTGAAACTCCAGAAGTCCAACCAACTTCTATTGTAAGGAGATCATCTGGTGCATTATGGAAGCCTGCCACCAAGAGAAAAGCAGAGGGTGAACCCATTGTAAAGACTGATTTCAAGATGATACTCTTGGAAGGAGATCAGTTAGTACATGGTGATTTTGATGTTGAAGAGAAACCCCTCTTAACACAATTCAGAGACAAGGCTACTTATGCTTATCAGTTACAACAATCCATTCAAGAGAAGACACATACAAGGGTTGTAACGGAGCATCACCCGCCCAACATGCCTATTCAAGGTAGTGCTGAACTTCAAGGTAGTCAAGAATCTCACCTGAGAGTCACTGAAATAGAAGACATTCCTCAATCAGGTCAACCTAAGGAAACAGGCTTGGTTTCCTATGCCTCTGACTTTGACAGGTCAAAGGTAAATATCATCAAGTGGTCCTTTACTGAATCCAACTCAGTACTTGTGACCAGGAGAGACCGTTCAAGTAAGGTCTACAAAAACTCAAAGGAGTTGAGTGTTTTATCTTCAAAAGACCTTCTTACCATTCAACATCTTACACCTGAACTTGGTCCTCTCACTGAGCAACAGAGATGTACTCTTACTACCCGGATGACAGCAGAGATCTGGAGGATACTAGAAGAGAGAAAAGGACAACAATAAAGATTGGATAAGGTTTTGGCTTCATCAATCCAGGGGGAGATTGTTGGGACAAAGAGGATTGAAGAAACCACCTTTTGATAACCTTAGTCCAATTCATATCTGCTTAAGTATGGAACTGCTGAAGAACAAATGAAGAAGTACTGAAGAACAAACACCAAAGTACTGAAGAGTAATTCATCAGAAGTTTTGAAGTCTAACCAGACATTTCACTGAAGAACTACTGAAGACAAACTACTCATCAGCAGTTTGTCACTCATCAGCACTTTGCATCAGAAGCTTCTAACCGACTGAAGATCAGCAGTTTCCTTATTATATTGTTTTGTTAAAGTCTAGATTTCAAGTTCCAATGTACAGACTGTTATAAGCTTATCTTAGTATAATATCTTTGTTAAATATCTTAGATTACTTCAGACTACAGTTTAGTACATTAGTCTATAAATAGATGAGTTTGTTCATCTATTTTAGATATGTGATTTTGTGTAATATCTTTGATCTAAATTGAAATCCTTCGGGCTTTAAACTTATAATTCCATTTGACATCTGAGAAACATAAATTGCTTTACTGCTTTACACGTAACTGTATTTATTGTTTCTCATTTATTGTTCAGTCAAGGGGGAGTAATAACTCCTCTTCAAAGTGATCTTTTAGACCTTTGAACACTTGTCTTTCCGCTGCTTAATAACTCATACATAAATCTGATAACACATAAGTGTTCATAAACTAAGCCACTGATCCAACAAGTTCGCCATCGGTTGTTTGTGCAGATTGTCGGGTTTGCATAACTAAAAACACACAAAAAATATAAGAGATATATATACATGTAATCATATAACAATCAACACAAGCATGCATAGTATTTAAATCACATCCACAAGTCAAAAGAATAAGCAACGTATCATGATTTAGCAATCCATTCATGAACCCAAAATAACCAAGTTTTAGTACAAAATATGGGCGGCCGAACCTCCATTAGTTTGGTTAAACATAAACACAGCAACATAATCATCATAAATGACACAACATAAAAGAAATACAACAACAAATTTCCTATGAAGATGGTGGTGGAAAAGCAGCAGCAAGTGTAACAATCGCCTCCCTCATGCGTTGGGAGGTCTCTGCCATCCTCCTCTCCAATGCCTCTAAACGTCTCCCCATCTCTGCCCTCTCCATGACCGCGGATAGTCTCCCCTGCTCGGCCTCGGAGTGCTGACTCTAAGGCTCCCGAATACGGACTCCCAAGGCCATTAACTGTGCGTCGTGAGATAGAATGACTCCACACTCGGTATAAAGTGGTCTCCCGGACGATCCTCCTAACGTCATGGCCTCGTGATCGTCCTCCTTATCCCTATGTGCTAAATCGCCTGTGAGACTAGGAAGAAAAGGCCGCTTGCGAGCCTAAGAGCGCCTCTTCAACCTCTTCGGTGGCTCGGGTCTCGGCTCAGACAGCTCCATCGCTAGGGCTCTGGCATGGGGTCAGCGGGCTGGGTAGGCTCACTAGCATGGGTAGGGTCAGCGGAAAGGGGAAAGATCGGAGCTCAGTAAGGGATAGAAATGACAAGGGCCGGGCGCCCTCTCTTTCGGGACATATACTTCATGAGCGTCCCGAAGTGTCCAGACGAAAAGAAGGGGTATGGATGGTCAGGGGGTGAGAAGTAAGAGGAGTCACAGGAGGGTGAGTATCTGCGGCAGCTAGAGACAGTGGGATGTCATCCTCAGTGTCATCATCCGAAGTACGCCTCATAACAGGGGGAGGGTCTACATCCATCTCCGAGTCAGAAATCCATCCTCACTCCTGGTAGGGGAAATCAGGAGCCTCATATGGAATGGGGGCTGGTTGTGTAAGTAGTAGGTCCTCCTCTGGAGAGTCGTCCGCTAGGTAGTCAGGCTCGGAATCCAAATGTACGGTGAGGTCTATGGTAATGGCCATGGTCCTGTCATAACATGCATATATACATATGTAAATGAACATGTATGTAAATAAATAAACTATTGTACCCGTATGTCATCGTGGAGTAGCTTGAGGTTTGAGAGGTGTAAGGTGAGATGGCCTAGTACTTTGTGAAAACATTTCGAAAAAATGTTTTAAGTTATAGTTGATTCAAAAGAATCTTAGTTCGCTATAACCTCATGCTCTAATACCAATCTGTCACACCCCGCCAAGGCGGAAACGCGGGAATGCGACCATCGAAAGGTTTTCAAGCACAAGGTTCAAGCAACACACATTTTTATTAAAATAGTACCACCATGAGAGATGGATATTGTCATAAATTATTTAACCGACATGACATTGTTCTAGAAAATGAGATAGTATCTAAAAATCATGGATTTTAAACAAAAACATCACAGGACTAACAAGATCCACTCCAAGCGGTACCACCCTAGTGCATGCTTAAACCTTTCTCTCAAACCCTTGCCACTCTCCATTAATTACCTGAAAAACATGCACAAAGATTTGTCAACAATAATGTAGTGAGTTCACAGGTTTAAATGTACTAAGTAAAACGCTTGTGTCATTCGTGTATGACCAATCATAAGCTAGCTAAGAAAATGATCACTGTGCAAACCATGAGTCCCGTAACCAAATCTCTTGACTGTTGTGCCTCGTGCATTGTACACTAAAGACAATGTATATATATAGTAGAATACTAACACTCATTTGTATGTATCCGGTTAGAGCGACTAACCAAGAGTGGGTGTGTCAACCCAGTAGATCTATTAAAGTGTTCCATGGCTTTTGATAGCTAATGGTTATAGTAAATGTAATATGAGGACTAGTGATTGTCTCATGTTCTACATGGAAGTCATGATAGAATTATCATCCAAATTGTAAGTTGGACTAGAATTATAGCATGTTTATCCCCCGAAAATGTAAAAATAGTAAAACGGGGCTGTGAAACTCACCTGATGATGTCACGTGTGGTCTAGTAAAGCCGACAATGTGGGATGGATACTCTCCAAATGATAGCCTATGATCATTGAGAACGTATTAAGTTACATGGTTTTGTTGTTCACCATACAAGTTATTCACCCGACATCCTTGGACCCTTGTGTTTAGTGTATAGTTTAATCATGTAACTATGAAACTCGGTTGTTTTATTAACATGTGGTATTTATTGTAATCAAGATGGACCCCGCATGTTATCATGGGCCCTAATTGATTACCCATTTCCATGTGTGGTTGGTTTTTAGGAAAACACTGTCAATAATATGTTTATAACCCTTTTTAAGTCTTTGAAAGTATTAACACATGTTCCGGCCCATTCTAACACATGTTAGGTGTTTATGTTCGAAACAATGCCCCATATAGGGTTCGAATCCGAGGGTTATAGGGATCAAATGGGCTTGGTATAGAGTTGTTACATTAATGCCGAATGTTTTGTGAGGTGTTACAAATGTTTTGATGACAAATCGATTGTAAAATCGTCCATTATAACTCTAACCTTAGAACATGTATTAAACGAGTTTGTTTTAATCAAAAATGATGTTTAGAGAGTTGTTTAGGGTGAGGTTAGGATTCATTATACTCAACTTGTGATATAGTATAGATGTGTGGGCCGATTCATGTTAACAAGTGACTTGGTGCCAAAGTGTTTGTTTAGCTAGGTGATTGTCATAAATGAAACAATGTGTATGGTTAGTGTATGTGTAGGGCCAATCCAAGTGATCGAATGTCGATGGTTACAGTGAACATGGCAAGGCCGAAGACTAGTAGCATGTGGGTACAAGATGACTTACCTAAGTGGGCTTGGGATGATACAATGCCTCGTGTACTTGGCCTTCTTTTCCCTCGGCTTGAGCTTGCCTTGGCCGATGGGTTTGGGTGTTTTAGAGGGTGTTCTTGGCTGCAAAGAGATCAAGAGAAATAGGGGTGTGGTGCGAGTTGTTTGAGTGAAACAAAGGGCCTTTATATAGCGGTTTCAAGCAAGTGATGACAAAAACAATTGAGGTATCCTACCATTGCTTCGGCTGATGGTTTTGTTAAGGACAGGGTTGCACAAAAGAGTGAAAGGGTATGAGTTGTAGGCTCTTAATCACAATTAGGGAAAGGTTGACTTTCTTAGGGTGTTGGTGCTTCCTTGTCCCTAGCAATAAAGTGTGAGTGACTCACACTACTCAAGTGTAAGTGACTCACACTTGAGTCGATTATATTCTTGTGCATTCTAGAATGTTTTGTGATCCATCACTTTCACCTTGTTGAGGATTGTAATTGGCCGAAGTTCAAGGATGGTGTAAGGGTAATAGTGACATCTCTATGACAAGCTTTTTCCACACACACATATATAGGTAGAGATTTTTGATGGAAAGATAGTTATCTATAGTCATGTGCCTTGTTTTGTGTAAGTGATGACCTCATGCCGTAGTGTAGTTGTTTATGTCATGTGTTAGTGTGGAAGGCATCTACAACTGATAACCATGATGTGTAGGTGTTAGTGTAGTGTCTAGATTCTTGTGTTTGTCTTACTAGGTGTGATGGTGATGTTTCAAGTCTTTTGTTTAATGTTTTCGAGCCAAACCATGTGGGTTTAGATGTTTTTATGGTAATTGATCGAGTGTGTTGTGAACTTGTTGCGTGTACATGATGTAATTGAGGTCTTGATATGATGAAGTGATTATTTATTTCTGTCCTCTAGTCGTACACTTATTATGAAATGAGAGTACATGAACACCTTCTTGATTCATAAACATGTGTTAGTGAAAGCTTATCATGAGTTAAGATGAAATAGCCTCATTTAATGCTTGATGGGTGAATCTTCGGGTGTTGTATGCACAAACCATTGTTCTTTGTTGAGTTTTCTGAGTAACTCGTGCTTTACTAGACTTGGGGGTATTATGTGTGCAAAATGTCTAAATATGCACATAAAATGACAATAATAAATGAAACGCGTACGGAGATTGACATGGATTGTTGACTGTTGTCACACATGCCCCCTCGGGTTCGGCTCAGTGTTATCTGGAAGACCACCCTGAGGCCTCTCAGATAACATCTTGGCCATCTGGCCAACCTGGTTCTCATGGCCTGCATTGACGCCTTCTGGCTTCTCATCTCACCCTCCTAGGCGTTAAAGCGCTCCTCATGTTGCTGGAAATGCTTCTGAGCAATCTGATTGGTGCCGGTAGAGTTGCTCAGAAGTTGAGACATCATTTCCTCCAATTAACAAATAAATAAATCATATATAAACCCCACCTCTTTCTCTTTATTCCAAAACCCTAAAAACCATCTCATCCTTCTCCCCACCTCCACCGCCTCTCTCACTCTAGGCAGCAACCACACTGAATCCACATCCCTCAAACCAACTACATAACGGTTCTGGTGGAACCCTATAAAAACGAGTAGACTGACCGAATATAGTGTTAGTGGGGTTCATTAGTGCTTGATTGTTGATGCCGTCACCGACTAGGCGCTCTGCGATCTGATCATATTTCAACGCCTTCTACTGAATCCGTTGAGACAAGTGTGTATGTAATAACATCTGGTGGTCATAAGATTACAGCTCACGCTAATATTCTGGTAACAGTTTTATAATTTTATTATTATTCTATATGTCTAAAACATGATATGTAATTTATACGTTGAGATTATTCACTTTCGTCTTATATATATATATATTTATTTAGTTTTAGCATTTTGCAAATGGTTTGGGATGCAATAGTTGATATAATATTATTGGAATCAAATTAATTAGATTCGAGTATTGAGACACTCATTCTTCGTGTACTATCGGAATATTTGTAACAAGATAAATAATCTGCAAGATTTTTTTTTTTTTTTGTGAATCGTATACGAGTTTTGTTATTCTGTAGAAAATTTAATAATTAAATTTATGTTGTTTTTGTTAGCAAGGATAAAGCATGGGGTGTTGGAAAACCGACACAAAAGAGGGTGAAAAGTTTGATAGGGTGTCTGGCTTTACATCGAGGAAGAACTCCCTATGTCATAAAAAAAATAGATTTTACTGTCGAATCAAGTATGTAAGATGAGCTTGGAGTCAATTAACTAGTACATTTTACTTAACAAAAGGTCATTTTTAAGTCTTTGATATGTATGGAAGAAAATTTCAACCCAATCAGCTTTGTTTTTATTATAGTTTTTTACTTTAATTTTGTTTAAAATTCATTTTGTTTTGACCAAATAAGTATCTCGGTTATGTTTTTTTTGTTGGATTTGAGCAGGTGTTGGTAAGCTGTGTGTAGAAATTGGTCTTTTAATGATGGTATGCAATAATGAAATACGTCGGGTAGTGGTAAAAGATCATTCTTGTCCCTTTAATCACATGATTTGCTGCAGGTTAGTTTCCTTTACTTTCTTTCATATATATATATATATATATATATATATATATATATATATATATATATATATATATATAATATTATGTATGTGTGATGTATGTGTGTCATGCTAATGTACCGAATGAGAGAGCATCTGATTCTTTTCATGTGGTTAAGTATCCTATATAACAATCATAATGATAAGATTGACAAAATTTTGAAAGCATTGATTTAGATGATTTGATAACTACAATTATTTTATGATCTCAAATAATGTGAAGTTTAAGTTTTAGGAGTGCAGGTAGCAGAGACGTCTTGAGGATTTACATGCCCTATCCGAACCGTTAAAAAATATGCCCCTTAATCTTTAATGAATTAAATAATTTAACTAGATGTTATGTGGATCAATGGTATAACAATAAACAATTACCAAATAATAGTATTAGAATGAGTGAAATTACATACCGTAATAGACTATTATCTAACCGAAAATTCGTTAAGCTATACTAGTATTCTTGCTATCAAATTGGTGGACTAACTCTTCGAACTTTATACAATCTATGATTTCGTTCTTGATAACTATCATCGCTAATCCACTAAGTCTTTCTTGGGATATTATGGATCGTAGGTATGATTTCAACAACTTTAATTTTCAAAAGCTCCTTTATGTAGATGCCATAATGATTGTAATGGTCAATAACATTCTATATGCAATACACGCACTTGGGAAATAACATTCTTCTTTCATATGCTCCAAAACATCTATGTGGTTGCTAAATTTTATGATGTGTCAAATAAGTTCAAATCTGAATAGAAAAAAAAACGTTATTTAATTTTTTTTTATTTAGGAGGTTAAATAGGTATTGGGCTTATAAATTTTATGGGCTTTGAGTTAATAATATTTAAGTTTTAAATTGATTATTATTGAGCCCAACGTTTAAGTGTTAAATGGATTTTCTATTTTAAAAATACACACACATATATATAAGAATTTTACAAAAGAAACTGTGCCCCTGATAAAATTGGGCCCAAGCCGGATGGTCTCCCCAGCTTGGGCCAAAGCCGCCTATGGCAGGTGGTATAGTTATTACAAGAAAGTCAGGACCTTTAAGAGACTTTGAGCTTCTTCATATAATATGTTATGTATCTTTTACCGATTTAGCAATGTTTTTAGTGATTCTTCATGTTAAAGTATTATGCGCTAGCATTTGATTTATAGATTGTTTTAGGTTAGGTATTGAATATTGATATTAGAGTTATGTATTTTTTTAGCCTTTATGACATGTATTAATATTAGAGTTATACATTGTTTTAGGTTATGTATTGAATATTGATATTAGAGTTATGCATTTTTTAGCATTTATGATAGGTGTGAATATTAGAATTATACATTCTTTTAGGTTAAGTATCAATATTAGTATTGTGAGACTTGGTACATAGATTGATAAGTTTTTTAATGTTTACAACTTCCAACTTAAGTGATTGTTTAGTTGATTAGATTAAGAATTATAGGAGTCGTTAGAATGTGAGAGATTAGAGAGATGTGATGAGTTTTTTAATAGTTGTAGCTTACATAAGTGATTGTTTAGCTAATTGCTGATTATGTTTTAGGTTAGGGAATAGGAGTTATTAGTGACTAGTGGGATGCGTGCGCGATGTGGCAGAGAACACAACACTTAAAGGTTGAGTCGATTCAGGGCTAGCTCGAGTTTAACTTGCACTTGATACCGAGTTGGTTTGGGTTGACTCTAATCTAAAATAAAGATGAAATCCTAAACTCGAGCTCAGCCTAATCAAAAATCAAGTTGGTTTGCTTAACTTGATTTGATTAGACTTTACAACTAATTTACCAAGAGGGTCAAACATATAAATTATTCTTTATAGCTTTACATACATTTAGTATTGTCGTGTATTTATTATTGTTGTTTTGTTAACCTCTTTACTTCAATATTAGTCTTTCTTTTCTTTTGTTCTTCATACAAGACATGATGAAGACAATGTATATAGGAAATTATAGTAAGTTTTACTCGTAATAAATGAAACAAATACAAGGAAATTTAATGTATTTGGTTTTGTAACAATAACATGGAAGCCATCCATGTTGGTACGTTCTAATTCGAATGGATGTGAATTAGATTAGAGATTCAAATAACATCAAACTACCACAAATCGTCCTAGATGCTAGAGTTCCACCATCACCAACATACATGTGAAATCAAACAAAAAACGAGCTTAATCATATTACAAAACGGGAGTGTTTTTATTTGTGTTACATCACTGACATGTGTCATGATGCACGAATTTTCCAACATTGTCCACAATTTCCCTCGTAATACATCTATCTAACTTCACATCTTGCGTATTTCTCTTTTGAGCTATATCTCAACCAGGAACATGAGTTGTTAAAGTTTATCGCAAGATGCTACCACTTCTCGTATTTTCAATGGTTATTCTTAGCAACCACTATATAACGTATGTAAACATAAGAACAAAGATTATAGAGAGAAAGATAGGATGGAAAATGAGAGAGCTCTTTATCAATGAGTTTTACCAAGTACAATAAACCTCTATTTATACAGACATAACATTAATACAAACTTAATGGTATATGGGAGTTAGAATACGTATAGTCGCCATAATATACATGTTTATAACAAAGAAAACATTAACACAAACTTAATGGTATATGGGAGTTATAATATGTATTGTCGCCATAATGTATATGTTTATAACAAAGAAATTTTAATTATATCACAACTCTTTTTACTATCTTTTTATATTATCAATATTTATACTAATGCTAGATGGGTTTTAATTAATGTAATTTAATAATATTGTAGAAAAGACTATTTTAACCTCTTACTAACTTCACTAAGATGTTGTACCATAAACATAAAGTATAATTACTTAAATTTGGTTGGTATCCTGGTCTCATGTTTTATAATATAGTATAGATTAGAATACTATGGACATGTAGTGATTGAGAGATTTTGTGGTTAGTTAACTTAAGCCATTTGCAATAGGTTATCACGTCATATTAGATTTTTCAACCCGAGACCCTCCCTAGATAATCAGCTATAGTTTTATAAAGTATTTACCACCGTAGTTTCTTGGATCGTAGCCGGCCCGATAAAATACGTTATCAATCACAAGATTAACACCTATTATTTTAATTTACATTCAATGCTTACTGATTTAATTATTTTATTGGTGACAACATGGTAATGAAGTGTCCTATAGATTTTATTTGTTTTCTGGTTTTCAACCTTTTCTTCTTTTTTGACTTTTCATAATTTATTCGTGCAATTATTTGTTTGAATTATTTCACCTTCTACTAATTACAACCACATGTAAGCATATTTAGGTGTCACATGCCCCAACAAAACGGAACTTTAATAATGCCTCCATATTGAAATTGTTGTTTCATAAATTAATGTGCCAAGTCAATAAGTCAATTAATTATATAATCTTACATTTTGAATCAAGTCTTAGAAACAGTATAAACATAACCCATCTTTTGCAATTTAATTACAAAAATACCTGCGAATCTGAAACCCATCTTCGTAGTGCTATATTGAGCTCAATTCATTATATTCTTTTTTTATTCTGCAAAACCTTGGTATTTGCTATTTCCTTCTTTCCTTTTTTACTCACTTGCTATGGGTTACACCTTCATATGCATCAAGTACAACTCTCTATTGCATACTTTGTAACTACCAAGGGAATAGAATAAGCTCTTGTGAACACTAAACTTTAGGACTGATTTAGTACCATATTTACGGTAGTACCATTATAATACAAAACAAACAAATAAATGGGCCGTTAGGTTCTATATATTTATCTTTTTGGGTGGTTTATATTTTTTTAGGCGTTTTTTTATTGCTTTGGCAAATGATCAAACATTGGTTGTCTCTCTAATTTATGCATCGTAAACAACCAACTAAAAATTGACTTATGTTTTGACGTATTATTTTTTTAGATGAGCCGCTCAAATATAATACGTTATTTTTAGACGCCATAAATTCGAATTGCTAAAAAAGAAAGTAAGAAAATGGTAGTTTGGTAATTAACTTTTAAATTGAGGGGTAAACTTCTTCTCCTTCTCCTTCTCCTTCTCCTTCTCCTTCTCCTTCTCCTTCTTCAGTCTACTTGTTACGATATAATAGTTAGCTAGAAGTTTATAGCTACATTTGTAATAGTTAGAAGTTACAGGGATTGAAGTTGTAATATGCTAAAAGATGTAACTGTCATATAACAGAATTATAAATACAGCTAATAAGAAGAGGGAAGTAATTTGAATGTTAGTCTATACTTACATTTAGAGTAGGGTCTTAGGACCAGTGTGCCCATGCTAACATGAGCCGCCACGTGTCATAAAGACATTGGACCTGAAGCATGGCATTTTCGTAATTCTTTTGTATTCTCTCAGCTTTTTTGGTATTTTGCTTCCCCTTGAAATCCTCCTTTCTCTCTCTCTTACACTGTATATTTCTCTTCATCTCTTTCAATGTCTAGAAACCACCACCCAATTTGAATTTCTACGGTAAAAAAAAAGAGATAAAAAAAACCTATTCATAAGCCCCTACCAAAAAAAGCTAAATATAAAGAAATAAAAACAAAAAAAAATCCTAAAACGAAAACAGTAAAACTCGTAAAACGACGTGGATTTATACATCCATGTGATATCTAACGTCGGCAAAGGCAAGCACTAACTTACGTCGGGAGCTAAAGTAAACCATACACAAAAATTAAGTTTATAGTGAAAAACTTTTAAACAATAGACAATATATGCATGGCCAAAATGAAATATAGAAACCAAAAGGATTAAAAATGTAAACCACAATACAAGAAAAAAAAAAGCCAAAAAAAGAAATTGGTGGAAAACAACTGTTCATTGCCACAACCGGAGCCATCCACCACCACCGCCATGCGCTGCCTTCCTGGATAGGAAAAGAGGCCGTGGTTCCTGGATAGGAAAAGAGAAGCCTAATGATGGTGGTGGTTTTTAGACATTGAAAGAGATGAAGAGAAATATACAGTGTAAGAGAGAGAGAAAGGAGGGCAATCAACTTTAATAATTATATTATTTTGTATCAGGTAGTTATAATGATTTGTTCCTTAATATTATTCAAGATCCATACGACACACATCCCACGTCAACGCACCCACCAACAAAACCCCGACCACCACCGTTGATAACACCAGCACCGTTGCTCCGCCGTAGCTCCGCCAACTCAACTGTTCATTGCCACAACCGGAGCCATCCACCACCACCGCCATGCGCTGCCTTCCTGGATAGGAAAAGAGGCCGTGGTTCCTGGATAGGAAAAGAGAAGCCTAATGATGGTGGTGGTTTCTAGACATTGAAAGAGATGAAGAGAAATATACAGTGTAAGAGAGAGAGAAAGGAGGATTTCAAGGGGAAGCAAAATACCAAAAAAGCTGAGAGAATACAAAAGAATTACGAAAATGCCATGCTTCAGGTCCAATGTCTTTATGACACGTGGCGGCTCATGCGGTTAAAAAGCGGCTGCCATAGTGGTTCAGTAGCGGCGGCAGTGATTCTTTTCGCCGGTGATGGAGGATAACGATGGTTGGCACGGTGTGAAGTTGATGTACGATGTTGATGAAGGAGGATGTTAGTATGAGAGTTTGAGGAAAAATGTAGATTTTCTAGATGGTGATGAAGTGTGTTGTTTTACCCACAAAGAACTGATCAAAACAGACACCTAAGGATGACCTACAGCTGTGGGTTAAAGCAACCTGAAAACCTTTACTGTTGTTAAGGAAAGTGGCTTCGTTCTGGGACATGCGGTTTTGAAGGCGGAAACTAAGAAGGTTGCCACACACGAGGCATCATGTTTAGATAATCAGCACGTGTTCATTTCGTTTACCTTCGACACATTTGGTTCCTTAGCCCCTGAGGCGGTTCGATTTTTGGAGCGGGCGCAGAACATGGTCCACAGTGACTCGCAGAGTTTTGCGATTTAAAAAGAGATAGTGGCACAACTTGTTGCTCGTTTACCCATTATTCAGACGTAACTTTGTTTTTATTGTGGAATGAAATTTTCTTTGGATGACAGCTGCAACAACGATATATGTTAGCAACCTGAACACCACCGATCACCCACTCTCTGCCCCAAATCGAGGTCGTTAAATTGAGCCAACAGCTTCACCTCTTCCCACGCTGGTGCTAAGAATGCTCCGAGTACACCAAACCCACAAATTTCTTCCACTCTTGCAGCCGGCAGTCGAAAGGGTTAAGGTTCCCAGCAAGGTTCCGACCATTCTCCGGCCAGTTGTTTTTGCCCTGCATGTTGGCGACATCCGAGTAGGTAGATACAGAGGGAGAAAGAAGACGTTAGACCTTTAGACAAAGAACTGGATAAAATGATCTTGGAACTCGGTGAACGATAATGACGTTGGTTGCAACGATCGTTTGGTGTTGCATCGGCAGGTGCTGTTGTTATTAATTACAAGACTGCCACTACTTCTTAATTTTGTTCTTACTATATGTTACAGTTTTGAAGAAAAGTGGGAGTAGTAGCACGCAGCAGGTTGTCATCTCCTCCTGATTGGACCATATTTTTTTTGGGCGGTTTTTTTTGGGCGCTTTTGTTTTTTTTTTTTTGGCTAAGCAAGTATATTACTTTGGCAAATTTTTTTGGCTAGCAAGTATATTGCTTTGGCTAATGATTAAACGTGAGACTCCTATGTGAATGCAAGATAAGCAATGAGGTTATAAGTAATGAGGTTGAGTAGGGTCTTAGGACCAGTGTGCCCATGCTAACATGAGCCGCCACGTGTCATATAGGGTCTTAGGACCAGTGTGCCCATGCTAACATGAGCCGCCACATGTCATAAAGACATTGGACCTGAAGCATGGCATTTTCGTAATTCTTTTGTATTCTCTCAGCTTTTTTGGTATTTTTGCTTCCCCTTGAAATCCTCCTTTCTCTCTCTCTTATTTTTCCTCAAACTCTCATACTAACATCCTCCTTCATCAACATCGTACATCAACTTCACACCGTGCCAACCATCGTTATCCTCCATCACCGGCGAAAAGAATCACTGCCGCCGCTACTGAACCACTATGGCAGCCGCTTTTTAACCATTACCCGCCACCCCCGTCACCACGCAAGATACCCACTCACTATCCGTGAGCTGTACCCAAAGGAGGCGAAAGTACAGGGAAAACGTATATTCTGAAGAGGCGCACGTTAGCCGTTGTATAGTGAACCATAAGAAGAAGAAAAGAAGTGACCGAGCCAACCTTAGCGTGCGATAGGAGCGGAAAAGCAGAAATCTTAACTGAGTACCGGTGAATGAAGGATAAAACAAAGTTGATTTCTATGGCGAACGCATTACATTTAGACTAAGGTCTTACCTACAGTAACACTAAATTGACATAAGGTTGAGTGACAGTCCAATCATAGTCTGACAAGTGGATACACAATGACTGATTTCCTTTTTTTTTCTCATGTGATGTACAATCAAAACACCTAGAACATCTCATAAAGAATTATATACTGATATAAAGGAAAAGTTCGTTTCTAAAGAGATAAACTTGATGAACGATTTTTTTATGGGAGCTACAATTGATTATAGAAACTAGATTATTATAGGTGTGTATTACACTTATATTAAACATGGTTATGCTATATGCAGGTATATGATGAAGCCATCTTTAAGTCAGACACTCCTTAATATTATTCAAGATCCATACGACACACATCCCACGTCAAAGCACCCACCAACAAAACCCCGACCACCACCGTTGATAACACCAGCACCGTTGCTCCGCCGTAGCTACGCCAACTCAACTGTTCATTGCCACAACCGGAGCCATCCACCAACACCGCCATGCGCTGCCTTCCTGGATATGAAAAGAGGCCGTGGTTCCTGGATAGGAAAAGAGCAAATGCTTGGCAAGACACACAGTCGGTTTCGGAGACACAGGAACCGGTGCAAGAGCAAGAGCCCGGGTGAGGCAAGACAACCGGGCGAGAAAGACGGACTGACAAAAGGAAAGACACGGAAATTCGCGCCAAAAAACCATACAACCATGGGATGACGACGAGTTGTTCGCGTTAGCGAGTTGTCTCTGTGATTTATGCGTGGTCAACAACCAACTAAAAAAATAAAAAAATTAGTAGAGACGGCCAAATGACAATGCACGTAAATTACAAGGCGTGCAACGCACGCCGGGGATACCCACTAGTTCACATTATAAGGGAAGTGAAACTATTAGTTATTTTGGGTTAGAATTAGATTTATATTAAAATGTTCATTGCCACAACCGGAGCCATCCACCACCACCGCCATGCGCTGCCTTCCTGGATAGGAAAAGAGGCCGTGGTTCCTGGATAGGAAAAGAGAAGCCTAATGATGGTGGTGGTCTCTAGACATTGAAAGAGATGAAGAGAAATATACAGTGTAAGAGAGAGAGAAAGAAGGATTTCAAGGGGAAGCAAAATACCAAAAAAGCTAAGAGAATACAAAAGAATTACGAAAATGCCATGCTTCAGGTCCAATGTCTTTATGACACGTGGCGTCTCATGTTAGCATGGGCAACCACCATCAAATGTAAAGCATTTTCCCAACAAAATAAGTCACTCTTCATAAATCCCTTCCCCAAACTTACGATGCATTTACACTATACACACAAAAAAGTTAGGGTTCATATCAGCGTAACCGGTTGACCAATTTACAACCTTATCACTGAAAGAACTGACTTCATCCGGAAAGAAATTTACCTGTCGAAGACCTGATTTCAGCTAGAAAAGTCATCTCAACGACGATAGGAGCCATCGCCATCGTCACGGGCCACTGCGGTGTCCTAAAAAGAAGCTTCTCAACCATCGCAGCCAACTATAGTAATCTGAAACCCACCTGTCAACAGTAAGAACGACACCACCACGACGATCTCCGCCTCCATCGCGTAAGATCTGAGAAACGGCTTTGATTTTGTTCATAGTCACAGAGCGATACAGATGAAAGGCTGGTAAGAAAGAGATAACATGTTCTAGATAAGCCCGACCAGATGACCCAAATACCCCTTAGAAAAGTTACGAACGTTAAAAATGAGGAAAATAACATATGGCTTGTAGGTACATGTTTATTGGCATGTCAGAACAATGTGTATTTTTTTTTATTTACAAAACTATCATTTTCATTTTTTTACATTTCTCATTTTTTTTCATCTTTATACAATAACTCAACTCAAACTTCACAAAGCATAAAATTTAACTTTTTGTAAATATTACAAACTAGAAAATTACCCCGCGCGTTGCGCGGGAAACCGACACATGTAGAGAACCGAAAAGCGCATACAATGTGTATATACATTGATGACTCGCCGCGATGCGGCTGGGTATTTCATTTGTATTAAGTTATTGATAATGTTGGTTACAAAAGGTAAGAGGTCATGTACTAAGTATGTCTCAAAATGATGCTTTTAAGTGTTTTTCAATGAAACAAAGGTTTAGCTGAACAACAGTTACAAGTTGTCTTGCACCATCAACAGTATTCGGTCCTTGTACACCGGGCCAGAAATGCAATCATCAAGTCAGCAGCATCCCAAAAACACCAGAGTAACATAGAAGGCAATGAAATAAGAAATATTTAATCAATGCATTATATCTGCTGCGGAGAGTGAGAAAAGAAATTGCTTGCAGACGTCTTCTGACTGATCTACCATGTGTCCTGCGGACGTCTTTGTGTTTGGCTGGGCAGGGGGTAAGCATGCGTTTTTCGACCTTACTGGGGTGTCCCTATTTGTGGGGTTGAGAGAAAGTGGCTTCGTTCTGGGACATGCGGTTTTGAAGGCGGAAACTAAGAAGGTTGCCACACACGAGGCATCATGTTTAGATAATCAGCACGTTTTCATTTCGTTTACCTTCGACACATTTGGTTCCTTAGCCCCTGAGAGAAAGGAGGATTTCAAGGGGAAACAAAATACCAAAAAAGCTGAGAGAATACAAAAGAATTACGAAAATGCCATGCTTCAGGTCCAATGTCTTTATGAAACGTGGCGGCTCATGTTAGCATAGGCACACTGGTCCTAAGAGAGACGGCGGTTACTGGCGCATTAGGGATCGGTCGGATTCCGATCGAACTCCGGTAAACTTCCTTTCTTCTTGCATGTTCACTCTGTTTATAAAATGTTTGCTCTTTCTTTCTCTAACCGTAGCGTCTTTGTTTTTCCTTTCTCTAGAAACCATCACCATGGTGAGTGGTTGACGGTGTTGGGTGTGCTTGGGGGCCACGGTGATTGTGGGTCGTTGATTTGGGTGGCGTTTCCAGTTCTTTGTCTAAAGGTCTAACGTCTTCTTTCTCCCTCTGTATCTACCTACTCGGATGTCGCCAACATGCAGGGCAAAAACAACTGGCCGGAGAATGGTCGGAACCTTGCTGGGAACCTTAACCCTTTCGACTGCCGGCTGCAAGAGTGGAAGAAATTTGTGGGTTTGGTGTACTCGGAGCATTCTTAACACCAGCGTGGGAAGAGGTGAAGCTGTCGGCTCAATTTAACGACCTCGATTTGGGGCAGAGAGTGGGTGATCGGTGGTGTTCAGGTTGCTAACATATATCATTGTTGCAGCTGTCATCCAAAGAAGCGTTGATAACACCAGCACCGTTGCTCCGCCGTAGCTCCGCCAACTCAACTGTTCATTGCCACAACCGGAGCCATCCACCACCACCGCCATGCGCTGCCTTCCTGGATAGGAAAAGAGGCCGTGGTTCCTGGATAGGAAAAGAGAAGCCTAATGATGGTGGTGGTTTCTAGACATTGAAAGAGATGAAGAGAAATATACAGTGTAACAGAGAGAGAAAGGAGGATTTCAAGGGGAAGCAAAATACCAAAAAAGCTGAGAGAATACAAAAGAATTATGAAAATGCCATGCTTCAAGTCCAATGTCTTTATGACACGTGGCGGCTCATGTTAGCATGGGCACACTGGTCCTAAGACCCTACTCTAAATGTAAGTATAGACATTTTGAATCAAGTCTTAGGAACAGTATAAACATAACCCATCTTTTGCAATTTAATTACAAAAATACCTGCGAATCTGAAACCCATCTTCGTAGTGCTATATTGAGCTCAATTCATTATATTCTTTTTTTATTCTGCAAAACCTTGGTATTTGCTATTTCCTTCTTTCCTTTTTTACTCACTTGCTATGGGTTACACCTTCATATGCATCAAGTACAACTCTCTATTGCATACTTTGTAACTACCAAGGGAATAGAATCAGCTCTTGTGAACACTAAACTTTAGGACTGATTTAGTACCATATTTACGGTAGTACCATTATAATACAAAACAAACAAATAAATGGGCCGTTAGGTTCTATATATTTATCTTTTTTGGGTGGTTTATATTTTTTTAGGCGTTTTTTTATTGCTTTGGCAAATGATCAAACATTGGTTGTCTCTCTAATTTATGCATCGTAAACAACCAACTAAAAATTGACTTATGTTTTGACGTATTATTTTTTTAGATGAGCCGCTCAAATATAATACGTTATTTTTAGACGCCATAAATTCGAGTTGCGTCCCGTAACGCGGGACGGGTTAAAACTAGTTATATATTAGTTTGATTAAGTTTTAACCAGTAATCTGAAATACCAAATAAATGCAATTACTAGCAAAAGTACATGATAATAGAAATAGTAAATTGTGAAAATAATTTGTATAGTTTGATCAAATTCATAAATACTACCTCTTGTGTAAACTGTTTAGTGATATTACGGGTAAGTTTGGCAAAACTAGCCGATATTTGGTGACTGGAAGTTGATGGCTGGTGGCTGGAAGTTTGTAGCTAGTAGCTATAGCCTTTTAAATATATTTTGGTATTTCGTAGAGTAGCTTGAGCCCTTAATAAAATGTATAAAATGACTAAATTGGCATAATTAAAAACTTGTAGGCATGTTTTTTTATGGTAGAATGCGTATTTGTGTCGTTTACTCATTAAAAGCTTGTAGTTAGAAAGAGTTTTTTTCTTAAACGCTAGTAGTATTAGCGTTTCAATATAGAACTTTTTCTCCTAACCTAAAAGCTTCAAACTCTTTCAACCAAACAAAGTTTTTTATTGAGTAAAAGTTTTTTCTTAAAAGCTCATTACCAAACATACCCTACCTCTACACCAGTGATTGTTATCACTGGAATGGAAGCGTATTTGTTTAGATCGTATTTATGTCTTGTTCGTCTAAATTTGCGTATGAAGACTTTGATATGAGTCAAAATTAGACAATCGAATTTCAAGTTAACAAAGTTAATCGATATAGGGCTATGGAATTTTAAAGTTGGAATTTAAATTCAAAATTCGAATTCTTATAATATTCACCTTGATTTGATTCGAACTTGTTAAGAAAAAAATAGATCAATATAAAGAACCCATGGCGTACCGGGAATGGGACTATAAAGATATGGGTATTTCTTTACGAAGTTTCTTTGAAAGGCAAATTTGTGTGTGCAATAGAATTTTGCTAGAAAGCTAAATGATGCTTGACTTTGGCTCTTAAAGACCAATATATGTGGCTTTATGCAACCAAATCTTACAAAAATTGTGGGGTTTCACTTAGTGCATAAAGGGTACAATGTTGATTTGTGCAAGTGGCCTTTTGGGCAAGAAAAGAGAGCTAGCCGAGATGGAGCCAGGAGTCCGGGGAGTAGGACAACTTGCTCAAGGAAATTGCCAATTTAGCTTCTTAACTAAAGAGGATTCTTGGAGACGGATGGGCGATTACAACATGTGATGACATTGGAGCTCATGCAGGCAGTTTCAAGTAGGTAAACTGAGTCGCACTAAAAATTAATTGTTACTTGCGGTGCTTACTCAAAACTCAAAATTCGGATTTCATTTTGCAGTAATCTTTTGGATAGAGACGTGGTTATTCCCTCCACTATTAGCTCCTATTGTGTTGTTGATGAGGAAACACTCCGTCGTTACTTTTTTGAACAGGTTATGCTCCTGGATCAGTCTTTTGTCCTCACCAACACTCAACATCTTGAATCTTTTTCTCTTGTTAGATTTTAGCTTGTGGTTGTAAAGGCGCAAAACAGTTCACCCTTTAGGAATGGCCCTTGCACACGTTTGAAGACAGTGGATAAGATTACGTGTTTTTTCATTTATTTATATTTTCTTCTAAATATGTGAAACTAGCGTGGTAGTACCCCGCGCTTCGCTGCGGGAGCTCCTGTTGTGTTAAGGGTTTGTTGGACGGTAAAGATAGCGCCTCGCTGCGGGAGCTTCTTTTGCGTTGAGGGTTTCGTGGACATTAAAGATAACATTAAGTGACTGATATTGTCACGGGGGCTTAAAAAAATATTCACAGCCAATTAAGTTCTAGACCAGCCTTAAGATTACAACAGTTGGGTTGCCTGTTGTTGACTTGATCTGAAGCCAAAAATTTTCCAATATTAACGACCCATTAAATGTCACTGATCTGAAGCTAGGGCTGTTCACGAACCGAGCCGATCCGAACGAAGCTTTGCTCGTGCTTGGCTCGTTTACAAACCGAACTGAGCGGAGCAGCTCGTTTACAATCGAGCCGAAAACCGAACGAGCATTCTTCGAGCGTAAATTTCCTGAGCGAGCACCGAGCGAGAAGCAAGCGGAGAATAATATGGACGATTATAAAATTGGGATGTTTCCTTCGATATTTTCATTGTCGGGTGACAACTAAGGTCAAAATATCCGATGCTAACACTAATATTGAGATCCCATTGTTCAAGGATAAGGCTTAGATTGAGGCTGGTGAGGTGATGAGCATACGTCAGACAACAGTTGTTGCATTGTGACGTAGGTGTGATATCAAGCGACAATTAGCGATAGACAACTATTAACATAAAGAAGTCAAGACTGTCAACTCATGACTTATTGTTTTACTATTAAATCTAGTATTAATTTTTTTATTGTGTTAAGTGAGCTGGTTATATTTTGTTTGCATATACTGAGTCAAATCCAATAGAATCTTATATATAAAGCCATAAATTTATGTGTAAATTGTGTGTATATTTATTATTAAATAAATAAAAGTTTATTCGAGCCGAACCGAACCGAGCCGAGCGTACCTTTGCTTGTGCTTGGCTCATTTACAAACCGACCCGAGCCGATCGGCTCATATACAACCGAACGAAAGATTGAGCGAACATGTTTCGAGCATTTTCCAAACGAGCGATCCACGAGCGGCGAGCGATTTGAACAGCCCTATCTGAAGCCCAAAATCTCTTAATATTGATGAGCCATTAAATGCCACAAATGTCAAGAAGATAATGGTTGTCTCCCCAAACAACAAATAATGTTAGCTTGCCGCAACAAGTAGCCAATCAAACCTTGTCACTGTTGAAGTGTAGCAACTTTAATAGTATATATATATATATAATATAGAGCTATTTAAATTTTTGATTAAAATATAGAGTTCCACTCCTCTAAATATCTTGTCTATTAATATCATTATTATATCGTTACTATATATATATATATATATATATATATATATATATATATATATATATATGATTAAGTTCAAATGAAAACTAGCTCGAGTTGGAAAAACCGCAAGAACACCGACGTAAAATGTAATTTAATTTTTTTTACACACCGATGTAAAAATGGGTAACTTACCGTAAAAAAATAAAATAAAATTAAGATGGTTTTACACTGGTGTAAAAAGTATAGCACACCAATGTTGATTTAAAAAAAAAAAGAATAATCCATTCAATATTTTATTATCCTTTAATTTACAACCACACATTCTTTTTTAATTTAATTAAGTGTGTGATTATAAAGTGGGTTTCTTAGTTCTTCCAACTCAACCGTGTTCTCATTTTACTCTTTCCCTATATATATATATATATATATATATATATATATATATATATATATATATATATATATATATATATATATAGGAATGGGATAATATGAGAACTCCACTATGCTGTGAAAACTAGAGAACTCCCTTGAACCACTCATAAAGTGACACATCACCAGATTTATAGTTTTTTGTATTTTTTTAATTAAGGGTAATGAAGTCTTTTAACCACATTAATCATGGGTATTTTAGTAATAATACCCTACCCCATCCCACCCCACACCCACCCACCCCATGTTTCTTTTAAATAACAATAATAATAATAATCATAATACACTCACATCTCTCTCACACACACACACCTTCAGATCTCTCTCTAAAAAAAACCGTCTCTCTCTCTCTTCCTCTCTCTCTCGTTACCCTCTCTCTATCTCTCTCTCACACACACACAAACACATCTCTCTTTCTCTCTCTAAAAAACAAAGAGGACAGAGGGTTTTTGAGGGCTGTTTTTCGATGGTGGTGGTGGTAGTGGAAGGGGGGACGGTGGAGGACGGTGATGGAGGCAGGGGGACGGCGGAGGACGGTGGTGATGATGAAGATGACGGCGGGGAGAGGTTTTTTAAGGGCTGATCTGTGGTGTTGTTGCAGAGGGTGGAGGGTGGATCTGTGGTGTTGTTGCAGAGGGTGGAGGGTGGTGGATCTGTGGTGTTGTTGCAGAGAGGTGGAGGGTGGTGGGTCGATGGTGGGAGACGGTGGTGGGGGTTCTGAAACAGAGGGTTTTGGGCGGTGGTGGGGGATGAAGACGACGGTGGTGCAGGTGGTGAGGGGGATGACGAAGACGGTGGTTTGCAGGGTGGTGGGGCGGTGGCGATGATGAAGACGACGGTGGTTTGCAGATCTGGTATGTTTTTTATTTTTATTATTATTATTATTATTATTATTATTATTATTATTATTATTATCTCTGTTATTATTATTATTATTTTCTGATATTATTATTATTATTAATGATTTTAGGGGTGAAAAAGAGAGGGTTTTTATGTTGAAATTTTGTGGGGGTTTTTGTCAGGGAGACGACGTGCGAAGAAGATGATGTTTTTGTGGGTAAGGAACCGATGTTGTGGAGACGACGATGAACGGTGGAGAAAACACTGGTGTAAACTGATGTTTACACTAGTGTAAATATGAATGTATAGTCGTTTGATGTAAGAAAACACTTGTGTAAATATGAATGTATAGTCATTTGTTTTTTTACACTAGTGTATTTTTTGTAGAAGTTTGTGTAGTAGTGTAAATCATGATCATTATATGTTTTGTTTCGTCTTTTACACCAGTGTAATTGTCGTAAAATTTTGTGTATGATAGATTTACACTGGTGTAAAAATTACACCAGTGCAAAAACGAGAGTGAAATGACAGAATGTAAAATCTGTTTTTTTTGTTTTAAAAAATTAAATTAATTAAAAAAATAAAATAAAGTTTAAAAAAAATTAAATGATATTATATTTATTTGTCTTCTCTAACATGGCTTTTTACCTAATTACCCCTTAAGTACTATTTTACAATAAAATAATACTTACTAACCATGTGAAGACAAAAGTGTCTAATCTTTAATCTCAACCATTGGATCAATAAAATCAATGGTGAATAAGAGTTCTCTAGTTCTCACAGCATAGTAGAGTTCTCATATTATCCTAGCCCTATATATATATATATATATATATATATATATATATGTATACTTATATACATATGAGTTTATTTATCTTACACAATGTAATAAAATTGAGAAGGGTGAGAATGATACACAAAACACAATGTATCACGAAACATAAGACAATGAGTCATAATAAAATATAACACGATACCAATAAATATAACACAATGCCGATGAAAAAAGACACAATGAATCACATAAATGACACAATAATGAAAAATAAAGAAAAGACACAACGGAACATAAAAGACAAAATGATATAACAAAAATTCTAAAATCTACAAGCTAAAAATTCAAAAGATCAAAAACCCAAAAACTAAGAACGTAAAGATCGATGAGACGGTTTCAATGTTGCTTGAATAAGCTCAATCGGACTCCATTTGATATCATTCGTACGGCTTCCTTCTTTTTTTCACTGGTATTTAATCTTAACCTTATCTATAACCATATATAAAGGAAAATGTCTTGTATGACATGACACTCATTGGAGCATCATCCCCCCTTGAGTGTGCCACTTGACATCCTCTCCCGTTATTCCCTTCAAAAGTTTTTTTTTCTCTTATGTTTCCCCTCACAATTTTTAAACGTTAATAACTTTTATATACGAGATTTTTTTTGAAAAAAATTACACCAAATTAACGAACATTTTATTATCTTTGCAACGAGTACCATAGTGCTATGCAAAAAACCAAAAAAATAAACGACTTTTTTGTGGGTTTTTGTTCATACAGGGAAAAAAACACAATATGTTTAGGTAATTCGTTAATCATGTCTAGGCACGTCACTAATCATGTTCAAAGCAATAAACATGAATTCTATTTTCATCATAGCAGAATAGGTTAAAATCACTCATTTCCAAAAAAAAAAAAGACACGCCTTTACCACCGTCTCAATCACGCCCTGCAATTGTTGCTTCTGACTTTGCTCCTCATCCAAACGTACATCTTTCTTTTTAATATACATTTTCTTTCTTATTCATATGATTAAAACTGTTGTTTTCTCGTATAGTAGTACATTAACTTTTATGTTACATCATAACACATATTTTGTCGTTGCATATTAGATTTATCTACCCCGGAAGGCTTCCGGGATATAATCTAGTATATAGAATATAGTATATGTATATAAAATGTCCTATCGGTTTTTGTACTCCGGACTTGAACCAAAGGGTTGAGGTGGAGGATACATTATGAGCAGATGGTAGTCTTACTGTCCCTCGTGGTGAACATGGTAATATATATGAGGTGCATGTTATGGATAATCTTCATAATCAGGTACCGTCACAGAAGAGTTGGGGAAGCAATTGGGAGTTGATAATTTAGAGGCTTATACTTCAAAACTACAAGAGGTGGTGAGGGAAGAAGGTTTTCAAGAAGGTGATCAATGAATGTTTAATCATTGAACATTCGGGTATGGGAGTTCCAGGGAAGGCGGATTGGGTAAGGAATATTCGGAATCAACAAAAGGCGAGTGTCGTTTTGATTCAAGAAACAGAATCCTCGGGTCTTAGTTCTGGGGATGTGGAGCGATTCTGGGGTGGAGGGGATTTTCAGTTTGATTCAGTCGATGCGATGGGCAGATCCGGTGGGCTCTTCGCTATATGGAATACGAGGATGTTGTCAAGAGTGAGGTGAAAAAATTCGCTAATTGTTTACTTGTTTCAGGTTATATTAAAGGTAGCAGATCGAGGAGCAATTTTTTAAACATATATGCGCCTCAGAACACTGGTGGCTAAACGTAATTTATGGGTGGAAGTGTCTCGCATAATTGGTGAGGGCGAAGGTTTCTGGATGGTGGCCGTCAACTTGGTTAAAGATGATTCGAAAAGGCGTAACTTGATTTTCAATGTTTCAGCAGCAAATGATTTTAATAACTTTCTGAAAGATGTGAATTTACATGAATTTTCCCTAAAAGGAAGGCGTTTCATTTTTGTGGCGGGTAATAAAATGAGTCGTATCGATAGAATCTTTGTTAATTGGAATTTCCTGGTTGAGTGGCCTAATGCGGAGTATATAGCGTTGGCGTTGAATCGTGAGAAGTCGGATCATTATCCATTGGTTCTAAAGATTGTTTCTAGGAACTTTGGACAAAAACCATTCCATTACAGGATGGGGTGTTCGTGGGGCCTTCTGATTCTCGGTTGATGCAAAAGTTTAGACAACTTTGTAGTGCAATTTGTAACTTGAATGTGAAGCGCTTAGCTAAGGAACTTGAGGAAAAAAGAGTCTTAGATAATGAGCTTCATGTTTTGGAAGAGACTTTGGAAGATAGATATTTACCAGAAGCCGAATCGTGGGTTTTGGAAGAGACTAAGAAGCGTTTGAAAGAACTTGAAAATGGTCATCAGCGGGACCTTAAACAATAGTCTCGTATAAACTGGGCGTCGCATGGCGATGATAACACTAGATTTTTTCATGGTTGTATTAATAAGAGAAGAGTGGCAAATAATTTTCCGGGCTTAATGGTGGGTGGTGTCTGGGAGACGAAACCTAACATCACTAAGCGACAGGCACTTCGGTTCTATAGACGTAAGTTTAGAGAAGGTGTCACACCACGCCAATGGCGGAAACACGTGGCGTAACGCTCGAAAGCATATCAAAGTCAAGATTAACACAAGCCATATTTAATTAGAAAAGATCATTTCATTAAGATGTCTAAAATGAGTACCTTGTCACAACATTACACAAACACAACAAACAACAAGTTCATACATGGGGTTTTTCCATCCAAGTCCAACCCAATGGAAAAATATTGATGAAACCCCGACAAGTATCCGACATCCCATATTCCATCGCACTAGCCTCATATCTATTCTGCACTTAGTTACCTGAAAGATATGTTTAAAAAGACATCAATATATAAAATATTAGTGATTTCACAGGTTTTAGTTCCATAACAACATTTTAGCAACAACATGTACGGAACAAACACAAGAGTGGCCTTTGTAAGGAGTAGCTAGCTCCTACAAAACTACGATGACGAGCAATCCCTTGAGCCCATAACCAAACCAAGACTAATAATTCCCCGCGAGCAGAAGTTGTTTCT
This sequence comes from Ambrosia artemisiifolia, assembly GCA_032199755.1. Lineage (NCBI taxonomy): Eukaryota > Viridiplantae > Streptophyta > Magnoliopsida > Asterales > Asteraceae > Ambrosia > Ambrosia artemisiifolia. Next base: position 5,814,203 of record CM063520.1, on the reverse strand, counting down.
TGGAAAATAACAATTTAGTTCAGAATACGTGCACCCCTGGAATACACAGTTGCATAATCGACGCTATCAATTAGGGGTGAGCCTTGTCAGGCGTCAATAGTACTATCCAAATATTCCTTTGGTTCTAGATTTCAACACACACACAACATACGAGTAAATGGTTACAGTAGCGAGTACTCACCTCGAGTGGTGTACAAACAACCAACCTAAGTACTCATCATGCCACTTGTCACATTTTAATATTCAAAAACATTTTGACACGTAACAACATTTGACAAACATATCTTTCCCCCAAAACAAAACAGTAAAAAGGGGTCGTGAAACTCACCTGTAGTACAGTGTGCAATCAAATAGCAGAGAATAACAAGTCAGAGGTCAAGCACCTACGAACATCCTAGTGCGTATAAGTCACTAAGTCTACAGCACGTGTTATCCGGCAAGTTGTACACCCAACTCCCCGACACCCTTGTTATAAGTTACACTTATATCTCCATATTAATTAACTCACAATACATTACCCTCGACTCGACTCACTTTACCGTATAATTATTTTCCCATTAAATAATTATACAAGGATCTTGTCGTCCGATATTTCATTTTCAACATTCGACTCATCTCTCTTTACCATATATTTATTTTCCCATTAAATAAATATACTAGGATCTTGCCGATTCCACAACATATTTTACATTGTCAAGTTCACATACTTAACTTGGTTTTAAACACGTAATCATAATAGATTATTTAACGTTAATTCTATCACAAATATTTTCCAACACTTAGGAAAGTGCTACACATTTTTCACCCATAATTAGTCTTATATATTTTAGTTCATAAAATATATATTTTCATGCCACATTGGACGCAATAACATATATACGTATCTTGTAGAAAGTTATCCAGTATATATTTATCCGTCCATATCACATTTTGTCCTTTAACACGTAATAATATAAATACGTCAACATTCAATTATTGGTATTTATACATTCTCGCCTTCCGAATTATAAAAGATGTTCACACGTACATTTTGTAGGAATAATTACTTGTCGTCGTAATATTATTTTCCTACGTCCAAATATATATTTAGTTATTTTTCCTAAATTCCCATCAATATGTTTTACTTGAAATTAATCATCTTTTAATTTCTACATATTCTAACTCGGGAATTTATAAAATAGCTTTTATATTTTTAAAACCAAAACTTGATTATTTACAACACAAAAACTCTCCAACACTTTTACATTTCCATATATACAAAAGTGTTCGTTTTTATACAATTTCTCCAAGTCTTTTAAATTACCAATTTATTATAAAAACCTTCGTTTTTATATTTTTCCAACATGTTTGGTAATTTTTATTTTTATAAAATCCTACTTTATAAAAATACATTTATACAAAAATACATTTTTGTAAGTTTGACAACACTTTCATTAACAACCTTGGAAAGTTACAACTTTCCATTTTCAACACTCAACTTTACCAAAAGTCACATTTTATCCACAAGTTTCCAAAATAATATTTTGTACCCTCTAACTTTTAAAGTTACCAATTAACATCCTCAACTTTTAAGAGTTACATTTTTATCCTTATTCTTTCAAGAATGACAAATTCTTACTAAACTAGTAACTTACTTTTGTCATCTTTTTCATCATGGTTTGTTTTAGTGTTTCAACATTTTTAATAGTCCATAATGATATTATTGAGGATAATAATAGGTGTATTTGACTATTTGGTAGTTTTAGTCCAAAATGTCCACATTTAATGTTTCAAAGTTACTAACTTTAAAGATGTGATTTTTGTACTTTGTAACATTTTATAGATCCATCATAATCTTATGTTTTATATGGTCATTTTGGGATGTTTCAAACCATTATTAAGTGTTTATATGTTATCCTTTTTAAAAACATTCAAATGACTCACAAGAACACGTTTATGTTAACTTTTTAAAACTACAAAAACAATCACAATAACAACCATAACCCACGGCCAACATCTAGATTTTTAGGGGTTCATTTTGTTTCCATAAAACACATAAAAACTTATGTTTAGTTCATTATTTTATGCAAGTGTATGTGTATATTTTTAATTTACAAAAACAACTACAATATCACCACTAACCCACGGCTCATATCCATCTTTATAACCTTCCATTTTTGTCTTGAAACAACATACAAAATCTTATGTTTAAAACCATATTTTCAACTCCATGTACAACTTGCCTTTAAACATAAAAACATGAACATTTAAAGAACAAAAGCAAGATTAAGAAGACTACTACTAGCACAAGGCTAGGGAAGATAAAAACACTTGGTTTTTATGGGTTTAGTGTGTTCTTCCAAAGGTTATGCTCCAAGCTTGATAACACACTTGATTTAGGGATTGAATTGAGATGATTATGTGTGTGTTTTGTTGAAAAACAATGGAGGATGGTGTAAAGTGGTGGGGGCCGTGAATGCTCTTAGAGAGGAGTGTGTTTGTTTGATAATGTGCATGATCCTTAAGCATGTGTGGTTTATAAAATATCATGGGGTTTACTTAGATGAGACATGTCATAAGCATGCTTATACATAATGATTTTGCCAACAAAAAGAAGAAACATAGGGTGGCTTAGGGAGCATTGGGGGGGGGGGGTGGCCGACCTATATGGCCTTTTGTGGGTCCTACTTTTCTAACAAAATATCTCATAATTATTTAGTTAAGTTCCAAGTGTTTCGGTTAGGGTTTTTGGGATTTTAACATGTGTTTATTACGAGCTATTCGGACTTATAATTGACTCCTAATTACCCTTAAACATGGACTAGTTTAGACATTGGTAAGTTATTTAGGCTTTATTTGGGTGAATTTATAAGTTTCGCGCGTATCAGGTGCGATACGCGAACTTTATTCGTTACCGGAAGATTTATATTTGGAGTTTCCATTTATGGTTTTGGAGTTCCAAAACACATAATATTTCATGAAAATACCCTTTATTTTATATCCCGAGGTGTTCGGGATTGTTTTCGGTTAATAAATTGTTACCGGGTAATCACCAACTGTGACACCAAGCAAACTCAAGGTAATATTTTTCAAATATATAAGTCTACCTTAGCAAAAAACATTTATCTAACGTACTTGACTAGGTCAGTTGAGTCGGTTTACATTACGTATTGTCCAGGGTTCAATTATTCGGATGATCATTGGGGGTATCATACGCACACACGAGTCTTGAGTCCCGTTGTTGGTGAAATTACATAAATTAAATTAAGTAATATACATAAATTTTTCCGTATATGATGTGCTATGTGTAAATACATGTTTATATGATGTCCATCTGATTAGACATACTTAGCATATGTTAGGACTGCATGTTCATGTGTTAGAATGTGTTTTCATGAGTTAAAACGCGTTTAAACGACAAAACCATAGAAAACTGAATACCAGGAAACTGGTTCGACCCTTAGGGGGTTCGAACCAACAACCTTGAGTCCTTGACCTTCATTCGACCCTTATAAATACTCATTAGACCCCAAGAGGATGCGAACCAACTGATACTATAAATACCATACTTTGCAACTTTTTCATCATTTCACAAACCCTAACCGCCCCCAAGTGCTCTCTCTCAACCCCAAACCTGTGGGGATGAGTTTTTAATCTCATTTTTCAGATCCTAACATAAAAACACCTTCTACATCATAAACAAGAGAAGATTCAAGGCGTGTTATTGATCTAAAACCTTTTTAATCATTTTTCGGTTTGACCCCACGACTTCATAAATGCGATTTTTGATGCAAACTAAGTGTTTTATGCATGAACCGTATGTGTAAACTACATGTACTCGGTTAATTTGTGTAATGGGTCACCAACAGGATGCCGGGTCTGTCTGGCGTGTCGGGCTAACGTTTAAACACATTTTTAAACATACGTGGTCATGATCTGGACAATCGGGGACTAGTTAGCCTACGGGTTATTAGTCGAAACACTTATACATACTTAAAACCTGTGAACTCACCAACATTATGTGTTGACATTTTTAGCATGTTTTCTCAGGTCGCTAAGGTAGCAGCTCCGGGATAAGTGCACGGAGACGCACTTCGTCTAGTTATCATTTGCATGTTTTAAAACAATTTTAGTTGTTAAGATTTGTGTTTGGATTGTAATCCATATTTTGCTTACGCTGTACTTAAAGATCTTTTGGAAAAACAAACGGTTTATCTTACGTATTTTATTGATACAGTTGTCGTTTATTGTGACCGTTGACTTGGATCCTGGTGTGTCACGCTCCTCGCGATAAAACCCCGCACGTGGAATTGAGGGTGTGACACCAACGTCCGTTCCGGACAAGTTCATTCGTACGCGATTTCGCCGTGCCTTTAATTAAACAAATGCATTCCTATGCATCCTACGGGGAATTTGCTATTCTCTAAAGGCTAAATCAACACAATTTGTTTAGAATTACACTTAATTACCATTACATATACTAATTACGTACGGAAACACCGATTTTTGCCGCATGACATAGAAGGTTTGGCGTCCAGACCGTTATTATTTTGTTACGGGTTAAACATGCTGATGCAGGAAGATGCAGACATGTTGATTAGAAGGTTTACGACTCAGGTGGTTAATGAAGCGGTGTTTCAACGCGGTGCTGATAAAGCGCCGGGACTGGACAGTTTTAAGTTTCAATTCATTAAGTCTTTCTGGGAGGATTTCGAGCTCGATTTTGTTTATATTCTGCAGCATTATCATGAATACGGGACGCTTAGTATGGGTATGGATTCTTCATTTATTATGCTGATACCAAAGAAAGGGGACCCTACAGATCTTGGAGATTTCAGACCTATTAATTTAATTGGGATAATAAGCAAGGTGGTATCAAAGGTGTTGGCGAATAGACTTAAATTGGTCATGGGTAAGACTGTGTCGGAATCACAAACGGCTTTCTTGACTGGCATGTATATTTTAGATGGACCGCTCATGGTTAATGAGGTGTTATCGTGGGCTAGAAAAGACGAGAAGAAGTTGTTTATGTTTAAGATTGATTTTGACAAGGCGTATGATAATGTGAATTGGGAGTTCTTGATTTCGGTTCTTGTCAAGATGTGTTTTCCTCCTAAGTGGTGTCAATGGATTAGACGTGTTTTGTTTTCGGCTAGATCTTCGGTTCTAGTAAATAGGTTGCCCACCTTCGAGTTCGATTGTCAGAAATGGGTTCGACAAGGTGATCCTTTATCTCCCTTCCTATTTATTTTAGTGATGGAGGCATTTGCTGCTTTGGTTTCTTGAGCCGCTAGTGTTGGGGTGTTAGATGGGGTTCGATTGAGTAATGATGGGTTGATGTTGTCTCATTTGTTATACGCCGATGACGCTATATTAATGGGGGAATGGTCCGAATTTAACTTTTTAAATATGAGAAGGATTCTTCGGATATTCTATTTATGTTCCGGCCTTCGTATTAACCTGCACAAATCTGTCTTCTTTGGAGTTTGTGTCTCCAAAGATGATGTTAAAAGGGTTGTCGATTCCCTAAGTTGTAAAGATGGTGATTTCCCGTTTTTATACTTGGGAGTTAAGGTTGACGCTAATATGAATCGTATTTCAAATTGCGACCCGGTTGTTAATACGTTTAGAAGACGGTTGTCGAAATGGAAGGCCAATACTTTGTCTATTGGAGGTCGTCTTACTTTGGTTAAATCGGTTCTACACAGTTTACCAACGTATTATTTTTCGCTCTTTAAGGCGCTGGTTAAGGTGTTAGATACTTTGGAAGGTTTAATGAAGCGTTTTTATGGGGTGGATCGGATGTTGTCAAAAAAAATGAATTGGGTCTCGTGGGTTGTTATTACCAAAACAATAAATGAAGGTGGATTGGGGGTGACTAGACTCGAGTTGAATAATAAGGCTTTGCTATTAAAGTTGTTATGGCGGTACAAGACTGAAGAACAAGCGTTATGGAGGCGGCTCATTGATGCGATACATGGTTCTACTAGAAGATGGGGGCCGATACCTATTAATAAAAATATTACAGGGGTATGGGAGAATTGCATGTTTCTTTGAAACAAATGTCGAGTAGAAGGGGTTGATGCATACAATATGATCCGTGGAAAGCTTGGTAATGGGTTATGCATTCGATTTTGGTTGGATTGTTGGCTGTCTCATGTGCCGCTAGAGGACAGCTTTCCGAATTTGATTGCACTGGAAAAATATAAACAGTCCACAGTTGTTGATCGCTGCTGCAACTCGGCTGTTGCATCTATTATTAAGTGGGAATAGAGAAGGCCTGTCGAAGAACCTGCTGCAGTGGCCGAAAGGGCTGCAGTGGAGGCGCTTCTGCAGGAAGTGGTTTTTTCATATTCAGACGACAACTGGAAATGGAACGACTGGAAGAATAATGTGTTTTCTGTGGCGGACGCAAGGGATGGTTACGGGGATTGGTTGGTAACGAGCGAAGCGTTTTACAGTGGAGTAAGTGGGTGCCAAGTAAATGTAATGTGTTTATGTGGCGAGCCATTTTGGACCGTCTTCCTACTAAGATGGCGTTGTTGCGATGACACATTCAAGTCTAAAATTTAATGTGTGATTAGTGCGATTCTAAGGAAGAAACCATCGAACATCTGTTAAGAGGTTGCTCGGTTTCAGCGGGCGTTTGGGGTGCTATTTCGAGGTGGTGTCGTATTCCGGAAGTTTATGCTTTTGAAGTTTTGGGCTTGGTTCGTCTCCATGATCAGTAGGATGAGAGTGGAAATAAGAAAAGGGTGCTCCATGGTATAGTAATTATCGTTTGTTGACGTCTTTGGAAAGCTCGGAATGAAAAGGTGTTTCTCCAATAAATACATTAAGGTTGTCGACATTGTTGCCGATGTGAAGGCTTTGGGTTTTTATGGTTCAAGCACAGGTTTAGGCAAGGTACGGTGGATTAGGATAGATGGTGTATCTTTGATGTAATGTAATTCTCTGTATTGGTGTTCGGCTAGTTATTTCCGCCTTGGTAATATCTAGTCGTTTTGTGGTTGAATGAAACTTGATTTAAAAAAAATGTATATAAAAATCTATACATATATTTATATATATACTAAAACACAACGTCGGTGCAACAGTGCACCGACGTAATTACGGGTATGCCCTTCTTACAAACAAGCAAATTACAATACTGCCACTTTGATGGATGTCATACATTAGAGAGAAAGCGATGAAGCCGATCTGTGTTGCATGCCCATTTTTTAGCTAGCACTGTCTTAGCCAATTGAAGACCCTAAATTGTTCGCCGGAAAACGGTCATTTTGGAAGAAGAGGTAGACTGCTACCATGACTCCGGCGAAGACGACAGTAGTCCGACCGGAGGCGTTTTCCGGTGAACACCACTGAAGCTGACGTCGACCCGAGCCACGTAGTCACCACCAAGAACCAGCGGACCAACCATACAAACCACCCGTTCGTTATCTGTCTTCGATATTGGGATTGATTTAGTGCACGCGCCCTTTCATCGCGACGCGCCGGCGTGTGCGGTGGCGCTGTACGGTGGATGTTGCACGGAGACCAACCAGTTCCTCTCTCTCTCTATCAGTATGTGTGTGTGTGACGCTTGTAGCAGACGATGGTGGCTGGGTTTAGACAGAGAAAAATATAGAAAGTGTAACACCCTAAACCAATATACAGAAAACTCGCAGCGGAAAAATACCAACCGAAAAATTTATTTCTTAAAACAACCTTGAATGTTTAGAAAACCGGTTCTACTAAGTATTTTGGTGTTACATCTTAAAATATTTCTTAATACATGCAACGTGACTCATCTCTACTTGGTTATGTAACCGTGACCGCGTACAATCCGCCTCCTCGCTCGATCTCCATCCTTTCCTTACTTCATTAGGTAAACAAGACAACCTGCATTCACCACGTAACCAATTCGTTAGTTCAATAGGTGACCTCATGTAATCTACTCACGACACGGACGTAACATCCCACAATACTCTGTGATCCTGTCTAAAAGTCTTCTTTCAAGTTCGGGTGGGTTACCCCGATCCGAACCTCCACATCTCCTGCAATCATGCTTACATACCTACATTTTTTATCATTCTCAAACAAAGGTTAATAACCCCACAATATGTCCAAACATACAATTTCCTCCATATACTCTCGCAGTACATACAAGCATACACTTCCTTCGTGAAATTTCATAATACATGCGAGCATGCAATTCCCTCATATAATACCACCATACATACAAGCATACAATTCATTCGCATAATTCTACAATACATACAAGCATACAATTTCCACATATAATACCACCATACATACAAGTATACAATTCCTTCGTATAATTCTACAATACATACAAGCATACAATTCATTCGCATAATCCTACAATACATACAAGCATACAATTTCCACCTATAATACCACCATACATACAAGTATACAATTCCTTCGTATAATTCTACAATACATACAAGCATACAATTTCCACCTGTAATACCACCATACATACAAGTATACAATTCCTTCGTATAATTCTACAATACATACAAGCATACAATTCATTCGCATAATTCTACAATACATACAAGCATACCAATTCCACCTATAATACCACCATACATACAAGTATTCAATTCCTTCGTATAATTGTACAATACATACAAGCATACAATTTCCGCCTATGATACCACCATACATACAAGAAACTCTCTCCCTCTAACCCGAGCATGAGAACACATATGTACATCACATCTACAATCTACATAATCATGGTAACCTACTTACCGTATTTGATGCCGTCGAATAATGCATCAATTAAACTACACGCACTTGTATCATTCCGTACTATGATCATGTTTACAAAACCAACATTACCATTACATGCTACACCCTTATATAGCCTTACACAAGGTCCAACAATGTTAATTGGTGCGTTAAACGCAATTACGGGTCGCACACATAAGCAAAACATCAAAAATTGCTAGAAATAAATATTTCTTCCCAGGGGCCACCGTAAGGGTACGGTGGCCACCGTACCCTTACGGTGGGCCTCAAAACCCCTACGTTGGAAATCTTCTGCCATACGGTGGAAAATTGGTGCAGGGGCTACCGTAAGGGAACGGTGCCACCGTACCCTTACGGTGGACCCTGCACATTTCCTCACTTTGTTTCTTTTTCCACCCCTTCTTGACCCATCCACGCCGATCCATTCGAGGCCACGTTTATTCCAATATAAACTCCAATTCAAACCTTAACCTCCTTATTTACGTTCCATCATCTCACGGTCCTCATACTACTTACAAACACATATACATGTTAAGATTCATTATCCTAAGTGGAATAAGAACCACTTACCTTATGTCCTCCAAGTTGATGCTTGCTACTTGCCTCCACTTGACCCATTAGCCACTTGTGCTTGAGCCCATGTTGCCTACGCATTCATGTTATCATTCCCACCATTCCGTTAGCATACACAACTATGCATACTATCAATCGTCTTACATTTACTTGTTCCCATGACTTTCATTAGTCAATTACTAATATGAATATCACATAATTAACTACCACATTGTTTATCAATCAAGCAATCCAACATATCATCATGTATGACACCTAGATAATCTAACATATATCACATGATTTCCTTATTCCCACAATCATGTTAGGAAGCATAACCATGTTAGTCATACATTGTTGACTTTTCAAAAAGTCAACTGTCAAGTATGCAACTTTCAATATTTAGACACCTACATCCATATTAATGACTAGGTCATACGAAATCCACCATAAGCATCACATTCCTATCTCATTAACATGCGAGATTATTCATTATTCCAATTAATCAACACATGGTGTGCATCATAGTATATAAGCATTAGTGTACACACTACTAATGCATACTTCCTACCAAAACATACAATCAACTAAGTCCTCACATGATTACTCTTTAAGACGAAATCCTCACATTAACCTACTATCAATTTCGCCAACTATCACATTACTTTCATATTTGTCTAGTCTTGCATACAAATTCATACATCATACTTATTTAGGCGTTTCATCAAACACATGGTGTGCGTACAACATTCTAAGCTCAATGTACAAGCTCCTAATACACGCATTCCACCAAAACGAGTAATCACCTTCAATCATAACCAACATTTACACATGCATGTCATCTACTACACATTATTCTTACAATCACATGGATTTACAACTAATTTAGCAACATCAAACTCTAATGAAAACCCAACATCCTCATTTATGCAAATAAACAAACTCTTAGTGGTTAACTCATCTCTAAACCGTTAGGGATGGTCAATACCACCTACAATCAAGCCATAATACGAATTTAACGTGTATTCTTCAAAACCCACATGTGGGGTTCGAACCCTACACGAATTATACATCAATTTCTACCAACAATAGGTACCTTTGGGGTTCAATCGACCATAAGCGACCCTTTTCCGGCTAATGCATCAATTACTCCTTGCTTTCTCACTAGATTTAGCTTGGTTGTTGGGTTGGGTTGAAACCCTCTCTTCTTCTTTCCTGATGAACGACCAACACACACACAAGTGTGTGTTTTTTGGTGTTTTGATCTCATTTTAACACTTAATGTTATGGACTTTGGGTATTTGGCAACTTCCACCCTCCAACTTATAACCTCTTGTCTCAATACCATTTTTATTAATCCCGTCCATTAACGTCTTAAAAGAAGCGGGTTTTCGGGGCGTTACAAGTCTACCCCCCTTAAAGAAGGTTTCGTCCCCGAAACCTCTTTCTTTACTAAAATTTTCAAATCCGTGAATTGTCACAAATCACCGTTAGCATTCATCCTTATCTTACTACAATATTCCACTATTATAAATTCCTTTTAATCACCTCAATCACGTAATTAGTTAGACTTTATATCCGCGTATATCCCGAGTCTTTTGATCATAGTTACCTCCTCACAACATACATACCATTTCATTCTTCATTCGCTCTCACTTAACTTGAGAGTTAGGCATAACTACCTAGGTGCTACTGAATCGGTGCATCTACCATATGCACTCCCACCCCCTTATGGTAAATTTCAATGGCATCCTATTCGCTCTACTTTGGTTGTTAGTTCCATTCATGCACTACTTACCGTAATGCGTATGTTCGTTACTGAGCAACTCCGAGTCTAACAAACATTCACTCATCTTTTGACTCTTGAAAGTCATCCTTCCAACTACATCATGTTTGAACTACCCTTCATTCATACGTGGGTACTATTCAGCCTGTATAAATTTCTACTTACAATCACGAAATATCTAAGTTTACTAGCCTTCCTTTTTACAACATTATCCAACCAGCCGCGTGTCGGCTTAACTTGTTTCTTCACAAGTCCATGCCATACTTAGCTTGCTTAGTTCATTCACCATGAGTTCCAACTCGCCAACATCATATCACCTACCTTGTGGATTTCATTATATCCATCAATTCGACCATTCATACTTACAAAATCATTGGTTAGGCATATACCTTTCATTCATGAAAATCGACCTTCAATGGTCTACGCAAGTTTTCTTCCACTTGTAATGTCTAATTATATACATTTCCTTCCTGAACTCCCGTTTACGTGCTATACTACACTTACTTGTTGCATTTTCCCCATGCAAGATTCTTACAAATTATTCATTATCTTACATTTTTCTACAATTTGACTTTTCGAGGAAATCGCATCATATTCTACTACTTTTCAACAATCTGACCCATTACTTAGGTAATTCTATATTTTCACATTTCCACTATTTGACCCGTTCAAGGTCATTTCCAGCCTATCTTATATGGTTTCAACCATACGACCCATTAAGGTCCTTCCACCCTCTTGACCCATTAAGGCCTTTCCAACTATTTTGACCTATCAAGGTCTTTCCTACCATTTCGACCCAGAAGGATCTTTTCAACCATTTTGACCCATAAGGATCTTTCCAGCCATTTTGACCCACAAAGATCTTTCCAACCATTTTGACCCGGAAGGGTACTTCTACAATTTTGACCCATAAGGGTATTTCTAACATTTTGACCCATCATGGTCATTCTACTATTTTAACCCATAAGGGTATTTCCACCATTTTGACCCATAATGGTCATTCTACTATTTTAACCCATAAGGGTATTTTCACCATTTCGACCCATAATGGTCATTCTACTATTTTAACCCATAAGGGTATTTTCACCATTTTGATTTGATCCGTACTTGTCTACGGACTCAAACCTTTCATTCCAACTATTCACCCACACGACCACTTACTTTCCAATTCTACCAGGCATACCTGTAATGATTCTCATGGTCTCACGTGTATCGCATGTTTCTTGTGCACTGGCCAGGTGTACAGTCCACATGCTATCCACGTGCCTTCATGTAACCATTACCTTATGCCTGGGGACTGGTTTTCAGCTTCGTGCCATATTTCAATTTCCTTCCTAAACAACCCGGTTATTTTTCATTCTATGTTTTACCATCCCTGAGGATTTTCCTCCCACCGGTACCAATAGTTAATTATCGCGTACCTGGGATTATTCCATCTTATCTACAATTTCCGCGATCTATCTTGAATCGTGTCATTGAGATCTCTTCATTATCCACTAAAGCTCACCTTAACATAAACACCACAATTAGCTTTCAACATGTCATGTGAGTTAATATTAAATTCTACCTTTGGGTCTTGATCGAGTCTTGGATTGTACGGGTCATTTCATTCAGGAGCACACAAGTTTGAGTTCGAGTACATACTTCCTTGTACTAGATTTCACTTAAACCAGGGCTCTGATACCAACTTGTAACACCCTAAACCAATATACAGAAAACTCGCAGCGGAAAAATACCAACCGAAAAATTTATTTCTTAAAACAACCTTGAATGTTTAGAAAACCGGTTCTACTAAGTATTTTGGTGTTACATCTTAAAATATTTCTTAATACATGCAACGTGACTCATCTCTACTTGGTTATGTAACCGTGACCGCGTACAATCCGCCTCCTCGCTCGATCTCCATCCTTTCCTTACTTCATTAGGTAAACAAGACAACCTGCATTCACCACGTAACCAATTCGTTAGTTCAATAGGTGACCTCATGTAATCTACTCACGACACGGACGTAACATCCCACAATACTCTGTGATCCTGTCTAAAAGTCTTCTTTCAAGTTCGGGTGGGTTACCCCGATCCGAACCTCCACATCTCCTGCAATCATGCTTACATACCTACATTTTTTATCATTCTCAAACAAAGGTTAATAACCCCACAATATGTCCAAACATACAATTTCCTCCATATACTCTCGCAGTACATACAAGCATACACTTCCTTCGTGAAATTTCATAATACATGCGAGCATGCAATTCCCTCATATAATACCACCATACATACAAGCATACAATTCATTCGCATAATTCTACAATACATACAAGCATACAATTTCCACATATAATACCACCATACATACAAGTATACAATTCCTTCGTATAATTCTACAATACATACAAGCATACAATTCATTCGCATAATCCTACAATACATACAAGCATACAATTTCCACCTATAATACCACCATACATACAAGTATACAATTCCTTCGTATAATTCTACAATACATAAAGGCATACAATTTCCACCTGTAATACCACCATACATACAAGTATACAATTCCTTCGTATAATTCTACAATACATACAAGCATACAATTCATTCGCATAATTCTACAATACATACAAGCATACCATTTCCACCTATAATACCACCATACATACAAGTATACAATTCCTTCGTATAATTCTACAATACATACAAGCATACAATTTCCGCCTATGATACCACCATACATACAAGAAACTCTCTCCCTCTAACCCGAGCATGAGAACACATATGTACATCACATCTACAATCTACATAATCATGGTAACCTACTTACCGTATTTGATGCCGTCGAATAATGCATCAATTAAACTACACGCACTTGTATCATTCCGTACTATGATCATGTTTACAAAACCAACATTACCATTACATGCTACACCCTTATATAGCCTTACACAAGGTCCAACAATGTTAATTGGTGCGTTAAACGCAATTATGGGTCGCGCACATAAGCAAAACATCAAAAATTGCTAGAAATAAATATTTCTTCCCAGGGGCCACCGTAAGGTTACGGTGGCCACCGTACCCTTACGGTGGGCCTCAAAACCCCTACGGTGGAAATCTTCTGCCATACGGTGGAAAATTGGTGCAGGGGCTACCGTAAGGGAACGGTGCCACCGTACCCTTACGGTGGACCCTGCACATTTCCTCACTTTGTTTCTTTTTCCACCCCTTCTTGACCCATCCACGCCGATCCATTCGAGGCCACGTTTATTCCAATATAAACTCCAATTCAAACCTTAACCTCCTTATTTACGTTCCATCATCTCACGGTCCTCATACTACTTACAAACACATATACATGTTAAGATTCATTATCCTAAGTGGAATAAGAACCACTTACCTTATGTCCTCCAAGTTGATGCTTGCTACTTGCCTCCACTTGACCCATTAGCCACTTGTGCTTGAGCCCATGTTGCCTACGCATTCATGTTATCATTCCCACCATTCCGTTAGCATACACAACTATGCATACTATCAATCGTCTTACATTTACTTGTTCCCATGACTTTCATTAGTCAATTACTAATATGAATATCACATAATTAACTACCACATTGTTTATCAATCAAGCAATCCAACATATCATCATGTATGACACCTAGATAATCTAACATATATCACATGATTTCCTTAATCCCACAATCATGTTAGGAAGCATAACCATGTTAGTCATACATTGTTGACTTTTCAAAAAGTCAACTGTCAAGTATGCAACTTTCAATATTTAGACACCTACATCCATATTAATGACTAGGTCATACGAAATCCACCATAAGCATCACATTCCTATCTCATTAACATGCGAGATTATTCATTATTCCAATTAATCAACACATGGTGTGCATCATAGTATATAAGCATTAGTGTACACACTACTAATGCATACTTCCTACCAAAACATACAATCAACTAAGTCCTCACATGATTACTCTTTAAGACGAAATCCTCACATTAACCTACTATCAATTTCGCCAACTATCACATTACTTTCATATTTGTCTAGTCTTGCATACAAATTCATACATCATACTTATTTAGGCGTTTCATCAAACACATGGTGTGCGTACAACATTCTAAGCTCAATGTACAAGCTCCTAATACACGCATTCCACCAAAACGAGTAATCACCTTCAATCATAACCAACATTTACACATGCATGTCATCTACTACACATTATTCTTACAATCACATGGATTTACAACTAATTTAGCAACATCAAGCTCTAATGAAAACCCAACATCCTCATTTATGCAAATAAACAAACTCTTAGTGGTTAACTCATCTCTAAACCGTTAGGGATGGTCAATACCACCTACAATCAAGCCATAATACGAATTTAACGTGTTTTCTTCAAAACCCACATGTGGGGTTCGAACCCTACACGAATTATACATCAATTTCTACCAACAATAGGTACCTTTGGGGTTCAATCGACCATAAGCGACCCTTTTCCGGCTAATGCATCAATTACTCCTTGCTTTCTCACTAGATTTAGCTTGGTTGTTGGGTTGGGTTGAAACCCTCTCTTCTTCTTTCCTGATGAACGACCAACACACACACAAGTGTGTGTTTTTTGGTGTTTTGATCTCATTTTAACACTTAATGTTATGGACTTTGGGTATTTGGCAACTTCCACCCTCCAACTTATAACCTCTTGTCTCAATACCATTTTTATTAATCCCGTCCATTAACGTCTTAAAAGAAGCGGGTTTTCAGGGCGTTACAAGTCTACCCCCCTTAAAGAAGGTTTCGTCCCCGAAACCTCTTTCTTTACTAAAATTTTCAAATCCGTGAATTGTCACAAATCACCGTTAGATTGTTTTTTTTAATGTTTCGATTAACTTATTGTGAAGATTGGTTGTATGGGTGGTAGATTTGTAATTTTTTTCCCAAAAGTCAAAAGTTAAGATTTCTAACTTCTTGAAAACAACTTTTTCACCCTTATCAAAAAGCCAAAACAGAAAATGCTTTTGTGTTACACAAACAGCTTATTGACTTATTGGCTTCTTGGATAAGTCAATAAGCACTTTTATAACTCAATCCCAAACACCCTCATGTCTTTCCATTATAAACAACATATTATTTCTTTCTTATTTTTATTTAAATACATAAAAATCATATATATGAAAAAGTTTTAACTTTTATCTTTGTTCGACTGAAACTCGCTAAAAGTCAAAAAGCAAAAACAGTACATGAGCTATTGGTAATCATGTATAGATCAGAGACTCGTGTAATACACGGGTTAAACAATAAGAACATTAAAATTTTAAATTGTGCAACAAATGTTAATGAAGAGTTGTCTGGAAGATTGCATACAAGCTTACATGACTCGTGGGCAGACATAAAAACTTGTTCAGAATAAAAAGTTATCTAATTTGCAAGATAAAACAGTCAATCCCTACGGTATACACGTTGAATGATCATCAAACTACATTGTTGTAAATTCATTACATCAAGTTGCAAACCAAGGAAGATACCATAATATAAAGTACCACACATCATAATAGAACCAATGATTGATTTACAACGAGCTTAAATCCATCCGTTCGGCGTTATAATTAAAATTAGATGTAGGTCCAGTTTATTTAACAATAATTAATTAATTTTTAAAAGACTATTTAAATTAGGCGTTATTTAAATACTCACTGTTTTGTCGTTAAAGATTCGTTACGTTGGCTAATTTTTTTAACCTTCAGTCGATTTATATTTGTTGTTCGGGTTTTATTCTTACGAATAATTTATATGATTAATTCATTTTTACTGTTAATATATGTACAAAATAAACATTCGAATTGATTTAAAAAATAATAATAAAAGAAACAACTGACACATCAATTACAATCACAAAAATAAAAATTAGTAATTCTTAATGGAACAACCAGTAGGATTATCCGAACGTTACGACGATCATTTATTCGGTATCGCTTTTGCTCGTTTCAATCTCGGCCTAAAAGGATATCAACACTAGTTTTACATCGATTGAAAACAATAAAAATGAATATTGTGACTGGTTGTGTGTCATGGAAAAAAAATTGATAAAACTGGTTTCAAGGTTATAGATTGTGATATTTGTTGATGATTACCGTTGAACACCTTTAATTACATTTAAAATATGGAATATTGGAATTAAATAATATCAACTATTATTTATTGGTCGTTACCGGTTTAAACAAACGAAATATGTGTTAATGGTCCCACCTCTAGACCATACGGAGTGGAGGGGGCAAAGAGAGGTATGAAACGTCATGTGTCACTTGAGTGGCCCGTGTTTGAAGGGTGAAAATTGTGAGGAGTGGAAGGAGGGGGGGAGGAATAATATTATTGTGTGTAAGATTAAAAAAAAAAAAGACAAACCAATCAAAAAATACCACGTCGATTCACCTCCCGCCCCATGCCATGGAAGAACTCCCCGCCCATGGGGCTCCCCCCCCCCCCCCCCCCCTCAACGCCAAGGTGGGTCGATGTTCAAGCCCTTGAAGCCCATCAACCCCCCCCCCCCCCCCCCAACCCCCCACTCCGAACACTCTAAACACATTGTCGTCCAATGGACCATGACTAACATAATACTAAGAGGGAATTTGACACACAAAAGAGAACTTGACAGGCAAGCATGCCACATCAAGTAGGACTGGTGGCTGCCAATAAATGATGCTTAAAAGGTTGACAATATGTTAGTCATGGTCTGTTTGTGGACAATATGTTAAAAGGTGGGGCTGCCAGCAGACATTTTGTTAGTTGAGACCGGTGACAGCTAACAACTGATACTTAGGATTATTTGAATCTAATGCTCCCTAAAATATCAGATTTCACAATGCTCGTCATTGGTACTCAGTTGATGATTGTCCAAGGATCACTAGCATATTTTAAAAAAATAGATTTATTTTCCAACTGTCGTCGGTGAGTTATAGGATTTCGTGTGAGATTCCTTGCCAGGCTTTTTAGTGGTTATCGGTTGAAACAAATTGCTTCCTAATGTATCATTGGTAATCCATTGTAGATGTAGACCAAACATTTATGTAATTGATAGTCTTGGGAAGATATTCCTTTTGAAATGTCTCGTTTAATATTCTATATCCGATGGTGGATACTTCTACTTAAGTCCGTTATGTGAATTACAAAATCCAGATGTGTTTATGTTTTAAATTGTGATCTCAAAATTGAAAACAACCAATGGTATCCCAATGCAGATTGATTTCTGTTGGAAAAAAAAATGCACTCAAAAGTAGAATACATTAGACCACTCGGTATGGAGAAGAAGCATGGGCCGGCATAGGCCGGCAGCCGGATGCCGCCCCGGGCAACACCGCCCCCCTGGGCCGGCACCGGCATGCCCGGCATGCCCAAGCCTTCTCTGCCGGGCCTATTGTGAAAGTTGGGATTTGATTTTTGACCGTTGGAAAATTCGACCGTTTATAAAAAAAAAAAAAAAAAATCAATATATTATTTAAACCATTTATAAATACCAACCATTTTAAACACCCAAAATCACACAACTTCTATACAATTTTTAAAAAACCTCTCTCAAACACTCAAACCATTTATAAATACCAACCACTATTTATTAATAATCTAAACCATGTCGTTATCATAACGAGTTTATCCATGAGAATCTTCAAGCGGACTTGGTAGAATATATTTGAAACAACGGACAAGAGTAGATTATTTGTAATTTTTTTTTACGTCGAATAGGTTAATTTTAATTTTAGTAGTGTTTTTTTTTTAATTATTTGTAATGATTTTAATGTAATATTAACAATTTAATATTAATATTAGAATATTAACTTTTATATTTAATTTTAATGTTATAATATTATTTAAATAAAAAAAAAAAAAAAATGCATTAAAGGATGATGGGCCTCCCCACACCCTTGGACCATCATCCCCATGATTGTCCTACCCCACGCTGACGTGGCAGCTCAGGTGGAGGCAAGGCATGGATGATGGGCCTCCTCCCATACCTAATGGTCTTAGATATGCACATATATGCTTTCAACAACCGATGACTAATACGAAATCCTGTTGTATGTATGTTCGAATCGATATCTTAGAATTAAAAACATCTAATGGTATCCTAATGTAGGTCGATCTATGTTAGAAAAGAATGGACTTAAAAGAAAAATACTCAAATATGCACATATATGCTTTCACCAATGAATGACTAAGTAGTCATCAAAACTCCTTCAATAAGTATATTAAAAATAACCATGGTGATCCCTCGCAAAATTGACGAATGTTGACCACTATAAGACGATATATCAACCGATTACCAATGTACCTCTTATCCGATTACCATGACAAACGTTTGTTGGTGATTACCACCAAATCCGTTACCGTATATGTCAAACAATAAGTCAATAAGTATCACTTGCGTAGTTTAAGAAGCAAATGACAAATGTGCAGCAATTATTTTAAGGGGAGCAATAAAGCAATTATTTGAAGGTGAAAGAACTAATAACAACTCAACTGGTAATTTGCATGTGAAAATAGTACATGAAGAACAAGCATGTTGGGATGAGAATGCGACGAGGAGGAATGATGGGCACAAAGCTTTAGGAATGAAACAAAAAGAGGTAGGCCCCCCCACCAGAGGCTAGTAAAAAGGGCAAAATTATTTTTTTTTTCAATGGCGGAAGTGGGCCAAAATGGTGTGACAATTTCTAGAAAGCGATCCAGGCGTATGAGAAGCCCAAGTCAAAACTGGAGGGGATTAGGTGGTGTAGGTGATGGGGAATGTAGAGGGTATCCGATCATGGTGTATTTAGTTGGCGGTATCTTTGGAGAAATGCATTTCACGGCTTTCATATATATGGTATAAACATAGGGCGAATAAAAACAAGGTGGAGTGGGAGAAATGGGCGTCTTTTGATGACATGGGGTAGAAAATTTACGATGTGATAGTAGTAACTACAGGATCTTTTATCGGGTGTCTTAAATTGTGTTAGTGTTTTACTCATACAATATATTGTATATTTTGGGTGTTTGCCGCTAAAAAAAATCAATAACAAAATCTATAAATTACATTTACTATACTTCAATATATTTATATAGTTTTGAGTTATAAGGGAAGGATCATTTGAGAAGAAATCTAATGTGAGAAGAATAAAGAACAAATGACATAATTATTAAACATTAAATAATAATCTCTTCTAACATTAATTATTCTACACGCTAATTAATTTGTCAAAAACACTTTTTCCTAAATATATTACAATTCATTCTACACATATTCATATACACCTACGCATAATGATATTCATCCTACATTGAAAATCACCATTCATTTATCTTACATATCTAAAAACTAATCCTACACATATTGAAGTCAATCCTAAAAACATTATACATTTGTTTTGTAAGTATACTAGTACGGAACCCGCGCGTTGCGGCGGGGTTAACAATTTACAATTATAAGTTTAACTGTATAGCTTATAATCCAATGAGACGTAGGAATAAGTAACTACTTTAAATAAAATATTTGGAAACCCGATTCCATAGGCCGTTTACAAGTTAACTGAGTGTGTTTCTACAACGTAATAAAAGTAACCAAAGTGTGTAAAGTAATAAAATATATTAACTTTATTTATAATGTAATGGGTTAAAAGACAAAATGCATAGGAATTCCTTATGTTGTCACTCACAAGCCGATTCTTGTTAATTTTGACATCTTTTGTCATATACGGCTTCTTTTTCTTCTCATGGTTGCAGTATCAATGGTTCATTTTACAAAGTAAAATCATGAAAATATCATACCAACCAACAAAAGATAACCATAATGTCACCTTCACGACCTTATAATCGCGTATGAATATAAATCTACTGGTAGTTAATTTATCGAGGGATTTTTAGCTTTTCTGCCACAAACTAACCGTCATTCTTGTCAATACCCCATAAACAAAACCAAAATACTTTGCATATATAATGTAGATGGAAAGACAATCCATCGCGCTTGGTCAATACTCAATACCTTAGTTTTCGTAAAATAAACATATAGCTTGGAAAAATCAAGTATTTTGTGACAAATTCAAACATTTAGATAGTCTGCAAACAGCATTCATTCGAAACAAATCGCCAAAAAAATATACACAAAAACAACCATCACGCTTCGCGATTATCGTTCAGTTAGCTCATTCATGTTAAATATGCCATTGAAGTATAAATAATGAATACGATTATTTAACGATAGCTCATGATTGTTACCTTTAGCAATCGAACATAAGCGACTCAGAAAGTGTGAGAGATGCGTGACGGTGGCTGAACAGAAGCGGATGGCGGTAAAGGTTGCGAGTGTGTAGCGGTGGGTTCAAATAGCAAAAATAATGGCGGTGATTTAATGGAATAGGAGGGAGGGTAGCGACGGAGTAACTCGGTTGCTATGGTGGTTTACGACGGCGTCGGAGAGTGTGGCAGGAGATTTGCACCGACTTGGATGGTGCTTGATAAAGGTTAACAAGAAAATGATCTAAAGATTGGTTAGGATTTTATAGCCATGTTCCAATCAGTTGCTGACGATTTGATGAGTCAATGATTAATTCCATTCATTGTTTTTTTAATGTGTAATGGTTGTAGTTTCCGATCGGTTATTAATTGAAATAACATTAGTGAATCATTGATGTGTATTAATTTTGTGGGTTACCGTTTCTCTTGGTCGATGTTGCAGAAGGAAGGCATGAGGAAGTTGAAGCAAGGTTAAATGATTTTTAAGTATTATAACAATTATTAATTAATAATATGCCGTTTCATTGCCGTTGCTATTTGTTTATTTAATTAATAATAATATGTATTACAATTCATATATTTATTTATGATTTTGCTGTTTCATTGTCGTTGGTCTATTTAATTAATTAATTAATAATATGTGTTACAATTCATATATTTATTTATGAAACATAGTATAGATTGTATATACATTCAAGAGATGTTGAAGGTGTTAAAAAGACAAGTTTACCCTCTTACTAAGCTATTTAAGTATTGTACTATAAGCATACAATGTTGTACTTACTTAACTTTTGCAGGAATCCTTCTCTCATGCTTTATAATATAGTATAGATATTTTTAAAAAGAGTTATGAGTTTCATTTATTAAGCTATTTTAAAGGGGTTATAAACATTTAATACAAAATCAACTAAAGCATTTTTATTGATTTAAACTTTTTTTTTTCTTCTTAGAAGAAATTTTCTTCTCATTTAAACCTTCCAGTTGGGTTATATGTGTCATCTAAAACAGTATAAATTTTATGGAGTATAAAACTTTGTAGTAGAATTTACATTTCATAGCAAGCTTTAAATGACATGAAACACATTTCGAACTATTTCATTTTGTCATCTTTTTGTCCATTAGCGGACCAAATAATTCCAATGAGACCCCACAAACTTTATAATAAAAAAAGTAGTTCATATACGTCGTATACCGATTCTTGTTGGTCCTATATATATTCTAACGCAACCAAACTCAAGAATCACAGTCGCTCTCAGTTCTCATTCTCATTTTCAAACATGTCTAAGCAAACATACAGAGTTTGCTTGTGTTTCCGCCGACGGTTCAAACTACGCGAGACTGAACCGCCGGCAGACATCAAGGAACTCTTTTGTCGTTACTCTGATAACGACATCATGACCGCTGAGCACTTGCAGCGGTTCATGGCTGAAGTACAAGGAGATGACAAAGTAACCAAGGAAGAGGCCGAAGCCGCGATCGACGCTACGATCAAAGAGCTGAAACACCTCCCGATCTTTCACCGGAGAGTTCTAAATCTTGAAGCATTTTTCCGGTACCTCATGAGTGACTCCAATTCGGCTCTACCTTTTCCTCCTAAGGTATTTTTCAATAGCCTTTTAATTAATCATCATATTTGACTTTGTGGATTATTCGAAAAAAAAAGGTTTAGTGATGAAGTATGTTTTGTTTCATTAGAATATGGAATAATTCATCATGCTAAACGTTAAACAGCCATAATAACTTTAACGGTTAATTTGTTAGGGGTTACTCTTTTCATGTTTAGCTAAAGACAAATTGAGTTTTTCTAAAGATAAATTGAATATTAATATTTTATTGGCCGATCATAATTCTTATTAAAAATGTAAACGATTAATGTTTATAACTTTTAATTAATTTCATTGTAAATTAGAGCAATCTCACACTAACAAAGAACTGAAAGAAGTAACTCTAATGGCTTCTAGTGAACAATTGAATAATTTTTATCTATGATTTAAATTGTTTTGTAACAAATTGTGTATTTGGCAATGAAGTTAATTAAAAGTATTATCGAACAAATTTTTAGTATGAACTATTGCTAGAATTTGAGAGAGATTAATATGATTGAATCTTTCATAATTTCATTGTGATCAAAGGTATATATAATACATTTACAAGATCTGTTATTTTTAATAGAATTTGAGAGAGATTATGGTTGAATATTCATCATTTCATTATTATCATCAAAGGTATATATAATACATTTACGAGATCTCTTATTTAGAGATAATATCAACTATTTAGAGATAATATCAATTCATAATACAATGTATTTGTTCCAAATACATGTGATCTATTAACTATTATCAACAATACGTAATAGTTGTAATTGTTAAAAACTATATTATTCAATAAAAAAACGTGAAAAATTACATCAAGATAGCGGGTAGCCGGGCAACAAGCTGCGCCGCCACCCCTTTCTGGACAGCAAACCCTAACCTACTAAAAACGAACCCCTGCCCCCCCGGAGCCGAGACACTGCTATGAATAACCCGTTGGACTCTGGTCAGGAAACGGATTGCTTCCGGTGCCAAGGAGCCAAAGGTATCAAATGCCAGGGGTACGAAAACGTGTTGGTTTTCCTCACAGGCTTTAGCGTGCTTCTCAATTTTCTTCGCCTCTGCTTTTCGTACCGCTTGCCCTGCTACAAAACCAGTATCCCTCAAACCAACCAGGGGAGATACACCTGTTAGATCGACACAAGCGTGTTTCCCCCCGGCCCACCCAAAGACAAGCAGGTCTGCTGGACGTAGGGTGGATCTCCCCTCTGCGGGGTCCGAGAGGAAATTCACGGGAGCCTCTTTCTTGGCTGAGATCCCAGCCCTTCTTAAAATGTCCCAAAGAGCGTCCCGGACCCAGTCATGCCTATATTTGAAGCCAGGCAACTCCTTACAGTGAACCGCGTGTTCCCCGTATTTGTCCAAGCATGCCTTACGGCAAATCGGACAGACTTCATCTTCATGGTACATGGGGATCACCAAACGATATTTAAGAATTGCCCTGTATTCAACCCCAGACATGGTTTGGCCCAAACCTTCGATTGGGATAACATTTAGGAAATCTTGGGCATGGGGGCTTTGCAAGCATTCAATAACTGCCTTTTCGCGGGGGGACAAATCAAAAGATTCACCCAGGCTCTGTGCGATTTTGCCAAAAAGGGCATTCGCCAAAGTTTTCTGAGGCTTTGGGGGGGCGGTGTCCTTGTTAGAAAAACCGTCCATATCAAAACCTGGGAGATAGTCATTTACCCTTTCGAGGGCCTGAACGTAGTCCAAGTCCATGTCGACAACCCCGCTATTCCTTAAAATGTGGTCTTGGAGGTTCCAAGATTGAGCTCGCGATGCCACAAAAGCATACACCCCAACATCCTTTGTTGAGAGGAGCCCTAATCCTCCCAAACGCATCGGCAAGGATGCCAGTCGCCACTGTAGGTCACCAAAGAACGGACCCCCACATACTACTATGTCTTCGATGGCTCCCCGCAGACCCTTGTCAAAACATGATATCGCTTCATCCATCATGGCGGGTTGGCATGTTCGCAAACCAAAAAGCAACTTAGCGACCCCCATACAAGATCTGAGCAAGAGGAGTTCACTCTGTGGATCCCTAAGGCAGGGCAAAAGTTTCATAAGATCAACCGCGCGCGAGGCTCTCCGCACTGCCAATTCCCGTATAAAGTAAGAGTCCCGACTAACAGCCCCTCCAAGGAGTTTCACCCCCTTTTCTGGCCTGCCAATCCCACTGGGAAAAAGCCCGTCCCTAAGTTTCACCCCATTACAAGAGGGCCAAAAAATCTCAGTTTTCTTAATATTCAGTTGAAGCCCCAGGAATTGTTAAAATGATTTTTTTTACATAAGTTATTAGTTTATCACTAACATTCAATAATTTTTTTCATTTGAAACCATGATAATAATTTTAACACGTTTCCTAACCCCTTTTTATTGGTTTGGTGTTGAGTCTTATCACAAGAATATACTGAGATGGTATACGTGTGTGTATGGATATATAAAATAAAAAAATTACTTCGTTTTGTTAATCTTATCATACATATAATAAAGAACTAACTAGAAATTGAATAATATCATTCAGTCATTATAATAGGTGGTGTTATGCATAGTTCCAATTCCCTCCTAACACACACAATTTTATATTTTGCATTATGTAGTAAAGAATTTAAACTTCTTATTAAAATTAACTTAAACTTCTTATTGATTTATTCACATATTTATATTTAACTTAAAATTGATTTACTTATTATATAATTAAAGAGAAAGTATACGGTATAAAGCCCCTTAAAATAAGAAGCATAAGAAACCACCAGAGATTGACACATGTCAATCTAACCTAACCACAGTTAAACCAAAATTAAACGTATTTTTTCTCTTCCTGATCTAGACCTAACCCATCTCATTTTGAAACAAACCGATCGCCACCACCACCAGCACCATCACCATCACCACCACCACCACCACCACCATCACCACCGCCACCACCACCATACCCACCACCGCCACGACCCTCACCACCGCCGCCACCACCACAGGTACTACCCTGAACAGGCCCCTTCACTCTCTCCATCACCTAAACTCCTAAACCCTTCCGTCCTAATCGACGACTGATGCACAAACTGATCCTCACCACCGTCTTCCGGCGTAATGAACCCAAACCCCTTTGTGTCGTTGAACCACTTCACTGTGCCGGACTTTCTACCGCCGGCTTTTGTTGTGACAGTGAAGGATGAGAGACAACCTTCCAATGGAACCCCTTCTCTAAAACTGCAAATTAGAAGGTTATGCAAGAGAAAGAAGAAGTAGAGAGAGAGGTTAAAGAGAGAGAAACAAGCATTGGAAAAAGAGTCTGTTGCTTTTTTGATGGAGAATGCTTTTTTGATAAAGGCTTTGATGAAGGATAGAAGAACATATATATATATATATATATATATATATATATATATATAGGGGAAGGATAAATTGAAAACCCTCTTGAGTTGAGAAAACCTTGGAAACCCACGTAAAAAATCATTATTTTTTTTTGAAAAAAATAACCAATGTAAAAAACATGTTTTTAAGCATCTTGGGCCAAAAAAATATAAAAAGCGCCGAATGGATTTTTTTAAAAAAAATAAACAAAGTTGCTAAAAAACATATGTTTTCAGCTATTTGCTGTTATAAAAGCTGTTGTAAACATGTGTTTTCGCAGCTTTGTTTATTTTTTTAAAAAAATCCCTTCGGCGCTTTTTATATTTTTTTGGCCAAAAACACTTAAAAACATGTATTTTACATTGGTTATTTTTTTCAAAAGAAAAAAATCATTTTTTACATGGGTTTCCAAGGTTTTCTCAACTCAAGTGGGTTTTCATTTTATACTTGACCTATATATATATATATATATATATATATATATATATATATATATAACAACTCAAGTAAGGTGCGTTTGTTTTTTTGGCAAAGGTGCGTTTGTTTGTTTTTTTTTGTTGGGTTTTGATGAGTGCGTCCAAACTTTTAATGAGTGCGTCTGAAATTTTTGATGAGTGCGTCTGAAATTTGATGAGTGCGTCTGAATTTTTAATGAGTGCGTCTGAATTTTAATGAGTGCGTTTGAATTTTAATGAGTGCGTCTGAATTTTAATGAGTGCATCTGAAAATTTGATGAGTGCGTCTGTTTTAACCCAGGCATGGTTAGGGTTTTTAATCTGCATCCTTAATCTAATGGCTGAGATTGCTTCTTACGCTTCTTACGTTAAGGGGGCTTTATACGTTATCTCTCCCCTTATATTAAATATTGAAGATAAATTAATATAAACTTAATGAAACTTGTATAATTTAAAATATTTTCCTTGATATATACCTTTTAAATTATGCACACTTTTTGTTTGTAGTATGTGTAATAAAAACAATTAAGATTTCGTTCTTACCTACTTTTTATTTACGCACGATTCATGTTTTTAATAGTTTCTTTGGATTCTAAAACTTAAGAAAAATATATAACTAAAAAGATATATCCGATATATATTTTAAACAATTCAAAAAATATATAGAAGAGTAAATATTTTTCACTTCTAAGGTTATTTTGGTTAGAGGTAGTCTTTACTACTAGTGAGCTTTAGCTCAACTGACATTGTAGAGAAAATGAAGAATGGGATGGAGGCGACAACCCAAATGTCTAAAGTTCGAATACAATCCCAGCTGAGATTTATCGCACTGGGCATTCGAGTGGTTTTTTCCAAAACTAATGAAGGCGTGCTTTGGCTACCAAACGTTGTCTGCGATCATGGTGTATGTATGGAGTTGGTCGCCTTTTGCCATTGGATGATGACCTTGGTTAGCCAGGGTTATACTCGTCGTCCATTTAATTTTTTTTAAAGGTAGTCTTTACTACCATTTGGACACAATATATACATGTTTATTAAAATGCATATTAGTTATTAAATAAATATATATCTTATACAAATTTAACATTTATGATATAAGTAATATTTATACTAGATCTGCTTTTATTTTGGCGATTGTTCAAAAAATATGTGATTAGGTCATTTTCTCATCCCAAAAGGGGTATACTATTTCTCATCCCAAAAATATGTGATTGGTGTAGTCAAAGTGTCAAAAGTAACTTGGTTGTTAAGCACTTAGTACTGACAGTGACATGGTGCCTAACCATTGAAACAAATCAAAACCATTTAACTCACCTTGTCCCGAACACCCCTGATGTGGATGTATAGCCTTACTTTTATCTATCCAACTGGACCACAATATAAATGCATGGGAATGATGAATGAAAAAAATTGGGTGATGGTGGAATGGGTCTCTGTTTCTCTGATTAGACCAAAGAAGTATTTTAATGCATGGTATTAATTGACTTGTATATGTTGTAAATAATTAAGTTGCGACTTGGACAAATTTAACATTTAAAAGAGAGTATTCAATTGATTTTTTAAAACTATAAGAAATTAGATGTGTCATAACTACTTTTTATTATATTTTGGATGTTATTCTAGTCAAAAATTATGTGAGTGAAATAAGATTGTATCAACTATAACCATATTTAATGTTTATGTCAACTACACTGATCTCATAACATGTTCAAAAATATCCAATATGTTTCTATATATTGTTTACATTATGGATATAAATACATATGTGATTATGTTTTATTCAGTTTGAAAAAATATATAGAATAGAAAAAAACAGCTTAGCTAATTTATTACTGATGATACCGAATTTCTGTAGGTGGTGTATCAATTTTATACTTCACACACACACACATATAAATATATATTTAAAAGATATGAAAAATATTATAAGAACATGTAACGCTTTATATTAATATTTAGCGAGTGAATTTATACACATTTTATTATCCAGTGTAATAATAGAAGAGTTGTTTAACGAACGATATTAGTTAAGTTGTGTTAGTATTGATTAATTTAGACTCGAGTTTATAATTAAAAATACCTACGTATTAAAAACTACCCCGGGTCCCCGGCTAATGTCTTTGTAATCGAAGTTATTTTCATTTGTATGAGGGAAATGACGAGCAGTTACCTTTCAACTCATACTCAGTTTAAAAAGTTTATACAAGTCTATGTAACTCAAACCAAATCAGCTGTTGAATTAAGAAAGAGTTTTACTAAATTAACTAAAGAGTTTTACTAAATTAACTACCTCTGGCTAGGGATTACAATCCACTATTCAGAAATTAGTATGTTACATAATTGAGTTTGTTGGTGATATTTTCTCTTGAATCCAAATGAATGGCTTAAATCAAAACAAAGTTTATTATATACAACGTGTTACACGCTTCTTCTATTCCCTACCCCCTTTAATATCTAGTAAATAAATTATAAAAAGCTTCAACTTTTCTTTATTATAAAGGTTTGGGCCAAGTATTTAATGCTAAAGGAGGTCGCCTTGTTCTCGGGTAAGGTGTTATGGTTTAACTGATAAAACTGAAACCATCTACAATAGGACACAATGGGTTTGGACCAGAAGGGTCCATTCAAGCGGAGGGGGGGCAAAGTGGACGGAGTGCATTGGAGGGGGAGGTCCGAGGAGGGCATGTTTGGCAGAGTGGATTGGTATGGTTTGAAATATGGTCGGCCCCAAATATGATTTTCAATAAACTAAAAAAATGTTTCTATGTCTGCGGGTTTAAATTAAATAAAAAAAGTAAATGATGAGGTGTAAGTTTGAAATTATTTAAAGTTTTAAGAAAAGGCAAAGACATAAAGAAAGAAAAAAAAAAGGAACAAATTAGCAAGCAAATTATATGATAGTCTTTTTATAGACAAAGGCAAAATTTAAAAATAAAATAAAATAATAATAACAATAAAATAGACGCAGCTGGGATTTTGTGGTGCCTTCTCATGATGATCCCTTAAAAGTTTTTGCTGGGATTTTGGGACAAGACAAATAACGTAGGTTTTGGTATGATTTAAATATTTAGAGTTAATTGCGAATTTAGTCTCCAAGGTTTGTCAAAAATTGTTACTTTCATTCAAATCTTTTTTGTTGTCAATTTAGTTCATGTGGTTTCATTTTTTGTCATTTTAGTCCCTGGGTTTGTCAAAAATTCACTTTCATCCAAATCTTGTTAGTCCATAGGGACTAAAATGACAAGAAAAAAAGATTTGGATGAAAGTGTTAGTTTTTGACAAATCTCCGGGACTAAATTAGCAATTAACTCAAATATTTATATGTGATAAATTTAAAATATATTTTACGTGCGATTTTTTTCCATACTTTTCTCTATTTATTATAACAATGAGATTTTTAAATTTTAGTTAAGGATTTATATATGACTAGTAGAGTTGGCGAATTTACCATTTCGCCCTTGGTTTACTATTCCGCAGACGGATAGCATTTAATATATATATACTAATATACTTATTAGATTCTTATCGGATAATAAATGATAAATAAATCCCTTAGAAGGTAAGGATACAAGCCTTCTCGTAGAAACATCTTTCTAAGAACACATGAAGTGGTTGAGTGAAAGAGTGTGAAAGTAGGAAATTTGGAGCCCGTTAGCGTCCCAAACACCGCCCCCTCTTAATGGAATGGGCGCTAATAGGGCAAGCGAATTCACGCCATTTCATCCACCAAACCCACAATACTAATATAAGAACCAAAAGAACCGTTTGTATTGTAATTATAACATGATTTATTAATAGATTGATAACGTATAAGAAAACTACAATTTGTAAAAATGATCCAATTGATATGTATTATTAACGCAAAAAATAAAACAATGTCTTTCTTTAGTCTTTTCACTATATTTACGTGTTATTGTAATCAATTTCACATAATGTTAATACAATATTAAAAAATATTATTTATAAGAATAACAATGTATTTTTTGTGAAATAGTTTTTGGCTTGATGTATATGTATAGCTGCGATATGATATATTTATTATATCCAAAGTAAATTTATATGTACGTTGCTATGAAGTGTGTGTGTGTGTGTATATATATATGAATATATGTGTGTGTATTTGTGATGTATACATAACAGATTCGCATTCGAGTGATGAGAATGACAAAATCGTTACGAAAACATAAGTCGAGAAACGAAAAGTGACTTAAAAAAGGAAACTCATGGGCCATTGTTAAAACCACATAGAGGAATTCTTTTACGAGCATGGTGAAAAAATAAGAATATATAACCCTCTAAAGGCCTATTACGTTAAAAGGTTCTGAACTACCTAGCCTTTTAAGGTTCGGTTCATGGTTCATAATTTCAACACTAAAAGGGCAAACAGTTCTGGTGGGTTCGGGTCAGGTCGGGTAGGTTCTGACTCTTTTCATAGCCCTAGTGTCACCTCATTCCATCGTACTTCATCACATTACATCACACCCATCACACTATCACATTCTCTTTTCTTTAATTTCTTCGCGTTGACTGTCACGAGTTGGCCTCACGCCCATGATGATTTGGTAGGGGCGGTGATCCTGATGGTCACGGTCATCACGGACCACCTTGGCCATCCACATATATTAGATGATTCTTAGTTTTTTTTTCTTTTTTATAGTTAATTGCATTATATCATTTGTTTATGTTTGTGAAATATCTATAGATATAAAAAGTGTACAAACATTTGAAACATATCACAAATAAAAAACATCTTTTATATATCTCATCTTACTACAAGTAACAAATATATATGTAGCTACATAAAACTATTCATATATTCATAAATTTCAATCTTCATCCTTACTCGATCTCCAATTCTCAGGTATTGCATGATATGGATGCTCCATTGGCGCATTATTTTATATACACTGGACACAACTCCTATCTTACCGGCAACCAAATAAGCAGCGATTGTAGCGTTGTGCCCATCATTGAATCTCTTAAGAGAGGCGTTCGTGTCATCGAGCTCGACATGTGGCCCAACTCCACTAAAGATGATATCGATATCGTCCACGGAGGGTAACCTTTATAGTTTTTCTCTTTGTCACACATCTCAACCTTTAACTATAATCACAATATCCCTTTTTTAATGAAAATCTTATTAGTGAGTTTTTATGATAAAAAGGAAATGGTAAATTTATACAAAATGGTCAATACGTTAAAATCAGGGCTCATCTGGCTTTAGATGATCGCTCATGTTCTAGTCCATTTTCCTTGTACATTTGAAGCGGAAAACCATGGAGCAACAGTAAGATTGCCGCCATGTGACATGGAGGTCATGGGGTTCGGGTCAGGAAACAACTTTTTTAGAAATGCAGGGTAAAGATGCGTACTAGTATGACCAGCCTAACAACTCTAAACCCCATGCATGCGGAAGCCTCGTGCAATTCCTTATACATTTGATTGAAATACAATCTCTCAACTATGTACAACACGCTACCACTTTCCTTCTTCAATTAGACGATGTGTTATGATTTCACATTTTTTCACTGCCACATCATTGCCACCTATGCATTAGCTATCACTCACATTTTTTTACCTTTTGTTTCACAAGTTTTCACTATTCACCACCAACTAAAATAATATGCCTCACATCCACCCCCTTCATGCCTTTCACGCCCTGTTGCGCGGTGTTTAACGCCCCTTCATGTCCCTTTACACCACCTCACCGGGGCATGAACAATAACAAATAGCCTTATAAGCACTTAGTTTACGTTAAACATTTAATATTTATGACGATTTTTGATGATCTTAACAAGATGGTCAACATAAAATGCAGAACCTTAACAGCACCAGTCAAATTAAACAAGTGTTTGGAAGCCATTAAGACCCATGCATTTGTTGCATCTGAATATCCTGTCATCCTCACTCTTGAGGATCACCTGACTCCTGATCTTCAAGCCAAAGTTGCAAAGGTATTTGAAAATTCATATACATATACATATATTATATGCCTATATTCGGTTTTCCATATAAACTTTGTTTATATATGGTCCTTACATATTTATAATCCTATGTTGTTTTCTTAGATGGTGACTGAAACATTCGGTGATGTGTTATATTTCTCCGAATCAGATGCTATGAAAGATTTTCCTTCACCCGAATCACTAAAGAAGCGAATAGTTGTCTCAACAAAACCACCGAAGGAATATCTTGACAAATCCAAGAGCATGAGCGGAAATGATGAGGATTCCATGAAGACGAAAACAACATCTGAAGATGATGCATGGGGTGCAGAATTATCGGACACTCTTGAGAAACCTATGCCCTTAGATGAGGTTTGAAGTTATTTTCATATTGTATTTTAATGTCATTTGGGTACTTCACTTGTATGTTAATGTTTTAAATGGAATATAGCTTGGGTAACGAGTCAAAACGCCCCTAAGATGATTTTTTTTTATATTGGTCGTGTTGGGTTTGTGTAAATTACCATTTGTACGAATTTCGTGAATAATTAGTGTGTCAAACATGATTAAATATTTATGATGGGCGGTTTCCAAGAGGATCGGCCCATTAAAACATGACGTTAATAAGTAAATATGTTGAAAATTAAACATAATGTTTAATAAACATGATGCATTTTTTTTTGTCAGGATCATAAGGATGAAGAATTTCACTATGAAGAAGAGAGTGTGAAGCAAAATTTGGAACCAGAGTACAAACAACTAATCGCAATCCAAGCGAAGAAACTTAAAGGAGGAGTGAAAGACTGGTTACATGATGATCCTATAGCGGCTAAGAGGATTAGCTTAAGGGAAACACGACTCGATAAGGCCATTGAAAGTCATGCAACAGATGTCATCAGGTAAGACATAACTTTCTTTGTAAATCCATTGGTATACTACAACTAGTTAGCTAAATATACAACTTGTGGTTGACTTTCTTTAGTAGTCAAACCTGTAGAATTATGCAGTCCATGCTTCCTCTTGCATAAAAACAAACTAATTTTGACAAATTGCTCTATATATTTTTAATTGTGTATAATAAAGTTTATTTGGTTTTCATGTTTATGCATATATATTAATACATTGTTTTGGGTTATATATATGAATATTTTTATATGTTTATAGATACTAAAAAGTTTACAAATGTGTATAAATTCCATATTTTCTGTAATGGTAATATGCCAATGTGTCTCAAGGTTGTTTATTATCTTGTAGGTTTACCCAAAGAAACTTGTTGAGGGTGTTCCCGAAAGGCTCACGAGTTGACTCATCAAACTACAATCCGTTAATTGGTTGGTCTCATGGGGCTCAGATGGTTGCATTTAACATGCAGGTTTGTTCATTCTCACTTCATTTCAATTTGAGGCAAAAGATCAGGGTCAAATTGAAATATTATTATTACTATTTAGAGTTTAATCGTGTCGGAAACAACATGCCCAAACAGGTTCAAACAAGCCAAAATAAAACAAGTCGTTAAGAACCAAACCAATGGGTCAAAACGGGTCACATTGGGTCATGCCGACACATAAAAATATTAAAAATGATGGCAAAAACTATCATATTAGAAGAACAAATTATATAATTTGTTTTTTTTAGTAAATTACACAAACGATCCATACATTTGTAAAAGGGTAAATAGTCATTTTACGAAACCTTAACAGAAAATCGAAAGATAAAAACATAAAGTTTGTGGCACGACTCGATTCTATCTTGACTCGTATTGACCCATTATCCAACCCAACTTAGTGGCCCATTTAGTACAGCAGTAGAACTAATGTTTTTGGTTGCAACAGACTCATGGGAGGTCACTATGGCTTATGCAAGGAATGTTCCGAGCTAATGGAGGTTGTGGGTACGTTAAAAAGCCGGATTTCTTTCTTAAAAACGGCCCTGAAGACAAGATTTTTGATCCTAAAAACACACTTCCTGTCAAAAAGACTCTCAAGGTATATAAACTTAGAAGCTTTATAGCCTTCATGTTGTGAATAAAAGCTTTTTTGTAGACATGAATGTATTGGTTTTTAGGTGAAAGTATACATGGGTGATGGATGGCATTTGGATTTCAAAGAAACACATTTTGATATTTATTCACCACCAGATTTCTATGTCAAGGTTCATTCTCAACCATTAACCTCAGTTGACTTTTTATATATATATTTTGACTTATAATAATAATGTTCAAACTTTTGTTTTAGATTGGAATTGCTGGAGTTCAAGCTGACTCAGTAATGAAGAAAACTAAGATTTTACAAGATGAATGGAAACCAAAATGGGAAGAAGAATTCGAGTTCCCGTTAACAGTTCCTGAGCTTGCATTGCTTCGCGTAGAGGTACATGAATATGATATGACTGAAAAAGACGATTTTGGAGGACAAACTTGTCTTCCTGTGTTCGAATTACGCTCAGGGATTCGAGCTGTACCACTTCATGACACAAAAGGTGATAAATACAAGTCTGTGAAGCTGCTTATGCGTTTTGATTTTGTATAAATTATAATCATGTATCTTTTGGTTTGTTTTGTTGGAAATTTGGTGAAAATAGTATTTTCACAAAATATGGGAAAATGATTTTTCCCTAACTTTGGACTAAAATATATATTTGAAACAGATGGTTATTTATATATTTCTTTGTGGGTTTGTGTTCTATGTTGTGAGAGCTTCGCAACGAACCAAACCATGTCCAAAATGGAGCTAAGATGAATGAGATATCGATGCTCAAAGATTGGTGAATGATGCACTTGATGCTGAAATGAAACAAAGTGGAACTTGTCCCACATAGGAGGAGTGATGATACCATGAGTGGTATATAAGGAGGAACACTCCTTCCTAATTGTTTCATGGGAGCTCACACTGTGGAACTCGCGAAGGGTGCGGAGCACCCCAACTCGCACTCGCACACGCGCGTGGCGTGGGCGATGGGCGCTTTGATGGCGCACTTCGCACACTCGCATCACCGCGAGCCGCTTGAGAGCCGCCTTAGTATTTTTGAACAAAGGCTCGTGGTCCTTAGCCTAGGACCAGTGGCAGTAGATGCGCGCGGGCACGAGCAAACAACCAGGTAGCGCCCTGGTCAGCGCTAGAGTGACGTAAAACGTAAAAGACGTTGTGCGCAGTAGCGCGTGCTAGCTTCCACTGACGTAGATTGGGACTTACGTTGTGCGCATGCGCGCAGGTATACGCGCGCGCGCGGAGTCTCCAAGCTCCTCAGCAGCAACAGTTCAGAAATGTAACAGTCAGTCAAACAGTTTCGTCTGAAACTTTAAGAACGTAATAAATGCCATTGAAGACGTTCAATGACATTTATTTTTCGTTTTTAATGCCTTCCGAAACTGATTGGGATTGAACTCCTATAAATACCAAGGAGACCCTTGGTTGGAGACACACTTCTAACACACTGTTCTATTCTTCACCTCTCTTGCCTTCTCCAGCAATTCTTTTTCGTGTTCTTCTTGCTGTTTCAGGTACATTTCGGGTCAGAGTCTTCTCCGGCAGCAATCTTGCTGTTCCGGCTGTTGTACCCTGGGAAACAAAACGAGTTCTTGTTAATAGGCTCGGAATTTGTTTTAAGGGCCCCGTGTTCAACACGATCCTCAGCCATCTTGTCTTTGTTGTTTCTAATTTCTTCTTGTATTTCGATTCTTTAAAGTTGTAATTGTATTTTAATTTCTGCATTCGTTTCTTATTTAGTTGTAATCGTAATATTATTTGTTTTTATTTATTTTATATACGAGCGGTTCCTACAATCTTAAAACAAATTTTTAAAACACCGTTCGTGTATAATAAAAACCTTTCTAATTGTGATTCAAACCAGTTCTGTCTCACTTAGTTTGTGTTTTAAAAACAGATTTTTGGTTTTTCGAATCATTATAACTTACTGTTTGTCTTCAAAGTTGGACTTAGAAGCCTACGGATTGTTATTTTGTTAGAAAACAAGAATCGGTTACATCTAAAACCTTTGTCTAAAACTCGAAATAAAAACTTTCTGTTGGACTTCAAAGTTGGACTTAGAAGCCACAGTTTGTTCTTATTTTGTCTTAAAAGTTGACATTTTTTTTTATAAACAGGTTAAGTTTTATAAACTGAAAATATATAACGTTTTTGGTTAAAATTTTCAGAATGTCGACTAGTGACAACAACAACAACGTGAACCAAGCGGTCATTGGTACCCCTTTGCCTACCAACACAGTGGGAGCGTCCACTGTGGCCAATCATGCTGAAAAACCTGAGAAGTTCTCGGGTTTGAACTTCAAAAGGTGGCAACAGAAGATGTTCTTCTACTTGACCACTTTGAACCTTGCGAGGTTCTTGACTGAAACCGCTCCCCTACCTAAGGATGGGGAGAACGACGTTCAATTTCAGAGCGCGTTAGATGCTTGGAAGCATTCGGATTTCTTGTGTCGTAACTATGTGTTAAACGGCCTAGTGGATGGATTGTATAATGTTTATTATACAATAAAGACTGCCAAGGAATTATGGGAGTCTTTAGACAAGAAGTATAAAACGGAGGATGCTGGAACGAAGAAATTCGTTGTAGCCCGTTTCTTGGACTACAAAATGGTTGATTCCAAGACTGTGATGAACCAAGTCCAAGAGTTGCAAATTATACTTCATGACATCCATGCGGAAGGCATGACACTTAGTGAGACATTTCAAGTGGCAGCAATGATTGAAAAGTTACCTCCTTCGTGGACTGACTTTAAGAATTATCTTAAGCACAAACGAAAGGAGATGACTGTGGAGGAACTTGTTGTTCGTCTTCGTATTGAAGAGGACAACAGAATTGCTCAAAAAGGTAGCCTTGGTCAAGCTCTGGCTAAAGCTAATGTTGTGGAAGTTGGGCAATCCTCCAAGGGCAACAAGAATAAAGGGAAAAAGGACAAAGGGAAAGCGAAGGTGGATCTTGGACCTAAAAAGGGGGCTGTGAAAAAGAAGCCTGCGCCTTTTTCTGGTATTTGTTACAACTGTCAAGAGACAGGCCACCGCGCCAACCAATGCAAGAAGCCTAAGCGTGAGCGTGCGCATATGGTGGATGAGGATGGCATGCCTCTCGTAGCAATGATAACTGAGCAAGGTGCTATGGTTGATGATGAAGTCAACGTGGTGGGCGACAACCCACCTGGATGGTTCGTTGACACTGGTGCAACCCGCCATGTTTGTGGAGACAAGGCTCTTTTCTCTACATTCAAGGAACTTGCGGGTGATGACAAGCTTTACATGGGAAATAAAGCTACTGCCGACATCAAGGGTGAAGGCGATGTGATATTGAGGATGACTTCGGGGAAGGACCTCACGTTGAGCAAGGTGTTGTATGTGCCAGACATACGCAAGAATCTCGTCTCGGGATGGATGCTCAACAAGTTTGGATTTCGTCTAGTGTTTGAATCGGACAAGTTTGTTCTTTCTAGGCGTGGAATGTTTGTAGGAAAGGGCTATGCCCTCAATGGTATGTTCAAAATGAATGTAATGGTTGTTAACACTTCAATGAATAAAACTCCTACTACTTCTATTTATATGCTTGAGTCTTCTAATGTTTGGCATGGTAGACTAGGACATGTAAATTTTAAATCAATGCGTCGTTTGATTAAATTGGATAGCATACCAACATTCCACATTGAATCCGATTCTAAATGCGAAGCATGTGTTGAATCCAAACTAACACGATCATCTTTCAAATCGGTTGAACGAATAACCGAACCTCTTGATTTAATTCACACCGATGTTTGTGACTTAAAGGCAATTCCTACAGTTGGTGGGAATAAATATTTCATCACGTTTATTGATGATTGCACCAAGTATTGCTACGTATACTTACTCAAAAGTAAGGATGAGGCAATAGATAAGTTTACCTTATACAAAAATGAAGTTGAGAATCAACTTAAAAAGAAAATTAAGGCCGTAAGAAGCGACCGAGGTGGTGAATATGTTGCACCTTTTGCGGATTTATGCGCAAAAAGTGGCATAATACATGAGTGTACACCACCTTATTCCCCACAATCAAATGGCACCGCGGAACGAAAGAACCGCACATTGAAAGAAATGATGAATGCCATGTTGATAAGTTCGGGAGTGAACCGTGAAATGTGGGGGGATGCCATTCTTTCGGCCAATTATCTTTTAAATAGGATACCTCTAAAGACTAGGGACGAGACTCCCTATGAGTTATGGAAAGGTAGAAAACCTTCATACAAATACTTGAAAGTGTGGGGGTGCCTAGCCAAGGTGACTGTACCACCTCCTAAGGCTCTTAGGATAGGCCCCAAAACTGTTGATTGCATATTTATTGGTTATGCACATCAAAGCACGGCGCATCGTTTTCTTGTGTTTGATTCCAAGAATCCAGATGTACACAACAACACTTTCATGGAGGTAAACCCTAATGGTGTCGAGTATTTTGAACATGTGTTTCCTATGCTAGGACAAACACATGTTAGTTCATCAAGACTAATTAACGATGACCAGGCAGGTCCATCAACATTGGTTGACGATGAATTTCAAGAAGAAAGACATGAACGACCTGAGGTTGAGGAGGGTGACCTTAGAAGAAGCAAAAGACCAAGGGTTGCAAAATCATTTGGTCCAGACTTCTTGAGTTACATGGTTGAGGGTGAGCCCAACACCTACCGCGAAGCGGTCTCCTCATCAGAAGGACCTCAATGGAAAGAAGCAATTAAGAATGAAATTGACTCTATATTGCAAAATCATACTTGGGAGTTAGTAGATCTTCCACCGGGTTGTAAACCCCTTGGATATCGTTGGATATTCAAGAAGAAGATGAAAACTGATGGAAGTATTGATAAATACAAGGCAAGATTAGTGATCAAAGGATTTAGACAAAAGGAAGGTCTAGATTACTTTGATACTTATTCGCCTGTAACTCGAATAACCTCTATAAGATTGGTTCTTGCTATTGCGGCTTTGAGAAATTTGGATGTTCACCAAATGGATGTAAAGACTGCATTTCTAAATGGCGATTTAGAAGAAGAAATTTACATGCAGCAACCCGAGGGTTTCTCTGCCCCAGGTCAAGAGGGCAAAGTATGTAAATTAGTCAAGTCTTTGTATGGCTTGAAGCAAGCTCCAAAACAATGGCACCATAAATTTGATCAAGTCATGCTTGATAATGGTTTCAAAATAAATGAGTGCGACAAATGTGTTTATTGCAAAGACACGCCAGGAGGTTATGTGATCTTATGTCTCTATGTGGATGATATGCTTATCGTTGGGAGTAATGATAAGATGGTTAAAACCACTAAAGACATGTTGAAAGCGAGATTTGACATGAAAGACATGGG
This sequence comes from Ambrosia artemisiifolia, assembly GCA_032199755.1. Lineage (NCBI taxonomy): Eukaryota > Viridiplantae > Streptophyta > Magnoliopsida > Asterales > Asteraceae > Ambrosia > Ambrosia artemisiifolia. Next base: position 5,774,171 of record CM063520.1, on the reverse strand, counting down.
TCTAGCGGATGTTATTCTAGGAGTAAAAATCCTTAGAACCCAATATGGTCTTGTTCTAACTCAATCTCATTATGTGGACAAAATCCTTGAAAAATTCAATTCAGGAGATAAGGCTATAGCTCGTTCTCCTATTGATACCACCCACCATCTAGTTAAAAATAGAGGAAAGGGTGTTGCTCAGGTAGAGTATTCAAGGATCATTGGCAGTCTAATGTATCTAATGACATGTACTAGACCCGACTTAGCATACGCGGTGAGTAAGCTAAGTAGATATACAAGTAATCCAAGTGATGAACATTGGAAAAGTATAACAAGGGTGCTTAGATACATAAGATTCACACGGGACTATGGACTGCATTATACCCGCGATCCAGCAGTGATTGAAGGATACACTGATGCGAACTGGATCTCGGATATAAAAGATTCCAAATCAACAAGTGGTTACGTGTTTACACTTGCGGGGGCTGCTATATCTTGGAAGTCTTCGAAGCAAACGGTTATAGCACGCTCCACGATGGAATCGGAATTTATCGCTTTAGATAAATCTGGAGAAGAGGCGGAGTGGTTACGTCAATTTGTGGAGGATATTCCAAGATGGAGTAAACCTTTACCAGCCATTTGCATACATTGTGACAGCCGATCGGCGATTGGTAGAGCTCAAAGTTCAATGTACAATGGCAAATCGAGGCATATAAGACGTAGACATAACACGATACGACAACTACTCTCAACGGGTGTTATCACGATTGACTATGTGAAGTCAAAAGATAACATTGCGGACCCGTTAACGAAAGGCTTAAGCAAAGAGGTAGTACATAAGTCGTCAAGAGGAATGGGACTAAAGCCCACGCAAAAAGGGAGTATGAGGGAAACCTAACCTAGTTGACTGGAGATCCCAAGATCTAGGTTCAATAGGACAACTTAATCATATGACCAAAAGGGAGTCACTGTGGGGGGCACCCCAAAACACTAAAGGGAGTTATACTTCCTAGTCCATTCCATATCAGTGACAGTGTGTTGAGGTTAAGCATACATAAGTTAATGATTGTGGTAAATCAATTTAACTTTTGCTTTTAATGATTCATGGGAATCACCTATGTTAGAGAGAAGTAGGGTCGCTTCGAATGGATTTGTGGGGAGGCGCAAATCCTAGAGCTCTCGCAGAACCAGGAGTGTCCATGACCATAAAGGACACGACAATGAGGAGTTGACTAAACCAAGTGGGGTGTTGTGTGAAGTGTATTGTCGTTTACACAAACGGGGGACAGTTCAAAGACATCAAGTTCTACTGACCGCTAGTAAGCTAAGTATGCTTCACAAAGGAAGGTTCAAAGGCAAAACCTACCTATCCTGCAACATTCTACTGTCGAATTGTATCATGGAAACATGTAAGAACGGATCGATCTCCATTCATGTGGGGGATTGTTGGAAATTTGGTGAAAATAGTATTTTCACAAAATATGGGAAAATGATTTTTCCCTAACTTTGGACTAAAATATATATTTGAAACAGATGGTTATTTATATATTTCTTTGTGGGTTTGTGTTCTATGTTGTGAGAGCTTCGCAACGAACCAAACCATGTCCAAAATGGAGCTAAGATGAATGAGATATCGATGCTCAAAGATTGGTGAATGATGCACTTGATGCTGAAATGAAACAAAGTGGAACTTGTCCCACATAGGAGGAGTGATGATACCATGAGTGGTATATAAGGAGGAACACTCCTTCCTAATTGTTTCATGGGAGCTCACACTGTGGAACTCGCGAAGGGTGCGGAGCACCCCAACTCGCACTCGCACTCGCACACGCACTCGCACACGCGCGTGGCGTGGGCGATGGGCGCAATGTGGCGCTTTGATGGCGCACTTTGCACTTCGCACACTCGCATCACCGCGAGCCGCTTGAGAGCCGCCTTAGTATTTTTGAACAAAGGCTCGTGGTCCTTAGCCTAGGACCAGTGGCAGTAGATGCGCGCGGGCACGAGCAAACAACCAGGTAGCGCCCTGGTCAGCGCTAGAGTGACGTAAAACGTAAAAGACGTTGTGCGCAGTAGCGCGTGCTAGCTTCCACTGACGTAGATTGGGACTTACGTTGTGCGCATGCGCGCAGGTATACGCGCGCGCGCGGAGTCTCCAAGCTCCTCAGCAGCAACAGTTCAGAAATGTAACAGTCAGTCAAACAGTTTCGTCTGAAACTTTAAGAACGTAATAAATGCCATTGAAGACGTTCAATGACATTTATTTTTCGTTTTTAATGCCTTCCGAAACTGATTGGGATTGAACTCCTATAAATACCAAGGAGACCCTTGGTTGGAGACACACTTCTAACACACTGTTCTATTCTTCACCTCTCTTGCCTTCTCCAGCAATTCTTTTTCGTGTTCTTCTTGCTGTTTCAGGTACATTTCGGGTCAGAGTCTTCTCCGGCAGCAATCTTGCTGTTCCGGCTGTTGTACCCTGGGAAACAAAACGAGTTCTTGTTAATAGGCTCGGAATTTGTTTTAAGGGCCCCGTGTTCAACACGATCCTCAGCCATCTTGTCTTTGTTGTTTCTAATTTCTTCTTGTATTTCGATTCTTTAAAGTTGTAATTGTATTTTAATTTCTGCATTCGTTTCTTATTTAGTTGTAATCGTAATATTATTTGTTTTTATTTATTTTATATACGAGCGGTTCCTACAATCTTAAAACAAATTTTTAAAACACCGTTCGTGTATAATAAAAACCTTTCTAATTGTGATTCAAACCAGTTCTGTCTCACTTAGTTTGTGTTTTAAAAACAGATTTTTGGTTTTTCGAATCATTATAACTTACTGTTTGTCTTCAAAGTTGGACTTAGAAGCCTACGGATTGTTATTTTGTTAGAAAACAAGAATCGGTTACATCTAAAACCTTTGTCTAAAACTCGAAATAAAAACTTTCTGTTGGACTTCAAAGTTGGACTTAGAAGCCACAGTTTGTTCTTATTTTGTCTTAAAAGTTGACATTTTTTTTTATAAACAGGTTAAGTTTTATAAACTGAAAATATATAACGTTTTTGGTTAAAATTTTCAGAATGTCGACTAGTGACAACAACAACAACGTGAACCAAGCGGTCATTGGTACCCCTTTGCCTACCAACACAGTGGGAGCGTCCACTGTGGCCAATCATGCTGAAAAACCTAAGAAGTTCTCGGGTTTGAACTTCAAAAGGTGGCAACAGAAGATGTTCTTCTACTTGACCACTTTGAACCTTGCGAGGTTCTTGACTGAAACCGCTCCCCTACCTAAGGATGGGGAGAACGACGTTCAATTTCAGAGCGCGTTAGATGCTTGGAAGCATTCGGATTTCTTGTGTCGTAACTATGTGTTAAACGGCCTAGTGGATGGATTGTATAATGTTTATTATACAATAAAGACTGCCAAGGAATTATGGGAGTCTTTAGACAAGAAGTATAAAACGGAGGATGCTGGAACGAAGAAATTCGTTGTAGCCCGTTTCTTGGACTACAAAATGGTTGATTCCAAGACTGTGATGAACCAAGTCCAAGAGTTGCAAATTATACTTCATGACATCCATGCGGAAGGCATGACACTTAGTGAGACATTTCAAGTGGCAGCAATGATTGAAAAGTTACCTCCTTCGTGGACTGACTTTAAGAATTATCTTAAGCACAAACGAAAGGAGATGACTGTGGAGGAACTTGTTGTTCGTCTTCGTATTGAAGAGGACAACAGAATTGCTCAAAAAGGTAGCCTTGGTCAAGCTCTGGCTAAAGCTAATGTTGTGGAAGTTGGGCAATCCTCCAAGGGCAACAAGAATAAAGGGAAAAAGGACAAAGGGAAAGCGAAGGTGGATCTTGGACCTAAAAAGGGGGCTGTGAAAAAGAAGCCTGCGCCTTTTTCTGGTATTTGTTACAACTGTCAAGAGACAGGCCACCGCGCCAACCAATGCAAGAAGCCTAAGCGTGAGCGTGCGCATATGGTGGATGAGGATGGCATGCCTCTCGTAGCAATGATAACTGAGCAAGGTGCTATGGTTGATGATGAAGTCAACGTGGTGGGCGACAACCCACCTGGATGGTTCGTTGACACTGGTGCAACCCGCCATGTTTGTGGAGACAAGGCTCTTTTCTCTACATTCAAGGAACTTGCGGGTGATGACAAGCTTTACATGGGAAATAAAGCTACTGCCGACATCAAGGGTGAAGGCGATGTGATATTGAGGATGACTTCGGGGAAGGACCTCACGTTGAGCAAGGTGTTGTATGTGCCAGACATACGCAAGAATCTCGTCTCGGGATGGATGCTCAACAAGTTTGGATTTCGTCTAGTGTTTGAATCGGACAAGTTTGTTCTTTCTAGGCGTGGAATGTTTGTAGGAAAGGGCTATGCCCTCAATGGTATGTTCAAAATGAATGTAATGGTTGTTAACACTTCAATGAATAAAACTCCTACTACTTCTATTTATATGCTTGAGTCTTCTAATGTTTGGCATGGTAGACTAGGACATGTAAATTTTAAATCAATGCGTCGTTTGATTAAATTGGATAGCATACCAACATTCCACATTGAATCCGATTCTAAATGCGAAGCATGTGTTGAATCCAAACTAACACGATCATCTTTCAAATCGGTTGAACGAATAACCGAACCTCTTGATTTAATTCACACCGATGTTTGTGACTTAAAGGCAATTCCTACAGTTGGTGGGAATAAATATTTCATCACGTTTATTGATGATTGCACCAAGTATTGCTACGTATACTTACTCAAAAGTAAGGATGAGGCAATAGATAAGTTTACCTTATACAAAAATGAAGTTGAGAATCAACTTAAAAAGAAAATTAAGGCCGTAAGAAGCGACCGAGGTGGTGAATATGTTGCACCTTTTGCGGATTTATGCGCAAAAAGTGGCATAATACATGAGTGTACACCACCTTATTCCCCACAATCAAATGGCACCGCGGAACGAAAGAACCGCACATTGAAAGAAATGATGAATGCCATGTTGATAAGTTCGGGAGTGAACCGTGAAATGTGGGGGGATGCCATTCTTTCGGCCAATTATCTTTTAAATAGGATACCTCTAAAGACTAGGGACGAGACTCCCTATGAGTTATGGAAAGGTAGAAAACCTTCATACAAATACTTGAAAGTGTGGGGGTGCCTAGCCAAGGTGACTGTACCACCTCCTAAGGCTCTTAGGATAGGCCCCAAAACTGTTGATTGCATATTTATTGGTTATGCACATCAAAGCACGGCGCATCGTTTTCTTGTGTTTGATTCCAAGAATCCAGATGTACACAACAACACTTTCATGGAGGTAAACCCTAATGGTGTCGAGTATTTTGAACATGTGTTTCCTATGCTAGGACAAACACATGTTAGTTCATCAAGACTAATTAACGATGACCAGGCAGGTCCATCAACATTGGTTGACGATGAATTTCAAGAAGAAAGACATGAACGACCTGAGGTTGAGGAGGGTGACCTTAGAAGAAGCAAAAGACCAAGGGTTGCAAAATCATTTGGTCCAGACTTCTTGAGTTACATGGTTGAGGGTGAGCCCAACACCTACCGCGAAGCGGTCTCCTCATCAGAAGGACCTCAATGGAAAGAAGCAATTAAGAATGAAATTGACTCTATATTGCAAAATCATACTTGGGAGTTAGTAGATCTTCCACCGGGTTGTAAACCCCTTGGATATCGTTGGATATTCAAGAAGAAGATGAAAACTGATGGAAGTATTGATAAATACAAGGCAAGATTAGTGATCAAAGGATTTAGACAAAAGGAAGGTCTAGATTACTTTGATACTTATTCGCCTGTAACTCGAATAACCTCTATAAGATTGGTTCTTGCTATTGCGGCTTTGAGAAATTTGGATGTTCACCAAATGGATGTAAAGACTGCATTTCTAAATGGCGATTTAGAAGAAGAAATTTACATGCAGCAACCCGAGGGTTTCTCTGCCCCAGGTCAAGAGGGCAAAGTATGTAAATTAGTCAAGTCTTTGTATGGCTTGAAGCAAGCTCCAAAACAATGGCACCATAAATTTGATCAAGTCATGCTTGATAATGGTTTCAAAATAAATGAGTGCGACAAATGTGTTTATTGCAAAGACACGCCAGGAGGTTATGTGATCTTATGTCTCTATGTGGATGATATGCTTATCGTTGGGAGTAATGATAAGATGGTTAAAACCACTAAAGACATGTTGAAAGCGAGATTTGACATGAAAGACATGGGTCTAGCGGATGTTATTCTAGGAGTAAAAATCCTTAGAACCCAATATGGTCTTGTTCTAACTCAATCTCATTATGTGGACAAAATCCTTGAAAAATTCAATTCAGGAGATAAGGCTATAGCTCGTTCTCCTATTGATACCACCCACCATCTAGTTAAAAATAGAGGAAAGGGTGTTGCTCAGGTAGAGTATTCAAGGATCATTGGCAGTCTAATGTATCTAATGACATGTACTAGACCCGACTTAGCATACGCGGTGAGTAAGCTAAGTAGATATACAAGTAATCCAAGTGATGAACATTGGAAAAGTATAACAAGGGTGCTTAGATACATAAGATTCACACGGGACTATGGACTGCATTATACCCGCGATCCAGCAGTGATTGAAGGATACACTGATGCGAACTGGATCTCGGATATAAAAGATTCCAAATCAACAAGTGGTTACGTGTTTACACTTGCGGGGGCTGCTATATCTTGGAAGTCTTCGAAGCAAACGGTTATAGCACGCTCCACGATGGAATCGGAATTTATCGCTTTAGATAAATCTGGAGAAGAGGCGGAGTGGTTACGTCAATTTGTGGAGGATATTCCAAGATGGAGTAAACCTTTACCAGCCATTTGCATACATTGTGACAGCCGATCGGCGATTGGTAGAGCTCAAAGTTCAATGTACAATGGCAAATCGAGGCATATAAGACGTAGACATAACACGATACGACAACTACTCTCAACGGGTGTTATCACGATTGACTATGTGAAGTCAAAAGATAACATTGCGGACCCGTTAACGAAAGGCTTAAGCAAAGAGGTAGTACATAAGTCGTCAAGAGGAATGGGACTAAAGCCCACGCAAAAAGGGAGTATGAGGGAAACCTAACCTAGTTGACTGGAGATCCCAAGATCTAGGTTCAATAGGACAACTTAATCATATGACCAAAAGGGAGTCACTGTGGGGGGCACCCCAAAACACTAAAGGGAGTTATACTTCCTAGTCCATTCCATATCAGTGACAGTGTGTTGAGGTTAAGCATACATAAGTTAATGATTGTGGTAAATCAATTTAACTTTTGCTTTTAATGATTCATGGGAATCACCTATGTTAGAGAGAAGTAGGGTCGCTTCGAATGGATTTGTGGGGAGGCGCAAATCCTAGAGCTCTCGCAGAACCAGGAGTGTCCATGACCATAAAGGACACGACAATGAGGAGTTGACTAAACCAAGTGGGGTGTTGTGTGAAGTGTATTGTCGTTTACACAAACGGGGGACAGTTCAAAGACATCAAGTTCTACTGACCGCTAGTAAGCTAAGTATGCTTCACAAAGGAAGGTTCAAAGGCAAAACCTACCTATCCTGCAACATTCTACTGTCGAATTGTATCATGGAAACATGTAAGAACGGATCGATCTCCATTCATGTGGGGGATTGTTGGAAATTTGGTGAAAATAGTATTTTCACAAAATATGGGAAAATGATTTTTCCCTAACTTTGGACTAAAATATATATTTGAAACAGATGGTTATTTATATATTTCTTTGTGGGTTTGTGTTCTATGTTGTGAGAGCTTCGCAACGAACCAAACCATGTCCAAAATGGAGCTAAGATGAATGAGATATCGATGCTCAAAGATTGGTGAATGATGCACTTGATGCTGAAATGAAACAAAGTGGAACTTGTCCCACATAGGAGGAGTGATGATACCATGAGTGGTATATAAGGAGGAACACTCCTTCCTAATTGTTTCATGGGAGCTCACACTGTGGAACTCGCGAAGGGTGCGGAGCACCCCAACTCGCACTCGCACTCGCACACGCACTCGCACACGCGCGTGGCGTGGGCGATGGGCGCAATGTGGCGCTTTGATGGCGCACTTTGCACTTCGCACACTCGCATCACCGCGAGCCGCTTGAGAGCCGCCTTAGTATTTTTGAACAAAGGCTCGTGGTCCTTAGCCTAGGACCAGTGGCAGTAGATGCGCGCGGGCACGAGCAAACAACCAGGTAGCGCCCTGGTCAGCGCTAGAGTGACGTAAAACGTAAAAGACGTTGTGCGCAGTAGCGCGTGCTAGCTTCCACTGACGTAGATTGGGACTTACGTTGTGCGCATGCGCGCAGGTATACGCGCGCGCGCGGAGTCTCCAAGCTCCTCAGCAGCAACAGTTCAGAAATGTAACAGTCAGTCAAACAGTTTCGTCTGAAACTTTAAGAACGTAATAAATGCCATTGAAGACGTTCAATGACATTTATTTTTCGTTTTTAATGCCTTCCGAAACTGATTGGGATTGAACTCCTATAAATACCAAGGAGACCCTTGGTTGGAGACACACTTCTAACACACTGTTCTATTCTTCACCTCTCTTGCCTTCTCCAGCAATTCTTTTTCGTGTTCTTCTTGCTGTTTCAGGTACATTTCGGGTCAGAGTCTTCTCCGGCAGCAATCTTGCTGTTCCGGCTGTTGTACCCTGGGAAACAAAACGAGTTCTTGTTAATAGGCTCGGAATTTGTTTTAAGGGCCCCGTGTTCAACACGATCCTCAGCCATCTTGTCTTTGTTGTTTCTAATTTCTTCTTGTATTTCGATTCTTTAAAGTTGTAATTGTATTTTAATTTCTGCATTCGTTTCTTATTTAGTTGTAATCGTAATATTATTTGTTTTTATTTATTTTATATACGAGCGGTTCCTACAATCTTAAAACAAATTTTTAAAACACCGTTCGTGTATAATAAAAACCTTTCTAATTGTGATTCAAACCAGTTCTGTCTCACTTAGTTTGTGTTTTAAAAACAGATTTTTGGTTTTTCGAATCATTATAACTTACTGTTTGTCTTCAAAGTTGGACTTAGAAGCCTACGGATTGTTATTTTGTTAGAAAACAAGAATCGGTTACATCTAAAACCTTTGTCTAAAACTCGAAATAAAAACTTTCTGTTGGACTTCAAAGTTGGACTTAGAAGCCACAGTTTGTTCTTATTTTGTCTTAAAAGTTGACATTTTTTTTTATAAACAGGTTAAGTTTTATAAACTGAAAATATATAACGTTTTTGGTTAAAATTTTCAGAATGTCGACTAGTGACAACAACAACAACGTGAACCAAGCGGTCATTGGTACCCCTTTGCCTACCAACACAGTGGGAGCGTCCACTGTGGCCAATCATGCTGAAAAACCTGAGAAGTTCTCGGGTTTGAACTTCAAAAGGTGGCAACAGAAGATGTTCTTCTACTTGACCACTTTGAACCTTGCGAGGTTCTTGACTGAAACCGCTCCCCTACCTAAGGATGGGGAGAACGACGTTCAATTTCAGAGCGCGTTAGATGCTTGGAAGCATTCGGATTTCTTGTGTCGTAACTATGTGTTAAACGGCCTAGTGGATGGATTGTATAATGTTTATTATACAATAAAGACTGCCAAGGAATTATGGGAGTCTTTAGACAAGAAGTATAAAACGGAGGATGCTGGAACGAAGAAATTCGTTGTAGCCCGTTTCTTGGACTACAAAATGGTTGATTCCAAGACTGTGATGAACCAAGTCCAAGAGTTGCAAATTATACTTCATGACATCCATGCGGAAGGCATGACACTTAGTGAGACATTTCAAGTGGCAGCAATGATTGAAAAGTTACCTCCTTCGTGGACTGACTTTAAGAATTATCTTAAGCACAAACGAAAGGAGATGACTGTGGAGGAACTTGTTGTTCGTCTTCGTATTGAAGAGGACAACAGAATTGCTCAAAAAGGTAGCCTTGGTCAAGCTCTGGCTAAAGCTAATGTTGTGGAAGTTGGGCAATCCTCCAAGGGCAACAAGAATAAAGGGAAAAAGGACAAAGGGAAAGCGAAGGTGGATCTTGGACCTAAAAAGGGGGCTGTGAAAAAGAAGCCTGCGCCTTTTTCTGGTATTTGTTACAACTGTCAAGAGACAGGCCACCGCGCCAACCAATGCAAGAAGCCTAAGCGTGAGCGTGCGCATATGGTGGATGAGGATGGCATGCCTCTCGTAGCAATGATAACTGAGCAAGGTGCTATGGTTGATGATGAAGTCAACGTGGTGGGCGACAACCCACCTGGATGGTTCGTTGACACTGGTGCAACCCGCCATGTTTGTGGAGACAAGGCTCTTTTCTCTACATTCAAGGAACTTGCGGGTGATGACAAGCTTTACATGGGAAATAAAGCTACTGCCGACATCAAGGGTGAAGGCGATGTGATATTGAGGATGACTTCGGGGAAGGACCTCACGTTGAGCAAGGTGTTGTATGTGCCAGACATACGCAAGAATCTCGTCTCGGGATGGATGCTCAACAAGTTTGGATTTCGTCTAGTGTTTGAATCGGACAAGTTTGTTCTTTCTAGGCGTGGAATGTTTGTAGGAAAGGGCTATGCCCTCAATGGTATGTTCAAAATGAATGTAATGGTTGTTAACACTTCAATGAATAAAACTCCTACTACTTCTATTTATATGCTTGAGTCTTCTAATGTTTGGCATGGTAGACTAGGACATGTAAATTTTAAATCAATGCGTCGTTTGATTAAATTGGATAGCATACCAACATTCCACATTGAATCCGATTCTAAATGCGAAGCATGTGTTGAATCCAAACTAACACGATCATCTTTCAAATCGGTTGAACGAATAACCGAACCTCTTGATTTAATTCACACCGATGTTTGTGACTTAAAGGCAATTCCTACAGTTGGTGGGAATAAATATTTCATCACGTTTATTGATGATTGCACCAAGTATTGCTACGTATACTTACTCAAAAGTAAGGATGAGGCAATAGATAAGTTTACCTTATACAAAAATGAAGTTGAGAATCAACTTAAAAAGAAAATTAAGGCCGTAAGAAGCGACCGAGGTGGTGAATATGTTGCACCTTTTGCGGATTTATGCGCAAAAAGTGGCATAATACATGAGTGTACACCACCTTATTCCCCACAATCAAATGGCACCGCGGAACGAAAGAACCGCACATTGAAAGAAATGATGAATGCCATGTTGATAAGTTCGGGAGTGAACCGTGAAATGTGGGGGGATGCCATTCTTTCGGCCAATTATCTTTTAAATAGGATACCTCTAAAGACTAGGGACGAGACTCCCTATGAGTTATGGAAAGGTAGAAAACCTTCATACAAATACTTGAAAGTGTGGGGGTGCCTAGCCAAGGTGACTGTACCACCTCCTAAGGCTCTTAGGATAGGCCCCAAAACTGTTGATTGCATATTTATTGGTTATGCACATCAAAGCACGGCGCATCGTTTTCTTGTGTTTGATTCCAAGAATCCAGATGTACACAACAACACTTTCATGGAGGTAAACCCTAATGGTGTCGAGTATTTTGAACATGTGTTTCCTATGCTAGGACAAACACATGTTAGTTCATCAAGACTAATTAACGATGACCAGGCAGGTCCATCAACATTGGTTGACGATGAATTTCAAGAAGAAAGACATGAACGACCTGAGGTTGAGGAGGGTGACCTTAGAAGAAGCAAAAGACCAAGGGTTGCAAAATCATTTGGTCCAGACTTCTTGAGTTACATGGTTGAGGGTGAGCCCAACACCTACCGCGAAGCGGTCTCCTCATCAGAAGGACCTCAATGGAAAGAAGCAATTAAGAATGAAATTGACTCTATATTGCAAAATCATACTTGGGAGTTAGTAGATCTTCCACCGGGTTGTAAACCCCTTGGATATCGTTGGATATTCAAGAAGAAGATGAAAACTGATGGAAGTATTGATAAATACCAGGCAAGATTAGTGATCAAAGGATTTAGACAAAAGGAAGGTCTAGATTACTTTGATACTTATTCGCCTGTAACTCGAATAACCTCTATAAGATTGGTTCTTGCTATTGCGGCTTTGAGAAATTTGGATGTTCACCAAATGGATGTAAAGACTGCATTTCTAAATGGCGATTTAGAAGAAGAAATTTACATGCAGCAACCCGAGGGTTTCTCTGCCCCAGGTCAAGAGGGCAAAGTATGTAAATTAGTCAAGTCTTTGTATGGCTTGAAGCAAGCTCCAAAACAATGGCACCATAAATTTGATCAAGTCATGCTTGATAATGGTTTCAAAATAAATGAGTGCGACAAATGTGTTTATTGCAAAGACACGCCAGGAGGTTATGTGATCTTATGTCTCTATGTGGATGATATGCTTATCGTTGGGAGTAATGATAAGATGGTTAAAACCACTAAAGACATGTTGAAAGCGAGATTTGACATGAAAGACATGGGTCTAGCGGATGTTATTCTAGGAGTAAAAATCCTTAGAACCCAATATGGTCTTGTTCTAACTCAATCTCATTATGTGGACAAAATCCTTGAAAAATTCAATTCAGGAGATAAGGCTATAGCTCGTTCTCCTATTGATACCACCCACCATCTAGTTAAAAATAGAGGAAAGGGTGTTGCTCAGGTAGAGTATTCAAGGATCATTGGCAGTCTAATGTATCTAATGACATGTACTAGACCCGACTTAGCATACGCGGTGAGTAAGCTAAGTAGATATACAAGTAATCCAAGTGATGAACATTGGAAAAGTATAACAAGGGTGCTTAGATACATAAGATTCACACGGGACTATGGACTGCATTATACCCGCGATCCAGCAGTGATTGAAGGATACACTGATGCGAACTGGATCTCGGATATAAAAGATTCCAAATCAACAAGTGGTTACGTGTTTACACTTGCGGGGGCTGCTATATCTTGGAAGTCTTCGAAGCAAACGGTTATAGCACGCTCCACGATGGAATCGGAATTTATCGCTTTAGATAAATCTGGAGAAGAGGCGGAGTGGTTACGTCAATTTGTGGAGGATATTCCAAGATGGAGTAAACCTTTACCAGCCATTTGCATACATTGTGACAGCCGATCGGCGATTGGTAGAGCTCAAAGTTCAATGTACAATGGCAAATCGAGGCATATAAGACGTAGACATAACACGATACGACAACTACTCTCAACGGGTGTTATCACGATTGACTATGTGAAGTCAAAAGATAACATTGCGGACCCGTTAACGAAAGGCTTAAGCAAAGAGGTAGTACATAAGTCGTCAAGAGGAATGGGACTAAAGCCCACGCAAAAAGGGAGTATGAGGGAAACCTAACCTAGTTGACTGGAGATCCCAAGATCTAGGTTCAATAGGACAACTTAATCATATGACCAAAAGGGAGTCACTGTGGGGGGCACCCCAAAACACTAAAGGGAGTTATACTTCCTAGTCCATTCCATATCAGTGACAGTGTGTTGAGGTTAAGCATACATAAGTTAATGATTGTGGTAAATCAATTTAACTTTTGCTTTTAATGATTCATGGGAATCACCTATGTTAGAGAGAAGTAGGGTCGCTTCGAATGGATTTGTGGGGAGGCGCAAATCCTAGAGCTCTCGCAGAACCAGGAGTGTCCATGACCATAAAGGACACGACAATGAGGAGTTGACTAAACCAAGTGGGGTGTTGTGTGAAGTGTATTGTCGTTTACACAAACGGGGGACAGTTCAAAGACATCAAGTTCTACTGACCGCTAGTAAGCTAAGTATGCTTCACAAAGGAAGGTTCAAAGGCAAAACCTACCTATCCTGCAACATTCTACTGTCGAATTGTATCATGGAAACATGTAAGAACGGATCGATCTCCATTCATGTGGGGGATTGTTGGAAATTTGGTGAAAATAGTATTTTCACAAAATATGGGAAAATGATTTTTCCCTAACTTTGGACTAAAATATATATTTGAAACAGATGGTTATTTATATATTTCTTTGTGGGTTTGTGTTCTATGTTGTGAGAGCTTCGCAACGAACCAAACCATGTCCAAAATGGAGCTAAGATGAATGAGATATCGATGCTCAAAGATTGGTGAATGATGCACTTGATGCTGAAATGAAACAAAGTGGAACTTGTCCCACATAGGAGGAGTGATGATACCATGAGTGGTATATAAGGAGGAACACTCCTTCCTAATTGTTTCATGGGAGCTCACACTGTGGAACTCGCGAAGGGTGCGGAGCACCCCAACTCGCACTCGCACTCGCACACGCACTCGCACACGCGCGTGGCGTGGGCGATGGGCGCAATGTGGCGCTTTGATGGCGCACTTTGCACTTCGCACACTCGCATCACCGCGAGCCGCTTGAGAGCCGCCTTAGTATTTTTGAACAAAGGCTCGTGGTCCTTAGCCTAGGACCAGTGGCAGTAGATGCGCGCGGGCACGAGCAAACAACCAGGTAGCGCCCTGGTCAGCGCTAGAGTGACGTAAAACGTAAAAGACGTTGTGCGCAGTAGCGCGTGCTAGCTTCCACTGACGTAGATTGGGACTTACGTTGTGCGCATGCGCGCAGGTATACGCGCGCGCGCGGAGTCTCCAAGCTCCTCAGCAGCAACAGTTCAGAAATGTAACAGTCAGTCAAACAGTTTCGTCTGAAACTTTAAGAACGTAATAAATGCCATTGAAGACGTTCAATGACATTTATTTTTCGTTTTTAATGCCTTCCGAAACTGATTGGGATTGAACTCCTATAAATACCAAGGAGACCCTTGGTTGGAGACACACTTCTAACACACTGTTCTATTCTTCACCTCTCTTGCCTTCTCCAGCAATTCTTTTTCGTGTTCTTCTTGCTGTTTCAGGTACATTTCGGGTCAGAGTCTTCTCCGGCAGCAATCTTGCTGTTCCGGCTGTTGTACCCTGGGAAACAAAACGAGTTCTTGTTAATAGGCTCGGAATTTGTTTTAAGGGCCCCGTGTTCAACACGATCCTCAGCCATCTTGTCTTTGTTGTTTCTAATTTCTTCTTGTATTTCGATTCTTTAAAGTTGTAATTGTATTTTAATTTCTGCATTCGTTTCTTATTTAGTTGTAATCGTAATATTATTTGTTTTTATTTATTTTATATACGAGCGGTTCCTACAATCTTAAAACAAATTTTTAAAACACCGTTCGTGTATAATAAAAACCTTTCTAATTGTGATTCAAACCAGTTCTGTCTCACTTAGTTTGTGTTTTAAAAACAGATTTTTGGTTTTTCGAATCATTATAACTTACTGTTTGTCTTCAAAGTTGGACTTAGAAGCCTACGGATTGTTATTTTGTTAGAAAACAAGAATCGGTTACATCTAAAACCTTTGTCTAAAACTCGAAATAAAAACTTTCTGTTGGACTTCAAAGTTGGACTTAGAAGCCACAGTTTGTTCTTATTTTGTCTTAAAAGTTGACATTTTTTTTTATAAACAGGTTAAGTTTTATAAACTGAAAATATATAACGTTTTTGGTTAAAATTTTCAGAATGTCGACTAGTGACAACAACAACAACGTGAACCAAGCGGTCATTGGTACCCCTTTGCCTACCAACACAGTGGGAGCGTCCACTGTGGCCAATCATGCTGAAAAACCTGAGAAGTTCTCGGGTTTGAACTTCAAAAGGTGGCAACAGAAGATGTTCTTCTACTTGACCACTTTGAACCTTGCGAGGTTCTTGACTGAAACCGCTCCCCTACCTAAGGATGGGGAGAACGACGTTCAATTTCAGAGCGCGTTAGATGCTTGGAAGCATTCGGATTTCTTGTGTCGTAACTATGTGTTAAACGGCCTAGTGGATGGATTGTATAATGTTTATTATACAATAAAGACTGCCAAGGAATTATGGGAGTCTTTAGACAAGAAGTATAAAACGGAGGATGCTGGAACGAAGAAATTCGTTGTAGCCCGTTTCTTGGACTACAAAATGGTTGATTCCAAGACTGTGATGAACCAAGTCCAAGAGTTGCAAATTATACTTCATGACATCCATGCGGAAGGCATGACACTTAGTGAGACATTTCAAGTGGCAGCAATGATTGAAAAGTTACCTCCTTCGTGGACTGACTTTAAGAATTATCTTAAGCACAAACGAAAGGAGATGACTGTGGAGGAACTTGTTGTTCGTCTTCGTATTGAAGAGGACAACAGAATTGCTCAAAAAGGTAGCCTTGGTCAAGCTCTGGCTAAAGCTAATGTTGTGGAAGTTGGGCAATCCTCCAAGGGCAACAAGAATAAAGGGAAAAAGGACAAAGGGAAAGCGAAGGTGGATCTTGGACCTAAAAAGGGGGCTGTGAAAAAGAAGCCTGCGCCTTTTTCTGGTATTTGTTACAACTGTCAAGAGACAGGCCACCGCGCCAACCAATGCAAGAAGCCTAAGCGTGAGCGTGCGCATATGGTGGATGAGGATGGCATGCCTCTCGTAGCAATGATAACTGAGCAAGGTGCTATGGTTGATGATGAAGTCAACGTGGTGGGCGACAACCCACCTGGATGGTTCGTTGACACTGGTGCAACCCGCCATGTTTGTGGAGACAAGGCTCTTTTCTCTACATTCAAGGAACTTGCGGGTGATGACAAGCTTTACATGGGAAATAAAGCTACTGCCGACATCAAGGGTGAAGGCGATGTGATATTGAGGATGACTTCGGGGAAGGACCTCACGTTGAGCAAGGTGTTGTATGTGCCAGACATACGCAAGAATCTCGTCTCGGGATGGATGCTCAACAAGTTTGGATTTCGTCTAGTGTTTGAATCGGACAAGTTTGTTCTTTCTAGGCGTGGAATGTTTGTAGGAAAGGGCTATGCCCTCAATGGTATGTTCAAAATGAATGTAATGGTTGTTAACACTTCAATGAATAAAACTCCTACTACTTCTATTTATATGCTTGAGTCTTCTAATGTTTGGCATGGTAGACTAGGACATGTAAATTTTAAATCAATGCGTCGTTTGATTAAATTGGATAGCATACCAACATTCCACATTGAATCCGATTCTAAATGCGAAGCATGTGTTGAATCCAAACTAACACGATCATCTTTCAAATCGGTTGAACGAATAACCGAACCTCTTGATTTAATTCACACCGATGTTTGTGACTTAAAGGCAATTCCTACAGTTGGTGGGAATAAATATTTCATCACGTTTATTGATGATTGCACCAAGTATTGCTACGTATACTTACTCAAAAGTAAGGATGAGGCAATAGATAAGTTTACCTTATACAAAAATGAAGTTGAGAATCAACTTAAAAAGAAAATTAAGGCCGTAAGAAGCGACCGAGGTGGTGAATATGTTGCACCTTTTGCGGATTTATGCGCAAAAAGTGGCATAATACATGAGTGTACACCACCTTATTCCCCACAATCAAATGGCACCGCGGAACGAAAGAACCGCACATTGAAAGAAATGATGAATGCCATGTTGATAAGTTCGGGAGTGAACCGTGAAATGTGGGGGGATGCCATTCTTTCGCCAATTATCTTTTAAATAGGATACCTCTAAAGACTAGGGACGAGACTCCCTATGAGTTATGGAAAGGTAGAAAACCTTCATACAAATACTTGAAAGTGTGGGGGTGCCTAGCCAAGGTGACTGTACCACCTCCTAAGGCTCTTAGGATAGGCCCCAAAACTGTTGATTGCATATTTATTGGTTATGCACATCAAAGCACGGCGCATCGTTTTCTTGTGTTTGATTCCAAGAATCCAGATGTACACAACAACACTTTCATGGAGGTAAACCCTAATGGTGTCGAGTATTTTGAACATGTGTTTCCTATGCTAGGACAAACACATGTTAGTTCATCAAGACTAATTAACGATGACCAGGCAGGTCCATCAACATTGGTTGACGATGAATTCAAGAAGAAAGACATGAACGACCTGAGGTTGAGGAGGGTGACCTTAGAAGAAGCAAAAGACCAAGGGTTGCAAAATCATTTGGTCCAGACTTCTTGAGTTAATGGTGGTTGAGGGTGAGCCCAACACCTACCGCGAAGCGGTCTCCTCATCAGAAGGACCTCAATGGAAAGAAGCAATTAAGAATGAAATTGACTCTATATTGCAAAATCATACTTGGGAGTTAGTAGATCTTCCACCGGGTTGTAAACCCCTTGGATATCGTTGGATATTCAAGAAGAAGATGAAAACTGATGGAAGTATTGATAAATACAAGGCAAGATTAGTGATCAAAGGATTTAGACAAAAGGAAGGTCTAGATTACTTTGATACTTATTCGCCTGTAACTCGAATAACCTCTATAAGATTGGTTCTTGCTATTGCGGCTTTGAGAAATTTGGATGTTCACCAAATGGATGTAAAGACTGCATTTCTAAATGGCGATTTAGAAGAAGAAATTTACATGCAGCAACCCGAGGGTTTCTCTGCCCCAGGTCAAGAGGGCAAAGTATGTAAATTAGTCAAGTCTTTGTATGGCTTGAAGCAAGCTCCAAAACAATGGCACCATAAATTTGATCAAGTCATGCTTGATAATGGTTTCAAAATAAATGAGTGCGACAAATGTGTTTATTGCAAAGACACGCCAGGAGGTTATGTGATCTTATGTCTCTATGTGGATGATATGCTTATCGTTGGGAGTAATGATAAGATGGTTAAAACCACTAAAGACATGTTGAAAGCGAGATTTGACATGAAAGACATGGGTCTAGCGGATGTTATTCTAGGAGTAAAAATCCTTAGAACCCAATATGGTCTTGTTCTAACTCAATCTCATTATGTGGACAAAATCCTTGAAAAATTCAATTCAGGAGATAAGGCTATAGCTCGTTCTCCTATTGATACCACCCACCATCTAGTTAAAAATAGAGGAAAGGGTGTTGCTCAGGTAGAGTATTCAAGGATCATTGGCAGTCTAATGTATCTAATGACATGTACTAGACCCGACTTAGCATACGCGGTGAGTAAGCTAAGTAGATATACAAGTAATCCAAGTGATGAACATTGGAAAAGTATAACAAGGGTGCTTAGATACATAAGATTCACACGGGACTATGGACTGCATTATACCCGCGATCCAGCAGTGATTGAAGGATACACTGATGCGAACTGGATCTCGGATATAAAAGATTCCAAATCAACAAGTGGTTACGTGTTTACACTTGCGGGGGCTGCTATATCTTGGAAGTCTTCGAAGCAAACGGTTATAGCACGCTCCACGATGGAATCGGAATTTATCGCTTTAGATAAATCTGGAGAAGAGGCGGAGTGGTTACGTCAATTTGTGGAGGATATTCCAAGATGGAGTAAACCTTTACCAGCCATTTGCATACATTGTGACAGCCGATCGGCGATTGGTAGAGCTCAAAGTTCAATGTACAATGGCAAATCGAGGCATATAAGACGTAGACATAACACGATACGACAACTACTCTCAACGGGTGTTATCACGATTGACTATGTGAAGTCAAAAGATAACATTGCGGACCCGTTAACGAAAGGCTTAAGCAAAGAGGTAGTACATAAGTCGTCAAGAGGAATGGGACTAAAGCCCACGCAAAAAGGGAGTATGAGGGAAACCTAACCTAGTTGACTGGAGATCCCAAGATCTAGGTTCAATAGGACAACTTAATCATATGACCAAAAGGGAGTCACTGTGGGGGGCACCCCAAAACACTAAAGGGAGTTATACTTCCTAGTCCATTCCATATCAGTGACAGTGTGTTGAGGTTAAGCATACATAAGTTAATGATTGTGGTAAATCAATTTAACTTTTGCTTTTAATGATTCATGGGAATCACCTATGTTAGAGAGAAGTAGGGTCGCTTCGAATGGATTTGTGGGGAGGCGCAAATCCTAGAGCTCTCGCAGAACCAGGAGTGTCCATGACCATAAAGGACACGACAATGAGGAGTTGACTAAACCAAGTGGGGTGTTGTGTGAAGTGTATTGTCGTTTACACAAACGGGGGACAGTTCAAAGACATCAAGTTCTACTGACCGCTAGTAAGCTAAGTATGCTTCACAAAGGAAGGTTCAAAGGCAAAACCTACCTATCCTGCAACATTCTACTGTCGAATTGTATCATGGAAACATGTAAGAACGGATCGATCTCCATTCATGTGGGGGATTGTTGGAAATTTGGTGAAAATAGTATTTTCACAAAATATGGGAAAATGATTTTTCCCTAACTTTGGACTAAAATATATATTTGAAACAGATGGTTATTTATATATTTCTTTGTGGGTTTGTGTTCTATGTTGTGAGAGCTTCGCAACGAACCAAACCATGTCCAAAATGGAGCTAAGATGAATGAGATATCGATGCTCAAAGATTGGTGAATGATGCACTTGATGCTGAAATGAAACAAAGTGGAACTTGTCCCACATAGGAGGAGTGATGATACCATGAGTGGTATATAAGGAGGAACACTCCTTCCTAATTGTTTCATGGGAGCTCACACTGTGGAACTCGCGAAGGGTGCGGAGCACCCCAACTCGCACTCGCACTCGCACACGCACTCGCACACGCGCGTGGCGTGGGCGATGGGCGCAATGTGGCGCTTTGATGGCGCACTTTGCACTTCGCACACTCGCATCACCGCGAGCCGCTTGAGAGCCGCCTTAGTATTTTTGAACAAAGGCTCGTGGTCCTTAGCCTAGGACCAGTGGCAGTAGATGCGCGCGGGCACGAGCAAACAACCAGGTAGCGCCCTGGTCAGCGCTAGAGTGACGTAAAACGTAAAAGACGTTGTGCGCAGTAGCGCGTGCTAGCTTCCACTGACGTAGATTGGGACTTACGTTGTGCGCATGCGCGCAGGTATACGCGCGCGCGCGGAGTCTCCAAGCTCCTCAGCAGCAACAGTTCAGAAATGTAACAGTCAGTCAAACAGTTTCGTCTGAAACTTTAAGAACGTAATAAATGCCATTGAAGACGTTCAATGACATTTATTTTTCGTTTTTAATGCCTTCCGAAACTGATTGGGATTGAACTCCTATAAATACCAAGGAGACCCTTGGTTGGAGACACACTTCTAACACACTGTTCTATTCTTCACCTCTCTTGCCTTCTCCAGCAATTCTTTTTCGTGTTCTTCTTGCTGTTTCAGGTACATTTCGGGTCAGAGTCTTCTCCGGCAGCAATCTTGCTGTTCCGGCTGTTGTACCCTGGGAAACAAAACGAGTTCTTGTTAATAGGCTCGGAATTTGTTTTAAGGGCCCCGTGTTCAACACGATCCTCAGCCATCTTGTCTTTGTTGTTTCTAATTTCTTCTTGTATTTCGATTCTTTAAAGTTGTAATTGTATTTTAATTTCTGCATTCGTTTCTTATTTAGTTGTAATCGTAATATTATTTGTTTTTATTTATTTTATATACGAGCGGTTCCTACATGTTTTACAATGTAGTGATTAATATGTGTTTTTGTAAATGCTGGACATATGGAGAATATATGTTTTGTAAACAATGCCAGATAAAGGATTTTAATCATGTTACACATCAGTATCATAAAATAAAAAGGAGTTTTGAAGTCAAATATCCTAAATTTTAACTACAAATATTGAAGTCATTTCCTCAAGTTTTCAAGTTAAGTTGGGTGACTTTAACATTAACAATAACATCTCAATGAAAATTGTCAAGTTTAAGTGCTTTAGACCATGTGTAGTGGAGGGGGAAAAAATTTAAGGCCCCTCTCTATGATTGGTCTACGTGGCAGCTGAGTCAGCATGGAACTTTAATTCAAAATAAGGTGTAGTGGGAGGGGGAAAAATTAACGCCCCTAATAAGATTTTATTTTATTTTTTAAATTAAAAAAATAATAAAATAATGTGAAAAGGAGAGCTGATCTTAGGTGGCAAGCATTAATTGGTTGTGGGATTTGTCACAGCGTTATGTTTGTCGCGCCTTGGCTGGTTTTGGAAAGATAGTGTCCCCTTGTAATGGTGTTGGGGGTGCCATCTTTGAAATAGCGCTGCAAAAGACGCCCGACTACGGGTGGTCTAATAAGTGGTGGATCACTGGATTGTATCTGTATTTTGAAATTAGAAACATGATGCTTAACCTCAAAAAGTCGATCGTCTATTACTAAAGAACAATTGGCAGTAATATTATGGACAGGGCATTTCCATGTGGCAATCATAGAATTTGACAGTGTGTACAAAAACCCTAAAATTAACTTCAAAACTATACAAAACATCAAGAAGCAAATCAAGATATCCATGAGTATTTGTCTTTTAATGTCAAAAGCCAACATGTTGTAGTTAATTGTTCTTTCCCACAGCTTGTAATAAAAGAAGGAGCTTAAGGAAGTAATAAGATGCACCTCCAATGGTGGCATACTGCAACTTCTCTGGCCCTTCAACTTCTGGGAAATCTCCATCAATGGCGCGATTGAATCCTCCGGCCAACCATCCCAAATTTGTATATCCGTTATTATGCAGTTTTGATGTTGCCATCATTGACCTGCAACATTTAATAATTAAAAACAAGATCTTAGATTTTTAATAATTGATTGATTTACCGGAAAAATAAATGGGATGACAATGACAATGGAATAGGAACCGAGGATTAGGGGTGTAAATGACACGTAGCGGCTCGAGAGCTACCCGGGATCGGCTCGGTAAAAAGCTCGAACGAGCTGAGCCTTAACGAGCCTGAGCTCGAGCCTGAAATATGGCTCGTTTAGTTATCGAGCCCGAGCTCGAGCCCTATATACAAAGCTCGATTGGGCTCGCGAGCCTAAACGAGCCCAAACATAATTCTAAGTTATTTATATACCTCTTATAATTTATAGCCCAAATCTCCAAAGCCCAAGTCCTTATTTCATAGGCCCATTTAATAACAGTCGCGAGCCGAGCTTTTGCGAACTCGAGCCGAGCTTTGAGCTCGTTTGAGATTGTTCTCAAATCACCTCGAGCCGAGCCGAACTCGAGCTCAAGATTGTAGGCTCGAACTGAGCCGAGCTCGAGCTTCATAAAACCATAACGAGTCGAGCCCAGTCAGGCTCCGGCTCAGCTCGGCTCGACTCATTTACACCCCTACCGAGGATCCAGTCTCATACCTAATTATAAAACGGTGCCCCATACCTCGTTTAATATCCATCGGTATGGGCATATCCGTGGTATTGGGTACTACACCTGTTTTTTTTTTATTTAATGTATTATTCGAAAATTTTAATATGTATTATTCGAATTTCTTTATAAATTTTAATGAAAAAAAAAATAATGAAATATAAAATGTATAAATAAATAAAAAAGAAAAATAATAAAAAAAAAGAAAGGGGAAACCATTTCCTCTAGAAAGGGGAGGAGAAAGAGGAATACGACATTGCGCTGATGTGGACAAGGAGGAGGGAAGCGAGAAGGGTTCCACACCTCATAGTCTAACAACTACAACAATTAAGATATGATAAATTTTAATCATATCATCACCATAAATGTTATAAATTTCTCAAATATATAAAGTTTATGATAATATAAATATTAAAAGATCTATAATCTATAATCTATAACTTATAATAAAAGAATTGAGTTTTTATGAGGTGACATTTAATGGAGGCTTCAACCCTCCATTGAATGTGCCATGTGGCACTTGGATGTTATAGTATTGAATTTATTATTTTAATAATACGTTTTAATCTATATAAAAATTAAACTGAGTTATTTTAGGAAAAAAGAATTTAAAAACAAATTTAAAATTTTCTCTCTTATGTTTCCTCCCATAATTTTTAAACGTTAATATCTTTTATGTACGAGATTTTTTAAAGAAAAAAATAAACCAAATTAACGAACGTTTTATTATCTTTCCAACGAGTACCATATAGTGCTATATAAAAAACGGAGAAAAAAACGACTATTTTTTGTGGGGTTTCGTTCATACAGGAAAAAAAACACAAAGTGTTCAGGTTAATCATTAATCATGTTTTTCTTTTAAACCAGATTCTTATCTACGATGTTGAAATTCAGCCCAATCGTCATGCTATCATTGGAATTTTACTGTTCTAAAGATGGATAGGTATACTTCATCAAGAGAAACTAGGAGAAAGAATCACGCAACACATGGTGTCACCTTATAGCAAAGTTATTTTTTTATTTATTTAGTTATAAGAGTAATAATTATTACTATTAGTATTAGTATTATTAGAATGATTATATTTTTCAACCCCGGGACGCTCCCGGGATAAAAGCTAGTAACTATTAATAAAAGAATTGACTTATGATGATGTGGCATTTAATGGAGGCTTCAACCCTCCATTCAATGTGCCACGTGGCACGTTGTGGTGAGAGTGTTTAATTTTTTTTAATTTTTTATTATTAAATCTAATAATAAAATTAATTACAAGATATGTATATCTAAGAATTTAAAATAAAAGATTTACTTTACCAATTAAAAACATGATTGAATTTTTCTTTCTTATGTTTCATCTCATAATTTTTAAACGTTAATATCTTTTTATGTATGAGAGTTTTTAAAGAAAAAAATTACACCAAATTAACGAGCGTTTTATTATCTTTCCAACGAGTAATATAGTGCTATATAAAAAACGAGAAAAAAACGACTATGTTTTCTGGGGTTTTGTTCATACATGAAAAAAACACAAAGTGTTTAGGTTATTCATTAAACATGTAAAGGCAAGTCATTAATTATGTTCAAACCAATAAATATGAATTCTATAATATTAGAGTTATACATTGTTAGGTTAGACGTTAACATTGGAAATACAAAATATCTCATGTTTCCTCCCATAACTTTTAAATGTTAATATCTTTTTATATATGAGATTTTTTAAAGAAAAAAAAAATTACACCAAATTAACGAGCGTTTTATTATCTTTCCAAAAAATTACACCAAATTACACCAAACGACTATTTTTTGTGGGGTTTAGTTTTCAAATATATTTTACTCTACTAATAAATCACTACTTAGGGTTTTTTATATTTGAATAAGAAACGATAAACATAATTTCATAGGCAGAGATTCGTTTTTTTATATTTGAATATGATAACTTATGGCAGAGATTTGTTCAAAATAAATAATAATAATAATAATAATAATAATAATAATAATAATAATAATAATAATAATAATAATAATAATAATATTGATTAATCATGTATTGGCAAATCATTAATTATGTTGTCATATTAGATATTTTATTATGTCATATTAGATATTTTAACCCCGGGACGCTCCCAGGATAAAAGCTAGTATTTTCATAAAAGAAAATTCCGTTTCCACATAATAAACTAGAATGAAACATTACTATGAAAATCTTTGCGAAGTGTTTGATGAAAATTGTGAGCACATTTTTATCTAGTGCGGGTTCGCTTTTGAGGTCTGGTGCAGCATTTGGAATTGGTGGAATTGGTGCAAGGTGCAGCCAGCTAGCCTTTTTGATATTGAAGACTTGCTTCAAATCCATACTCGGGTCCAAAGAGAATTATTAGATGTATTATTATGACTACATGTTGGGTTATTTGTAAATCAAGGAATAAAAAGATTTTCGCAATAAAACTCCAAAGGTAGTCGTTGTGGTGGCCGATGTAAAGTCTTTAACTTTCTTATGGCTTAAGAGTCGTAGTAGGTTTGATAATATCACATGGAAGGATTGGACGTTATTTCCTATGTATATGTTGTGATTGTTGTATTTTGATGTTGCGGTCCTTGTTTTAAGGGCTCGCCAGTTTTAATGAAGTTCACTGTTCAAAAAAAAAAAAACTAAGACAATGGTCAAGAGCAGTGTTGTAGAACTCGATAGGCGCTAGCCGACCGGTGGGGGTGAGGACTAGCGACTAATCGAGATTAATCGGATTTGGATTTTTATATGTGTTTTTCTGTTTTTTATATATATACCCACATTTTTTATAGGTTAATAACATAGACAAGTTTTAACCCGTCATTGACCCATTTTTTTAAGTATACATGATGAACCACCAAAATCTACATGGTTTGGTTGAAAACTAGCCGGAAGTTACAGGTTTTGCCCAAAATTTGGCCAGAATTACATATTTTTGCCAAAATCTTGTTGGAATCGTCGATTTTTGGCCGGCCGACTAGGGCCGAGTAGGTCCGACTAGGCCGACTACCGATCAACAAATTGGCTAATGAAAAATTAATCGGTAACCTTTCGACTAGCGATTAATCACCGACTAATCACTGATTAATCCCGATTTTTACAACACTGGTGAAGAGGAACAATACTTATTTTCTTTTATCAAATCTTATTTCCGGTCTCATACGTACCCAAATACCCTTTTCATTACCCATCCCGAATGACACATTTCGGGCTTCAGGCATTCCCATCTAGTTCGATTTACTTTTGAAGTTACGCATGTTAGTTATTAATAGTACCTTAAACCTTCTCCACAAGCAACAAGTAGTTTAGTAGACTTATCAGGAACCATCTTCTCCACTTGACCAACAAAATCAGGATTAATCATTGTAAAACTCTGACCAGTCCATGCACCAATATAACCAAAATGCACCCATTTTTTCAGTAACGTTACAGGTCCATTATCCATGTCTTGGACAAACAATGGCACGTGCATTGACCCAGAAACACGTGCCTTCTCTCTCTCCCATTCTGGCCTAATATCCAAAAGCTTGTATCCTCCATCATTGATGGCTGCTGCAGCTTCTTTTGGAACAATGGCGACCACGGTACCGGACTGTATGAGTTTTTGTGGGTTGCTGGAGATTGCATGGACTTTGACGGTGGTTGTACGGTGGTGGAGATGGGTGGAGAGTGGTGGTTGTTTTGGATGAGTTGAAGAGAATGTGTGAAGATAATGGTTTAGTTGGATTTCCATCTATCTTCTCTTCTCTCTCCTTATCAAATACTAATGGTCCAATATGCAACCCTAAATTTGATATTATTATTTAAAAAGATAAATTAGAAATGGAAAACAAAAACGTAATGGTCACAAGATATATGAATTGGATTAGATTTTAAGATAAAGTTGTAGGAAGGAGATAAGGTTATAGAAATATCTAACAATTTTTTTTTTTAAAAAAAGCAACTCCTTTTTACTATTTTAATTGTCGCCATAAAGCCTTAGCTTGTCAAATAAATCCTTATGGCGGTGTGACATGAATTTTTTTATAAAATTGTGACACACTACAAGATTTTTGTGCAATTAGTATGAGTCAGGGTTGCATTTGTAAAAATGGATAATTTGTAAGTTAAACCTGCAGATTATGCTTATATAGATAGGTGATTAGGAGGGAAGGAAAGGGTGTTGTTGAGGTGGCATTGAATCCGTAAGTTGAACTTACGGATTCACTTTCTCTCTCTGACACATTCTTTCTCTCTCTTTCTCTCTCTCTCTCTTTTAATCATACAAGTGTGCGTTTACATACGGCTTTAATATTTCATTCTGTGTTATCTTTTTCATTCACTGCCGTAGATATTAACCATCATCGCAAAGAAGGATTGTAATCATCAACATTTAAGAAATTGTCGAGGCATCTCAAAGTTAGTATGAAATGACATACATAAACACAAACATAACATGTTTAGAATTCAAATCCTTGATGGAATCAATTGGATGTTCTTCTGTAAGTATTCACAAGGAGCAGCAACTCCATTCCACTCCCAAGCTTCACCTGGTAGCCGACGTCCTTGAGCACCATTTCCACCCCTACAAGACACCCAAGCAGTTGCAAATGCACGTGCAAACCACACACAAAATATTATAAAACAAGAAAAACAGGAGAAAACATGGATGTAACAGGATGGATCGAGGGTGATTGTCGGAGAAGAAGAGACCACCGACGTTGGCCGTCAGATCCGGTGACCCTCCGGTCACTCCATTCTTTATCTCGATGCATACACAGTATGTGTGTGTTGGGGTAGAATCCCGCAAGTTGAAGTTGCGGGTTTATAGTACATGAATCCAAGTCAACTTGCTTTGTGCCTTTGTTTGTCCCCGTCAACATAAACCACAAGTTGAACTTGCGGTTGAACCATTTGCAAAAGCCCATTCCTGACACACACCATTTGTACAAAAATTTCCTACTGTAGCACTATTTTCCTAAAAAAAATCGGTGTGGACCTTCCTTGATTTCCTTATGGGAGGTGGAGAGTTTGAGTCCTACCAGCACCAAAATGCTGCTGGTGGGCCGGGTTTTACCGCAGTGGGCCTTCGGGCGATGGATTTCCCCCGAAAACTGGTGTGAAGTTATTGGTGCACCTGGATGAAACCCTAGGAAGTACAAAGGAATAAGAAAAGTCAGAACTTTTAATTCACATTGAAACTACTTTGTATTATTTTCGGATGAAACCGAATCACCTTTATTTTAATAAACACCAACCCAATTAAGAGGGTGTTTGGGATTGAGTTTCAAAGCAGCTTATTGACTTATTGGCTTTTTGGAAAAGCCAATAAGTCAATAAGCTGTTTGTGTAACCCAAAAGCACTTTCTGTTTTGACTTTTGGCTTTTAACTTTTAAGGGTGGAAAAGCTGTTTTTGAAAAGTTAGAAATCCTGGCTTTTGGCTTTTGACTTTTGGAAAAAAAATTACAAATCTACCATCCATACAATCAATATTCACAATAAGTTAAGCGAAACACTTTAAAAAATAACAATCTATTGACTTTTTGACGTTTCTCATTCTAAAAACTAATCCAAACATTTTTTTTAAAACTCTTTTTCAAAAAGTTATAAGCCAATAAACACTTTTAACTAAAAGCACTTTTGCATTTCCAAACTCAATCCCAAACACCCTCTAAGTTCCTTCAGTTTCATACATAACTGTTTGTTAAATCAAGTATGCTAGTTTCACAAGTCGGGTCAACTTTCGGTTAATGAAGTACGGGTTTAAAAAAACACCCTATATTTGAATGACCTTTTGTAACAAAACTAAAAGTCCAAATTGTCATTAGTTACAACATCTTCGATTAATAATAATAATAATATTATTATTATTATTATTATTATTATTATTATTATTTTCATTAGCATTATCATTATTATTGGTATAAATATGAAAACAAAGACACTTTAATAGTGTCGTAATGCTAAAATGCACCACGCAATCGGTAGTTGCCATATGACATCCACTAAAATACCATTAATTTTTTATTATTATTTCTGATGCGTTTCTTGTTTTTGTATATTGTTTTAAGTTTAGCATACTTTTTTTTGTAACCCTCTTTTTATTTGGTACCATGTACCGATTATTTATATTATTTTTTTAGGAATGTGCATTTGGTACCGGCCTATTGGGTACTCTTAATGAACCGGTACTTTCCTCATTGGGATAGTGGTGTTTTTCTTTATCAAGAATAATTAAATCAATACTGTCTTAATATCGATACCTATATCGTATTCATTTTTATAGCTTTCTCAACGTGACAGTATAAAATCTATTGAAATGGAGTTATATTAGCAACAAATCATTTATTCAGTAACTTTAGCCTTTCTGTTTCGATATGTAGAGAGTTTAAATCACGTCAAACTAGAGGTGAACAAAAAAACCGGTTCCTGAACCAGAACCGGTATTTCCTAGACCAATTTAGGTTCCATATTGAGCCTGACAGTCCTTAATCGATTCCTCATCTCGTCACTAGGACCCGACCCGAATCGGTTTATGGAGGAACCGATCCGGAACCGTTTGCGACGGAACCGGTTGGAAACAAGTATGAAAAATCGGTAAGTTTTATAAAAAATCAATTTTATAAAAAAATTGTATATGTAACAAAATTATACAAAAAGTATCTACACATACAAATATATACCCATATACCTTAATAAAGTTGTTAGAATCAATAAATAAAAGTTGAATTTTATGTAAAAAATAAAAATAAAAATTTGTGTTGTTTTTCTTAAAAAAAAGTGTGCGGAAGAATTGGTTCACGAACTGTAACCGAAACCTAACCTAACCGAATCAAAACCGGACCGATTCAAAACTAAACCAAAACCGGTCTTCAAAGCCGGTATTTCAAACCGACAAAACGGGTATAAAACCAAATTGGTTCAGAAAGAAACCAGTAAAGATCGGTTCGGTCCCTAAAAAAAACCGTTTTCTTCACCTCTACATGGATAACTAATGGTAATGGTCTAGTTTTTTTTTTTTTTTTTGGAAATTGACTTTCATTAAAACAAACATGGGGGCGCGCCCTCAAAGCAAGGACCGCCAACCCGCAAACTATAACATGTACATAGGATACTTACACCATTCCTCCCAAAGGAGATCTTGAAATTTAGACATATGCTTTAACCACAAAAACGATAACGACTTAACACTTCCTATCATCATTGAAATCTTGGCTTCGGTACCGTTGAATGTTTTTTCATTTCTAGCCTTCCAAATAGCCCAAATAGTCACCACCACGATGCCATGATAGATCCACTTAGCCCATTTACTGTTACCTGTGAGCTTATAATGGAGGAGCAAATCACGAGTAGAGGGAGAAAACAGCGGAGGACAACTACACCACTTCCAGATGCCTTCCCAGCCACCGAATCAAAGCCACAATAAGAAAAAATATGCGACGAAGTTTCGAGGTCAACATCGCATAATCTGCACACTTTATTATCTATGACGATGTTTCTCGTAGCCAAAGCCTCCACTGTCGGAATCCTACCCATTTCTGCTCGCCAAGCAAGAATGCTACATTTCAGGGGAACCCACGCGACCCATTTAAACTTGAAATTGCAGCCTACCGCTCGGTTAAGCATATGGCTTTTCTTGACCTCAGCAACTGTATGACTCGCAGCACCATTCCACTCCCAACGATCCATTCTGTTACTAGGCTGAGAATGACTCAACAGGTCAGCCAAGTTGCACCATTCTTGGGCTTCAGCGGCTGAAAAAGGCTTCGAATAATCCACTGGACACCATCCTTCTCGGTTCCAGAAATCAATAACCAGCTCTTGTTTGTTGCTTGACTTAGCTAACAACAAGGGAAAGGCTTGGAAAAGGGGCCTGTCGAGCAGCCAATTATCTAGCCAGAAACGAATAGAGGTGCCGCTACCTAGACCAGCTCGAAACAATTCGAAGAACAAGCTATCACCACATTTGAGTCTTTCACAGTTTTCAACAATAGCAGCCCAGCACCCCGGGGCACCAGGAACTAAAGAGATACCGGACCAACGCTTTCTACTATTGTGACAAGCTTCGACCACTTGCTTCCACAAAGCTTTATCCTCCACACGAAACCTCCAAACCCATTTCGCCACAAGAGCATCATTAACATCTTTCAATCTAACAATACCCAACCCACCATCACTTTTGGGTCTAGCGATTCTATCCCAAGAAACCCAATGAAGTTTCTTAATATCACTCGAATCCGACCACATAAATCTTTTCATGAGACTCTCGAGTTTGTCAATCACACCTATCGGGGCTTTATATAAAGAAAAATAATAGACGGGGAGACTTTCCAAGACGGATTTAATAAGTGTAACTCGGCCGCCGATAGAAAGAATTTTGGCTTTCCAAGAAGACAATCTGGCACTAAAAACGTCAATGATCTTTCTCCAATTATTAATTTTGTTCATGTTGGCACCTACCAAAATGCCTAAATAATCAAAAGGAGTAGACCCTTCACGACAATCAAGCACGGAAGCCATATTGGCTAACTCCTCATTCGAAGTGCCAATACCATATAAACTAGACTTGTGAATATTAATTTTGAGCCCCGAACATAAGAAGAAGCTTCTAAGAATTATGGCCGTCTTATAAACATTGTCACAAGACCACTCCCCCATAATAAGGGCGTCATCCGCATATAATAAGTGAGACACCATAGGGCCATTCTTCGAGATTTCGATGCCTTTAAACTCTCGTTCTTGGACAGCTTTACAAAAGAGACAAGAAAAAGCTTCCATCACAATTAAAAATAAAAAAGGAGATAGTGGGTCACCTTGACGAAGACCTTTCTCACACTGAAATTCGAATGTCGGGGAGCCATTAACAAGAATAGCGGATCTGGCAGATTCTAAAATACCCTTTATCCAAAGTCTCCATCTCTCGGGGAAACCCATTTGCTCCAATAAAGACAATAAAAAGGTCCAATTGACGTTATCATAGGCCTTTTCAAAATCTATCTTGAGAAAAAAGATTTTTTCCCCCGCCTGTTGCACCAAGAAAGAATCTCATTCACCATGAAAGGCCCATCAAAGATATACCTATCACTTAGAAAACCCGATTGAGATTCCGAAATGATAGAACTAATCACCTTTTTGAGCCGAGAAGCCAAAACATTAGATATCACCTTGCTAATCAATCCCACCAAAGTAATAGGTCTAAAATCCTTTAAGCCCAAAGGATTTTTAATTTTAGGAACTAAGGTGATAAAAGAGGAACCACACCCACGACTAATAGACCTCACCCCGTCTCATAAAAAATCGAAGAATGTTACCGAAATCATCTTCACTCAAGACAACTCCAAAACTTCCGAACAAACCACAAAATTAAAGCCATCGGGTCTAGTTAAGTTATTATTATTAAGTTATTATTATTATTCTATATATATTAATATATATACCGATAGGTCTTAGAAATAGTTGCTTTTAGGCAAAAAAAATTTCGCCACTTTTTTTTTTTAGTTTTTTCCAAAGTTTTTTTTTTATGTTTTTGCCACCAATATTTTGGTTAGGTTTTTTTTTCCTATTTTTGTCACATTTTATTTATTTTTCCTCTCTTTAGGTTCTTTTTTTCCCATTTTGGCCACCAACTTTTTTGTTACGTTTTATTTTCCCCGATTTTCGTTTTTTCCCCGTTTTGACCACCAACTTTTTGGTAACTTTTTTTTTCCCATTTTTGCCACATTTTATTTCTTTTTTTTTTTGTGCGTAGTGTCCGTCTACGTTCGTATAGTACTTTCGTCTTCGTTCGTCTGCAACACCCGCTCTTTAACCCCAAGTTGCTCTACGTTCGTATAGTGTTTTCGTCTACGTTTGTATGGTATTCTTTTTACGTAGCGTTAGTCTACGTTCATATAATACGTTCGTCTTTGTTCGTCTACGTTTTTTTACGTAGTCTTCGTCTACATTCGTATAATGCTTTCCTCTCCGTTCGTCTACGTTTTTTTACGTAGTGTTCGTCTATGTTCGTATAGTATGTTCGTTTTCGTTCCTCTGCAACACCTGATCTTTTCGTCTCCGTTCATCTACGTTTTTTTAACGTAGTTTTCATCTGCGTTCGTATAGTATTTTCGTCTCCGTTCATCTGTTGTGTTCTTTCTTACCTATTTTCCTGGTTTTGGTCGTTGTTTCGTTGCTACGTAACACCGTTTTACGCCTCCATCTTACACCGCTGTTAGCACGGTTGTGACACAACGCGCCACAAGATATATCGCGCAACGCGCGATCGTTAAAACACCTAGTTAATATTAATTTATTATGTAATTAATGGGCCTAATACACGCACCTGAAAGCCCAAACTCCAACACCAAACAAGAATAATAATAACATCAAAAAAGAACCTTCTCGAACCCAACCCACAAACACACTACCACCGATACAAACTCCGGCAAACCACCACAACAAGCAACCAAACCAAACCAACCAACCACACCTAATCATGGGTGTCGATTACTACAAGATTCTACAGGTCGATCGGAACGCTAAAGACGACGACTTGAAGAAAGCTTACCGCAAACTCGCCATGAAGTGGCACCCTGACAAGAACCCCAACAACAAAAAGGACGCAGAAGCCAAATTTAAAACGATTTCTGAAGCCTATGATGTATGTTTATTCATAATGTTGGTTTTTTATAGTTTTATTTTAATGGGTTTTTGTTGAATTATGTTTTTGTGATTGCTTGAGTTGGGGTTTGATTATTTTATGAGATTTGTTAAATTATTCAGAATGTTGGTTTATTAAAGTTTGATTTTTATTATGTTAGTTGTTGAATTTGATCTGTTGGTTTAAATTAGGTGTGTATTTATGTTTGAATTTTGGGATGTTTTGAGTTTAGGTCTGATCAATTTATGAAATTTGTTGAGGATTGAAAATGTTAATTTAGTTGGAATGTTGAGTTTTTGCACTTCAAGTTCATGGTAGTTGTTGAATATGATCTATTTTAGGTACACGGGTATTGTCGAATTAGTCCGAATGTTGAGTTCGTGCGCTTTAAAATTCATTCGGTTAGTTGTTGAATATGATCTATTGGTTTAAATTTGGGTATTTCAGTTCAAAATTTGGAATGTTGCGGTCGAATTCTGTTATGAAGCATTGAAATTGTTAAAATAGTCCGAATGTTGAGTTATTAGACTTTAATTTTATGTTTATGTGTTTGAATTCATTTGGTTAGTTGTTGAATTTGATCTATTGGTTTCGGATTAGGTATACGTGTATTTGTAGAATTCTGTTAATGTGACTTTGATTTCTTGAGTTAGGGTTTGATCACTCTATGATATGTAGTTAGAATGTAGAGTTCTTACACTTTAATTTTTTCTGTTTATGTGTTTGAATTCATTCGGATGGTTGTTGATCTTGATGTATTGATTTTAAATTACATATGTGTATATACTTGTATTTAAGCTCGAATTATTGAATGTTGCGGTTGAATTCTGTTAATGTGATTATGATAGGTTAAGCGTGGGTTTTATCACTTCATGTTTTTTTATTAGGTATTGAAGTTGTTAAATTAGTTTTGTTTATGTTTTTTTATTTGTTTAGGTTTTAAGTGATCCACAAAAGAGGGCGGTTTATGATCAGTATGGTGAGGAGGGTTTGAAGGGGCAGATGCCACCGCCAGGTTCCGGTGGGTTTTCCGGTATGTCAAGTGATGGCGGTTCGACGACATTTAGGTTTAACCCGCGGAATGCTGATGATATATTTTCCGAGTTTTTTGGGTTCTCGAGCCCGTTTGGAGGGGGAATGGGAGACATGGGAGGGTCGCGTGGAGGGCATGGCGGGCAGTTTCCGAGGGGTATGTTTGGTGACGATATATTTTCTCAGTTTAGAGGGGCTGGTGGCAGTGAAGGGTCTGCTAGCATGCCGCCAAGGAAAGCGGCGGCAATCGAACGTGCATTGCCTTGTAGTTTGGAGGACTTGTATAAGGGGACAACGAAGAAGATGAAGATCTCGAGAGACGCTACTGATGCTACTGGGTAAGCTTTGGTTTGGATATTTGATTCATTTTCGCCATTATCGAAGTTACTTGTGCATTGAATGTGATAATTGCATGTTTGATGTTTTATGACATATTAGGCAATTTTACTGAATATGGTAACGCGATGGTTATGTTCTAAATTACTTAATTTGGCATTTGTGAATTGTCAGATTGCATTAAACTTCAAGATATGATATTCTTGTCGAATCTAGGTTTTATGCTGCAATCTTAAGATCATTTATCATCAATTTAAAGAAAGTTGCATAAAGCTTACAAATTAAGTATTTAAAAGTATGTGAGTAGGTCAATACACATTAAGAAATAGTAATTAGTATTTGACTTACTTTACTTTACCTATTTTGCAAAGGGCTGCACCAAATAGCAATACATTTTCACCTGGTTTCTAATTTGCCAATATGGTCATTGGACTTTGAAGGTCGTTTATTTGTGTAACTTTCAAACAACAAGGCTATAAGTTATAAACACGACTCAATGTTTAAAAACCAAAACACCGTTATAAGATCTGTCTAGTTGTTGAAAACCTTTGGAAACATTTGATTATTTAAAACTGTTAGAAAAAACCATTCAGTCACATAAACTTGTTTATGGTCAGAGTTGCCTAAAACAACAAAGTTTAAAAAAATCAGAGACCACATCGTAATGAAGAGAATGTATACTGTTATATGAAATACGATGTACTATTATTTTAACTTTTTCCCATGTGAAATCAGCTGCTAGGATGGAAGTAGGGATTTGAATTAATAGGCTGTCAATGTTATATATCATTTTAATGTCTAGGCAACATTGCTGACATGTGTTTCAGAATTATATGAATATACTTATCGGTGTTGTGTGAGATTGAACTATAGATGGCAAAAGCTTTGTCTCATATATTGACTTACCCTAAAACTTCTTTGTGTAGTTTTTTTTGTAATTTAAAAGATGTTGGTAATGTTAATTTGAATTACTTGAGGAATACTTGCATCTCTTAAGGAATACTTGCATCTGTTAATATTGTTATGTATTTAGTTGGCCGTTGTGTGCTTATATAGGTTCACATATTACTTTATTTAGTCTTGATTTGAATTAGGATGGGAATAAACATGTTGTTGTTTTTTTTTTTTTTTTTTTTTTTTTTTTTTTTTGATAAAAACATGTTTTGTCATTTTTTTTAAATAACTGCTCTCGTTCAGTCGTTCACTGTCAAGCATATGAACATGGTCTAAATCTAAGTATGTTACTGCTCTCGTTCAGTTGTTCGACGTTCACTGTCAAGCATATGAACATGGTTATTTGTGTCATGTTATTTTATTTCTATAATTTGTTAATTAGGTTCACATATTACTTTATTTAGTCTTGATTTGAATTAGGATGATAATACACATGCTTACGTAAATTTAAACAATAATTAATCACTTAGCTACTGAATAACATAATCCTAGTAGACAGATTCGAGCATTATTAATCGAGAAAATTATCACCAAACACAGTTTTCATTCTAAGACCGCATCATACTAGGCTACTAGCGACAAGTGAGATGGTCGTGTGGGACATGCATGTTGGGTAGTAGGTCATTTTAGTTCAGGTTCAAACGGGCTGGGTCGGGTTTACCCATAAAACACTTTTTATCGATTATTATAACTAATTAATGTGTATTCTTGACTGTAGGAGACCAACTACACTGGAAGAAATCCTTACAATAGAGATCAAACCCGGGTGGAAAAAGGGTACAAAAATAACATTCCCAGAAAAAGGAAACGAACAGCGAGGTGTAATTCCTTCGGATCTTGTTTTCATTATTGATGAAAAACCACACGCTGTTTTCAAAAGAGATGGCAACGACCTTGTTGTCACCCAAAAAGTATCACTAGCCGAAGCTTTAACTGGTTACACCGCTCAAATCACGACGCTTGATGGCCGGAGCTTAACAATACCTGTTACCTCAGTAATCAGTCCCACTTATGAAGAAGTGGTTAAAGGCGAAGGGATGCCTATACCTAAAGAACCGAGTAAAAAAGGGAACTTACGGATTAAGTTCAACATCAAGTTCCCTACAAGACTTACGTCGGAGCAGAAAACTGGGATAAAGCGACTGTTGACTTCTTGAAGCGGTTCGGGTTTAATTGTAATTTGACTTTTGAGATTACAGTTTAGGTAGAGTGTTTGATTTTTTTTTAAAAAGGAATCTTGTTATTTATGGTATTGTAACCTCTTTTGATTAAGATGGATTTTGTTTTGCATTTGTGGTGTTGGGTCATCTTCTGGCACACCTCTTAAATGCTGATTTCGTCATTTTTACTAAATTAAAAACTGACGTTAAGGTCAGGGGTAGAGTTGTCATTTTGTCACTTTAATGAAGGACAATTTGGACATTTGAAACCCTATGATTATTTTAATAAAAAAAACCCCATTATGTCTTCCCCCTTTTCCCTAACCCTAACAAACCACTAATCAACCCCACTATCCCCAAATCACTAATCACCACTATGCCACCACCACCAAACCACTAATCGTCCCCAATTCCCTTGGTCACCACCACCACCACCACCACCGTAACCACAACCACCCTGCCTAACAAAACCACCACTACCATCGAGTAACAAAGCAAAAGATTCTACAAACCCTTTCTTACATAACGAATCGATTATTTCACTATAGAACACATCAGCTTTTAAACCTTCTTGCGTAAACTCCTTGTACATCTTTGTAGCTTCTTGGTACAACCCGCCTTTTAAATAAACACTTATTAAAGTCGAATAAGTCATTAAATTAGGGGACACCCTTTTGTGGGTGGGGGGAGATCTGTATCACATTGATCGAATCAATCCAAAACCAAAACCACACTCAGTTAAATTCATGGTCGGTGGTTGTGGTGGAGGAAGGTATGACGACGATGATGGTGGTGCCGATGAAAATGCCATGTAACCTTGTTAAGGTTAAGGTATCAAAATCTGAACTTGTTCTGAGGACTATAGAGTAAGTTTCCCATTTTGCAGGTAAAGACCTTAAAAATCTATGTAACATAGATGCATTTGTATAGCTCTGACCATTTAGTTTTAACTCAGAGATGAGTGATGAAAATCTTTCAAACTGTTGAGTAAAAGTTTCATATTGTTGCGCTAGGATTTCTCTGGTGTTGGCTATCACCTCATCAGTTCCTCCAAACTGTTCTTTAAGGCTATCCCACAGCTCTTTGGCACTTTCACAATGTAAAAGTCCAGCATAAATTTCATTTGGGAGAGTCATAGCAACATAGAAAAAGCTTTTGCATCTAGCTCAAATTTTTGGAAATCTTCTTCAGTGTAGTCTTTAGGGTCTTTTGGTCTTTCAATTTTAGATTCTGGATCAGCTATTACTGGTTTGTGAGGTCCAAAAATAACAGACCTCCAACACCCAGTATTGGTCTAAGATATGGTGTGTGCCAACCTTCTTTGCTAGATGTTATATTCATTTCTGACTAGCATAGGAGGTTTATTGGCAGATCCAGTATTATAAGGGTCCATTTTTAAGAAGTTTGGATTTGTCAATACTTTCTTAAAGTGATGGATGTATGAATAAAGTGAAGTTTTATCCTTTATTGGATATCAATAAGAGCCTGTGTCTGATTAACAATTTGTTAGATTGATATTTGATCAGATAAACCAGATGCTCTGATACCAATTGTTGGATCAGTGGTCTCTTTTATCAGTTAATGTTCAAGAACACTTATGTGTTTACAGATTTATCAAAGTAATTTGCAAAGCGGAGTAATAAGTGTTCTAAGTTAAAGTATCACTTTTACAGGAGTTATTACTCCCCCTTTACTATTGCAGTTAATGAGAATCTAAACAATTCAAAGTATAAAGCAGTAAATGCAAGCATTGAATGATTCTCAGATGTGGAAATGGATTATAAGTTATAAAAGCTTTGAAGGATTTCAATTAAAATTAAGTGTCTTAAATAGTGGGATTAACCCATCTATTTATAGACGAATACAAGCTGTTGTACTAAGTAAACAAAAGCTTATAATACACTAAGATAATGCATACAACAGGCTGTAGCATGGGGAACTTGTTCAAAGACTTTAACAAAACAATATAATACTAACTACCGAAGATATTGGGTCGGTTAGAAGCTTCTGTCAGCAAGTACTGATGAGTGACAAACTACTGATGCGTAGTTTGTCATCAGTAGTTCTTCAGTGAACTGTCTGGTTAGACTTCAGAACTTCTGATGCTTTACTCTTCAGCACTTTGACTTGTTCTTCTTCAACACTTCTATCATTACTCTTCAGCAGTTCTATACTTTGAATATTTAGCAGAAATATGATTTGGACTAAGGTAACAAAAGTGGTTTCTTCAATCCTTTTTCTCCCTACATTCCTCCTCCTAGTTTTCCTCCACCATAACTCAAGCTCCATGATTCAAGCTACATGTATTATGCCTAAAACTTGTGCCTCCTTGATTTGTGCCTCAAGACTAACTCCTTATTTTATGCCCCAAGATTAGCTATTTTCTTATTTTATGTATTTTCATTTATGTATTTATAGAGACGGTTATCTCCTCATTTGAATGTACCAAATCAATCAATCAACTATATCTTTCATTTCTATCTCTACACTTCTCACAATCTACTTTGCCATTTTGAGAGTCGATAAGTAGAAACCGAGCAGCCCTCCAGCTGCGGGGCTGAAACAAACAATAAACCAAACCCAATACAAAATCGCTTCCGCTTGAGATTTCTATATGTACAATTTCACAAATGAACACACACAATTACCTTAAAATTGAAATAAGAATCACAAAAGTTTATGATTACCGGTGACTGCAAATATTGGTGGCGTCGCCATGATCAGAAGCTACGGCCATTGTCTCAACTATTGATATTTTCTGCAAATTTGAAATAATGAAATCCATGTAGTAGATTAAGTTAGGTGGATATTCAATGAATCAAGATAAGATTATTGAACTTTTCAAAAACAACATAACTAGTGATTGAAAAAAATAGAAACTATACTAAAAGCCCTACAAAGAAAAACCATGATTGAGAAATCGAATGGTTTTTGTTGTTTTCTTCCATAGTGCTTGCATCAAGCATTAATCCACTATAAAATGTCAAAATCATCACAACCAATTGCAATTACTTTCACATAACAAATCCGTATGCTGGTGTACATGTAGGTAATATCTTCCCAAGGCTAGCATTGTTGCAAGATGTTGGTTCAGGCCCCAATCAAGCTAAACAAACACACGTTCAAAGAAAAGTTTATTGCTTTCAAAACTCAATGTTTTATTCAACAGACTATGGTACTATTTAAATACTCAAACACACACACACGTAACTAAAGAAAAGTTTATGGTACTATGTAAACAACTAACTCACTATTAACTTGCATCTAAAACATAAGACTCATACTAAACAACCGAATTAAACACATGCTAATTAGACTTATTCTTATGACTCTATTAGTGACCCGACTTGATCCATAAGCTACTGACCCGATCAAGATTAACCCAACATTCACCCCCTTAATCTTGATTTCGGTTCTAGGTACTTGATACTTTCGTGCTTGCGTTCAATTATTCATGCTTTCGGTTAAATTTCTTGCTCATTCTCTTTGGCAGCCCTATGTCATAGCCTCTCGTAGTTTTTCACCATCGATTCAACCCCAAAACAACCCTCTTTTCAGTGTCAAATCCCACCGATATGGCACTTCCCGATCATTACTTCTCACAACTATTGTTTGCTGCCGATAGCGTGGAGTTTTGAAGACTTAAACTTCTTTTCATTAAAAATGGCAAGTTCCCGGTAGAAGCGCCAAAAACTTGATGAAAAAGGAAATTAAGTAAAAAAACTGTGGTGTGTGACACTTACAAGTTTTAAATTTATAATCTCAAACGATAGTTGCTTAAGGTTCTAAACCCCACACAATAGGCAAGTGTACCTATCGCAAGTAGTATAGAAATGAGAAAGTACCAAGTATCGAATCCAAGCACACGATTTTTACTACTCAGCGTCATAAAAATTAATAAAAGAGTTTTAAAAATGCGAGAAGAAAAGTAGAAGAGAGATGTAAACCATAAGAGAAATCAATAGCAAAACAAAGGTGTTGCTTCCGGATTTGATGTTGCCTGGAATGAAATAATAGTAGACACTTGTTTAAGTGGTGTGTTTAAAAACTAGGCATAGCCACACTAGACTCTAAACGATTTATATTCTTAATGTTATTGTGACGATCTCCCCAGCCCGGTAAGCTCACCTCTCAACAGTAAGTGGTGGATCAACCAAGATTATGTGCACCCAACCCTAGAAAACCCACCACCTAAAGTTGCGAAATTGACATTTAACTACTAGTTTCTTTTATGAATAACTTGTCGGCGGCGAGAGCATGGCTGAACAAGGTACCACTTGACATCATAAAAGAGTCGTGGCTACCCCGCTCACGCTCATCCCCTACTAGAACTAAATAACTTTTCAAAATGTGATTGACCTATTACTAATTGTGCGGCAATATAGTAATGGAAGGAAATATAGACCGTTTTCTTCCAACACGCATTCACAAATTCTTGGTTTGCGCCAAAGCTTTCACAGAGACCATGAAGCTAAGTCACATAACCAAGTCTTGGCTTATCACTAGGACCAAGTATAAAGACCGTACCGACCCTATGTGACATTTTGATAGTCAAGGATTAAGCCACAAAGTGTGTATATTTCTATCCACAAATGGGTTAATCACTATACGTGGAATTAGGTTAGCTGACAAGTGCGCCGGTTTTTACATGCCCCTGGTACACTCATAAGTCCATCCATATC
Organism: Ambrosia artemisiifolia; assembly: GCA_032199755.1. Classification (NCBI taxonomy): domain Eukaryota; kingdom Viridiplantae; phylum Streptophyta; class Magnoliopsida; order Asterales; family Asteraceae; genus Ambrosia; species Ambrosia artemisiifolia. The sequence continues at coordinate 5,732,332 of CM063520.1, read as the reverse complement.
ATATCAAAACACCCACAAGAACAAATACTAGTGGATTGATTAGTTAATTCGCCAAATAAAGAAGTAGTAGAAAAAATTGTTAAGAACACAAAACACCACTTTAAACAAAAATAAACGATTTATTTCATACCAAGTTCCATCATCACCCTAGCAATACCGAGAGAAATCTAGCCTAGCATGGTTGATACAACAAGTACACAAAGTTGGTTTTGTGTACAAAACATGGTGAGGGTTGTACGGAGATTTCTAGCGGTTTTTGGTGACTTTGGATTTTTTCTCTCTCTCGAATGTGGTGTTTATGGTGTGATCCCAAACTCCAAATGACACTTATAAATCCCAAAGATGGCTTAAACTTCATGTAGAAGGTGGAGAATTTGATGGCCTAAGGGGTTTAAAAGTGAGGAGTGGAGCTCTCTATTTATAGGTCTTGTCAGTTTGGTCGGTTCTGGAACATTCTTGAATACGCGTTGACTTGAGCATGGCCGTGCAACATCGTGGGCACGCCCGTGCATGCCGGTGCACTATACTTTTTGCTTCCTGTTGACTTGGAAATGTTGACATGTTGACCCGGGACAGGTGCACGGCTGTGCATGGCCGGAGCGCGGCCGTGCTGCATCTGAAACAACTTTCTAAATCTTGAATTCCTTACCTTTTTTTTTTTCCATTTTTCTCTTCTTTTCACTCCTCGACCTCAAAACCTGCAATTATCAATAAAAAAAGATAAATCCTAATAAAACTAAGATAAAAGTATGATTTTGGGTGGAAAACGGGTGAAAATGTGTATGTAAAACGTGTGCAATTCTCGGCACATCAGCTGCCAATCAAACCACAAATCTCCGTAAAAAATCATACACATCTGGTTGTGATTTGTCACCACCCAGCCACCGCTCATTGATGTTGATCACCTCCAATAACAACCTCTGATGCTAACATATAATTAACATGCTAGGTTTCTTGTTTCAATTTCATCAACTTGCCTACATGCTTGCTTTCCTTTACCTTTTCTTTTCCGTATTTGATCCTTTCTTGCACAGCAATCACTCCCAGTTAACTTGCATCTAAAACATAAGACTTGTACTAAACAACCGAATTAAACACATACTAAATAGACTTATTCTTATGACTCTATTACTGACCCGACTTGACCCGTATACTACTGACCCGATCAAGATTAACCCAACACAAGATTCTTTAACCCTAAATAATTAACAAATAGTTAAAAGTAAAGACAAAGTGTATAGACAGATGATGACTATATAATATTTAAAGGGTCCACCATATTCATTTGTAGTTAAAAGATACAAAAACGCAATGTATTTATTAACCAAGTTAACAAAAGGTGCAAAGCCTGAAGATTTAGAACCAAAAATAAGTTATAATGCAGGCCTTTGCTTCATGTGGTTCCAAACCATTGGAATTAAAAAACTGATATATATATATATATATATATATATATATATATATATATATATATATATATATATATATGCATCAGAATAATTTGAATTTAATCTGGTGATTCCGATCCATACCAGTTCAATGAATATGATAAAGCATAAGAAGATTAACTGAAGCGTTTGACTGAAACGTTACCTACTAATTTCCATAGCATGTACCTTATAATGTAGCTCTTTGCTTCTTCCATTTGACAATAACATTAAATAAATAAATAAGCATATAAATCCTACAAAATCAATATATTTAAAAAAAATATACCAACTTGTTGTTGCTCAAATGATCACCTTCATAAATAAGTTCAAATCAAGCTGCTAACAAGGACTTCAAGCCCAATTCTCCTTTGCAACCATAGCAGACCTGCATTATGCACCCCGTTATCCACGTTCCAACATATAAGTTTCTAGTGAGAGCAACAGATGTCCTAATATGTTAAAATATTTCACATATATAATCTTGAATAGATAGTAACCCTAAATACACACGTTCCATTCTGGTTCTTCGATATAAGATCATTCACATAAACCTCCTGATATGATGGTTAAGATCCATACTTATGAAAAATAACTTAATATTTCATTTAATAATGTCAATGCGGAAACCTAACGATCTGTACAACAACATCATCATCTTGATTAAACAATTCAAACCTGATCACATAGTCCAAAACAAATATTCAAGAAATTACAACCCACGCAACCTATAAAAACCAATCAAATATAACAAACCCATGAACAATAACCTCGAGACTCGTTTTCGACAAACGGCAAACAAAAAAATAGAATGTAGAACACCAATTTAATCAAATGCATAAACGAATCAGATCTATAAATGATAATCATATTATGTCTAAATCATACTTACAGTTCTTGTGAATAATGATTGTGATGACACATGATTGTGGATAATGAGTTTAGCAAATGACCGAACCATACTTATAGTTCCTGTGCAATTGTATATAACAAAACATTATAAACATTTAACCAATAAAAAGGAGACCTAAATGTATAACATGAACTATTTTATCTAAATCAAGAACAATACATCTTTAACATGGTTAAAATCAATAAAATCAATAAAATCTGTCAAGCAAAAACCCTAAAACATAAACATCTGCAATAAAAGAAGACCTAACTGAACTAACATTAACTTATACAGATCTGAAATTAAAATAAGACATAACTGAATATGTGACACCCGGCAAACTCAAGTTAGTAACTTTGGTCAAACGTATAAGTCTACCTTAGCGAGTCATGCATACATTACACGTAACTGGGTCAGTTGAGTCACTGCGATGGTTCCGGGAATCACTGGGAGTCATTACGATGGTTTGGGGAATCATCGGGAGTCGTTACGGTGATCTAAGGGATTATCGGGGGTCGTTCCATAACCATATGTATAAGGATTGGTGATTTGTGGGATCACCAGATTTGATGCACACACACGAGTCTCAAGTCTCGGGAATTTGATGCACACACACACGAGTTGATGATTAAAACATGGGGGTTCTTATGTGATTGATGTTTCGTTGATGTGAATGATTTATTAGGATGCTTATCTGGGACTATGAAGGTTGTTCGATGTGTTTTGATGATAATATGCGTTTTTACCCGTTTTAGTGTTTTAGGAGGATTTAGGATGTTATAGGATGATACGATGGTTGAATGATGTTAGGGTTTATGCTAGAATGATGTGGTAATAGTAGGATGATGATTTGTAACGTGATTATGTGAAGAAATCCTATTATTTGCCATTTAGGGTAAGTTATGCATGCAATGATGTGATGTTTTCATAATATTATTCCATTTTGGGAAATTCTTGCAATTAGGGTGTTAGACTGATGATAAATTGGGGGTTTTCATTTAGGATAAGTTGCTTGATGATTATGGATTGATGATGGGTGTTCTGGCATGTTTCAGATCTGATTTGGGGGTTAAACGCGTGAAAAGAGCCACCTGGACTGTAGGGGCGACTAGCTAAGCTAGTCACCTGTCCAGGGGGTGACTAGCTTTGCTAGTAGCCTGTTTGATACCTAGTCGTGTGTTTTGATGCTTAGTCGTGTGTTTTGCTGCTGTAAGTGTATTTTGGAACCCCGAAACATGATTTAACACCTAGGAACATATTATAAGCCCCATGGCATGTCAAGAACCCTGGTAATACGTGTTATGACCCGTATGTGCGACATATGAACTGTATGCTAGATTTGATGGACTGATATGCGTATAAGGTGCATGTTTACCATGATTGCTTGGATAATTGTACTTGACTAACACGGGGGACGTCGGTTCACCAATGGGATATCGAGTCTTGTCTTGTCTTGTGTAGTCGGGTTAAGGTTCAACGTGTTTTCAAATGTACAATTGTTATGGTCTGGATATTCATGGACTAGTTAACCTATGGGTTATTAGTCCGGATACTTATATACATCTTATGATATTCACGACCCCATTTTTACTGGTTTTACTTTCGGGGGAGAAACATGCTACGTACTTGTATTCGTAAAGATCATGTTGTACTATGGTTATCTTTTATTTACTATACGACTCATCCTAAGTCCCGGGGGAAACCATGAATGTGCGGGGATGCACAATGGGGGAAATGTGCATAGATCTATTGGGCGTGACCTGCCCCCACTCGGGTCGACTGGAGGTCGGACGGATGCATATTGTCTCGACCTACATACCGTGGATGACGGTAGTTCATTCGGGTAGTCATTGTATACTTGTATGCGTGTGAGTAATGGTTTTCCAATCGTAGTAGTAACATACTTAACGTTTAGCTAATGTTCGCATAACATAGTAGTAACGGAATTGATCTTTTAAAACTTATGGAAACGTTTTTATAAAAACCTGTGAACTCACCAGCATTATATGTTGACATTTTTGGTATGTTTTTTCAGGTCTCTAAGGTAGCAGTACATGGACTAGGCGCACGAGGTCTTCCACAGCGTCTAGAGTTTAGTTGCATGTTTTTAAATAATTTCAGACTATGTTTACTTTATTTTGGGTTGTAAACATATTTCAGCTTCCGCTAATGGTTTATGTTATGAAACTTCATGATTTTGGTTTACGTATGTTTTTACATATAGTTGTCGTTTATTGTGACCGTTGACTTGGATCCTGTTATGTCACGCGCCTCGCGGTAAAACCCCGCATGTGAAAATTTGAGGGTGTGACAGAATATCAATCTATAACAATGCACCTAAATAAATCAAGAACAATCCATCAAACATCACAACTTTATCTAAATAAATCAAGAACAGTCCATCTTTAACATGGTTATCAAGAATAATCCATCAAGCATCACAACTTTATCTAAATAAATCAAGAACAATCCATCTTTAACATGGTTGGAATTAAAAAAAAGTCTTTCAACGAAAACCCCTAAAACATACAGATCTAAAATTAAAATAAGACCTAACTTAATAACATTAACAATTTTTTTTATCTCAATCTAGAACAATCCACCTAAATAATCAAGAACAATCCATCTTTAACATGGTTGGAATCAAAAAAATCTTTCAACGGAAGATGCATGTAATCATGACTCAAATAAAACATAGTTACAATTGAATCATTACCTCTCAAATATGAAGATGACGACGGTTGAAGATGACGAGTTTAAAGATGATCGGTAAACAAGAAAAATAAGAGAGATATGAAGATGACGACGATTGAGGATGATGAGATAGAGCGAATGTAGATGGGTGAAGAAGAGAATTAAATGAGAGATTAGATTGTGTGGTTGCGAAAAAGGGCCGATAATATCAGAATATTATTTGAATTAAACAAACGAAAATTAAAAAAAAAATATAAAGAATGCAGTACGTGATGCCACATGGCACATACAAGGGGTGGAGGGTCGCCCCATTGAATGTCATGTCATCATAGTGCTACTCTTTTATATATAGTTATTGATTCAGTCATTTTAACCACCGTTATTCTTCATTTCTTTTCTCAGTATAACTCACCCAAGATCCTCGCCAGCATGCCTGAAAAGTTCAACTCGAAGCTTAAAAAATTGTTCTAGCTCTTTTCATTTTAACATTAAATACTTTAGAAAGTCGATCAGAGAGTCAAAATACAATAAACATTCTCCCCTCAAGTACTCCGGTTAACACAATCCTCGGACTACCGGAGGGTCAATGGACCCTCTTGTAGTTCCGCCTATGGATGCAACCAATAACGTTTTTAGGAGGATGTTTTTTATGCCACATGGGCATTTTTAGCACCATTCTTTATTGTGGGTGATGTTTTGAGAGGACATTTTTTGGTTCTTGTTTTTGCAAAAAAATAAAATAAAAAAAAACTAAGAAAAAAATAAACAGAAATAGTGGGTCTAGCGTCGTTAGGTTGGGTTGGGATAATTTTTTAAGATAGTGATGATGTGGAAATCAGTCTTGGTATTTTATGTTTTGTTATTGGTTGGGTTTTGATTGTTTTAAAAAAATTGGTATTCTTATGATGGGACAACGTTTTTAGGTGTATCTGAAGTTTGTTGTTATCGATGGTCTTACTTAGAAAATTTCACCATGATGAAAACAATCACATCTAGGGTATGTTCAAAGTCAAATTGTACAATAATGGTCGAGTTGTATGTTACGCAACTGTTTTAAGTTGAAAGAAAGAAAGCTCCAAAGAATACAAATATCAAACCTACTAAAATGAAGGAACCTAGAAAATAACTAACTAACGATTACGACACGTGTTATAAAATTTCGGGCTTAAGATTCTTTTTTGAGCTTATTTTATTTTTTTTCACCAACTTATATTCTATTTCATAATTTAAGAAATACTGTTTTATATCTAGTTCATTAGTGCTTATTTAATATATATTTTATTCAGCAAGTGTAATACATGACTTTTCTAACATAGTTATTTAATAAAACAAATTTTAATTATAGTACTTTCATCTATCATTAGTTACGATTATTATAAACTAGGTTAAAGCTCTCGTGTACACACGATTCAACAAATAACATTATTATAAATGTTATAACTTTAATATAATTTAAAATTAAATGTGCATACATGATAGTTGAAACATTGACATATGAAAATAGGAAACAAAATAATCATCCCATGACCCATTTAATAAAACAAACCTGAAAGTATGATGTTGCTGCCAAAGCTCCTACAAACAGTCAAACCCAAAAAAATTGGCAAAAATTTGTTCGGGCAATGGTGGTGACAATGATATATATAGCCGATGAGTTTTAGAGTTGGCCTAAATGGACCAATATGCTGATATACAAAATTCTTTTTCGCCAAAACAACTAATTAACAAAATAAATAGGTAGAAGTTAAAGACGACATACCTATATATTAACAAAGAATATGGAAGAAAGATAGTGATGATCCTTAGGAAATATTTGAAGATTCTTTGTCTTCACGAGGAACTCAATTGCTTCTTCATCAACCTCGACCAAATAACCAGACTTGGTATCAACAATTCTTGTTACCTGAAATACATTTAGATACTAAAAGGTTTAATTAATTTCTACTTAACATAGGTCATTGTTTGAACAATTTAACATTGTCTTTGTTAGGTTAACCTCCAAACAATCATTTCTACATATTTTTATAAAAAATTGTTACATCATGCAGGAATTCTAATAGTTGATTTGTGTCTCGAGTGAAGCAGAGATGACTGCAAAACAACTAAGAATATTAACATTTGAAAAATAAAAGAACAACTTTAACTAGCCAAAATCACATATCTCCAGGCGCTATACAGGGCTCCCGTCTAAAGAATATTAACATTTGAAAAATAAAAAGAACAACTTTAACTAGCCAAAATCACATATCTCCAGGCGCTATACAGGGCTCCCGTCTAAAAGAGGTTCTCGAGCCTTAAATCCATGTGGCATATTTGCTACACAGTGTTGATATATAGTATTGAAATTCAAAAGGCATATATATTATTATGCAAAACATCAATTTTTAAAGGTCGTATTTCCGTAAATCGGTTTTTAATTATTTTTTGACTAACTTAAATGTTATTTAAAATAAGTTTTAAAAAAAGTTATGAATTTTTAAATTTTGACTAAGTAAAAAAGGTCAATTTATAACCTTCCGTAAAAAATGGATTTGGAAAAAAAATCAAAGAAAAGTCAAATAGATAAAAAGATGTTAGTTATCCTTTGCCTATTGTATATGTTATTTAATGTAATTTAAAAAATGCTAATTATCCTAAATTGTGGCACACATTCTAACAATTAGGTCTAGACTTATAAGCCTTTTGTCTAGGTTCAGTGAACCCTATATTAAATCATTTCCATAAGTAATCGAATCAGTCAACCAATTCAAAATTCAGATTTTATATCATAATCCGTATGAACATGATGAACACCAATATAAACACACCAATAAACTCCATCAACCCGCTAACAAACATCAATTCAGAAACACCCAATCAAATCCAATAACACCCTACTATCCAATCAATCCTCATGAACATTATGATCCTAATGATAACAATGAACAATCAGTCATACAATCTAGAAGCTCAATTATCATGATATTAATTATAAACCCATTATCAGGCAAACTTAAGGAATATAATCATTACGCAATATAGCACTAACACGAATAATCAAACGTTAGAATATTACAGATTGAGAGAAAAAGTAACCTGGTTACTCTTAGGACTCCAATAACGATTTAAGCTAGTTAGGGTTCTTGAAACTGGAAAATGCAAAATTGTTAAAAGGATAAAGATACGAAAGTAAAAAAAAACAGAGTAACAAAATCAAGAAAAAATATATATAAAACTGATAAAAATCAAGGACCAAAATTTTGAAATAAAAACCCCTAGATCATGATTGAAACCTTATAACGAATGAAGAGACTAATTTGTTTTCAGACTTTGTTAATAATCAAAAACCATAAGATTAAAAATCAGCAAGTTTACAAAATCTATCACATATAAAACTGATAAAATCAATTACAATAGTTATGAAAAAAAAACCCTAATCTTGATTGAACCATATACCGAATCAAGAGACGAATATGTATTCACAGTTTGTAAAGAATAAAAAAACAAAACAGTAAAACTCATTTACATTAGATCGTAATATCGTTTATTGATGATGGATGATTGATCGAAGTGAGATTCGTTGCTTGAGCGATGAGAGAAGAGAGGCGATCTTGGTTGTGTGATGAGAGAAATACATTTAAATATTAATGTAAATTAAAAGAACAAAATATTGAATCTTCAATCATACATTAAATAAATGTATTCTTTTTTAAATCAAAAGTCGGATTTCTAAAAGATTGTCATGAAAAGTTAAAAACTGATGCAAGATAAAACAAAAAGGAGGAGATTAGATCGATTGAAAAAATGCAAAAACAATACACAAACCCTAATCTATGCATCAATGGAAAGTTATTTTTTGAAATCATTAAAATCGATTGATTCACATAATTGATTATAACAACATATATTGAATCAAAAAAATTAAACAACCGTGAATCTATTCAAGAAGAAGAGGGATCAGATCGATTTAAAAAAACTGCATAACCGTAATATATTATCAATGAGCAGTTAGTGTTTAAAATCAATAAAACTGGTAACATAAGTGAGGTGAATCAAAATTAAAAGATTTGAATATTCTTAATGAGTAAAAAAAAAGAAGGATATGATTGTATTACCGATTTAGCGTTGATGGTTGCAATGATCGAAATGATGTTTCCGCAGTTTTTTGATGGCAACGGTATCAATAATGTGTATTGATTTGGAGAGAATTAGGGTTCAGAGAGAAGAATGAAGGAGAAGGAAGTGGTCGTGTATTGTTTTGTGGAATATTATAAAAGAGAAAAGTAATTAACTTCCTAATTTACTTGACAGATTCTTTTATTCAATATTATTTATTGATTTTTATTTAAAAGAAAAAGAAAAAAAGGAGAAACAGTATAGATGAGTCATGTGGAATAAAATTGAAGGTGGGTTAATCTATTAACAAATGGCATAAAAGAGTTTTGTTTATTATGTAGTATAGATACAAGCAAAAGTTGTATTTCACTCATTTGTAAAAACTCAATCTGTAATCTTGTTTTGAAAGTCTTAACACATCCACTAATTCCCCTCCTAGATCTACGTCTATTATTTACTACATTAATAGAACCCTTAAGGTCATGCCGTAGAACGCATATCAAACATCTTTGTATCAGTATGCCACAACTAACTCATTCTAAAAATCTTGATAAACTATTAGACTTCCACATTTTGAGCAACATGGAGTTTCTATAGTGAAGGAAAAACCATTAAATAAATAAAGATTTTTGTGTTTATACATATAGGTAATATAGGTAGTGTTTGGTATGCTGAAATGGAATGTGGAATGAAACGGGCCATTATGAGCTAATGAAAGATTGTATGTTTGGTTGGTTAATGGAATGAAATCACCCATTCCACAAAGACATTCCTTTCTCTCAAAACCATTTCATGCACCCCCATGTTTTTTTCCTTTCCATCCCCTCTTTCACCTTTCATTAACAACACCACCATCGACGCCACCACCCACCACCACCGCCACCCACTACCTTCACTCACCCACCATGTCGCCATCCACCACCATCGCTGCCACCACCCACTACCTTCACCCACCCACCATGTCGCCATGTATCGCCACCCACCACTGTCACCGCCATCCACCACCATCAGCACCTTCCACCGCCACCCACCATCATCGCCATCAACCACCACCCACCACCGCCGCCATCGTCACACTCACCATCACCGCCACTAACCATTACCAACTACCGCCATCCACCATCACTCGCCACTGACATCGATCTACCGTCACCTACCAACCATTGCCGTCATCCACCGTCACCGCCGCCACCTACCAACGTCTCCACAACCACTGCCGCCACCCTTCACCGCCGTTGCCACCCACCAACACCCACCGCTGCCACCGCCAAATATCACCACCCACCATCACCGCCACTAACCACCACCACCACTCAGTACTGATTTTATTCTTTGTCTTTTCCTGCCTATCAAACAATATAATATAATACGTACTTTGTTTTATTCTCACATGATAACCAAACAAGACATGGAATGGTAATGATCCATTCCATTACCTGTACATTCCATTCTCTCATACCAAACAAACCGATAGTTTCTTTTTTATAGACGAATTGTTATTCCTAGATACAACCTAATTAATATATACTTGCGAAAATTTAAATTCATACCTTAATCTGTATCACATCATTAAGCATTTTGGATTGATAGATAAATGTTGGATCTAGAGAGTAAATTGTTATGTCAACACAAGTTAAATCACAGATAGATATCAATGTAGAACTGTTTGATCACTCCCCATCACCAAATGCTTTTACTTTCTCTCTTACACCGATTAGGTTTTATTTAAGTCAGATAAAATGATCTTAATCAGGCGATCTGGTTATATGTGTAGAGATGGTGAACAACTACTGTGTGACAACCGGCAAATTTCGGTCAATATCTGACTGGATCTTAATCACATTTTCTATATATAATAAACATGTTTTAAAGATAATTTTGATTAACTTAAGTTATTACGAGTCTTACGATGTCCTTTTTGAAGTTCATGGATGCCTTGATGCTTTAAAGAAAGAGTTGCACGTTTCTGACGCTAACGAACTGACATCAGAAAAACTCATCAAACTGGACTAACATAGTGTTATTACATGTAAATACGACACGTGTTTGCTGTTGAAGTAATCGGATGTGTAAACGGCTTGAAAAACAGTCTAAAATGCATCGTTTTGGAAAACGCGGGAAGTAACCGACATGGGAATCAGACATCAGAATGCGTGGTTTTAACCGCATTTGTACTTTTGGAATAATTATTTATTATAAATAGTGTTATTTATTAGCTTTTGGAAGTTAACGGATCGTTTAATTGAATGAAACCGCGACCGATTCAACTAACGCGATTTTAACGAGTGTTATGAAAGAGCGTGTTGGACGACGAAAATAATTATATTTTTGCTCAGGTTTAGTGGTGTTTTATATTACGAACATTTCCGACTAATTTTTAAAATTTATAATCGAGCCTAAATATAAACTAAGATGTTTTACGTTTTAAACGGGTTCGATACGCGGTGTTTACCTACCTAACATTAACCCTAGCTATAAAAGGGCTCATTCTTCTTCTTCGTCCTCCTCATTTTTTTGGCAGACACCAAGAGGAAAACCCTAGCTCTCTCTCACCTAACCCTCTCTATCTCTCTCAATCTCACTCGTTTCTCTCTCTCCTCTATTTTGTCACGGATCGGCCGACCATCACCCACCTTATGGTGGTGGCGGCGAATGGTTCTAAGCCCGAAATGGGTTGTGGTGGTCGAGTGGGGTGATTCAATACAACTAATGAGGCTGTGAAGGTGGTTCTTGGAGGCGGAGGAGGTGGGTTCTCGATTGTTTTGGGGCTGTGGTGCTGGTTCGAGTGGTGGTCCTCGGGTGTGGTCCGATCGGGTGCAGGGGCTGTTTAGGATCGGCTCGTGGTGACCGATGGTTGGGATTCGGGAGTCCGATGGGGGCTGCATGTTGGCCGATTGTGGTGGTTTCGGTCCGGTTATGGTTGTAGTTGTAAAGAAAGACGGCGACGGCAGTTCTGGGTGGAGGTGGTGACATTTCATGGTGCTTAGGTTTGAGCTTGTTGCTCGGGTACGGTTCGGATCTCGAGTCGGGTTTGGGCCGGGTGTTATGGTTTTGGAGATGGTTCAGTTCGGGTTCGTTTTGGGTCTTGGTTTGGGTTCGGTCAACCTCGGTCAACTTGGTCAGATCTGGTCAACGATCAAGGCATTCGAAGATGTTATGGTATAATATTTCATATTGTTATTATTATTTATATAAGTGTGTGTATAAACTATAAATACCAAAGAAACTATGTTAACTCGCGAAACGAATCGTATGTGAAATAAACGACAAATATAAAAGGATAAAATGTATTTGTAAAATAAAATCCGGAGCACAACGAATGCGATATTGGTTTGCGTTTTTATAACTTTCCAAGTGGTCGTTTATAACAAAATCGTGACGTTTTAACAAAAGTAGTTATAACAAGTACAAGTGAATCGTGGACAATATTTTGAAAACAAATATATATAGTTTTGCCAAACTTCAATTATGATGAGTTTTCGAAAGGTTTTGGGTAACCAAATAATATTTATTAATCGGATTCAAAAATATATAAACCCTCGATTTTACTTGGGAACCTTTATATAAAAGCAAAGTTTCGAATACTTTAAAATGCTTGGATTTGAGAAATAATGTAGCAAAGGTTATTGATTGGGATTAATAATAAGAATTGGGTTTTGCAAAGTATATTTTCCTAAAAATAAACGTACAAGACAACTATATTTATCCGATTTACGAGATGAGTTACGACTCGGGATGAGTTATACGTTTCGTAGTACTAGTCCAACGTGAGTTACACGCGAATACTTAACACATGAATTAAGATAAGTCACGATCGATTCGTTGAGTTACAACACTTTCAAGACTCGGATTTATATACACGAGTCTAGATAGTTGGATAGACTATCTTCTAACTGTATAATAAGCTAGGCTTATTGTGTTAGACTATAAGGTATCCTTTGTTGGTAATTAGGGCACGAGGAAGTTAGTTAAAGCTTCGGGCTTTGTTTGCTAGCTAAGCAAGGAAATTGTGATGAGTTCATGACCCCACTTTTTTACTGTTTTGTAACTGTTTTCGGGGGAAGACATGCTTGTTTTATGAAAACCTGTATATTATAAAGCGTAACAAAGTTTTGAGAAAACGATGAGTGTTACAAATGCTTTTATGATGTTATACATGGATAAAAAGGAAATAAATATTGTTGCGTGAGTTTCACGACACTTTTTCTTTTAAATGTTTTTGAACATTTTATAATCGGGGGATTTACATGCTTGTATGATGAGTAGACTAGAACTACATTGAACTTTTTATGGCCTTTGGTAGGTGCACGATGTTGGTGCAAGTTTGTGATAGATACTCAAACGGACAAACAAACGCTCGAGATTATTGACAAAAGACTTTATATTGTTCGTGTCGTTAGAAGAACTTGTCTAAGTTAGTTCTTGAATATGTAATTAAGCTTGCATTGTAAAAGCCCAACAAAAGCCCAGATAAAAGCCCATGAGGAGGCATGTATATAAGCAAATGATGCATGGGGTTTTAGGGGTTGGTTAGTTGGTGGGTCTTGTGTGGAAGAGAGAGATTGAGAGAGTTCTTGTGCAAGCTAGATTACAAGATTCATAGTTAGGTCTTATTGTATGTTATCAGTGATTCGTGCAACAAGATAAAACGTTAAAAGTAATCTTGTGATTGTTCTTTGTGTGATATCCACGGATCAAAGATATTCCGCGTCTAGGATTCGTGTTTGGTTTGATTGCAGAGAAGATCTCAAGGGAAAGGGACCTACAACTGGTATTAGAGCTTTCGGGCTAGATATCACCCAAGGAACTAGTTCGTGGTGCTTGAAATCAATCGGGTTTGCTTTGTTTTAATATTTTGGTTCATAATATTTTGTTTCGGCTTCATTGTTTTGTTTCTGTTCGGTTTGATAATTTACTTTTGGTTCGGATTTTAATTGGTTTGTTCATCAAGTTTGTATTGGTTTTAATTGTATTGCTTATTTTCTATTCGTTTTGCTTAAAAATCATCAAGTTTCGTATTTTAATTAAAAAAAAAACCGGTGATAGTGACATATAAAACTTTCGTGATAGTGCCTTATGATAAGTTTCTACTTGTTTGTTTTTGGTTACTAAAATCTTTCGTTTCTTATTTTTTTAAATAACGATTCTTATTAATTTTATTGTTATTCCTTTTTGTTTCGGTTTTTTTTTTTTTTTTTTTTTTAAGGAGAAGGGGATACTTTTATTCCACACGAAAACAACCAAAACATATGCGAGTACAGATTTTTCCTAACCAGAGGTTAGAAAAACCGGGAGTAATAAGAAAAAAAAACAAGAATACACTAACATATCCCTCGCCAAAACTAATACAAAGATACTATCTCTCAACCAAAGTCTATGACGCACCAAAAATCGGATACTCTAGATCACACTTGTTGGAAGGATATGGACTTACTAGCTTCAAGAAATACACTTCAGAACCTAGATCTTCAATTCTTCACAGAACTATTCTACACTGTCTTTGTCATGATACAATTTTGGAAATTCAATCTTGTACTATATGGTTGTCAATCCAGCATAAAACAACGCACCAACAAGGCGGATTCACTTGAACTAAGACAATAAGAGGGTATGGACTTTCATCTTCGCCATGATTTCAGCTACACTTCTGGCATCAAGAACTCCATACTATTACCATATTCGCACGATAAATACTTGCTTTACGCTTCTTCACAAATACCACCTGCACCTGATACAATAGAAAAAGACCAGAACCAAGATGCCTGCGATGACTCGCCAAACTGTGATTAAATGCAGCAAAAAGGTAAAAAATTCAGCATATATCTGCAGTGTTTGTGCAGAAAATCATGCTGCAGATGCCTCCGGTGACTCGCAGGCATCTTGGTTCTGGTCTTTTGTTTCGGTTTTATTTTGGTTTTTAGTTTATGTTTCGATTCTTAGGTTCTGTTCAGGTTTCATAATTTGTTTTGAGTTGTGCAGGAATTAAAGCCTTTGGTTTTGATGTTTTTGGCCAAGAACAAGATCAAGAACAATAAGAACCCTAAAAAAATCTTGATAATATTTGTTGATTTGATCTAATTTTTCGGTTTGTTTGGTTTGTGATTTTTGTTAGTGCAGAATTTTCGAAGATAAGGAAAGGATTGGGGTAGATTTTGAAATTCAAATCAACCTAATCAATTCCTAAATTAGTGGGATCTCTATCTTGTTGACCAAGGAGTTCATAGTTCTCAAACAACTAGTTCTCGGATTGGTTCTCAGCTACATAGTGGTTCTCGGACACAAGCTTCAATTCGGAAACATGGTTTTCGGACAAAAAATAAGGTTCTCGGATACTTAGTTCTCAGACCCAAGAGTTCTTGAATTCAGTCTAGATCTCGGTTATTCTCCCAGTTCTCGGACTCAACCTTTAGTTCTCGGATATTTGATCTAGTTTTTATTTCTCGGATTGAGTTTAGTTCTCGGACACTAAAGTTCTCGGACACAAGTTATAGTTCTCGGAAACCAACATAAGTTCTCGGAAACCAACACAAGTTCTCGGAAACACACATTAGTTCTCAGACAAAGATTAGTTCTCGGACACCATTGTTTCATTTGGACTTTGGACTTAATTAATTAAACAAATTGTTAATTAAATCTAAACTCTATTAAAACAAATGGCGTTATTAAACAAAATGGTAGAGATGGATCACGAGGTGGGAAAAGCCAATTCCCCACCCAAGATGATAAGTGTTGACAACTATTTTTGGTGGAGAGGACGGTTCGAAAAATGGGCTCGTTTTTACCAGTTAAGGATGTGGATCTGTATTTCAGACGGGTACATTCAACCATTTAAAGAGGGAGAAGACATGAGCGGGCAAAGACTGCTTAGTTTTAGTGAAATGAATGAGGAACAGAAACTGATGCACGAAGCTGAAAATAAAGCTCGAGCTGCCATTACCATGTGTTTGCCACAAGAAATCCTCCACACATTTAGCAGAAACAGAACAGCTAAAGACTTATGGGAAGCTTTGGAGAAACGGTACATGGGCAGTGCTGAAGTGCAAAAGAATAAGAAAGAGCTGCTGAAGAAGCAATTTGCAGTCTTCAAGCATTTTAAAGATGAGAGCTTAGAGGACATCATCACCAGATTCTACCATCTGCTTACTGAGTTGGGAAACCATGAAATACAGTATACTGACAATGAGCTGAACGACAAGCTGCTGAATGCACTTCCTACAAAATGGGATGTGTATTCTTTAATGATCTGAAACGGAACTGACTACGGTACTATGACTTTGGATACCGTGGTAGGGAAGCTTAGAGCTTACAGTTTTAACATGATGAGGCGGGAAGCAGGATCTGAACAGGTACAGGATCCAGGGATTTATCATGGAAAGCCTGCAGCTAAAACCTCGTCAAGCAGCAGTGGTGTCTCGGCATTCTTCTCAGGTGACACATCTGCTAATATTATTCTTGATTCTGACGGTGAGTGTTGTTTTGTGTCAACATCAGGTGAGACAACTAAAGTCAAGGATATCCCTTCTGGCGAAAATGGAAAGAGTACAGGTGGATCATACACTGGAACAAGCAAGTCCATGCCGATGAGTGTTAAATCGGCCGAACAACAACTTGCTGTGTTATATTCCTTCATTGCTTCGTATGAAAATTACATTCAAGGAAAGATCAACGATCCAACACTCTTTGATGAAGATTATGACCAGATTGACCCTGATGATCTAGAGGAGATGGACTTACAATGGAACTTGGCCATGCTCTCACGTAAGGCAAAGAAGTACATGGAGAGAACTGGAAGGAAGCTCGTTGGTGGAAGAGCTGGATTTGACAAAAGCAAAGTGAAGTGTTCCAATTGTCATTCCTTTGGCCACTTCGCAAGGGAATGTTCAAGACAACAATCAAGCAGCAACTCTAACACCACGCGACAGAGTTCTTCTGTTGCCCCACCTTCAAGTTCTAACAATTCAAGTTCTAGAGCACTCATGGTTGCCAAACCTAACGGCAGATATGACTGGAGTTCTATGATAGATGGTGATCAGGCTCTTATGGCAGAGATCAGAGATGAAAGTATGAAGTCAGAAGCATCTGATTCTGACAACGAGACCGTGTCTGAAACGGTCAAGACTGAAGAACATGTGACTGAAGCTGAATCGGTCAAAGCTGAAGAAGTTAAAGCTGATGAAAGTGCAGTGAAGTCTGAGGTAGCTGCTACTGAAAAATCTGAGGAAGTGGAAGAAATCATCAGAGATAACAAGCCGACTGAAGAGATTCTGGATCTAACAACAGTTACAAAAGGGATGTCAACAGCTGAGTTCATTGCATTCATGACTGAACTGGACTCTGACGCCAAAAAGGTACACATTTCTTTATCTACTGTCGTTGATGCTTGCAAAAAATGTTTTGACTTTGTTGAGAAACTAGATTTCATAAATAAAGGACATGATAAGCAAGTAGACCAGAATAAACAACTCATAGTGCTCTTAGATGAGCAAAAGGAGTTAAATTTCGGCAACAAAAATAGAGAGTCTGGCCTTAAGAAAAAGTTAGAAAGCACCTAGAAAGATCTTAAGGAAGTTAATAGGCTGCTCTGTATTAAAACTGGTGATTGTGAGTTCCAATACAAGGGTCTAGTGGAAAAAGATGAAACCATTGTTAAAATGCAGCTAGAAATCGTAGAAAAACAGAAAACCATTACTGCGCTGCGAAAGCAACTAGATCAATGTAGGAGCACTAAATACATGTATAATCAGATCATGACTTCCAGAACTGAAACAACTGAAAAACATGAGAATTCAGGTCTAGGTTATAATGATGTTACTCATTTTTACCAAATGAAGAGGAAGTGTCTGAAGCTGTCTATGGCCCTCAGCCAGTAGACACCAAAGCAACTGAGAAAGCAACAGAAAATGTTGGTAAAAAGGTTCAGCAGGATGTAGTTACTGAACCAAAAGACCTCAAGCCTACTGTAGAGGTCAAAACTGTGACTCAAACAACTGATCGGTCGGGGGGTAAAACTAAGAAGGTAAATGCTAAAATCAAGAAGTTTTATAGACTCAAGGGATTTGATAAGATTTACTCTGACTCAGATTTCCTTATTTTGAAAGTTAACCCTGATTCCATTGAATCTGTTTTCGCGGAGATCGAATCTCCTAAAGTTTCAAATGACAAATCTGATGATAAAACGGATGCTGGTTCTGAGTCAGCTTCAACCAAATCTGAGACTGGTGAAGGATCCAACTCAAAGGGGCCACACAAAAAGCCCTTAGAGAAACGATCGTGCTTCAAATGTCACAACAAAGGCCACGTGGCTAGTTGTTGTCCCCTCAAAAAGACAGGAGCACCTACGGACTCAGATAGGGGAAAGCAAAAGTCGCCTGTTAAGTCAGATGATAAAAACAAGTTGAGCAACTCGCAAAAGAAAAATTTGCAGAATAAGTTGGAGAATGCTCAGGGTAGTGGTAATGGGGATAGACCGAGCAACACTGAAAATGCTCGTTTTCAAAGAAACCAACCTAAGTTCGTCCCTAGGCAGGTAAATACTGGGAACGCTGGCACATCTGGTGCTCCAGCTGCCAAACAGACAAACCCAAGTCCTAGTAAGTACCAGCCGCTACACATGCAAAATCGTCACCAATCTATAAACGGTGATATAAATTTTTCAAGACCCAATAACCAAAGTTTTCATAATAACAACGACCATAGGGATAGAAATTATTCGAATGGTCAATAGTTTTCAGGAAACAATAACAATAATAGATACTCCAACCGAGGGAGATATCCTCAAAGGTTTTCTCAGTCTCCAAATGGGAGACCTTACAACCAACCTAACCATTTTGAACAACAACAACGTCGTAGTCCTTAAAGGTCCTACACACCTAAACAATGTGATGGATATTTGAAGGAATTTACGTTTGTAGAAAATGGTGTACCCAAGACCGTGATGGCTTGGGTTCCCCTAAACTAATTCCTTTTATCTGTGAGTGCAGGAGCTGCTAAGGAGGATTATCAACTGGTGGTATGTTGATAGTGGCTGCTCTAGGCACATGACAGGGGAGTTGAAGTTGTTGATTGATTTTATTAAAATTGATGGCGGTTATGTTAATTTTGCGGGAGCCAAGGGTGGTCGTATAACTGGAAAAGGAAAGGTCACCAATGTCAAAATAACGTTGGATGGTGTGAATTACGTGGAGCAGTTGAAGCACAACCTAATGAGTGTTTCTCAAATCTGCGACAAAGGACATTCTGTCCATTTTACTAAGTCCGAAGCATTAGTGTTGAAACTGGGAGTAAAGATTCCTGAAGAATGGATAATCATGCGGGCTCCAAGAAGAAATGATACGTACATCATGGACATGAGTGTTCAAGATGATGCAATAGAAGAGCCGACATGTTTATTATCAAAAGCATCAGAGTCTGATTCGATGCTGTGGCACAGGAGAATGGCCCACTTGCATTTCAGGAAGATGAATTACATCACAAAGCATGGACTGGTGCAAGGAGTTCCATTGAAGAGCTTTGGCGTGGAGGATAAGTGTCTGCCATGCAAGAAGGGCAAGCAACACAAGAAGCCTCATAAACCAAAGACTTAGAATTCCCTTAATTCTCCTTTTGATTTATTGCATATGGATTTGTTCGGTCCAGTAAATGTTAGGAGTTTAGGTGGAAAGTATTATTGTCTTGTGATCACAGATGATTATTCACGTTTTTCATGGGTGTTTTTCCTAGGTTCGAAAGATGAAACAGGGGAGACCTTGATGGACTTCTTCAACAAAACGGAGAACATCTTTGGAACCACAATAAAGAGAATCAGAAGTGACAATGGCTTGGAGTTCAAGAATAGTTGTTTTTCCATTTTCTGCATAAGAAAAGGGATTGAGCATCAATTCAGTGCGCCATATGAGCCACAACAAAACGGGCTTGCTGAAAGGAAGAACAGGACACTGATTGAAGCAGCAAGGACAATGCTCGCTGATTCTAAGCTACCTGTCATATTTTGGGCAGAAGCTGTGAATACAGCGTGTTATGTTTTGAATAGGGTGTTGACCGTCAAGAAGCACAATAAGACGTGCTATGAACTCTTGAAGGGCAATAAGCCTAATCTCCATGGTTTTGAACCATTAGGGATGCCGTGCACTATCTTGAAAAATAGAAACCAACCAAAATTTGGTGAAGTGGCTGGCGAAAGATTTTTTCTTGGTTATGTGCCAGGTGCACCAAATAAAAGGGTTTTTAATAAAACAACAGGTCGTGTAGAAGTCGTTTTCAATGTTGACATAACTAGTTACACACCACAAGATACTGCACAGGCTACTGATCCCGACTGGCTCTTTGACTATGATTTTGTCTTTAAATCATTTAATGTTCCATATACCTTTAATGCAGATCCGAATGAGGTAAATGAAGAATTGATACTTGGAATGCCAGATGACGATGATGAAATATCACCAAGATCGATCATTCCAATCTCTACAGATAAAAACAAGAATGATGCTGATTCAGGAACCTCCACGTCAAGAGACAAATATCCTGTTGTCAATGAAACCGAAGAGGAAGAATTCGTTAATCCGTTCGGTACTATACACACTTCGGGGGAGATAGGTTCAAATTTGGAGGAGAATATACCGGTTGATTCTATTGCTCAAACTCGCACAAATAAAGAACATCCAGTGGAGTATATCTTAGGAGATCCTAATGCGGGTGTAAGGACAAGAAGTAGTATTTATGAGTCGACGTGTTTATATGTCAGTATTAAAGATTCGGGCATCATCAACAAATGCCTTAAATGCTTCATCTCGCAAGTTGAACCGAAGAATCATCAAGTAGCACTTCGTGATAATGCGTGGGTGGAAGCTATGCAAGAGGAACTGGCACAATTCAGAAAGCTCAAAGTATGGGAGCTTGTCGATTTACCCAAGGGTTCTCAAGAAATCGGTACCAAATGGGTGTTCAGAAATAAAATTGATGATAATGGTATTGTAGTGAGAAACAAGGCTCGCTTGGTAGTCAAAGGGTTCAACCAACAAGAAGGGATTGATTTTTATGAAGTGTTTGCACTGGTGGCAAGGCTCGAAGCAATTCGACTCTTTCTAGCCTTCGCTTCCTACAAGGGCTTTAAACTTTATCAGTTAGACGTCAAAAGCGCCTTTCTATACGGGAAAGTCCAGGAGTTGGTGTATGTCTCACGACCTCCAGGGTTTACTGATCCAGATCATCCAGACCGTGTCTACAAACTTGATAAGGCACTGTACGGATTACATCAGGCACCAAGGGCATGGTATGAGACACTGTCAACTCATCTCTTAGAAAATGTCTTTGAGAGAGGTAAAATAGACAGTACACTTTTCATAAAGAGAAATGGAGAAGATTTCCTACTGGTTCAGTTGTATGTTGATGACATCATATTCGGATCGCCTAACAAGGACATGTGCATTGAATTTGAGAAGGTTATGAAGAAGAAGTTCGAGATGAGTGCTATGGGGGAGCTGAAATTCTTTCTTGGTTTACAAGTAGATCAGAAGGAAGATGGGATGTTCATACATCAGACTAAGTATGTACATGACATTTTGACTCGTTTCAAGATGAATGAGTGTTCTACTTATGCTACTTCTCTACCCGTGAATCATGGACTTCACCCAGATGCAGATAGCGATAAAAATGTCGATCAATCTGAGTATCGCGCCATGATAGGTTCGCTTATGTATCTAACTGCTTCTCGACCTGACATTATGTTGCAGTTTGTCTTTGTGCCAGGTTTCAGGCTAATCCAAAGGAGTCACATATGATCGCTGTGAAACTGATTCTTAGATACCTAAAGGGGAAACCCAAATTGGGAATCTGGTATCCAGCTGATAGCGAATTGGATCTTGTAGCGTATACAGATTCGGACTACGGAGGATGTAACCAGAATCGGAAGTCTACTACTGGTGGATGTCAATTTTTAGGAGGAAGAATCGTTTCCTGGCAGTGCAAAAAGCAGACTTCGGTGGCTGTTTCCTCATGTGAAGCAGAATACGTTACTGCTGGTAGCTGTTGTTCACAGGTTTTGTGGATACAACAACAAATGCGGGATTACGGTTTGAATTTCACTCATACTCCTATACTTATTGATAATCAGGCCACCATTTCAATCACAGAGAATCCCAAAAACTTTCCCAAAACAAAACATATAGACATAAGGCATCATTTCATAAGGGATTGTTTTGAGAAAAGGATGATTTATTTGAAAAAGGTTGAAACTTTAGATAACCCAGCTGATTTGTTCACAAAAGCTTTCGATAGAGCTCGGCTTGAACTGTTAGTGCAGCTGAACGGGATGAGAAACCCGGAATAACTTTTCGTTTTTAGTTAGTTTTTATTTGCTTCTGCTTGGTTTCAAAAAAAAAAAAAAAACTATAGCAAATCTGGTACCTAATTGGAAATGATAGCACATTAGCTGTTGATTTTGTTACAGTTAATAAAATTGAGCAGAAAAATTCAAGCTAAGTGTGGCTGCATCTTCATTATATGATGTACTGGTAGACAATTGACACACGAATCCGGTCTGTTAATTGAAATAGAATTCTTAATGACTGTTGATTCTGTGGGATACATGTCATTGGCGTATGATTTTATGGTCTTAAATCTTGCGTTGATAGCGTGTTACAAAATTCTGAGTTTCAGGTCTTTAAATTGTTAAATTTATCCGGGATGATCTGACTGGTTTTTTGCTGCATCCAGATACATGCTGACCTAGACTTTGTCAGAACATCTTAAAAGAGCATACGATAAATGCCAAAACCCTCAAAGGCAATCACTTATAAATGCCTAAAGCTGAAAATTCGTACCGCATAAAATGGTATTTGTCTTAACCCTGGTTGAGTACACGTTTGGTCACTTTGTTGCATCCAGATATATGCAGACCTGTACACCTTCGTGACTCGTACCTTGTAAACAATACGAATAATGGCAATTTACTCACCTGTTACGATGAACCTTTGTGCATGACTTGATCGCGAGGGTATGTCATGTCGTGGGTAACATAGATGATTCAGTTTAATACACTTAAATGCTAATATGGATTTGGAATCGTTAAGTGTTATATTGTTTATGTGGATACATAATACTGGTAATCGTCTTGGAATGCAGTATTACATATTAAGAAGTTGTTAAGAACATTAACTCACTGTGACATCTCAATCTAGTTGATATGATCCTTTTAACTAGTGTTTGCTATAACAAAAAATAGAGTGTTTTTATGTTTGTACATAGTTTACTTAATTTGTCTTTACGTTCATTTACATTACTTGTCAAAAATCCAAAAATCCAAAAATATTTTTATTTTGCTTCAGGATTTAATGCACGAGAAACGGTTGTTCAGTGGTGGATCTAATTGTTTAGAAAATTTTGCAAAACAGCATATCTTTTGAAAGCTTATGAATTTTAACCGCAAAACAATTTTTGTCACATGTGGTTTATATACTTTGTAAGTTTATATTTGTTATGATGGTTTACTTACAAGTTTGTTGAGTGTGACAGGTTTTATATTTTGATGATAATGATGGACGTGATGAGGTCTGAACCTCCTTTTGGACAAATTCATGTGATTCAAGAAATTGTTTTTGAAGAAACAGAGACAAGAAGACGACAAAACACTGAAGTTCTAAACAACAGTTGCTGATTTTAGAAGACTTAGCAGCTCAGGGGGAGAAATATACATATAGGAAGAAATATTCTGTGTATCTAGGGGAGTAAAAAGACTTCGGATTGAGTAATGCATTCGTGTAGAGCTCAAGGGGAAGTTTTTACAATCCAAGCTTATTCTCAGGGGGAGTTACTTAATTCTCAAGAGATGCTGAACATAAGAGAGCTGTTAAAGACTAAAGATCACAAGTTGAAGAAAAGAGGAGAAGTGATCTGCCAAGTTCTTCTAAATTACTTTGGTAAACAATCTCAAGATCAAGCTGTTGAAGATTAAAGACTTCAAGTGGAAGACAATTGAAGATACTTTGAGATTTGAAAAATAAACTTAAAGAGCATCTGTCAAGGGGGAGTTTGTTGGTGCAAGTTTGTGACAGATACTCAAACGGACAAACAAACGCTCGAGATTATTGACAAAAGACTTTATATTGTTCGTGTCGTTAGAAGAACTTGTCTAAGTTAGTTCTAGAATATGTAATTAAGCTTGCATTGTAAAAGCCCAACAAAAGCCCAGATAAAAGCCCACGAGGATGCATGTATATAAGCAAATGATGCATGGGGTTTTAGGGGTTGGTTAGTTGGTGGGTCTTGTGTGGTAGAGAGAGATTGAGAGAGTTCTTGTGCAAGCTAGATTACAAGATTCATAGTTAGGTCTTATTGTATATTATCAGTGATTCGTGCAATAAGATAAAACGTTAAAAGTAATCTTGTGATTGTTCTTTGTGTGATATCCACGGATCAAAGATATTCCGCGTCTAGGATTCGTGTTTGGTTTGATTGCAGAGAAGAGCTCAAGGGAAAGGGACCTACACACGACGTGTGCGTTGGACGCCCGTCTCTCTTCCCCGCACTTCTTAATCATTAGCTATTGGTTTAGAGCCATGAATTATGTTAGTAGATCTATTGGGTTGATGCCCCCTCCCTGACTAGTTGGACTAGGTCTTTTGGGAAGAGCATACTCTGTTTAAAAGTTCCTCTGGGAGGTCAGGTTTGGGAAGAAAAGTTATGTTTTGACTAAGAGCCTTAGGTTGCAATCATGCTTGAAGGACCTAGCTAGTCTACATGGTTCTCCGTTTAGTCGGTACTCGATCATACATACATTTTTAACTAAGGAAATATGTGAATTTGCCTCAAAACCAGTGAACTCGCCAACTGTTGTTGATATTATTAAACATGTTTGTGTTGAAATGTTTTGTTTGATCATTTCCGCTTTTAATTACGAACTTGCCGGTGTGATTTACCGGGGAAAATGGTTTTCATAATGTTATTTTTGGATGTCCAGCAAGGAATCCGAGGAGGAAAATAGTTTACAAAAAGAAAGTTCAATTTCAAAAGTTATTATGGAATGCCTGGCGAGGATTCCACGGGAATAGAGTCTCATTTTGAATGTAGTTGTTCGATCGATAAGAACCTAGTATACTTATCTTTATGGAAGGTAAGTATGCGGTAAAGTGAGTCGAGTCGAAGGGTAAATTAAAGGGAATGCCCGACGAGGATTCCAATAGGACTTTTAAAAGGTTTTTTCCAAATAATAATTCGTGTAAATGAAAATAAACTTTTTCTTAAAATGTTTTATGAATATTTTTCCAGTGGTTTAACCAAAAAGGATTTTATGAAGAATAAACATAAAACCATGAACTCACTGACTTTATGTTAACCTTTTTAAGCATGTCTTTCAGGTCTAGATTTTGGCAACGGCACGGTTGGAATAGGCGATGTCTTGAGATTGGAGATCCAATAGGGTTTAGAAATGGCGTTCAGAGTTCAAAGAGTCTTAGGTGTATAAACTGAGAATTCGGTTAATAACCGATTCCTGGATCGATTAAGCGAAAAAAACTCGGTTTTAGACGGAAGATTTGAGACGAGACAGAAATATACGAAAACAATGTCATCACAAATTCATATTACATCGGAAACGGTTACAGACATTGTCATCAGTAGGATAAACATCTATCTCGGGGCCGGGGGAGGTCGAGCATGACCTCCCCCTTGAGAGCATTCAAAGCACAAACTTAAAATCTTAAATGAAAAACAACACATGAGATTGCTATTTATAGGCCCAGCTCGTTCGACCTCCCGTAAGGGTCGAATGAACTGGTTCGACCTATGTAAAGCACGAACCAACACATAATGTGTTGGTTCGACCCTTCTATATCTGGTTCGACCTCACGATGGTTCGAACCAACTAGGTCTACCATAAACAAATGCATCAGATCCATAAAATGCCCTTATGGATCAACACAATCTCATGTAATACAATACACGACTCAACCCTAGTCTATTCGACAGCGACGACCACACATATAGTGCATCAACATAAACTTCCGTTGCATGGTGAATGTGCCAAAGGTTCACAACCGACATGAAAATCGGGGTGTGATAGAGTGGTATCAGAGCCATAGGTTTTAACGAATTAGGTGTCGGTAGGGACATCTAGGCTTTAACCAAAGTTTTGTTTTGGTTAAGAGACCAAGGTTTCTAAGACTCAATGTTTACTGTGAAAGCCTAGGGAATGAAATTCCAACCGTTGCCAAATAAGTTGAAAGGATATTAGGGTATGGAATTACACTAGCTCAACTTAGGTTTCTTCGAAGTAAGAAACATTTCCTTATGTGAATAGTGAGTATTTTCTATAATGGTATATAGAAAGGTAAAATAGCTCTTGATAGCTAGGTATATCTCACTAGTGACCGGCGAGTCATTGTAGTATCAGATTTTAACAAAGAAACATAAAGATCACACGAGTAGAGACATATCATGTGCGGAAACCATGAATATCATGCAAAATGATAAAAAACCGTAATCAAAACGCAATACAAATCATTTTCAACTATGTTTTCATTAATATTAAGATCATAAAATGTTTACAAGTATAAATTAACGAAAACACACACTTAAAGGTGAAATTCAACTCTCAATGACACACACTCAACTGACTAACCAACTATATAACCGTGAACAACTACCGCGCATATATATATATATATATATATATATATATATATATATATATATATATATATATATATAGGTAAAGTATATGGAGGAAACCCTCCTTATTTGGTAAACTCTGGAAACTCTGACTTCCCAACATTTTTTTTTTTTGAAAAAAATAGGGTATGTAATATACATTTTTTAAGCATTTTGAGCCAAAAAAATCGAAAAAGCGCAGAACGGTTTTTTTTTAAAAATAAAAAACGTCTACTGTTTACATATAGTTAACACATTGTTAACACCTGTTATTAGCGCTTAACATGTGTTAGTCAAAATTTTATTTTATTTTTTTTAAAAAAAAATACTCGGCGCTTTTTTAATTTTTTTGGCCCAAAATGCTTAAAATCATGTATATTACTTGCCCTATTTTTTTCAAAAAAAAATATTGGGAAGTCAGAGTTTCCAGAGTTTACCAAATAAGGAGGGTTTTCTTTATATCCATTCCCTATCCCTATATATATATATATATATATAAAAGCATTTCCATTCGACCTATCGTGTGGTCGAATCAATTCATTCGAACTTTACGAGGTTCGAACCAATAATAATATACTCATTCGACCTAAACAAAACTTGGTTCGACCCTACGTTTACCCGAACCAACTTCACAAAACTTGAAATCTTCAAAACTTCGATGTAATCTGAATGCAGTAGACACAAAATGCATCAATAATCATGGCTTTGTATAGCAAAGTGTATCTTCACTTAGAATTTAGCTGAGTCATTGTTCCATAGTTATGAAGAACAAGTTACTTGATTATATACTGTGTGTAAGTATATATAAAGTATATAAGTATTCCTCGAAAATAGTACGAATTGCCAACGGATTTCGACACTAGCTTGGACGTGGCAAGGATGCACACTCGTGTCAAACAGTTGGACAAGTTGGTAGAACCGACATGCAGAATGGATTGTTTGATGCATCTGCGGTCTCGCATCCCAGGAATTAGGGTATGCTTATGTTGTCAGTGTTAACTTCGATTCGAAACATCATGAAGAGGCATCTCATCTTGAAGACGATACTGCGCAGGCTGGAACGTGGTCGGGAGCGGCATCGGGAAGGGTGGCACACATGACTAACGTTATATATGTAATATATATGTGTGATTATGTGAATTTTATGGGTTCTTATGATACAACTCATGATGGAGGCTAATAGGATGATCTTGTGAGGTAAATTTTTGTTAACGCAGACGTCACGTTATTGTGAATTTACAGGCACATGAAAGTTCTAACAAGATCTATCGTGAGGGTATATATGTTAGGCATAAAAGTTATTTATTTTTGTTATTGCGGACGTGATTGCCGATTCTCCCCTGTTCGTATCATTGTGACTCCGGTTTTCTTAAACCATTCTAAGATCTTGATGATCTTGTTTCTTGAGCTTTTGGGGTTCATGTTCAAGAACCTGGTTATATCTTTTGAGTATGTTTTACATTTCTCTTCGTTAGTGTTTGTGGCCTTCAACAAACTATCGTACAGGACTCTAATTTTTGTTGATTTCTTATCTTGTCACAGAACTGGACACGTATTTTGTACACGTGTCCACTGTCATATGTTGGAATTTTTTAAATTGTGAAGGTCCATTGCAGGGCTTCACATCGAACGATGGTTTCATTGATGATTTGGTCATCATTACGTTGCTCGTAATGCTAGCATTCTAGTCTTGATGTGACATGCCATTGTGTGCAATGAATCTTTTGATCTTTTTGTCGATGAGTTTTTTAGAATTGACACTTCAGTTGAATTGAATTATTGGAAATTGACACATCTCCTTGTGGTGAATATTCATATGACTTGTAATAGTGGATGATTTTTATTGGCATGTTTCTTTTTTATCAACTTAATTGTTACTGTCTTAAATCCAAACACCCCCTACGACGTGTACTGGAAAGGTTGGTGCAACCATTGTTTCGCTTGAGGTGCGCCAATAGTATTTGTTGACAAAGTTATTAATAGCACGTTTGGGCGCTTGGATGCCACTTTCGCGTGTTAGTTCATCTCGGATGTCATTGATCATAATCACGTTGATGTTTTGTGAACTAGGCAAACTATCATGGCTTGCCTATCCATAATTTTCCAAAGAATATTGTTTCACTTGTATCTCCTATTTGAAACTAATCGGGTATATGAACACTTTTTATTCATTCAAGTGTTGGAATACCAAGTCGTTCGATCTCATAACATGGCTCCTTGGAGAGTCTTGCCATTGCTTTTGTAAAGAAGTTATTGTATATGTGTATATTGTAGAGGACTATTGGTAGCCCCTAAATTGCCACAAACAATCCACCCCTATTTTTCAGAAAAATTGACCGGTTGATTCTAACATTCAAGTTATTATCCACACATTTGCAAATCGTGTGGAAGATTGAAAATGTATATACTTTCCTTGAGACTCGTTTAAGTGGAACATTTGAGGTTTGTTACCTAATGTCCTTGTATTCGGTTGATTCTGAAAAACTACCTTGTCTCATTCGTACCGGTAGGTACCTTGACTCATTTATTGTTCGGAAAGTTCTTTTGAGTCTTCAAAAGATATCTTAGCATAAATTTTGGGGACAAAATTTCTGTAACAAGGGGAGAATGTGATAACCGGCAAATTTCGGTCAACATCTGACTGGATCTAAATCACGTTTTCTGGATAATTAACTTGTTTTAAAGTTGATTTTGATTAACTTAAGTTGTTACGAGTCTTACGATGTCCTTTTTGATGTTCGTGGATGCCTTGATGCTTTAAAGAAAGAGTTGTGCGTTTCTAACGCTAACGAATTGACATTAGTAAAAACTCGACAAACTGGACTAACATAGAATTATTACATGTAAATACGACATGTGTTGCTGTTAAAGTGATCGGATGTGGAAACGGCTTGAAAAAGAGGTCTAAAACGCATCGTTTTAGAAAACGCGGGAAGTAACCGACATGGGAATCGAACATCGGAATGCATGGTTTTAACCGCATTTGTACTTTTAGAATAATTATTTATTATAAATAGTGTTATTTATTAGCTTTCGGAATTTTACGGATCGTTTAAAATGTTTCACAAATATTTTTCCAGTGGTTTAACTAGAAAGGGTTTTATGAAGAATAAACATAAAACCATGAACTCACCGACATTATGTTGACCTTTTAAACATGTCTTTCAAGTCTAGATTTTGGAAATGGCACGGTTGGAATAGGCGATGTCTTGAGATTGGAGATCCAAGAGGGTTTAGAAATGGCGTTCAGAGTTCAAAAAGTCTTAGGTGCATAAAATTCCGATGCGTGGTAAAGGTGCCAAAGGTTCACAACCGATGGGAAAATCGGGGTGTGACATACTGAAGGTACTGTTGTATTCAACAAATGCTTAAAGATCCTAATCACAATGCAACTCCACCTGACTGGAAGAAAGGAAGACAAACTGATCCTAAAATAGCTTTAAAATTAAAAAGAACGAGACAAGAGTTGGTCGATACTAATTTTGGAGAGATGAAATCAGTTGCTAGATGAGGAGAAATAAGACTCATTGAGACCTACAAAGAACTTGAGAAACAGAGAGAAATAGATCCATCTCTGTCGAGAAAGCCAAATTATCTTGATGAAGATCAACCACTACAACAGACCCAAAAACACAAAATTATGTCGTCAATAGATGATCTTAACATAGCTGCTATGAATCATAATAAAAGAAAGAAGGAAATGTATGAGACTGGCGAGGGGTTGGCTTTTGAAAACTTGAGAAAACACAGCTTGCTATATCAGCTCAAATTTCTCACACAATCTGCTAGTGATAAACTCAGGGAAATCATTAGTAGACCCTTCTCACTAAACTCATCTCAAATAACTCTCTGCCAAAGAAATCCATCAATCTCAAAAATTTAAGAATGGAAGTCAAACAAAGATACCCATGAATTGACTCTGGTCAGGAATGATGGACAAGTTCAGAAAATCAGAATGGAAGAAGCATATGGTCTGGAACATGTTGATCTGCAAGATTTACTAAATCTAGAGCTTAAAAGGGATACAGACTACTTGCACTCTTTTCACTTTGAGCTTCAATTCAAAGGTCAGATAAGGGAGAGCCTGATGAGGACAGCTGGCAACACAACAAACAATGTTGACAAATCAATCTGTTGAAGACTTAGTAGTTTTAGTATTCAACAGGTGATGAAGACTGAGGATTAGCATAACATCTGTTTCCCTAGCATATGTTATATCTGTGATGATACACAAAAATTACTTTATAAAAACATTCTCTTGTTTGATAGTTATGAATTATGATTCATTTAAAGTTTCATTTCTTAATATTCGTAACAGTCAAACTTAGATCCTAACAGAGATGAAAGGTCTCTAAACATTCCAAAGTCTGATGGTACAACAGATGTTGGATAATAGATACTTGCATACTAATAGATATTACCTAACAGATGATCTCTACTTAATATTTTACATTTTAAGCAACAATTGATACTTGTATAGTCATAACTATTGCTTTGCAGATAGTATCAATTAACACTAAAAGTGATACCAACATGAGCTTAATATCGATCAATTGGAACTGATATACAACCGATTCTAGTTCAAGGATTTAAAAAATAATTGTTTTCTACTAAAGTGCCATAACACATGTTACTCGAAAAGCTGATAACGTTTAAGCTTAGATCGCTTCTTTCGGGTTCCTTTGCATGTAGAGGATAACTCACCAACATTTAGAATATTAGCATCTTCAAGACTTATTTTTCCTTTAGGACTTGCAGCAGAATCCGGTACAACATCAACAACAGAAGAATAGGCCGTAATAGACACAACATCCTTCAAACAAATACAAAACAACTAATGAACTGTTAAATAAGAACAAAAACTCTACCAACACCTTAAATCTATCTACACAAATACATACTCAATTTTGAAATCACTTGGCTACCCCCTACGATGATTCCAAAATGTTAACACATTTGAATTCACAATCTGCCCGACTGACCTAAGAAGTGCTCATACAAAAGAAAAGTAGAACACTTAACTGTTGAGGAACGTTTGAAACCCAACACAAACTCAACAATTAATACAAATGACTTTAATTTAATACCTCATCCGCATTATAATCTCCATTACCATTAAACGTAACCAACTCAGAAATTAAGGCTAGATCATCACATATCTTTAGGACGGTGTAAACATGGTAGTCGTTTGTAATATTGTATTCATAAACATCAATCTTAAAAACCAGCATCTTATCGACCAACCGACAGAATTCGTGAGGGCAAACATTCACTATTACTCAGCTTTAACTGCCTTTCTCTTATATCACTCACAGATGATCTGACAATTCTCATAACATCTCTGTCAAACATCACAAATGATACACTACCAGTCTCATCCTGAACCCTGACATGCACCTTGAACCTAAAATAGATAGAAGCAAAATTTATTTGAAAATATATTAATCATTGCAAAGAATCATGTTATATAAACAACAAACTGTAGATAATTATCTTTAGTTACTTTGTGGTTATGGATGTACACTGATAGTCACACTTGTGACAAAAGAAAGCAGTACCAGGCAATTTCAGATTTTCTTCAGTCACCTTTTCAGCAAGCTGTAAGTATACTAATTTAGTTACCACCTTCCCAATACATCTGCGACACGCAGCATAAAACCAACCATAGCTTTCTTGCACAATTTTTAATGTGGCAACAACACAAGACATTGGCTGCAAAAACAATTTATAAAATTGAGAATTCATTTCGGATCGTAATCAAGAAACGTGATCTCACGAATACCAACCGTAGGGTGCGGAATCCCCAACGATTGTGCAAAATGATTCAGAAATAAACGTAATCGAACGTGATGAAAACAGATAACGAATCACCGAGCAATTTCCATAACTTTAATCTTTGTATTAGATCAAATCAAGATGTTTACATATGAAATCTTAGACCTAATACAGAGAAAAACACACATACACACTCTAGGGAAAAGCTCAAATGATAGCTAACTCTCAAAAACTCTCTCTCAAAATAACTAACTTTCCCTATATATAGGCTCCCACCTTCGCCCCTTTCGTATGGTCGAATGTGGTGTTTTCCACATTCGCCCCTATTGTAATGGACGAATGTAGCCCTTTTCTACCTTCTAATTCACATTCGACCCTAGACAAGCTACATTCGACCTTTCGTCTGGTCGAATGTATCTTCTAGTTAAAGTCTTGGTCGTTTTCTGATTATCTAAACCTTCGACATTCAGTACCGGATCACTAGCTGGGGACATACATGAATAATGCACTTACAAAAACCCCTATTACTTAAGAAAAAAGATGTAATAACATCAATACATATTAAAGCTATGTTAAAAATATTAAAACCCTATCAATCTCGGTAAGGTGGTCGACATGTTCCTTTTCGGATCTAACAATGAATTTTTGAAGCAATGGGTAAACAGACTGGTCGGAAAGTGGTGTTTGAGAAGTAGAACCAGCTTGTTCTCCTTGTTTCAATATAAGACTAAAAAATGGAACTAATGATTAGTATCCAAATTTCTAAATGAAAGAAGAAAATATCAAATATAAATATAAATATAAATATAAATATAAATACATAATATATTGACACTTCTATTTCTACATTGAGGAATATAACATAAATTACCTTTCCACTTCTTAACCTTGGCATGTCGTATAACAACCATCACATGCTCATTAGCAATGTCTTGAGAAATGAATTTCTTAAACTGTTCTGCATAACCATTCCACATAGTACATCGTAAAATTGTATACAGACACAATACTTTAGAATCAGAAAGTATACAACTGCTTACTTTAGGTCTTGAATATCAAAATACATCCTTTTAGTTTGTTTTGCAGGTCGTCCAAACATGTCCAGAGCTCCACACCAAATGATACTACCAACAACATCTATACAAAAAGTATAATTAAAAATATGGAACCCAAAAATCAAAATAAATTACATATTAAAGGTAAAGTAATAGACAAACCAATAGTCAAAGTTGCTTTGCTTCACCTTTAAGAATGTCTTTAAAAGGCATGAGATTAAATTCATACTCAACACCTTCCCAACCAACAACACGGCTAACAGTTGTACAACCATAAAAGTTGATCTTATAATCATGTGCTACAACTTTGTATGGGTACTTGTTTTCACCGACCCCAAACTTAGATAGAATAGCCACATCATCCTCTTGAAGTTGACTATCAAAAACGTGGATCAAAGGACTCTTGATACAGGCCTAAATCTTATCACCCTTAAAATAAACATAAACATAAACAAAATATCAAGATTAACCGTCGCAATTCTCATAACATAACATAAAGTAAACGAAAAACATAACACGAAGAATATTTACATCATCAAAAGAAACATAAACTAAATTCAGAGAAAATATATATTACATGCTCATCAATCAATATCATTTCCATCTTAAAACTTTGTTTCCACTTTTTTATGATTCGGGCCTTCAGATACCAGATATCTTTCAAACGGTTCATATCACAAACAAAACTATGAATTTCGTTATCAACGTCCATTGACATGATTTTAAAGAATTTGAAAGCTGATTTTCTGAATTAATTTGGATTGGATGAGAGAATGGTTGTGTATAAGGGAAGCATCTGTTATTATCGTATATACCTGCAAAAATCACACTTCCTTATGTTAATTTAAAACTTCTCTCTTAAAACTTCAAACTTAGGCGGCTGGATAGATACTCAACATACGTTCATAACATCTGCTTGTTAAGAAAAGAGCTTAATTATTGGTCTGAAAAACTACTTGTTAATCGAGGCTGACAAACAGATGTTTTTGTGCTCAACAGTGGTAAATTCAAGTGGCCCACCTATTTTCTTGAATATTTTTAAGCTAATTAATGACATCATTATTCGCATCACACAGGGAATCATGACCTATCTCTATGGTTGACACCATAGCTTTCACTCACTACTTTTTTATTATAGTAAGTGTGTGTGTCTATATATATATATATATATATGTATATATATAGGAATGAGATCATTTGAGAACCCCACTAAGTTGAGAGAACTTGAAAACTCCTCCGACCCAATCATAAAGAGACACATCAGTTGCTTTATAATATCTTGTATTTGTTTAATCAAGGGCATCAAAGTCTTTTACCTACACCCACTTGAGGGTATTTTAGTAATAACAACACCCACCCCACCCCACCCCCACCCCAACTAACCTTTTTTAAATTAATAATAATAATAATAATAATAATAATAATAATAATAATAATAATAATAATAATCATAATATAAAAAAAAAGAAATCAGATTTCTCTCTATCAGATACACACACTTCTTTCTCTCTCTTCTCTCTCTCTCTCTCGAGTTCTCTCTCTCTCTCGAGTTCTCTCTCTCTATCTCTCTATCTAAAAAAAGAAGGGGGAGACAATGGTGATGGATCTGATGAGGGTTTTTGGGGGTGGTTCGAATGGTGTTTTTTTTTTGGTGGTCCGAATGGTGGTGGTTCAGGG
The DNA here is from genome assembly GCA_032199755.1 of Ambrosia artemisiifolia. NCBI lineage: Eukaryota > Viridiplantae > Streptophyta > Magnoliopsida > Asterales > Asteraceae > Ambrosia > Ambrosia artemisiifolia. Next base: position 5,697,077 of record CM063520.1, on the reverse strand, counting down.
GGGGTGGATCTGACGAGGGGATGGTGGTTTTGATGATGGTGGGGGGTGGATCTGACGGTGAGGGGGTTGCAGAGGGAGGGGAGGACGACGGTGAGGGGGTTGCAGAGGGAGGGGGAGGACGACGGTGAGGGGGTTGCAGAGGGAGGGGAGGACGTCGGTGATGGGGGTTGCAGAGGGTGGGAGGACGACGGTGATGGGGGTTGCAGAGGGAGGGAGACGGTGGTTTTTCAGGGTTTTTGGTGGTGGGTTTTCAGGGATGGGTGGTGGTGGAGGAGGCGGTGGAGACGACGGAGGAGACGACGGAGGAGACGACGGTGGCGACGACGGAGGTATGTTTTTTTTTTCTATTATTATTATTATTACTACTGCTATTATTGTTATTATTATTATTACCATTATTATTAAAACTGTTATTATTATTAATATTTTTGTTATTATTATTATTATTACTATTATTATTATTTTTCTGTTTTTATTATTATTATTATTATTTTCTATTTCTGTTATTGTTATTATTATTTTCTGTTATTATTAGTATTATTTTTATTTTTATATTTTCTGTTATTATTATTTTTATTATTATTATTGTTATTTTCTGTTATTATTATTATTATTATTATTATTATTGTTATTTTCTGTTATTATTATTTTTATTATTTTCTGTTATTATTATTATTTTTATTTTTTATTTTTCTTTTTTCTGTTATTATTATTATTATTATTATTCTGTTATTATTATTATTATTATTTTCTGTTATTATTATTATTTTTTATTTTTTTCTGTTATTATTATTATTATTATTATTATTATTATTATTATTATTATTATTATTATTAATAATGATGTTAGGGTGAAAAGATAGTTTTTTTATGTTGAAAGTTTTTGGGGTTTTTTTGTCAGGCGACGATGCTTCGAAGAAGATGATGTTTTGCGTTTTAAGGACCCGATGTTTGTGGGAGGCGACGATGAATGGTGTAGTATCTTTTTTGTAAGAAAACACTGGTGTAAACATCAGTTTTTACACAAGCGTAAATATGATTTGTGTAGACGTTTTTGATGTAACAAAACGCCGGTGTAAAAACAAACACTAGTGTAAACACTGGGTTTTTCACTAGTGTTTGAATGTATAGTCGTTTTTGATGTAACAAAACGCCGGTGTAAAACAAACACTAGTGTAAACATTTGGGTTTTTCACCAGTGTTTTGAATGTATAGTCGTTTTTGATGTAACAAAAAACGCCGGTGTAAAACAAACACTAGTGTAAACATTTTGGGTTTTTCACCAGTGTTTTGAATGTATAGTCGTTTTTTGATGTAAGAAATGTGAATGTAAAGCACCCCATTATCTAGTTTGTTTTTTTACAATAGTGTATTTTTGTAGAAGTTTGTGTATGGCAGATTACACTAGTGTAAATCATCTTCATTATATGTTTTAAAAGTTTGTATATGGGAGAGTTACACTGGTGTAAAAAAATAAACGAGTGTAAAAAACGAGAGTGATATTACAGAACATTCAATCTGATTTTTTGTTTTAAAAAATTAAATTAATTAAAAAAATAAAATTAAGTTTAAAAAAAATAAAATTAAGTTTTAAAATAAAGTTTAATAAATATGATTATTTTTAATAAAATAATAAAGTTTAATAACATAATATTATATTTATATCTTTCTCTCTCATAGGCTTTTTACTAAAATGCCCCCAAGTGTACTTTAACATAATAAAAAATTACTTATTAATCAAGTCAAGACAAAAAACCACAACTTTTAATCTTAGCCATTAGATGATCAAGATCAATGGTCCACAAGAGTTCTCGAGTTCTCTCAACTCGGTACAGTTCTCATTTGATCCATGCCCTATTTATATATATATATATGTTAAATAATTTCAACTTTGAGGAGGGCTTTTAAATTAATTATTTGCGTTTTCTTCTTAGTTTTAGTTTTAGTTCTAGCTAATTTAATTAAATATCTATTTCTAGTTTTGTTTGTTGATGTTTGATTTTATATACTCTCTTTGTCCCATTTTAAATGTCCATTTTGCTACTTTTTGTTGTCCGAAATTAAATTTTCATTTCTAAACAATTTCCAGTTTTGCCTATAAAAGACAAAAGACAAATCAAAGATTTGAAGTAATAACTTGAGGATAGTATTGTCATTTTACATAAAAGACAAAAGACAATTTTAAACTGTGTGTTTGTGGGCCTATGACGTCTAAAATTGGAAGGAGGGAGTATTTGTATAACGAATTCATACCCGCAAACACTAATATAGTAAGTCTTATATGTAGATATGTACGTATATATCTCATGAGATAAGAACGTTAAAGAGAAAAGCCATAGAAGAACACCCACCACCTAATTTTTTTCGACAAGCAATGAAATATGTTACATGTTTCAATCTTAAAGCCAACTCAAAAACTGTCTTGCAATATGAAGTATTCGATGGCAGCGTGGACCTGGTTAAGATAACATAGTCTGGCCGGATGTGAGGTGGCGGGCCTACCAAGTAGCGGGTGTGACCCCATACTAATCTCAATACAGAGTCTCGTACCATATTACCTTTTAATTAACCGTCCCTGTTGTTATTATTAGTTACAAGTAATAATGGATTAAAATACAAGCATGCGCGCGTCTAACATAAACGTTGCTAAATAAGATGTGAATGAATGGTTCCTAAATCAATGGTTTTGGAACCACACAAAGAGGTTTGGCCTTTGATAAGGTGATTCAAAATTTGGCAGTCATGTCCAAAGTGTAGTTTTTAATTTTTGTGTCGATATTCCAATCAAAATTATTGAGCAATGACCCCAACAAGATATATAGGGACCATATGGATTGCAAGGGGCAAACCAGGGCATATCCTTCGTCCAGCGAAATAACATGGGGTTGCAAGTCTATTATTGTTTTTTCCCTCATATCTTATGGCTTTTATTTGGAAAATATTACAAAATTTGAATAATAAACTAATTTGCAATCATGTCCAAGTCACACAGTTAATCATACTATTTTTTTAATGGTCCTAAAAAAGAAAGGTTGATGGAGATGAAGGCTTAAATGGCATTAACAGGAACTAGGATACTAAGGTAAATTTGATGAACCTTTTTCCCTTTTAAAGTGGTGATTTTTACTTCTTTTATTTTATATTTATTTATTCGTGATTGTTTTTAGCTTCTTATTTTCTCTTTCGACTTATAATTTTTTTTTTTGATTTGTAGTATTGGATGAATTTGGTGTGATAAGGATAGCAGCTTGAAAGTGGCATGAGGTTTCTACTATTGTTTGTCCAGTTGTCCTCATGTTGCAATGGTACTAACGGGGTCTTTACTATAGTCCGACTTATTAAGATACACAGATCGCACCTTCCAAGCTATCATCAAACTTTCTAATCTTGCATCAGAGGCTGAGCGTATGGTCAATTTCAGTGCTGATTGGCTTCACATGGACATCATGGTACTAAAAGCATCACAACACAATCTTTAATAATAATAATTACAGTTTGTTTCTTTTGGTTTTTCTCACTTGCCCATCTGATCAATTAATGTTCATTTGCAGGATGGGTGTGTTCCAGACCCAACTTAATTGTTGTTTTATTCACACTTTTGTGGTTGTTAACTTTTTTAGACATTATGTACCTAATTTGACTATTGGTGGCCCAGTTATTGAGATTTTGAGAAAGCACACTAAGTAAGTTGTTGATGCCTTGGCGACAAGGTTTAAAAAACCGGGAGTGAATAATTATATAATGTTTTTATATATACTTCCTATAGTTTTCTAGCATCTTTTACCGGATATTTTGAAACAACTAAGCTTTATATAGTTTTAAATATGAAAAAATACATACATGTACAACCTGCTACCGTCGCCTATTTGCTACATCATCTCCAACTGTTAATCAGAGGGCTGATTGTTGGTTTAACTATTGTCATATCTTTTAGGTACTCTCTTTTTCTCTTTCACTTTTTCATAATTCCATTATTTTTTATGCAAGTTTAACTGGTTTTAATTTTGGAAAGATGATTGGTTTGTTTGTTTGTTTTGGACTTTAGTAGAATTATTAAGTCATCAACTATTTGTTTGTTGGTAATTAGTTTTAGGTTTGAGATTGAATTTATTACAGAGATGTCATAAGTTTTTTTTAATTGGTTGTAGCTTCCAACTTAAATGATTGTTTATTTGATTAGGTTAGGAATTATAGGAGTCATTAGATTGTTAGAGATTAGAAAGATGTGATGAGTTTTTGAATAGTTACAACTTACTTAAGTGATTATTTAGCTGATTAGTGATTAGGTTATAGGTTAGGGAATATAATTTATTACTGATTATAATACTATGGACATGCAGTGATTGAGTGTAAGGGATTGGAGAGATGTTATTATGTTTACGTACTTTTAGTCTTTGAGTAGATCTTTGCCAGCAATAAGTTAGAATTCAATTGTATTGATGTTAAATAACTATAAGTAAATGACTATTGGTGATTTTAGGAAGGTGATTTTGCCTACTTACATGAGAATATGTGTGTAAGTTTTTGTGTGATATGTTTCCTGGAGTCTACTCTTATGTATGAGACCATTAATTTTTGTAGTTTTAACTCATGGGCGTGGAGGAGAAAACTCAAGTTATCTGGTGGTAGTATGAGCCATGAAGAATGGCCCATGTCCCGGTATACCAATGTTTCTCCGTTGGTGTTTTTATATCTTCTGAAAGAATGTTATTTTTACGATAAGATGCTTCACGCCTTCACTACATCCTTTAATTTTTTCATTGATTACTAGCAATTATTGTCGTTGGGTTGCTTTGCACATACATGGATGAAAATGTCAATATTTTAAATCACTTTTTGGTAATTATTTAGAAACTTGACTTGAAAGTTTCGTCTATAATTGTTTTGTGTTCTAGGCTTTCTGATGTGTAAGGTCTATATTACATTTACACAGGAAACTGTCTTATGAGAAGTTGTTGTAGGCGAGAAAAGAAGTCACCAATGTTACCATACTTTTTATATGTATTTTATCTTATTATCTCTTCGTCTAGAATGTAAAAGATGCAGCACTTACATTTTGTTGTAGACTCCTTTGAAATCACATATTTGCTTACTAGCAATCCCTACAAGACAGTTTTTGGATCAGTTTCGTACACAAGCTTTCTTAGCTTTGTCGTAGGGTATTTCAATTATATGATCATCAGTCAAAGGTTATTATTAAATTATTTGTCAAGTCAAACGTGCCCATTGTTAAAAAAATAGAGTATAGAGTTCTTATTTGGTTCTTTTATCACTAAATGACAGTCACGAAGTAAAATGATCATACCTTCCAATTTTTATATTTCTGTCTTGTCTTACTACTAAAGATATTCTATAAACAGTCACATAACACCTAGAACTTCCAAAACATATTCATTTAATTTTGGACTGCTTTGTTACCACGATTGCAACACGCGCAACAAAAACACTGTAGCATCGAAACTCATCTTGGTTGACATCGCTACGTGATCTTCTCAGACGCGTTGGTAAATGGTTTCTTCCCGATGAACATATCGTTTAAAAATACGAACCACTAAATTTGGTTGTAATTCCTCTCAGATGTTGTGTTATTACCTTCTGATTAACTTACATCAGTCACCAATCTATACATGTGAACCGACTACGGACACAATTGATCTAAAGACCTCTAATATGTTTTGATTTTCATCACTGATAAGAAAACCATTGGCATAACAATCTTTTCGTATGTGTTTAAATGAATTATGGCTGGTGGTATTGTTAAATTGCATGATTATGTGATTCCACAGAGGCCCTTGATCTATTCTCGAATATTATTAGTGATATTAGAAAATTATTAAGTTTGCAGGGTACTCCTCACCCGCCACAATTCCTCATGGCTGATAAGTGGACCAAACTGTATTCTTGAGAATACGCAGTGTACCATGCGCCATGGCTTCGTGCTGCTAAGTTCTGGCCTACCACATGTTCGTCTCTCGCTCCCACCTTCAAAACTCCTATTCCAAACACTATTTTTTTTCCTTTCCTTATATTTTGATGTGTTTTTATGTAACAGGCCGTGTAGACAATAAGTATGTAGACCGCAAAGAGAAAGCTGAAGTTACTGCTTAAGTGAGCTCTGAATCGCCATATTTGCTTCAAGGTTCAGGTCAGTGAACGCAAATGGGAATTAATGATCTGTATGACTGAGTTTACGATTGATATATTTTCTATTATGTATTTTTTTAGCCTTTATGACATGTATTAATATTAGAGTTATACATGGTTTTAGGTTATGTATTGAATATTGATATTAGAGTTATGCATTTTTAGCATTTATGATAAGTGTTAATATTAGAGTTATACTTTGTTTTAGGTTAGGTATCAATATTAGTATTGTGAGACTTGGTACATAGATGCGATAAACTATAATGAGAGTTTAGAGAAATGTGATTAGTTTTTTAATAGTTGGAGCTTACGTAAGTGATTGTTTAGCCGATTACTGATTAGGTTTTAGGTTAGGGAATATGAGTTATTACTGATTAGAATTCTATGGACATGCAGTGATTGAGAGATTTTGTGGTTAGTTAACATGGCCATTTGCAATAGGTTATCACATCATATCAGAGTTTTCAACCCCAGGACCCTCCCGGGGTAATCAACTAGTAAATAAATATAATAAGCTAGCGAAAATACAGAAGAGAAAGAACCCCTTACGCTTGTTACGCAATTAGAGATTTTACGTATAAGAAAAGGGTTGTGTATCTTGTCGTTTTTGATTTGACACATGAATACATGATGTGCTTTTGACCCCCGTTAAAAAAAAGTTTAATAATATTGCCACTGGGTTTATAGATAGTGACTTGCTAACTTGCCTTCCTTTAAAGTCACAAGAAGCTATTAACGTGAATTGAAAAATGGAATTCCAATTTCCAAGCTTTTCTCTCTATCTTTTGATTGCTACCCTCATCATCCCCTTCATCCTAACCTTTTGTTTCAGAAGCTTCAAAACACATGTTACCGACAAAAACCTTCCTCCACAACCATGGAAACTTCCTTTAGTTGGCCACTTGCATCATCTTTTAGGAGCACAACCACACCATGCTCTAGCTAAGTTAGCAAAAAAACTAGGACCAATCCTTCACCTACAACTCGGTGAAGTCTCCACCATTGTTATCTCTTCGCCTTCATACGCCAAAGAAATCATGAAAACCCATGATCTTTCTTTCGCAAATAGACCCAAGTTTCTAAGTGTTGAAATCCTCTCATACAATTACACAGATATCGCGTTTGCCCCCTATGGCGATTACTGGCGAGAAATGCGAAAGATATGCGTCTTGGAGCTTCTAAGTTCAAGAAAGGTGAACTCATTTCGATATATTCGCGAACAAGAGTCATGGAACCTTGTTGAATCCATACTCATGCATGGATCAAAACCAGTAGATCTTACTGAGAAAATCGTCACCATGATGAACACAATCATATCAAGGGTTTCTGTTGGGAGGACATACAAAGATCAGGCGCGGTTTATTGCGTTGATCAAAGAGGGCATAACGTTGATTAATGGTTTTGATGTGGCAGATCTATTTCCTTCTATCAAAATTGTGCATGTGATTACTGGCATCAGGAAGAAGTTGTTTAGGGTTCGCAATGAAGTTGGTGAGATTCTTGACAACATTATCCATGATGCCCTAGAACGACGACATTCAGGGGATCAGGGTAAGCACCAAAGTGAAGCACTTATTGATGTTATATTGCGGCTCAAAGATGAAGATGATGGTGGGCATCAGTTTCCGTTAAGTTATGACAACATCAAAGCACTTATCATAGTAAGCATTTATTACTATAAAATGATGATTTGTCCATTTTAGAATATGGGAGTGGGGACTTGAATTGAGGGTATGAGTTACGTATAGTAATAGTAAGCTCCACAAGTCAAGCATCCAAAAGGTACCACAGTGTAAGAGTTTGGATTTGAGGCTTAAATTGACATGTGACATTTTTTTATAAACAAAATAAAAAAAGTCAATTATATTACCTAAAAACCGCATTAAATTAAAATAAGACGTTAAATTATAAAAAGGACACTAAATAAAAAAACAGAATAAGTTATCCTAATAAAAGACATCGAACAAAAAAAGAGACTAAAACTATATGTTATATCTAGCAGTTGTGTTTCTCACATCGGTTTTCTTCGCGTGACCTCTTTTTTTAATAGTTTTTTGCCAACGATCCAGCAAGATTTGGCGGTTGTTTTCTGGTATGGTATCGGGTAAAGACGTTTAGGATATGGTAACGGGTTGTTGATAAGGCGTTACTGGAACGGAGGATTCGTCAGATGTAAAATTTGTCTAGAAATACCCGCATATATATGACGTTGTACCCGCCAGCTCGGGACACGGTGAATATATTTGATGTGGACGGTTTGGTGGCGGACTAGGACTCCGGTTTTCAGTGTAGGTAAACGGGTTGTTTGGGTAAAAACATCCATTGTTTGGGTCTAAACCACAACTATTTTAAACTAACATTGTCATCCAATAATAAGTCATTCCAAACATTCACCTCACACCCCACTTTAAAAAAATATAATAATAAATAAACAAATAAATTAATAATGGATGTGTGTAATAGTTCCAGTTTTGAAGGTTTTAGATGTGTCCGGACACCAGACGTGAAGCTTGGTTTGCTATTCCAAACCTTCTCCTGGAATGGTTAACAAATTTGGAATGGGAGGTTTGGAATTCCAAATCCGTAACTTAACCATTGTGGATGCTCCAATTTCACCAATTTTGTTGTGACCTAAGTAGTTAATGCGGTAGGAAATTGAATATCGATCAAAAGCCGATATTTAAGATATAGGTTATCAAGGTAGGGTATCAGTATTTTAATATCATACATAATTTAGTATTTATATATATACATACACATATATATTTATATACATACGTATACACACACTCACATATATATATATATATATACATATATATAACCGAAAATATAATTATATATAACACTAAAGTACTAATAGTAATATTAAAAGTCAAGACTCTAGTTCTTAGCCTAGAAGTATTCAATTGTCCTGTTTAGGGTTCTAAAAGTGATTTAAGCAGTTGGGCTCTTAATGTTTATAGGCTTATTATAAACAAAATTAATTTTATGAATTTTTAGTTTAATTTGGCCTCCAAAAAAATAATATCTGGAAATACGACGCTATGACCAATATATGAGAATTAAAATATCAGCGGGATATTTGGTAAATATCACCGACAATATTGGTGCCGATATTTGACATCAAATATCGGCCAAGATCTGATAACCGATATCCCACCGATATTGACTACTTGTGACATCGCAATTGTATTCTAAACTATCCTAGTAGTACCATTAGTGATTTCAAGTAACCTAAATAATTTTATTTTCTAATAAAAATAAGGGGGGGGGGGGGGGCAATTTCATATATACCTCTATAAAACATCAAAATTTCATATAGACCCAAAACATGCTTTAGGACCATTGTACAATATGCATGAAAAACTTGTACTTTGGGTATATATGAAAATTTACAAGTTTACAATGGCATATATGAAATTGTACCTAAAAATAAATTATAAATTTAAAACACAAACAAAACTAAACGTGCATTAAAATAAAAACATTAAATAACTCAAATAAAACACGACAAATACAAAAAGTATAAGTAAAAAGAATTCATGGATATAAACCTAAACTATTCCTTGTCTAACTCGAGGTGAATCTAGAGTTTAGAGTCTAAAGATATTCCACAAGATCAAATCAAAATAAAAAATGTATAACTCCGAAAAGACATTCTCATAATAATAGCTCCAACGGTAAATCCTTATGTAGAGCGGAGATATCGCATTTCCGTTATCTTGTATAATCATGTTGTGCTATAAATAGCATGGATACGTCATGTTCCTATTCTTTTCAATAGTTACAGCCTTCATGAATGGACTATGTATACCCCATTTTGCAGTTAAAACAAAGAAAGTTGGTGTCACATTCTTTCTTCCCGACTCTAGCACCGTCTTGAACTTCTTTTTCTTTGGATCGGCAGATATTGAAACGCTTTGACAAACATTAACCATATAGGGTAGATCCCGTCGGATAAGATAAATATTCATAACTTTTCATACATTAATTTGTTTTTTAAACAATTACACGAAATTAATAAGCATTTTCTTATCTTTCCAATGAGTATTACAGAGCAAGTACTATACAAAAGTAGAAAAAAAAAGACGTGAGAATTTTTAAGTGACTTTTTGTTCATGTAAAAAACACAAATCTGCAACAAATAAAAAATAAAAAAACATAATGGACATAGAAAAAACAAATGGACAACTTAGAAAGACACAATGTACAGGATAGAAAACACCACATTTAGAGGAAAAAAAATAATGATCTGAACTGAAAACACATTGAATGAGACAAAAAATATGAAGAGCGGGTGGAATAACACAAATGGACAAAAAACTTGTATTATTATTACATGTACGCATACATGATACTCGTATGAACCCGCACATTGCAGTGGGGTTGCTTACTGTTTAGTTGGTGCATTTGGTCAAATTTGTAATTTTCAACCTATGACACCCAGCAAACTCATGTTAATAACTTTTATCAAATTTATAAGTCTACCTTAGCAAAACATTCATAAAACATACTTAACTAGTCCAGTTGAGTCAATTCGGTGATTTGGGAATCACCCGGAGTCCATTTGATGATTTGGGGAATCATTGGGAGTCGTTACGATGATTCCCGGAATCATCTAGAGTTGGTTCGATGGTCCGGGGGATCATTGGGAGTTGGTTACACTCATGTGTCAAGGGATTGTTGATTTGGAGGATCACCGGGTGAAAACGCACACAAGGGAGTCTCGAGTCCCGGAAGTTGGAGTTGTATGGAGGCCTAACGATAGGTGACTTGAGGCCTAATGGTCACAAGTTCGAGCCTTGAAAGATAACAGGTTTTACCGATTATTTACTGTCGTGCCTTGGGGCAGGTGGATAGTCGAGTTTTTCCTCGATTGGTGGACCGGGTGCCCCATGGGTATCCCGAATTCGTCATAAAGAGATTCCCATGGGAGCCCGTGACAACTTTGTTGGCCTTTAAAAAAAAGAGACTTTTAATGATAAAGGCACTCGAGGGCTTGTAAAAGGGTTGATCCCATGGACTCCTTAGAGATAGTCTTACCATATCTCAATACGAAGGACTCATTTCCGTTAGTCATGTCACCAAATTCAAACTCTATACACACTAGAATCAAGAAATACATATAAGAGTAATAAAAACACAATAAATCAAGTCAGTTTATGGTAAAAGATAATTTATGCTAAAAGTTAGCTATATTGAATTCAGTGAACATTAGTTTTACATTTGTGTAACTCTTTTAGTTACAAATTTAAGGGATAATTTATAGAATAGTAATCAAATTTTCATATTGTTTCAATTAAGTCATCCAAATTGTTTTTTTTCTTAAATATGTCACTTAAGTTTAAGTAAAGTGCTAATTCTACATTTTTTACCAATTAAGTTACCATGCTAACTTAGTAATTAACTTATCTTTCCCTTTTTTCTAACATGAGCCCAACGAAAACTCCCTCTCCTTTACTTGAAACAACTGGAACCAGATTATTGCATTAATGTCCTACCAAAGCAATCCTTCACTGTGGCCTTCGCTTACATCGATTATCACATTCATTTGCATTGAAGGTGCGTCGCATGTGTCGAGCACATACCTCTAAGTACTAGGACAAGGGTACATATAACTCATTACAATGCTACGTCAACATATACCTATATTGAACGGATGCAAATATGACTCAACCCTAAAACCCATGCATGTATACGTCTCAGCATGTACACCTCCTCATGTTTTCATACTCATTTTTTCTACGAGGATATATATGTGTACATGTATATATGTATATATGTATGAACAGATAAATATGGTGGTTAAAACACACACACGCATGTGCTAATATTCTTTTTTCATGCCTCGACACAGGATATGATTGTAGCTGGGACAGATAGTTCTTCGGTAACGATTGAATGGGCATTGTCAGAACTAATCAAGACCCCTAGGGTGATGAAGAAAGCACAAGCTGAACTTCGACAAGCACTTAAGGGAAACACAATGATTGAAGAATCAGATATTCAAAATTTAAACTACCTTAAATTAGTGATTCAGGAAACCTTAAGGTTGCACCCTCCTCTTCCATTTTTATTACCAAGGGAATGCAGTGAAACATGTGACATTGAGGGATACCATATCCCTCTACATACAAAAGTTATCATTAACGTATGGAAAATAGGACGTGATCCAGATTATTGGGATGACCCAGAGAGTTTCATACCTGAGAGATTCAATGGAAGCTCATATGACATCAATAAGATAGATTTTGGAAATCTCCCATTTGGGGCGGGAAGAAGAATGTGTCCAGGCGTGTCATTAGGGATGGCTAATGTGGAGCTTCCTTTAGCGATGCTACTATACCACTTCGATTGGAATCTCCCGAATGGAGCAACATCTAAAGATCTTGATATGACTGAGTCTTTTGGAGCCACTGTAACAAGAAAAAACCACTTGCTTTTAGTCCCAAGACCTTACAACACAATATGATGGCTATTCTGAGAACCATATTATCCGTCATACCTCTATGTGAATTTACGGTTACTTTTCGATCGTGCTATAACGTTATAATGTTTTATTTGTAATAATTTAGATTTATGAAATCCTAATTAATAACATACAGTACTAAGTGTAATCATTGATGAATGAAAGTTATATTTCAATTTTTAAGATTTTGAAGATGGTTTACGCTACTGTTAGGCTTCCCCATCGATCGATCCCACGTCCAACCCGATAGAGGCAAACTACGTGTCCTGAAGTAAACTGGTGATGCCGAGGTGTTATCCTTAGGCCACCTTAACAAAATCCACTTGCTTACTACCAAGACATTATTATTATAGGGATAACTTTTAATATTATTATTACATGTACTCATATATGATATTCCTATGAAGCCGCGCATTACAGTGGGGTTGCGTAGTGTTTAGTTGGTGCATTTGGTCAAATTTATGATTTTCAATCTGTGACACCCGGCAAACTCAGGTTAATGACGTTTATCAAACTTATAAGTCTACCTTAACACAACATTCATAAAACATACTTAACTAGTCTAGTTGAGTGCATTCGGTGATTCGGGAATCACCCAAAGTCCATTTGATGATTTGGGGAATCATCGGGAGTTGGTTACACTCATATGTCTAGGGATTGGTGATTCGGAGGATCACCAGGTGAAAACGCACAAACGCGAGTCTCGAGTACCGGAAGTTGGAGTGGTATGGAGGCCTAACGATAGGTGACTTGAGGCCTAATAGTGACAAGTTCGAGCCATTTAAGGATACCAGGTTTTACCGATTATTCACTGTCGTGCCTTCGGGCGGGTGGATAGTTGGGTTTCCCTGGATTGGTGGACCGTGTGTCCCGTGGGTATCCCAAATTCGTCATAAAGATATTCTCACGGGATCCCGTGACGACTTTGTTGGCCTTTAAAAAAAAGACTTCCAATGATAAAGGCTCAAGGGCTTGTAAAAGGTTTGATCCCATGCATTCATTAGAGATAGTCTTACCATATCTCAATATGAATGACTCATTTCCATTAGTCATGTCACCAAATTCAAAATCTATACACACTGGAATCAAGAAATACATATAAGAGTAATAAAAACACAATACATCAAGTCAGTTTATGGTAAAAGTTAAGTTTATCCTAAAAGTTAGCTATATTGAATTCGGTGAACATTAGTTTTAAATTTGTGTTACTCTTTTAGTTACAAATTTAAGGGATAACTTATAGAATAGTAATTGAATTTTCATATTGTTTCAATTTAGTCACCCAAATTATTTTTTTCTCAAATATGTCATTTAAGTTTAAGTAACGTGCTAATACTACATTTTTTACCTATTAAGTTACCATGCTAACTTAGCAATTAAGTTATCTTTCCCTTTTTTCTAACATGAGCCCCACGAAAACTCCCTCTCCTTTACATGAAACAACTGGAACCATATTATTTCATCAATGTCCTACCAGAACAATTCTTCACCGCGGCCTTTGCTTCCGTCGATTATCACTATCAATGACATTGAAGGTGTGTTGCATGTGTCTAGCACGTACCTCTAAGTACTAGGAACGCTGGTGATGATATAGACAATCTATCCTCTCAAGTAACGTACAGTGGGAATTGTCTATAGTCTCTATCCCTATACAAATTTGAATCTTAACCTGAATCTAGTAGATGATAACATGAACCTGTAAAGATGAAAAACCTTTAAAAAAAAGTGTATACCACCAACACCACTTAAAACAATGCTATATGATAAAATTTCGAATTTTTGATATAGTGAAGTTGAATAAAAAAGTTCATATGAGCTTGTGGGAGAGGTGTGCCGAATGATTTTAGATTTCATTGATTTTATAATGATCCATCAATGATTATACAATGCATCCAACTCCTTAAAGTTATGTCTATCTCCCTTTATATCATGTAATATGTCTATCTCCCTTTATCATGTAATAAGTTTTGATTACACATATATGCTTCAACTAGGACAAGTGTACATGCCGCTCATTACAATTCTATGTCAACATACATATATTGAACGGACGCAAATATGACTCAACCCTAAAACCCATGCATGTATACGTCTCAGCGTGTACACCTTCTCATGTTTTCATACTCATTTTTTCTACGAGGATATATATATATATGTACATGTATATATGCATGCATGCATAAATATGGTGATTAAAACATACACACGTGTGCTAATATTCTTTTTCATGCCTTGACATAGGATATAGTTGTAGCAGGGACAAATAGTTCTTCGGTGATGATAGAATGGGCATTATCAAAACTAATCAAGTCCCCTAGGCTGATGAAGAAAACACAAGCTGCAATCCAACAAGCACTTAAGGGAAACACAAAGATTGAAGAATCAGATATTTAGAAATTAAAATACCTTAAATTAGTGATTCAGGGAACGTTAAGGTTACACCCTCATCTTCCATATTTATTACCAAGCGAATCCCGTGAAACATGTTACATTGAGGTATACCATATCCCTCTACATACAAAAGTTATCATTAACGTATGGAAAATAGGACGTGATCTAGATTATTGGGATGACACATAGAGTTTCATACTTGAGAGATTCAATCGGAGCTCATATGACTTCAATAAGATAGATTTTGGAAATCTCCCATTTGGGGCGGGAAGAAGAATGTGTCCAGGCGTGTCATTAGGGATGACTAATGTGGAGCTTCCTTTAGCTATGCCACTATACCACTTCGATCGGAATCTCCCGAATGGAGAAACATCTAAAGATCTTGATATGAATGAGTCTTTTGGAGCCATTGTAACAAGAAAAAACCACTTGCGTCTAGTCCCAAGACCTTACAACACAATATGATGGCTATTGTGAGAACCATATTATCCGTCGTACCTCTATGTGAATTTACGGTTACTTTTCGATCGTGCTATAACATTATAATGCATTATTTGTAATAATTTAGATTCATGAAATCCTAATTAATAACATACAGTACTAAGTGTAATCATTGACGAATGATAGTTATATTTCAGATTTTAAGATTTTGTAGATGGTTATTTTCACCTAGACTTGTATAGTTATACCTTTATCATGAACTTGGTGCTTTTATTGCTATTGAAAAAAACGGTTTACGCTACTGTTAGGCTTTCCCATCGATCGATCCCACGTCCAACCCGATAGAGGCAAACTACGTGTCCTGAAGTAAACCGGTGATGCCGAGGTTTTATCCTTAGGCCTCCTTAACAAAATCCACTTGCTTACTACCAACACATTATTATTATAGGGATAACTTTTATTATTATTACATGTACTCATATATGATACTCGTATGAACCCGTGCATTGTAGTAGGGTTGCGTAGTGTTTAGTTGGTGCATTGGTCAAATTTATGATTTTCAACCTGTCACACCCATCAAACTCAGGTTAATAACTTTTATCAAACTTATAAGTCTACCTTAGCAAAACATTCATAAAACATACTTAACTAGTCTAGTTAAGTCAATTAGATTATTCGAGAATCACCGGGAGTCCATTTGATGATTCGGGGAATCATCGGGAGTCATTACGATGATTCTAGGAATTATCTGGAGTTGGTTCGACGGTCCGGGGGATCATCGGGAGTTTTTTACACTCATATGTCCAGGGATTGGGGATTCGGAGGATCACTGGGTGAAAACGCACACACACGAGTTTCGAGTCCCAGAAGTTGGTGAATTAACCTAAACGTCTTAGTTATCGAGTAATAAATGTTTTACAATCATTATACAACTTGTTGATATGTGGATATGTGAATTTATATGTTAAATTAGTGTTTAATGCGTAAAAAAAACCAAGTAGCCATGCTGGAGGCGACTAACAAAGCTAGTCACCAGCCCCACGGGCGCTAGCTGAGCTAGTCGTACTCTGCAGCTGCTAGTCACCCAGAATGTCTAGTGCGACTAGCTGCAACTATAAATACCATCATTGAGTTGTTAAACATCATTTGTGCAACCCTAACTCACCCTTAAGTGCTCTCTGATCATCCTTAACCTTTGTACACCCGTTTTTGCCCTAAATCCATCATCTTCAAGCTAAACAACCCTTACAAGCAAAGATCTAAGGTGTGTTACTCATCCTAAGCTCTTGTTAAGTCGTTATTTTGAACCCTAAAGGTCCAGGCCTGATTTTAATAAGCTTTTATCTTTGAAAACATTTAAAAAACATTTCTAAACTAGATCTAAACACTAGTATGGGTTTTTAACAAAAGATACAATCTTGAAATGGTTTTTGATGATCTAAGCATGCGGAATCTTGTGTATTTGCTATGATTAATGATCTAAGATAGTTGTTAGGATGTTTATCTCAGGTTTTGATGTTTGTATGATGTGTTATGCAAATATTATGTGTTTTGACCCGTTTGAGAATTTTAGACGACTCTAGGATGTGATATGATGATCGTAACTTGTTAGGGTTTATGTTAGAATGATGGAATGACAACTTGATGATGATTAGTATGTGTTTGGGTGGTGAAATCTAGTTATTAACCATTTAGGGTAATATTTTCATGCAATGATGTGACATAACCATAATATTATCCATTTTGGGAAACACTTGCAATTAGCATGATAAACGTATGATATTTCGGATCTGATTTGGAGGGTTTCACATGCAAAAATAGCCAACAGCCTGCAGGCAGGCGATTAGCTATGCTAGTCGTGTGCGTTAGGGGCGACTAGCCTAGATAGTCGTCTGGCAGGGTGCTATTCGTGTGCAAATTGGGGAATAGCCTAGCTAGTCGCCTGTTCTAGATGCCAGTCATTTGTTTTGATGCTGGAAGTGTATTTTGGAACCCTGTAATATATTTTGACATCTAGTAACATATTGCAAACCCCGTGGCATTTTTGAAACCTCGTAACATGTGCCAGATTTTGTGAACTGTTATTCGTATAAGGCAAATATCAACACATGATTACTTGATTTCTTGTATTTGACTAACACGGGTGTATCAGGTCACCAACGGGATATCGGGTCTTGTCTTGTGTGGTCGTGTCAAACGTTAAACACTTTTACAAACATTCAAAGTCAAGGTCTTGGACACTAAGGGTTATTCTACAAACATATCATCAGTTAAACATTGATAGGCTATCTATGGTAGGTTTCCAGTAGTCGGATCACCATAAACAAACCTGGTTTATTATTATTTAGAAGATGCAACCTAAGGTGAGTTTCACAGCGCCTCTTTTAACATTTTCGTTTTCAGGGGAGAAACATGTTGGATAAACTTATTTAATTTCATTAGACCACGGTATTACATTATATCACATGGGTACTAAGCGACGTTTCATCACTTAAGTCATTTCTATCTTTTGAACCATGAATATGTGGATACATAGCGGGGAAAGTGTGAATAGATGTATTGGGCCCGTCAAGCACCAATCGGGTCGACTGGAGGCCGGACAGGTGCATATTTGTCCAATCTAACTTACGACACCAGGTGATGATCGGTGGCGGGTATTAAAGGCATTTACTAGCGTTCAGCAATAGTTCATAACGCTCTAGTATCATATAACGATGTCTAGCTAGCATCAGGTATAAATGTAAAAATTGTTGGATCTGGTTTACGAACATTATTTACTTTTGCAAACGTAAAACTCTGTGACTCACCGACACTTTATGTGTTGACTAAGATAGTGTGTTTTCTCAGGTCGCTAAAGTAGCTGCATTGGTTTAGGATGCACTGGACTTTATGGCATTTATCTATCTCATGCATGATTTGATAAACTTCTTGAACTGTTTGAAACTATTTACATTTGAGTTTTGGATTGTAAACTTTTATAACTGCTTACATTCTACTTTTCTAAACATTTGGAACTGTGTGGGTATTTATTATGTCATTTTCATATCATATAGTTGTTGTTTATTGTGACCGTTGACTTGGATCCTTACGTGTCATGCGACTTGCGGTAAAACCCCGCAAGTAGAATTTGAGGGAGTGACACAACCCGATTTGACCTGAAATTCAAATTTAATTACATAAATTAAATTTCTTTTTATAAAAAGTACATATATATAGTTTTTTTTAATTAGATCGATCCGTATTCAAATTGTTAGTTAAATAACTTGAATAACCCGAAAATAGCCGCGCTAAACATCCATATTCCACCTATTACTTTTACCTTTTATATTATAGAGAGTCAAACCAACCTATAACTGGATCAAATTTATCCTCTGTTAGTTGGTAATAAGGAATGCAATGTTGTTACCCAAAAGCTTAATGGATAAAGTGCCTTCTTTCTACTTGTTTGCCAATCTCCACAGCCGAATGCCAAGAAAATGAACATAAATGTCAGGAATTACATAATGAGCATGCAAGTTTGTTTTTGATTATTTTATTGTAGACAAGATGTATGAAATATACTAGAATATTGGTGTTAAAATTAATACTTTTTTTAGGCGGGGGAATGTCGTTAAAATTTGAAAATTTGAAAACCACCTTAATCGCCGTTGCTCTGTATTCGTTTGCACTACGTGCGGTGACCAATCCCATTTGTATTTTCTTTTACAAACAAATTTTTCTTGATGTTGTTCGTTAAGCGTTAAAGTTTTATAAGACCCGCAAAACCGGTGTCAAATAGATGGCCCTCAAAGACTAAAACCATATTAATAACTAAAAAGAAGTCTTATTTTTATTTTCAGAAGATACGTAACGGAATGTCAAAATATAAGTTATTAAATTTCCAAACATGGGTTTTCCAAAACGGATCAAAACAATATTTATAAAGCAACTAAAATCTTAGAAATAATATAAACGACGTTCAAGAAAAATCACTTAGACGTCCTCTTATTCGAAATGAAACAGCAATTAAGTAGCTCCATTGTATGCCAAGGCGTCCCTCTATTCATCAACAAGCCTGAAATCAATCTAATATGCCCCCAAGTCAGACGAACTGAGTAAATTCAAGTTTTATAATTTTTAGTAAATCGTCAAAACAAGGCTTAACAAAGTAATTATGGAGGGACAAAAAGAATTGAAGAAACCACTTTTGTTACCAAAGTTCAAATCATATTTCTGCTAAATATTCTAAGTATGGAACTGCTGAAGAAGTAAAGATAGAAGTGCTGAAGAAGAAAAAGCAAAGTGCTGAAGAGTTAAAGCATCAGAAGTTCTGAAGTCTAACCAGACATTTCACTGAAGAACTACTGAAGACAAACTACTCATCAGTAGTTTGTCACTCATCAGTACTTTCATATCAGAAGCTTCTAACCGACCCAGCAACTTGAGTAGTTTAGTATTATATTATTTTGTTAAAGTCTTTGAACAAGTTTCAATACTACAGCCTGTTGTAAGCATTATCCTAAGCATTATCTTAGCTTATTATAATCTTGTATTACTTATCACAACAGTTTGTACTCGTCTATAAATAGTTGGGTTTATCCCACTATTTTAGATATGTGATTTCACTTGATTTTAATTGAATTCCTTTAAAGCTTTTATAACTTATAATCCATTTCACATCTGAGAATCATTCAATACTTGCACTTACTGCTTTATACTTTGAATTGCTTTTGATTCTCATTAACTGCTATAGTAAAGGGGGAGTAATAACTCCTGTAAATTACTACTGATAAACCTGCAAACACATAAGTGTTCTATAAACTTAACTGTTATAAGAGACTACTGATCCAACAATTGGTATCAGAGCATCTGGTTTATCTGATCAAATATCAATCTAACAAATTGAGAATCAGACACAGGCTCTTATTGATATCCAACAAAGGATTAAAAGTTCACTTTATTTTACATCCATCACTTTAAAGAAGTATTGACAATCCAAACTTTTTAAAAATGGACCCTTATAATACTGGATCTGCCAATAAACCTCCTATGCTGGTCAGAAATGAATATAATATCTGGCAAAGAAGGTTGGCACACACCATATCTCAGACCAATACTGGGTGTTGGAGGTCTGTAATCTTTGGACCTCACAAACCAGTAGTAACTGATCCAGAAGGAAAAATTGAAAGACCAAAAGACCCTAAAGACCACACTGAAGAAGATTTCCAAAAATTTGAGCTAGATGCAAAAGCTTTTTCTATGTTGGCTATGGCTCTCCCAAATGAAATTTATGCTGGACTTTTACATTGTGAAAGTGCCAAAGAGCTGTGGGATAGTCTAAAAGAACAGTTTGGAGGAACTGAAGAGGTGATAGCCAACACCAGAGAAATCCTAGCCCAACAATATGAAACTTTTACTCATGTAGATGGTGAAACATTAACTCAACAATTTGAAAGATTTTCATCAATCATCTCTGAGTTAAAACTTAATGGTCAGACCTATTCAAATGCATCTATGTTACATAGATTTTTAAGGTCTTTACCTTCAAAATGGGAAACTTATTCTATAGTCCTCAGAACAAGTTCAGATTTTAATACCCTGAACCTAACAAGGTTACATGGTAAATTGCTAACTTTTGAAAGAGAGATTAATCAAAAGAAAAAGTTACAAGAGTCTTGTAAAACTGCTGATGACTATACTCCAGGTAGCACAACCTTATTGGGACAGGACTCACCATCTTGTTCTAATAATTTTGGATCTTTTGATCACATTGACATAACAGCTGGGATCTCATCAGATGGATCATTCCCAGCTTACGACAATGAAGACCTAAGTCAAACTACTGATAACATGTGTTTTATCATGGATGACTTAAAATATTTTAGCAGTGATGACTTAGAAGAAATGGATATTTTACACCAACAACTCTACAAAAGTTGGTTTTGACAAATCTAAATTGAGATGTCATAAGTGTCAAAAGTTGGGACACTTTGCTAGAGAGTGTAGAAGCTCTAGCTTTAACCAAACAATGTCTGGAAATCAATTTAACTCCTCATATAATAGGAATAATGGAACTCAAGGGAGTGCTCATTTTGTACAGGCACAAGCTCCACAAATCCAATATGTGCCACAAATATAATATGTTCAAATGCCTGCTCAACACCAGGGCCAGCAACAAATGCCTCCTTTTCCAGCTGCTCAACAACCTCCACAAACTCAACAACCCCCTCAACAAAGTCTACTCACATCAGGGTATGTTGACTGGAGCAGTCTTCCTTTTGATACATCTGAATGCAGTCCAGATGCAGACAACAAAGTCTATGATATCAACTGGGGAGAACCTGATAATGGCAGAAAGAACTTTGCTTTAATGGCCTTTAAGGGATACTCCTCCAATTCTCCTCTATCTCAGGTATCACAACAATTTCTGTTAAAGCTTTGTTCAAAATCTTGCAAAGAATCTTTTGCTTTAATTAGAGAAACAAATGTGTATTTACAAGGCAAATCAAATGACATGGAGAGAAAATACACACAGATGAAGTGTGATTTAGAAAGAAAACATGTTTTAAAAAATAAGGAAATTTCTAAATTAACAGATAAATCCATTAAAACCCAGGCACAAATTAAAAGCATGATAGACAACCTAGGCAATGTCAGAAAAGAGCTTGCTGACACTAAGGTTGACTGTGAAAAATGGGTTGAGTCTTGTAAGGGATACCAAATGTTGCTTAAGAAGCAAACTGCTGCAAATGTTAAGTTTGGCATAGGTATACCCATACTGAATCACCAACTGATTTCACCCACAAAACGGATAATGATGGGAAGAAATTGATTCAAACTTCTGAAAAGGAGGAGTGCACATCCTTCCATCAGAACTTTCTCAAAAATAAAAGTTCTGCAGAAGTGAAAACAACTGACAATAAGCCATCAGTAGTTGCATCTGCATCCGGAGTTGAGACCCTGAAACCTACAAATGACCTATTGAAAAATACTGACATTGTCAGTAATTTGCCTTCCAACTCTCTTGCTGAATTTAAAAGGAAAGAGAAGGCAAAAGCATGTGAAATATGTGGTCTGTTTAACCACATGACTGAACATTGTAGATATAGAAAGGGAAATCAGTTTAATAAGAAAAATCAACATCTGGTTGTGGGAAAACAAATAAGAAAAGATTATGAAAACACTTTCTTTCCCAACAAACAACAACCAAGCAAAACCTTTTCTCAGAAAAAGACTAAATCTCAACAACAACCTTTTTCTCAAAGTTCATCTTCAGAAGTTATACCTAACCTATCAGTAGTTTCACAAACTACTGAGGTAGTTTCACAAACTACTGAGGTTAAAGATTTGATAAATTTGGTTAAACTTCTGATGACCAAAGTTGATGGTGGTCACCAAAAAGATACCACCATTGTCCCTAGTGAAAAATCCATTGCCAAAAAGACATGGATTTCAAAAATTGGCCCTCAACAAACTACACCTGTTCTCAAGAGCAAACCCAAAGCCAAATTGGGTTGGGTTCCCAAATCTAATTAATTTACTATTTTGTGCAGAGGGTCTCCAGAGGTTTGAATAGCATTTGGTATATTGATAGTGGAGGCTCAATGCACATGACTGGATGCAGATACCTGATAAACAATTTTATCAGTCAAAGAGAAGGATCTGTGTCCTTTGGGAACAATGCAAAGGGATATGTGCTAGGATATGGCAATGTATTCTCAAGCAAAATGCAGTTTGACAAGGCTAATCTGGTTGAAAACCTTGAGTACAATTTGCTTAGTGTCTCACAAATGTGTGACAAAGGATATTCTTCCTTTTTCACCCAGACAACATGCAAGATCATATCACCAGAAGGCCAGAAGTTGATAGAGAAGATCATTGAAGATCATACTTTGCTGATTGCCAAAAGATGTGGCAATGTCTATGCAGTGGACATTGAGAAAGACAAAGTACTGAACAACACTGTCTGTTTCTTCTCAAAGGCATCAACTTCAGAAACTGATCTCTGCCACAGGAGACTTGGCCATGTGAACTTTAAAACCATAAATAAAGTCACAAAAATGGGCTTGGTCAGAGGTCTACCTTTGAAGGAATACCAGTGTAAAGAACACTGTGTTTCCTGTCTTAAAGGTAAACAACAAAAGTCCTCCTATAAGTCTATTGAACAATAAAAAACAACTGCATGTCTTCAACTACTCCATATGGACTTATTTGGACCAGTCAAAATCATGAGCCTTGGTAAGAAGAAGTACTAAAAGCTTTTCATCTTAGCAATTTATAGGTGTCCGTGTTCCCCGTTGCAATGTGCGGGCAACCCGCTAGTATATGTATATAACTCAAAAAATTTCTCACAAGCGTTTCCCACCATTGGAGGTGAATAATTGCTCACATAGCTTAACACATGCATCTTTCTTCTAGTTTCATATATTTTACGTTACTAATACTTTTGATTACATGATTGATAATAGCAGAGATGATACCATGGGAGAACTACAGATAGCAACAAGATTAATATTGCTTATGGCTAATTTATTACAGTAAAAGTCCTACTAGAAATAATGTTTTTGATTTCTCTTGTAAACATTTGGAACATGTTTCGTATGGAGCTTATAATTGAAGTTATAATATTATAATTTCTGCATTATGTTGTTATTTATTTATATGGTGAATAAATAACAATTTCAGTATGTATATTCAATTAGAAATAAATTTTATGGGTGATTTGTGCTACAAAAGTCTTCTTTATATTACGGTAAAAAATAAAGTGCCACTAAAAGTGGTATGGATATATGTAACTAGGAATAGTTTTTACCGAAACAAAATTTGTGCCACTAAAAGCCTAAAACTTTGTAACGGCATATTGAAAAAGTACAAATAAAAGCCTTTAGTGGCACAACCTCTGGTGGCACTTTTTTTGTGTACCGCCCATTCTTATGTGGCCTTTAGTGGCACTTTTTTGGCCTTTTGTGACATTTTTTGAGTGCCACTACATGGCAATTTTTTGTAGTGACGGGTCGTCCGGGTAACATGGAATTCCCCAGAAAGGTGTAGTGCATCAATTACACTCCCTAGTATAAAAACATTTTACCTCAGCCCCCAAACATTATTTATAACCTTAAAACATTAGCTAATATATTTGGGAGGCAATCGGATGTGAGGCTACACCCATTTCAGTTTAGATATTCACATTACCACAGCTAGAATCGTACAAAAGGTGTAACTAACCGATTTAGCCCCTGTAAATCCAAAGTTCATTTATAAAAATTCCGAAAGTCATTTTAATGATCTAGGGGCTGATTTGGCGACTCAAATGATGACCCATCACTTAGATTGCTAAAATCCCTAAAAATGTCGAACCGAAGGCCCTGTTTTGCAAATAATGTGTTCTTTACCCAATCCAACCCTATTATCAACTTAAACCATATTTTATATCATATTTTATCATTAAAATCATTTGGTGGTGTGTGCACAACAACACATTGTCCCAAATCGCCTCTTTTCTTACATACCGAAAACCCTGATTTTTCCATTGTTGACCATGATCTTCCCGACCATGTTAAATCATAAAACACATTAAAAAGGGTCCTATATGGGTTTTAAGAGCTGTATTGAACACCTAATTTATTAATTATCATATAGAACACAAAATCTCTAAAACAAGAACCCTAGAAACCCTAGTTTCACAATTCTTTCAATTGACCCACCAAACCTTAACAAATGGCTCCCATTTTCGAATATGGTGTTACCCGCATACCATATGATGGTTTGGAAGTGAAACCCCAAAATCAATCAATCAAATCAACCTCCAATTACCCAAG
This sequence comes from Ambrosia artemisiifolia, assembly GCA_032199755.1. Classification (NCBI taxonomy): domain Eukaryota; kingdom Viridiplantae; phylum Streptophyta; class Magnoliopsida; order Asterales; family Asteraceae; genus Ambrosia; species Ambrosia artemisiifolia. Next base: position 5,671,832 of record CM063520.1, on the reverse strand, counting down.
CCGATTTACAAAACCCTAGTTATAATATCATTCAATTAATCGGTTTAACACAATAATTGACCACGAATTCGGTTAGAGACTTGATAGACTCACGTTGTAGGATGACATAGAGGTAAACTCCCCAAATATTATCCTTTACTTGAAGTCCAATTGATTCAAGCCGATTTGCACCCTAATTCATAAATAATTTTAACTTCTTCAATTTTATATAACAATTGATTATAATTATAATTTCCACTCGGGAATGATAAAGTAACCTTGTAGGATGATATGGGAGCCATGTGAGCTTCTAAAAAGTCCAAAAAATGATGCGGAGGAGTTGGATACGTTTTCTAAGGGAGAAGGGGGAGGAATTAGGGTTTTGTTATTATTTTCAAATCTTACTATAATAGCCCCTCCATTTTAATTCCCATGTCACTTGCCCCCAAAGCTATCTTAAATGAGTTTTGAAATGTGCCAAAGAACCCCTTTCAATGAAACCAAGGCAGGAATTCAAGACAATTGCACAACTCTACAAAAGAATCACGAGTCGGGAATTTACGGGTGTTACAAGTTTGAACCCTTACTAACACTTTGTGTACTCTTTATTTCGATTCATGCTTCAAAATTATGTTAACAGTTGGATTCTAATACAACGTCGTTATTGGAACTGCTGCAAGAATCTTCTTTGGTCTTGCTATTTTGACAAAACCTGATTTCAAAGCTTTACACTTGAAAGAGAAATCCCTGCTCATACAAAAATAAAAATTGAAAAACAAACATACAGATAACACAAGGTTAATTTAGTAATTAGCAACATTTTTATGTGTGTTGTCCAACTAAAAATGTGACAAGCATTTATCTTTTTGTCATAACAAATGGTATTGCAATATAAAGTTTATTGGCAAACACACGCCAAAAAAAGGTTTACTTGAATACAATGGCAAAAAAAAAAAAAAAATAATAATAATAATAATAATAATAATAAGGATGAAACCATGTTACATTTTGGTAATTCATGAATATTAATGTACCATTATTTGCATTAATTCGCCATCTGATTCGCCCCATATTCATTTTCTTAAGGCACAAACTCAAGGAATTAATTATGAAGTGATGAAGTTCACAATTGATGCAAACGTGTTGTACATATAAGTTATACTACATTATACCTTGGTAACGTCCCGAGGTTGAAAAATCTAATATGACATATCAATTTTACATATGAAATAGAATGATGCACTTTACAATTACATGCAGAAATGCTTCGGGTAGCACTTAACCTAAAACGCTTGTTAATTTGGTGTAATTTTTTTCTTTAAAAAATCCCGTATATAAATGATATTAACGTTTAAAAGTTATGGGATGAAACATTAGAGTGAATAATCTAATTTTGTTTTTAAATTATTATTTTCCTAAAATAAAGCCCTTGCCACATGGGATGACACATGGCACACTCAAGTGGGGAATGCCCTCTTTGAATGCCATGTCATTAAAATGGCTTTGGTTTATTATATAACTAGGTGAAATCCCGTGTGTGAAACACACAGGAAACCGAGTCCTAACTTAAGGCCTGTTTAGTAAAAAACAACATTAAAAAGCCAATCGTCTGCTGCCAAGAAGAACTGTTTAGAACCGTCTGTTTATTTCTTTATAACAGTTATTATTATAAACACCCAAAATATAAAAAAAAATGTATACAGACCAACTGTTATGGTCTGTTTAGTAAACCCCAAATTAATATTCGATCTCTATTGTTGAAAAGAAAAACTGTATTTCGTAAGGTCTGTTCCTTTCATGATACCAGTTAATAATACTGATCAGATACTTAATAACTGCAACTGTTACAAAAATCCAAACATAAATCTACAGATGGATTAAACCTCTGTTGAGATAACACATATAAATCTATAGACGGATTAAAGGTCTGTTGAATAAAACAAAAAAGTTAATACGATTCAATTTAGCATCACAAAACATAAAAAACCATATATAATTTTGAAAGACATACAAAACTAAAAACATAAATAAATACAATCAACATTAAATATCAAGATACATAGCTAGTTAAAGAAATTAATAAACTTAAGCTTCAATTCCATTGAGGCTTGAAGTTGTGCATGTAGATCTTTCAATTTTGCCAAAAAATCTACGTCCTTACTCCCGGCCTCTGAATTGTACAACAACGCCAAATCACAAACAGCAGTCGAAGGCATTGACTTCAAAATCTATTGCACATCATCTCGCCTTAAACGTGCCCAAGTGCAAACGGTCAAAACAAATCTTCAAAACTTTTTAGTATTCAAATCTTGATAGTACTGTGCTCTAATTTGATTAACAACAAATTCCTTCATTTCATGTTCTTGGTTATTAGTTAGGGCAGCCATTGATGCTATTGATGAAGACTGAAATGTAAATGTTAAGATGGTTTATTATGAAATTCGTGATTTGTTTACTATTTTATACATTTAAAACGCGTGAAATGAAAAGTCATAGCGTAGTATAGTTATTATACTTGGGTTAACGTGTTAAACGAAAAGTTTTGTTATAAGGATTATTCCTTCATTTCATGTTCTTGGTTACATAAACAAGGTTATGGGGAAAGCACTCTCGTGCTGATAACATGTTGTGAAACTAGCCTAATAGCAAAATAATATTAGAACAAGAATAGGGAGAGAGATCTTAGAATTTCATTAATCATGTATGTTTTCAATGAGATACAATGAGGGTATATATATATAGGAGTACAAAACTTGGAGAGTAAGCTAATCTAATTTAGGTGGTGATAACCACATTAATACAATATATTTATAACAAATAATAATAATAATAATAATAATAATAACAATACAATACAATACAATACAATACAATACAATACAATACAATACAATACAATACAATACAATACAATACAATACAATACAATACAATACAATACAATACAATACAATACAATACAATACAATACAATACAATACAATACAATACAATACAATACAATACAATACAATACAATACAATACAATACAATACAATACAATACAATACAATACAATACAATACAATACAATACAATACAATACAATACAATATAATAATTAAACAATAACAGCAACACCATTATTATTATTATTATTATTATTATTATTATTATTATTATTATTATTACTATTATTATTATTATTATTATGTACTACCCGCATAACAAGTTCGAAGCTGCTGAGAATATTATGTCGCATGCATTCGTCAACGCTTTCTCATAATCAATTATTATAGTACGGGGCTCCATACTATCTCCTAGCAAGTCTTTGAGCATTTATAGCACCTATAGGTAGTTATCCTTTTTTTTTTCATGGGAGATAAATTCATGAACCACACAAAATGACTTGGATGTTGATGTCACATCCACAACTTGAATAAACGTAAGTTTATGCTCGTTCGTTTTGTAGCTCACATTAACCATCAGTACATGCGGGAACGCACGCCACAATATGTTCGAGGTGGGAAGAACAAACAAAATATCCTCGATCGCATTTTTCGAGGGATATCACCGGGTGAAGTAAATAAATTGTTTTCAACTAATGTGCTTTTGAGTATCTGCAAAGCAATAATAATAATAATAATAATAATAATAATAATAATAATAATAATAATAATAATAATAATAATAATAATAATAACAATAATAATAATAATAATAATAATAATAATAATAATAATACCAGCATTTGAGTCATGCCGTCATATAATAAATGTTTAACCTTGGTTATTATGTTATGTATGCCTCATAAAATGCAGGGACTCTCTCGGTTTTGTTTTCTGACAGCCACATGTATGTTTGTTGGCGTAACGTTTTGAAAATAAATTGTATTCACCTTTTTTTCTCGCTCGGAGCCAGCCTCCTAGCTTACACGTGACCCTCCATATGTTGGAAATGTTGGTGGTTATAATGTGTTTCGTTCTTGAATATCAAATTCCTACCATCGTAGCTGGAGCAGTATCTCCCTATTAGTTCAAATAGACAATCACACGTTTTACTACCCGTCTTTTGAACTTTAGTTGTACTATGATGTTCACCACTACGGTTACATCATATACATACCGTCTTTATCCTCCTATTCTGAAACAATACATCCGAAAACAGTGATATAACAATTATTTTTTGCTCTTTCGTAAAACCAATCTGTCAGGTCTCTAAGAGACCCGAATACTTGAAAATTTTATATACGTGTATAGTCAAAATTTATACGACCCAAAATATATACAGGCGTTCTAAATATTATTTTATATCTTTGAGATTTTTAAATAATATATATGTTAACAATTTAAGTTTTGACATTAAAGTAATAACTAAAAATCATTTTTGAATTATATATATATATATATATATATATTAAAAATTTATATCTTGGACATTATAATAAAAACTAAACTATGACATACAATAAATATTAACAGCATTTCTTCGCAAATCAGATATCACCAAACCTTAAAACACATTTAATCAAAATTATGTACAAGGCAAATTATATACGAGTCCAAATCCCACAAACCCTAAAACACATTTAACCAAAATTATGTACGAGGCTAAATATATACGTGTCTAAATATGTACAAGGCTAAATATACGCTGGTTGAAATTATAAACAAGTGAAAAATATATAAACACACCTGACTTGTTTCAAACGAAACATCCGCGTTAGGTTCCATGTGGTCGTTATCACCTTCTTGGATGTCCTTAGCACATTTCTCATGTGAATCCTTAAAGCTGCCATCACCCACCTCGTGCGAATGGTAAGTCCCATATGCGTACTATGGATGGCTTGGTGGCACGTCAAATGACTCTAGTCCTTCTACGTACTCCTGGTTTAAATCGGGCATCTGGTTCAAATCGGGCAGCGCCTTCCCGTCACTACAGTGAACAACGGATCTAACCTCCTCTTCACCAAGTTCAACCACAAGTCCGAAACATCACCGAGGTGCCCCGAAGACATCGTGATAGCTTGGTATTTATTGGATTTAAGGCTATGCCGATGTTCTAGATTCCTCTCTAGTCTAGATTCCTCGTCGATTCTTCCCCTCGTTCTTAATATTAAGGTTTTGTTTTCGTCGTCTGAGAAATGGTGCTTGGCATGGAAGATATATCTGGAACTATACGACCCGTAGAGGTCTTTATGGCCGTATAGGATTTTAAATGCATCCAACAACCAGATATCTACGACCCTTAATGACCTTTACGAGCCGTAGATGTATTGATTTTTCAGACTGACAACCTGCAAGTCAGTCTGTTCATTTATTACACCGTACCTTGTACATATATACGGGTCGTAGAGCGCTATACAGCCTATATAGGGTTAAATGCTAACTGACAACAATCCCTCTACAAAGCATAAATGTTTATTTTTTCAGATAGCATTTATTGCCATAACACCCTCTACGGGCCGTAGAGGCCTTTACACCCGTATAGGTTTGTACAAACATAAAATTTGTTGTACTAATAAGATGGCTTTATTAATACTCACTATAAAGGCCAATGATCTCCAGCCCAGCTGGTTTGAGGTGGGAAGGTTTACCTCCTTGGAGGGTTCCTGTCCGGGTTTGGTCTCATGTTCGATTCCCACATTCCACTAAAAAAAATAACCGTTGGGTTTGAAAGGAGAAACCCATGTGGTTCCTATGGAATTCGATCCTGGGCATTGTTCGCTTTCCAACACGAGATTTACCGCTGAAACATTACTCTAAAAAAAAAAATACTCACCGTAAAGCATGAGTATTACCAACTGGTTAGTTAATAACTCCCAAAGGCCTTAAAGGCTGTAGCGTACCCTATAAATATGGGGATTTAAAATTAGAATTAAAATTGTGTCTAAATAAGCATATTTAGAAATAAACTAAAGAAATAATTAATTACATGTTAGTACATGTGATCATTTATCTATTTTTTTATTTTTATACATATTTGTTGAAAATTACATAATTTGTAACATTTTTTGGAAATGGTTTCACCAATCACCATTAGTATCAATGGTGTACTAACTGTGAAACCATTTGTAAAATTAATTATAAAAACATTACAAATAATATAATTTCAATAAATAAGTATATAAATAGCAAATTTGGTAAATCGCATGTTGTTCTAGTAACATAGTGTCTCCCGTTTCAAAGGTGTTCAAAAAATAAAATTAAAAGTTAAGAAGTAATTTAGGATGTAAATCAACTACAAATTATAGAATAAAAGGGATAAAGTGTTGAGTGGGTAACAAAATTAGGCAAAAAAGGGCTAATCGTAGCAAAAATCAACTTACCATCTTCAACAAACTACCGAAGATATGATCATGGACATCAAATACTATTTAATCACCTAAAACCCTAATTGTTCATCTTACTCTCAATACCTAAAAACCCCTATATATCATTGTATTCTCGATCTCCCTCTTTCACAATATGGATGTAAAAGGAGAAGTTGGGATTATAAAGGGTACAAAAGGAGCTGCACCAGCAATTGGTATCGACCTCGGAACAACGTATTCTTGTGTTGGAGTTTGGCAACATGGTCAAGTTCAGATCATACCCAACGATCTCGGTAACCGGACTACGCCATCATGTGTTGCTTTCACAGATGCTGAACGTTTGGTCGGTGAAGGTGCCAAGAATCAGGTCGCTATGAACCCCACATGCACCATCTTTGGTATGTGCATGCTTTGTATATCAATAAATATTCCATGCTCTTATAATTTTTTTTCTTAGCTTGGCTCGGATACATGCCAAGCCGAGCTGACACATTTTATAAAAAAAGTCGAGCCCTTGCCACTTGGCCAAGGTTGGCCAGACTCTTTGCTCCTCGATTACTAGCTAGTGCCCCAAAAGGCACACATTTTAATACATGATAATAACAATAATAATATATAAAACTTGACTCCATTTTTATAAATATTTTTTTGGAATTGAATTAAAGATAAAAAAACTATTGGTAATGAAGATTTTATTCTTATTGTATTTTAAATAACATTTTGAATTACGAGAAACAACCTTACGCAACCTGTTACGTATTTGTTAGGTATAGATTATAAAAGGTATAAAGACGTTTAAAGTTTTGGTCTATTAATTTAAAGAAAACTAAAACCATCTGTTATGATGGTGTGAATAAGAATGGAAAGTGATGTCTACTAGGCTATTAACTTATTATACCTCAACGCCATATAGCATAAGACGAATCCACATTCGCCCCATGGATGGGGTGTAATGTGTATTGTGAGCGGGAACATAAAGAAAGTTAATGTAGTGTGATAGTGTCTTTTGATTTGTTGAAAAAAAGAATTTGAAAAAATGGCCCCTATCTCCGTGGCTCTGGCCATGCCTTGAGCTGTTAGACATAATATTTGATATTATCCTAAGTATGGGTTATTAGTGTATATCCTAAGTATTATATTAGTTAGCAGTTAGTTAGTGAACCAACACGTCGGTTCATCAAAGGGCATCACACCCTTTCACTATGTATAAATAGGACCAAACCCCTTCATTTGTATTTGGATGATTTCTATAATATAAAGCAAGTTTATACAATTCTCTCTATTCAAATCATGTGGGCAGCGTGCAATGCTCATTTATGTGAGTTGCTACCCCCCACGCCCCTAACGTTGGTCTAAATGTGTAAGACAACATCAATATGTACAACTGAAAATTCACTTGTTGGATTTATTTGGTATGCTCTTCATATATCAAAAGATACTCTTTGGTTTGCCCTTTATAAATCTAAAGATAAAACTCTCCATTCTTAACTTTCAGATGCTAAACGATTGATTGGAAAGAAATTTAGTAATAAAACAGTGCAGAATGACATGAAGTTATGGCCTTTCAAGGTCATACAAGGAGTTAGTGGCATTCCCAAGATTCTAGTTACATACAAGGGTGAACAGAAAAACTTTTCAGCAGAAGAAATTTCAGCTATGATACTTGCGAAAATGCGAGATGTTGCTGGGGCATTCCTTGGTAAAATTGTACAAGATGCTGTTATCACTGTGCCTGCTTATTTTAATGATTCACAACGCCAAGCAACAAAGGATGCCGGATATATTGCTGGACTTAATGTCTTACAAATTATTAATGAGCCTACTGCAGCTGCAATCGCGTATGGACTAGATATGAAAAATGATATAACTTGTGAAAGGAATGTGCTTATTTTTGATCTGGGTGGGGGTACTTTTGATGTCTCCGTTGTCACCATTTATAAAAACGGAAAGATAGAAGTGAAGGCAGTAGCCGGGGACACACATTTGGGTGGTCAAGACTTTGACAACAAAATCGTGGATTATTTCATTAATGAATTTAACCGAAAGAATAAGAGTACCGATATCAGGGACAATAATAAAGCGTTGGGGAGATTGAGGGTAGCCTCTGAAAAAGCAAAACGAGAACTTTCTTCAACTACTGAAACTTCCATCGAGATTGATGCCTTGCACATGGGTATTGATTTTTCTACAAGAATTACTCGAGCAAAGTTTGAAAATCTTAATGCAGACTTGTTTAATAAGTGCATAGAAACAGTGGAGATTTGTTTGAAGGATGCAAAGATGAATAAAGAAAATGTAGATGAAGTTGTTCTAGTTGGTGGCTCAACTAGAATACCTAAAGTACAAGAACTGTTGCAAGATTTCTTCAACGGAAAGGAGCTTTCTAAGAGAATCCATGCTGATGAGGCAGTTGCATATGGCGCATCAATTCTTGCTGCGAAGATACGTGGTGAGACGACTCAAGAGGTTAAGGATTTGGTGTTTTTGGATGTCACTCCTTTGTCACTTGGTGTGGAGCTAGATGATGGCACTATGTCTGTTTTGATTCCAAGAAACACAAGGATACCAACCAAAAATTCAACAATTTATTTGACTATAAAAGACAACCAAAGTTCTATAAATTTCCCGGTATATCAGGGTGAGAGAATTAGGGGCAAAGACAACAACTTGTTGGGGAGTTTTAAAGTTGCAGTCCCACTTGCACCAAGGGGTCAATCAAAGGTAAAAGTAGTCTTTGAGATTGATGCTAATGGTATTTTGAGTTGTTCAGGTGAGGAAGTAACTACTGGCCTAAAAAGGAAGATGATAGTTACCAAGGACAAGGGAAGACTTTCGAATGAAGAGATTGATAAGATGCTGAAAGATGCAGAAAAGTACAGGCTTGAGGATCAAGGGTTTAAAATGAAGGTGTGGGCTCGCAATTCGCTAGAGAAATATATATATGATGTAGAAAGAAAAATCAAGACCATGGACAAAGGTTTGGAGAAAAAGATCCTCAAGGAAGACTTGCAGAAAATTGAAAATGCGATTCAGGATGCTAGTCAGTATATTAACATCCATGAGCTTGCAGGTGTAGATGAGTATAAGATGAAGCTAAATCAATTGCAAATACTATGTGAATCCATCCTTTACCAAAGGTTTTAAGACATGTTTGTCCTAGTGTATGAGTTGAAGTGTTGGGACATAGCTTTCTAAATCAGTGTTTGAATTATAAATCATGTGGTGGTCTTGATATATTAATTATTTTGTTAAAACAGATTGGAAAGGAGGTTGACATTTTAAACGTGATGACCTGTGGTGTGTAAAACGTTACACACTAATTATGTTAAGAAATTGAGTTTAGTTTCATGTTTGCTTTGTGGTCATCATTTGTATTGCAATGCTATATCATGTTGGTATTGCGTTGTATCTTGTCATCGATGGCGTGCCATGATAAATTTTGTTGTATCTTGATAACTTGAAATTGTTTGTATTGCTTTGTATCTTGTAACCGATGGCATGTCATGATAAATTTATATGTTGATAACTTTAAATTGTTGGTATTGATTTGAATCTTAAAATCTCAAATTAATATCGACTGATAGTGATTTGAATTACATCATCTTAAATTGTTGGGCTAGTAGAATGATTTTAAATATAAAAAAATAAATCACAAAATTAAACATTGACCAACAAGAAATATACCAAAATAAACATCTATAGAAACTTTATAACATTCAATGTGCCTCAGAATGTGACAAATGGACTACAAGACCTAACTAGAGACTCCTGAGCTTGCATCGAACTAACAAAAACTATTTAAACGGTGACTAAAGAGATTAGTGAACACTTGAGTTTGTTGAGCCTTTTAAACCACTTCAACTTTCACGTTAATACACTTCAAACATTTTTGTATCTTTTATTATTATTATTATTATTATTATTATTATTATTATTATTATTATTATTATTATTATTATTATTTGTTGAAAATAATAGTTCTCCAATTTCAATTTTATTACTTGTTATAATATACGACGTATTTTATCATGTTGCATAAGTATTGTGCAGGATGTGGACGCGTGTAGCTGGATTGTAACTGTATGTTCGTGACTGAGGACGAGGACGGGCTCAAGTTGTAGCTGTAAAGGTGTAGGCAAGAAGTGTAGCAGTGTGTGCGAGTGGGCTCAAGAAATTAAAAGTGGTCATGGGCCGCTAATATCATTTGGCCCATGTCACAATATATACTACACTTTATTGAAGTCGTTGGCTTATATGTATAACTCGATGATCCAGAGATTCATATCATAGATACCTCTCTCTCACACAAAACAAGATGGTCTGAGATATAATTTCTAGAGGCCATCTTCTGATGATAAAAGGACACATAGGCTCTAAGATTTCGGCGGTTTTTATGTAGTCCGGATATTGGTTTTGTTTCAGTGGTCTCTCTCAGTCTATCTGGTTTTCTTCTATTCAAGTCTAGGGTTCTGATCTAATATGTATTAGGGTTGTTGATTCTTGTTAGATCTTGTGTAGATCGTTTAGTTAATGATCTGTATTTATAGTGTTTGAGATTTGTTCTTGATTTTCTGTACAGTTATTCCATAGTTGTTTCTTAATAAATCGTTTGAGTATTTTGTTCATAGAGTTCTAACATTATTATTATTATTATTATTATTATTATTATTATTATTATTATTATTATTATCTGCTTTTTAAAAAATGTTTTCTAAAACGTTTTTCATTATAAGAAACTGTTTTTTGTTATTTGTTTTTTTAAACGCTTTATACGTTTAAACTGAAGAGAGTCAATTTAATTTTGAACTGTTTATTTTATTATTTGGCGCTGGTTATTTACACAACTAGGGTTTTTATTTACACAACCTCATATGGCCCGTCAAGGCCTCCACGGCCCGTCGAGGCACCACCCGACAAAACTGACGGCCCATCAAGGCCTCCATGGCCCGTCAACAAACCCTAATCCATTTCCAATCATTGGCAATGATTGAATAATGATTGTTTGTTTTTTTTTAAGTGTAGTGTGGGTGTTTAAGATGGGTTAGAGATGTGAATATAAATTTTTGGTTTTTTATAAATGTTATTTTTTTTATTTGTATAATATGATTTTTTTTTAAATGGATGTGAATATGAATGTTCGGTTTTTATTAACGTTTATATTGCCGAACTAAACAAAACAAAAGATACGAACAATAAAATAAAATAAAGCATAACATTCAAACATTTACATACAAAATAAAACATGTTCAAATAAAGAAACGATAATATTCATAATACAAGATCCAAATATACAAACTACGGACCCGACCCGTCCGACTGACTCGACCCACCCGGCTGACTGGTGGACGCCCCACCCTGCTAACTGGTGGACGCCTCACGCGGCTGCAAACCCATCTGTAATCTCCTATCATTCTCGCTCTGCACCAACCACCGTATATCCGCCCGCATCCCCTCCATATCAGCCCGCATCGACCCCATCTCACCCCGAAGCAACCCAATCTGATCCAGAACCTGCTGAAGTAGCTGGCTCGTGGCCTCAGGCAACCTAATAGCGTGATAAACGCGGCCAACATGCTGTCGGGCATCAGGGGCGACCTCTGGCATCGGTACATCCTCCGGTGGATCGCCGTCGCCAACGTGTGGCATCTCCACCTCCTCGGCACGCGGCCACTCAATATGTTCCAGCGGCTGTGGAACAAAACGCTCGCCAGCACCGCCAGGTGGACCCCAAGCGCGCTGGTAATATGCGGCTAGTCTGTTGTTCGGGACCCGGGCCGCCACCTTCATCTGCTGCATAGTCGAAATATTTAATCGCCTGAAACGTACAACAATAACAATAATATTAAATAATAATAAATAATAAATTATAATAAATAATAAATAAATATTAATCATACTTGGGCAGCATCGGCTTCGGTAATCTCTGGTCCTCAATATGGACCCACAAGTCGGCCTGGCATACGCGCAATGCTATGGCGGTGACCAAACCACCAATAGGAATAGTCCGGGATGAATGCCTATGAGGGTAGCCGGCAACGTAGTCAGCAAAGCACTTGTGCAGTGCAACCGGCCTCCCTCTGAGGACGCAGTACAAAAAGAAAAGGTACATCTGATTGACCCTTTCGTTAGAACTACACTGCCCGGAAATAGACCAGGTAATCACGCGGTGTAGGTAACGAATCAGAGGGTCCCTGATGTTGCTGGCCCTGCACAGGATAATAATAAAATTATAAAAATTTCGGCAGAGTTTCCTCTGTTTTTGTACAAACCAGACAACACAAGTCGTCTAAAAAATCCCAAAACAATAACAATAAACGAACTAAATACCAACTTTATGTTTAGGCGCGCCTAAACATTTAGGCGCGCCTTTATGTTTAGGTGCGCGCCTTTATGTTTAGGCGCCTAAACACAAAGGCGCGCCTTTATGTTTAGGCGCCTAAACACAAAGGCACCTTTATGTTTAAGCATTGTGTTTTGGCGCGCCTTTGTGTTTAGGCGCCTAAACACAAAGGCGCCTTTATGTTTAAGCACTGTGTTTTGGCGCGCATTGTGTTTTGGCGCGCCTTTAGGTTAAGGCGCCTAAACACATAGGCGCGCCTAACCACCAAAACCTCACCCCACCACCACCACCACCACTGCCATCACCCCACCACCACCACCACTGCCATCACTTCACCACCACTGCCATCACCCCACCCCCACAGCCTCACCCCACCCCCACCACCACAGCCTCACCCCACCACCACCACCGCCATCACCCCACCACCACCACCACCACTGCCATCACCCCACCCCCACCACCACAGCCTCACCCCACCCCCACCCCCACCCCCACCACCACAGCCTCACCCCACCCCCACCACCACAGCCTCACCCCACCCCCACCACCACAGCCTCAGCCTCACCCCACCACCACCTCCACAGCCTCACCCCACCACCACCTCCCTCGCCCCACCACCACCTCCCTCGCCCCACCACCACCTCCCTCGCCCCACCACCACCTCCCTCGCCCCACCACCACCACCACCACTGCCCTCACCCCACCACCACCACCACCACCACAACCTCACCCCCACTACCACTACCACAACCTCACCCCACCCAACCACCACCACGGTCCATTGTGGCCTCCACGGCCCAAAAAAAGAAAAAAATAATAAAAAAACCCTAACAAACAATAATAATATTAATAATAATAACAATAATAACGAACATACCTGGTGGAGGAGGAGGAGGACGAAGGAGGAAGGAGGAGGAGGAGGAGGAAGGAGGAGGAGGACGGAGGAGGAAAGAGGAGGAGGATGGTGGATGAGGAGGAGGAGGAGGGTGGAGGGTGGTGGTGATCGCCGAGAGAGAGATTGGAGGGATTGTGAAAATTTCGACAGGGGAGGTGATTTGGGTTTTCAGTATTTCACCACGGGTCATGGAGGCCTCGACGGTCCGTGTTGTTTTTTTATTTTTTTTAAATTAAAATTAAAGGTAGCTTCCCTCGGAAGCTTTGTGTTTTGACGGGTCGTGGAGCCCTCGACGGGCCGTCGTGTTTTTTTAATTTTTTTTTTAAATTAAAATTAAAGGTAGCTTCCCTTGGAAGCTTTGTGTTTTGACGGGCCGTGGAGGCCTCCACAGTCCGTAGTTTTTTTAATTTTTTTTAATTGAATTATCATACAGCCCATCAAGGCCCCCACGGCCCATCGTTTTCCATTTTTTAGGCTTCCACGGCCCATTGTGGCCTCCACGACCCAATGTGAAACCTTTTTTTTTTTTGTTTTTTAGCACGTTTTATGTATTCTAAGCTTAATGTTTGTGTTTTTTATAAGAAATAAAAAGTAAATTATTCTCATGATCATAAATTAGCGTACACAACAATTTTTTTCCATTAAATATTTTAGTATACATGATAAAAACGGCAACATACGATAATAAGCTAGGTTAAGTCAACGTATTGAGGTGATGGAACATCAACCCTTTGTATACGGTCGTAATATATCGTCTCCCACTCACTTGCCTATTCATATCGAAACTCACGCCATGTATTATTCAGTTTTGGCATTGGGGCGCCTTCTGCTAACTCAATCTTGATGAAATGATCTTTGTTAACAAAAGCAAACGATACGAACGCATGTTCTTCAATGTTGCATGGACCATCGAACATAGGGAAGTACGTCTCACTGAGATCATTCGGAGAGAGAAATTGAACAACCACCTTAAATTTCGGAGCAATCAGTAATCCTGTGGAGGGCATCTCCATCTAATGGTCATCCGCTGCTGGTCCCACTCCACTGTGATCTAATGACGTGGAGACTCTCTCGTAGCAACTGTGATCTATATGGTTTAAAATTGGCCACCACCGTTCTACATTTTCGACTATCTCCTCCTTAAGCTGTGTGCGGATGAAGTGCCACATATCCTCTTGCCACCCTAAGGACACAGCTACGGATCGAAACCCACAGTGACCGTCTCCACGGACATTCCGAATGTCTGTAATGTATTTATAATATTCAGGTGGAAGCCATTTCTTATACCTGTCGATCTCCAGTTTGTACATGTAACCATCAAACAGTGAGATTTAATATGTGTATAAATATGTATGCATGTATGAATTTGTATATCAGTAGTTTGTACCTCTCCCCTACCAACAGTGGAAAATCTTTATCGTAAACAATCGGTTTGTCCTTTGATTGTTTACCTCTTCTAGACGGCTTTTTGCCCTACGTTGAAAAATTTATATAACAATAATAACAACAACAACAACAACAACAATAATAATAATAATAATAATAATAATAATAATAATAATACTAACCGCAGCCTTATCTTCCTTTTTTCCTTTTCACTTGTTATTGGCCGACCCCGAGTATCGGTTTGTACCTCAGGAGTTTTATGTTTAGTCATAATCGGATTCAACACCTCCTTCATCTTCTGCAACATGCTTTTTTTCACTTGCGGCGGTTGCGACCTTAGTTGCTCAGCGAATGCATTCATTTCGTGCTGAAATTCATACTCAGGATTCTCAGCTACTTCCGCCACAAAGTCAAGTCGTGTCCAGAAGACATCGATATCAGCCAGTGACACTCGTATATCTGATATATATTCAATCACAACAACAATCAATAATCTACAAAAATTTCGGATTTTTATAAAAATTTCGGCAGAGTTTCCTCTGTTTTTGTACGAACCAGACAACACAAGTCATCTACAAAACGCTTCAAACATTTATAAATTTGACTATTATATCCTAAAAAAATAATAATAAGTCTAAAAATGATGTTACCTTTCATATCATACGATTGCAGTTGACAGGAACATGGCAATCCATAAGTCGTCTTGAGTCGGTGATCACAAGACCTCTTTTTTTCCATTAACCAGTTTATCTTGTTGACCCCCCCGATCATTAAATCAAGCGCTAGATGGGAAACCCTACCGATTACATCTTGAAACAATGGTAGGTCATGTTTCCACATTCTTGTTGATCGACTGTATTCGAAGGAGTGCTTTATCGCTACGCGCCGTGACTCCATAACTTTGTCTATTTTCATCACAAGCGCGTGGAGCGAGTTGTTTGGGCCTTTTATGTACCTCTTAATTAGAGCATGCTAACTCTCGCCCCTGTTGGTCGTACTCTGACCGAATGTAAGGTTTGCATCTGCCCATGCTTCCACAAACATTTCTTTATAATCTCGGAGCCAAACTGACTCCATGTAGTCATAAACCTCTGTAAAAAACAGAATAATGATGTCAATAAAGAAAATATGTACGCTTGTAAAGCAAAAAATATATATATACTCGTTCGACCCTCCCGAAACAGTCGTTTGTAGAGCGCTTCAAGATTGAATTCGTAAGCCTTTGGGTTAGCAGATTTACACAGTCGACCCCAATACTGCAAAAATATTTCCCATTCTTCTTTTGGAAATCCTGCTTTATGATACTTTGCAATATTTTGTTGAATATGATACCTGCAAAGCAACAACAACAATAATAATAATAATAATAATAATAATAATAATAATAATAATAATAATAATTTGTTGAATATGATACCTGCAAAGCAACTTCGTAGCATCCGGGAAAACTGTAGCACATGCATTCATCAGAGCCAGATCTCTATCTGTAACAATTACACGTGGCTCCATACACTTCTCCAGCAAATCTTTGAGCCTCTCTAGCACCCATATGTAGTTACTCGTTTTCTCTTTAACGATAAATGCATGGATGATACAAAACGATAAGTCTGTCGACGTCATACCCACAATATGAACAAACGGGATTCTGTACTCGTTCGTTTTGTAGGTGGCGTCGATCAGCATCACATGTGGGAAGGCACGCCAGAGATTGTACGAGACCCGGTGTGAAAAGAAAATATTCTCAACAGCATCTGTCTCCGGATTCTGCTTGGTGAAGTAAGTAAATTTCTTTTCAACTAGGATACTCTCGAGTATCTGCATAACAATAATAATAACAATATTTAATATTTAACAACAATAATAATAATATTTAATATTTAACAATAATAATAATAATAATAATAATAATAATAATAACAATTAACAATAATAGTAAGTAATAATAATACCTGCATTGGAGTTTTGTCGCCGTAAATTCTGTGTTTAATCTTGCTAATGGTATTGTGTATGTCTCGTAGAATACATACATTATTCGGGTTTTGTGCTCTAATGGCCAAATGTATGTTTACCGGTTCCAGACCCTGAAAATAAAGTGTTTCCTCCATTTCTTCTTCATCTGGTGTCAGCCTCCTAGCAAAAGCGTGACCCTCAACATGTTTAAAAGGGTCGTGGTTATGATTCGGGTGTTTAACCTCCAACTTCCAACCGTCTTTGCGTAGCCTCCCTATTAACATAGATGGACAGTTAATCTTTTTGCTACCCGAACCCCGTACTGTGGCTGTAGTTTGGTATTCGCCAGCACTGTCGCATCTCAGGTCTATCCTAATTTTTCTTGCATTATTTCCCG
Source organism: Ambrosia artemisiifolia (assembly GCA_032199755.1). NCBI lineage: Eukaryota > Viridiplantae > Streptophyta > Magnoliopsida > Asterales > Asteraceae > Ambrosia > Ambrosia artemisiifolia. The sequence continues at coordinate 5,654,592 of CM063520.1, read as the reverse complement.
TGCCTTTTGAAACAGAACGTTCGGTCACTAGGACGTAACCGCTAGCGAGGGCTCTATCGTAAGCCCATTGTTTCTTCTCTTCAACAGACCCGAATACCTGAAAATTTATACAAGAGTCTAGTCTGAATTCATACTACTTTAAATTATATACTACTGTAAATATATACTAGTTCAATCCAACAAACCCTAAAACGTGTAAAGATATACTAGTGTAAATAAATAAACGCACCTGCTCGGTTTCATACGAAACATCCGGGTTAGGTTCAACTTTTATGTTAACACCTTCATAAGCATCTTTCTGGTTGTCATCATTAGGTTTAGAGCCGTTATAATCTTCCTCGAAGCAACTTGAACCTTGGGTTCATACCCTACGCTCTCAGAGACGTAAGACTCGTTCTCAGACAGGTCAACGGTTGAAAAGCTTTGTAAATAGGAAATCATGAGACCGGGAAGTCGAGATGGGACGAGGGTTTTGGTGGTGGTGATTTTTAAGTTTTGGTTGAAATGGGGAAGAAGCTGATCACGTTTTGGTTAAATATGAGATTATTACGGGCCGTCGAGGCCTCCACGGACCGTGGAGGCATTAAATGTCTAAACCTAATACATTTTTACGGGCCGTCGAGGCCTCCACGGGCCGTCGTGAAGCACCTTTTCAGACTTTTCAGTCTGAACTCCCTGCTTTTGCAGGGAGTTCAGACTGACACCTCATACCTGGTATCTTGACGGGTCGTGGAGGCCTCCACGGCCCGTCATTTTTCACGTTTTTGTATTATGACGGGCCGTGAAGGCCTCCACGACCCGTCAATTTTCCCTGATTTGGCCAGAACGGCCCATCAAGGCCTCCACAGTTCGTATAAAGGTTGTTTAGGGTTTTTTTGAGGTTGTGTAGATAGTATCACCCTATTATTTTTCTTTTCTTGGAATATTCCATTTGTATGTGATGGAGTTCCTTCTGTTGTTGCACTAAATTCGAATTCGAAGACAGTGTCTCATGGTCTTGTTGCAGCATCTTCATATTCTTACATAAGTTGGCAAAGACTTGGCTGCCAGCATTTACATATTGGTCGACCGGAGCTACAATACCATCGGAAGCAGTGGCGAAGCTTGGTCCTCGAATCGGTAGGGGCCAGACTCAACCTGGACTCAATTTACCTACAAAAATCGCAAAAATTCCACCACTGCGCCAAAAATCAGTGGAGGCCGGGGCCCCTCGAGCCCTAAAGAAGCTGCGCCCCGATCAGAAGCTCTAATAACAATGATAGGTGGTAAGTTGAGGGTGTTAGTGATGACAGAATATATCAAATCACTAGCTACCATATTATTAATCGGTTATTTCTCAAGTACAATCAAGACTATATTCACATAGTATAGTGCCTTTAGATTGCCCAACCGAATTTACTTGATACATGACTTGACTTGAGGTTCGGCTTGAAACTCATTGTGTTCTTGTGCAAAACAATAATACACTAAAAATGTCCCTAAATCCTATTTTTACAAGCTAATACGAACCAGGGTGATCCAAACGCTCAAGAGAGAAGCTACCGCTACCTTTCTTTGTGAAACATTGGACCAAGTAACTTGACAATGCATACAAAAACCGAGCCAAATAAGGTATATTCCCATCACAGGCCGGCCATTAACTCAGGATGATCAATATGATCTAGTGTCAACAGAACCGACTTCATATGGATCATTTGAAGATGAAGCAGAATATTGATTTTTACTGTTTTCTTCAAAGCTGCCCCTCATTGTTTGAAATCTCAAATCTTCGAAATGGGGACTTAAGTCTCGCGGGGTTGGATCAGGAACAAATATTCTGCCTTGCAGCATACCGACAACCTCGGACATAGTAGGCCTCTGTGAAGGAGATCCATTTGTGCACAAGATTGCCACTTTAACCACGGTTTCGGCTTCTTCTTTGTTGATCTTAGACCCCATCCTCTCATCAAATAGCTCATCACACTGTTTACTAGCTTGCAAACGACAAGCCTGCAACCAATATTTGCCCTTATAAATCTCATATTATATAGCGTATGATAAGTGTGTGTGTATATATATATATAGGGGACGGTTATTGTACAAAATAATGAAAACGTGCGAAGTGTGCGAAGTCTCACTTTGTACATGATAATTACATAATGTTTTTGTATGTTCATGAAAGCATTACGTAATGATAATTACGTAATGCTTTCATGAATATACAAAAACATTACGTAATTATCATTACGTGATTATCATTACGTAATTATCATTACGTGATTATCATTACGTAATTATCATGCACTTTGTACATGATAATTACGTAATGATAATTACGTAATGTTTTTGTATATTCATGAAGGCATTACGTAATTATCATTACGTAATTATCATGTACAAGTGACACTTCGCACACTTCGCACGTTTTCATTACTTTGTATTTGAACCTGTCCCTATATATATATATATATGTGTGTGTGTGTGTGTGTGTGTGGCGCGTGTGTAGCAAAAGTAGAGATGGATTAGTACCCAATCTAGAAGACAAACACTATCATTGTTTGGTATGTATTTGTTGTTGCTCTTTCCACTCACAATTTCCAAAGCCAAAATTCCAAAGCTATATACATCTGCCTTGTTACTCAAGTGACCCCAAAGTGCGTATTCTGGTGCCATGTATCCTCTGCAACAAACATGTCAAGGGTTTACAATTCTCCGCCAAAATGATCAAAACCAGTGATTTTTCACACAGGTCCGGTCAAGTTGGTTGATTTGAACCACAATACTTGGTGTGTACATAATTTAATTTGATTTGAACCACGCATTGAAAATACACTTTAGATGATTTTCGACCCACTTTCTTTTTAAGTAACTTTTACTCAGCCCATCTAACCTGTTGGAGATAATATATAACCCAAGTTGACTCATGTATAAATTAATTGGTCGAAATTTCTACCCTTTGTTTCTGAGCTAGAAAAACAAATGAAGAAAGACATACATTGTTCCAGCAACTCGTGTGCTAACATGAGTCCTGTCATCCTCGTGTAACCTGGCCAATCCAAAGTCTGATATTTTTGGATTAAGATCTTTATCAAGCAGGACATTCGTAGCTTTGATATCTCTATGTACAATTTTAAGTCTTGATTCTTCATGAAGAAAAGCCAAACCTTCAGCGATCCCAACACAAATTTTGAACCTTGTCGGCCAATCCAAGATCAATTGACTTTGATTCCATTCTGCAAATACGTTAAATATATTGCATGTAAACACAATAATAATAAGTTAACAATAAGAAATATTGAAGGGGGGGGGGGGGGTATGAAAAACACGCACCAAAGAGTGCATTTGCAAGGCTATTGTTTTCCAGGTACTCATATACAAGCAACAATTGATCTTCTTCAATACAGCATCCATGAAGTTTTACAAGATTTGGGTGCTGTAAACAAGATATCACACCAATCTCATTTAAGAATTCGCGATTTCCCTGCCTTGAATAAGATGAAAGCTGCTTCACAGCAACTACGGTACCATCACGTAATGTACCCTGCACCATTAAACAGCAAAGTTTTAGTTTCCATGCGCACGTTTCTAATAATGAACCACCAAATCCACTGTGCTAGATTATTGCCTTGTAAACAGGTCCGAAGCCACCTTCCCCTATTTTGCTTGTGGCATTGAAGTTTCTTGTCGCGGTCTTTAGTTGTTTGAAAGAGAAAGTTACTGTTTTCAGTTCCACCCCTTCCAAATCTGTTCAGAGCACATCATTGACATAAACAAAGACTGCATTATATGATAACTTCCGAATATGTTGGCCCGAACCGCTTAGGGTTTCAAAAACAGACAAACCAAACTGGCAGAGTTGGGCTGGTCGGCCCCGGCAGATGGTATTACTGGTTTAGGCATTTAATGGTTAGGTTTTCGTGGTCAGAACATTTTTATATATTTTTGCATTAAAATTTTTACAATAATAAAGATGCTTATTGATTATAAAAATTCGCATAACTACATATTCCAAAAACTTAAAGAAATAATATAGATAACAAAAGTCAAACATCCACTTCGGTTTACACGGCCAGTTCCATGTTTCAAACCTGACCAAACCATTACAACCTCAAACCACGAAAACAAAACTGTTTGGATCTCAAACCAGCGAACTAGCTTCGGTTTGTGTGGTTTGGATGCATATATAAAATTGATAAGAAAAGCTATACCGTTGTCATTCCTTTTTCTGCCTTTTGAAAAAAATTTCCACCAGATGACAGCCAAGATTATTAACATGAGACACAGCCCCATAATTGCAAAACCAACATAAGCAACTGTGTTCGTGTTTGTCTTCCCATGAACTGAACAGGTTTTGGAATCTGCCAGCAGGAGTTTACTAGTAAGCCAGTATAAGGGTAAATAATTTACAACAGGACAAGAGTCTATTATAAGTAGCTTGATTCTTATCAGGCTGACATAAAGAAACATGATTCTCATAAAAGGGAGTAATGTAAGGTCACAAAGTCAGTGTTATGGTGCTATTCCTAACTGTAAAGATCAGGTTTAATGAACTTTGACTAGTTATCTTTATATATTTTCTAGTTACATAGTTTTCAAGTGAATTACTCCGTTTGTTGGCTGTAATTTTCTTATCTGGTATGCACATCATGAATGACATGTTTTCATCAGTTTATGAATAAAAAGTAAACCCAAAAAGTCTTAAGTATCTTAAAAAAATATGAGAGATTGTTTCCCTATACCGACCATGAAGTGTGTAATCAGTGAAGTCTAGAGAGCATGTTGCTTGTTAGTCAACAACATGAATGTCGAGTTAGGAGCCATGTTAGTTATGTATAACACTAATTGAAAGTCTTCAATGTTGGCTTGGCCTTAACCTATTCCTTGTAGTTAACTAATGTTGATGGAAATGGCCGTACTCTATAATGATCTTCTATGAAGATCGTTCAATTAGCATAACATGAAGCAGAAGATAGAGCTAATGCACCTAGTAACATTGATGTCTACTTGCAAATCTGCATAGGGACACTTGGTCTGACAAACGACCTCACTATCTTAGATGTTGCTTCTCTGCTTTCCTTCCTAATTATCTTCTTTATGTTTACCGCCTAAATATATTTAGAGATCATATCTTCTTACGTAATCTAAGACTATATGAAAAATCGTAATATTGAGTTGCTTTAGGATACATTTCCCGCATCCATTGCATTTAAAGAGATGTGCTTATGTCTGCAAATGCAAAAAGGAACCTCAACTCTACATAAACCATATCAGGTACGATGAATATTGCCCGTGTAAGTAATGCACAACTCAGGCATAAATATCCTCCTTACCAACATAAGCAAATGTTAGCTCAACAACTAGAATTCAAGCATTTACCAAGAGAGAACAATATTCAGCAATCCCAACATATGTGTGAAGCTAATCCACTTAGAGTATTGAAGGTGATAAGTCTCGAGTGAATATCCTTATTTTGTTGTTCAATGGGATTTTTCAGGTTTATCTTATTCTATTTTTGCATTCAGGTCTTGTAATTCTTATCACTTCCTTAGTAAAAAAATTAAACATTGAATAACATTGTATATAGTGGTGACAAATCCAACTCATTTCCTTATGAATGGGTCGATTTGGGTTATTTTATATTCTTAAATGGGTCAATGTAAAACATTTATCTAAAAAGGGGAACCATTCAAGTAGGATAAAAGTCAGCCAGAGTATATTTTTATTGCATAAAAACTCTTAAATTGTTTTATTCAAAGACTTCATTTTTATTATTACTACTACAATATATATTTTGTAATGAAAGCTGACACTAATTTTTATATCAAACATTTAAAAGAATAGAAAGAGAGTATATGCAGGTCAACCCAACCAAAAACAGGGGCAATTGAAATTGCAACAAACAATGACTTAATTTAACACAAACAAGTTTTGACCCGTTACCCAAGGCTGCCCATCATGCCAGTTCTAAGTAGTTGTTAAGGCATGAAATCTTATCTATAAGTTACATTTCTAGCTAGAGTAAAATGTATAATACTCACATGGGTTGACAGAGATAGCTGATACGAGGGGCCCATAACGTCCTCTTTTAGGAAAACGTGTTGTCCCTTTACCAGCCCAGTAAAAACGTATCTCTAATATGTTATTAATCACACTTGCATCGAAGGGTACTACAAGAGGCCTTCCTATCCCAACTTCATTTTCAATATTGAAGTCCCTTTTAACAAGTTTTCCCTGAAGTACAAACAAATTCAACGCCTAGGCTTCCAGTAAAATAATTAAACTTAGTCAGATTATCACCTGTATATAAATATCAAATATCCGCCTGCCAAGACTTCTGTATGTGGTATCATTAGTATACTGTATTTCAGCGAAGTGGAGATTAACAATATAATCACCATTTTCTAAACAATAGCTGACATAAGTAAGAGAGAGAGGAGAGAGGCGTGCTGTTGTGTAAAGAGATGGCAGGTTGTTTGTTGAATCATTCTGCACAGACGCTACATAAAGGTTTGTTTGAATATTGTCATCAAGGAAGTCTCCAGTGCTACTAAGTCCCCAATCATTATTACGGCCTTTATGGAAACTTCCTGCACCACCATCAAACGACGCATCTCCTTCATAATCAACATCTTTATTACCTTCTTTAACCTTCAAATCATTTCCCCCACTGTTAACATGTAAGGAACATCCATCTGTCATAAATAAATCAAATGATAATATTAAATGCCAACTCACATAAATGAGACCCACTAACACAATCTTAAACAAACATGAATAGGATCAATGATATGGTTTGAAATCTCAACCCCATCCTCCCTTAAGTAAGGAAGCATCAAAAACGAGGATATTAGATTGTATACATATGAACCATCCCCAACATAATTTTTAACACTATTTACTATTTAAAATGATATAGTGTGGTAAAGGCTGAAGAAACTCAATACGGTGAATTTCCCTCCTTTATAAAGAGTTGCCCTGTAGTTTCATTCTAGCTCAATACCCCTTCACCGCCTTCTCTAACCCCATTCCCTGTAAGGCTATTTAGTTCCCCTTTGCTACTTCATCCTGCTCTTAGACTAGGTTTTGTCAATTCGCCTTACTTAAGGGGTGAAATCACTCGATGCCTTCATTGAAGTACTTCCTTAGCTTAGGAGAGGATGTCCTATTGCCAATTGGAGGAAGCAAGAAAAAGGTATTCAGCAAGAAGTGTACTACGAAAGAGGAGTTCTTTGACTTGACTCGCGGTTGATCTTTAGAAGATTAGGTACAAGTCTGAGGCCAGAAAAGAGCTTGTTTTGATAAAAAGAGTACGTCATAGCAAGGACTTTTATGCTTTTATCTATATCAGTTCTAAAATGAAATTTGAAGCAAGAAGTACAACTTTTGTCATAGCGGTTTGATAAACAAGAAGATGGAGAAGCATTACAAATAAATTAAATACATTAATAAAATAATATATTATGGTAAATTCAAAGATGTATGCTCAAATATAAACCACTTACATCTAGGACACTTGGCATCCTTTGTGCATGGAAGTATATCCTGTCTATTTATGATATAAATGTAAGAGAGAGATGGGAAAAAGCATGACTCTTAAGATAATAAAACCCTTATGATGCATAGAATTAGAAATAATGAGGCGGGGCTGTTTATACAAAAATTGAATAATACGTATTGCGACTTAAAGTCACAAGTACCAATTAAAAAGGAAAATCCCAACACCCTCATTGAACTATACCAGCAAGTTAACTTATACTTACAATGTGTTCCCCGATGAAGAACTCTTAAACAGGTTCAGGTATAGATTCCTGATACAAACATAAAAATGGATCAGTATAACCAACTTGAAAAAAATGACAAGAGTTGGATAAAAAGGAAAAATATGAAGGCAGATGGATAAGCTTTCTCACATGTTGGGTCGGCATGTAGGTCGATCAGGCCCTTGCAAGGTAAAATTGTTGTAGGATAGGTCGCTAAATCAAATGAAATCAAACATGTGATGAAAGTTGTTATAACATAATTTTATCAGTGGTTAATCATGTGATGTGCAACTGATAAAAACAGATTGTCATCAGTACTCCATCAATACTCCCTAGAGAGATGGATCTCTGACTTAACAGGTGAAACCGATTATGTTTGAATTCAAAATACACCGAAATCATGTTGCATATCAACAAGTGTTTTCACTTAAGGTATTTGTACAGGTCAAAACAGATTTGGGCTGAAAAGAATAATATGAGTACCGGTCAAAACATGTAAGGTCAGGTTGACTTGAAAAACATTTGGTCCACTTTTTAAGAAGAAACGATGTTTATGCATTTATTATGATCACACAAAGAAACTTATTATAACAATATTCTAAATCTTTGAATAATATCGATTTAGAAGGTTTTATGCCTTACATATAGACAATAGGAGATTTTCAACTCGTTCCTCTTTTAGCTAGTTCTTTTTTTTTTTAATATGGACCATAACTTTCATCTCTAGGTATTGTTATCAGTATTTTTTTAGTTTTTGAAGCTGAAATTTAATCCATTACACTTTAAAGGTTAAACTAAAACTAAATCCCTTCTTCTATAGAAAATCCATGAAAAATACATACATGGTAGCTCCTTCAATCAGAAGTGAGTCTGGTATATCTCCACTTAGCATGTTGCCAGTCAAAAACCTATTCAGATCACATCAGATTTATTAATGAGAAACATGCATATGTGCATACATATACATGCATAAAGTATATATAACTATGTGTGTGTAATAGATATATATACACAATGTACATGAATAAATGTGCACAGTGTTCAAAATACCATCTAAAACTATACTGGGTAATACTTACACATAACGTAAGCTCCTACCAATGATGTCACGGGATATTCCCCCTATTAACTTGTTAAAGCTCACATCCCTGTTCAATTTACAGAATAATAGATACCATTGATTATATTGACTTAACAATTCACAACCCATAAATATAAAACGCTTACTAAATAACAAATTATGTCGCATACAAAAAGTTAGCACTGTTACACCTACTCATTTGTAATCCCACACACATGTCATATTTGAGCATAATACATATCAGTAGAATCATTGCATATGCCACTTACAATAATTGAAGATCGCGTCTTTGCCAAATATAAGCAGGTATCTCTCCAGAAATATTGCAGTTTCTCAATACACTGTATACCAAAACAAAAGGGCATCAAATTGTGTGGCAAAGTAGGAGAGTTCAGTAGCGGATCAAACGGGAAATTACTGGTTTGGGTGGGATCAGTTGGATTGAGCAGCAACACTTTTGGTCAAAAACAGTTGTATATTCATTGTATTAGATATTATTAGAAACTTATAACCTTTCATAAATAATCTGGTTTCTTTAATAAAATAATTTTAGGAGGTTTTATGTATTAAAACACAACATGGGTAGCTATTAGCCCATGGACCTGTTGTCTTTCAAACTAATTCTTTTAATTGACCACTTTACTCAACCAATTCATTTATGGGTTGAAATTGGAACCTCTACATTCAATACTTAGGTATAGACAAAAACCTTCTACATACAGTGTTTGTAAACCAACAGCATTATCTAACGGAGGGAATCTCTGAGTTGGTCCACTTAGTTCACAAATTCTCCTGCAGAGCAATAAACATTTCCCATTACACAATGGGAAAAAAAAGATAGATAGAAAAAGGGTCACTCACAAATCAGTTAAGTTCAGAATGGAAATGGATGAAGGAATTGGTCCCGAAAGTCCAGTCCCAATTAGTTCTCTTCAAAAACGATGATACAAAAAGAGGTGAATGGAAATAAATATTGTGCACAATTGCATATGTTAGTATCTGGTTCAGCATGCATTATGAATGGAAACTGAACTTACAGTTTATTGAGTTGTTTCCAATTCTCTATGAAATTAGGTATGGGCCCACTTAATTCGTTGTCACTTATCCTGCTGTACAATAAAGAATATTCTCAGTTCACGTACACACCTCAGACATCTGTGAAACAAGATCCCCTCATTTTAAAACAAATAGGCTTAGATGAAGTCGGACACTTTGTTTTAAAGATAGTAGATTCTATAAATTTTTCATTAACTTTCATTACTATCTAAAACTTGATAATGATTAAAAAGAACACGCGTGTGGAAAATATAGTAGCTTCAATAACAAAGAGAAAATGTTTACAAATCTTTCAAATTGCTCAATTCGGAAAGGGATGATGGCAACATTCCCGTCAACTGGTTTGAGGACAAAATCCTGGGTAAAGAATCAAGAAACAGAACAAATTAAAAGACATGATTAATCGAAGAACAAGCAAAATGAAAGCCAATCAGCCTTACAATGCTTGTAAATTTATTAATCTCCCCAAGTCAGAAGGGACAGTCCCAGAAAAGTTATTTGCTTCAAGGTTCCTGTGTAAAATTTTTAGTTACATAACAATATTACACGTATGTTTTTTTTTTTTTTTGAATTAATGGTATTAAGTAGCTGAAAATGAAAATATCTGGTTGAAGCCCCCATGTATGGAACATGAGTATCAAATATTTGTGGAATTTATCTAAGGCAAGATAAAATGAAGTTGGTCTCTTATTCTACCACCTCAATATTATGATTATAAATAATCAACTACTAAATTTGACTGTTTATAGCAAACACTACCAAACAGAACCATGGTTGTAAAAATCGTGCCTAGCCTCCAATTAATAGCTAGTCAGGACTCCGGGGGTTAACAAGGTAATTTTCATGCAATCGGCCAATTAATCGCTAGGTGGACAACAACCGTCAAATCAGGTCCTAATTGACCAAAAATCGGTGGCAGTACAGCGATTCAGGCCAAAACCTGTAAATTCCGGCTATTAATCCTATCTACTTCAAAATATGGGTCGAAGGTGTTAAAACATGTCTACTTAAAAAATTAGATATAAAAATGTGTGTATATACTTATAAAACTGAAAATTACATAAAAGAATCCCAATCCGATTAATCGCTAGTCGGTGCCCCACCAGTTGACTAGCGCCTAGCGATTCTCACAACACTGAACAGAACATAAATAAGACGTACAAATATGTCAAAGTTGTAATATTTCCCAGTTCCCCTGGTATTTTCCCAAAAAAGCGGTTTCCAAGTAGAGAGCTGCACAATCAATGGCTCAATGCTGTGAAAACATAAACTAAAAGATTTATAGATTAGGTTAATCAACAAAAAGATTACATAAACAGATTTTTACATTGATTGCAACTGTGATGAACCCAATTCAGGAGGTATAGTTCCACCGAGGTAATTGTAAGCAAAATCGCTGCAAAAATAAAATATATTTCAGTCTCACTAACTTGCCAACTCATACCACTGCATCAAAAAGACCAGCACTTACATGGTTCGAAGGTAAGGAAGCTCTATAAGTTGAGGCGGAAGCACACCACCTAGACTATAATATTTATGTATGCTGCATTGACGAAAATACCCTTTTGAGAAAAACAAAAAAGTAGAAGCAGTTGCAGCAGACGTTATTCTATGATGAATACTGAGAACTCAAAAGAAATATATTCTTATCTACAGATTTGTTTCCAACAAAACAAAAACCGGAAAGCTTTTTGTTTAAATTGTGTCACAAATAAAAGAGCCTCAATCCGTTCATCCCATACCAAATAAGTTTTATAGTATTTAATAGAAAAAATCATCCTGTGATAAAACATTTTACTCCGGTTTCATGAAAAGTAAATACCGTTTGAGCATTATTATCAACTGGATTGCTTCAAAAACTCAATATTAATATAAAATCTTACAAGAAATTTGAGGATAACACTTGTGACTCTTGGATATTGCTTTGTTGCAGTTAAGGGTCACATGTAAGCTACGTAATGAAGTACAAGAGATAACTCTGAATGCATTGAAATGCAAATGAAAAGATTACATGGTTATGACATGACATTCGCTGGAGTTGCCATTGTTGCAGTCTATGTCACACTGGACCCTGGCTTCTGCTTCAGGATGGAGCTTTGGCACTTGAGCAATCATATCAAGTTGACAAGTGTTTCCATTGAACTTCCAATTCGTTGCACCCATTAATGTCATTATTTGTTCAAGAACTTCCACTGAACGACAATATTGAGCAATTTTAATACGTTCTTTAAAAGAATGTTAACTATAAACAATACAACTACATACAGCTTTATTCCAAATTCGAATGAGAACAACACCGGCAACAATCCCTATTACTATTTGTACAACTATAAAACATAAACAACGTACGACATCAACTTACATTCTAAGCCACTAAACCACTAACAATGTAGAGTGATCATATGATTTTGCATATCGGATTATTCAAAACTACAATCAATTTTTTTGATATCTTCGTGCTACAAAATTAAAATCCACTCTATTTCTAAAACCCCGAACTGAAATCAACAACCAACCTAATTCAAAACTACTTAACCTCCAAACAACTAATCGGTTAAGTAACCCACAACCAAGGGCTTAGTAGTCTGTCAATTCAAACATACAATCCATGTGTGACTACAATTATCCAGTTCAATTAACATCTTAGTGTTGCAATCAAAACAAAATCACGCATATTTAAGCTAATTAACCTCCAAACAACCAAAATTTGGTGTAAATAAACCACAACCAAGGGCTTACTAGCCTCTCAATTCAAACTTACACTCCATGTAACACTAAAAATAACTACAAATATCAACTTCAATTAACATCTTAGGGTTACTTATAATCAAAACAAAATCACTCAGATTTAACCTAATTAACCTCCAAACAGCCAAAACTAGTGTATATTACCACAAACAGGAGCTTACTAGCCTCTCAATTCAAACTTACAATCTATGTAACACTAAAAATAACTACAAATCTCAAGTTCAATTAACATAATTGTAGCGTTCATTTCATGGATTGTAATGGAATTGGAGTTCGGGTGGGAATTGTAGTTTGATCCGGAGCTTAAGCGTGTTCATTTCAAAAATGGAATGAAATCTGGATGGAATTGGAATGCGGATTCCCTTCCGTATGTTGTTGTTCAATTACAATTTCTTCTTTTGTTGAACGAACAACATAAGAAATGGAATATACATTCCAATTCCATCGGAATTCCATTCCATTCTGTGAAACGAACGTTATCATATCCAAAACAAATTCACTCATGTTTAACCTAATTAACCTCCAAACAACCAAAACTAGTGTAAATAACACACAACCAAGGGCTTCACTAGCCTCTCAATTCAAACTCACAATCAATGCAACACTAAAAATAACTACAAATATCGAGTTAGCGACTTCAATCAACATCTTAGTGTCATAACCAAAACAAAATCACTCATATTTAACCTAATTAACCTCAAAATTAAACTCACAAAGTCACAATCCATGTTTGACCAACAATAATCACAAATGATCAAGTTCAACTAACATCTTAGGATTATAATAATAAAAAAAAAAATCACTCATATTTAACCTAATTAACCTCCAAACAACCAAAATTGTGTGCAAACACTCTCCCTTTCAAAATTAACACATATAAGAACAAAAAATCAACATAATAACAATATGTTATAAAATCTAATTTACCTTCATCTTGTGGAACAACAGATTCTGCAAGTTGTATGAACATTATAAAATTAAATACTAGAAACAACATAAATTTTGGTTTCCTCATCTTCTTCTCTAGTGAATTTGTGAGTACAATAGATTATTATTATTAATAGTTATCATATGGTTGAACTTTACAGCCGTAAGTCATTGAATATACTAAAAGTCAAAAAGAGTGGCAACTGGTGATCAGATTAAGGGATACTGATGACTATATATACAACCTCTGTTCATGAATCATGACTGATAGATACTTCATGCTTTTGTGGAATAATAATATTAATAGTTAATGGATATTAATGTATAATTAAATTAAATAGAATAGAATAAAGAAGGACTTGTACGTAATTGACCTTTGAAAAACAACCGTCCTGGCTGCTGGAATTATTTTATATTATATTATTCTTTCCACTAACCTTATGATGTTTTAGAAAATATTAAACTGTATCAAAAAGTTATAAACTAATTACTATTGTATTAACTTGGTGTGGAATATCTCGCTGGATTTTTAGATTAAATATGTTACTAATAATTGGTTGTTGTCTAAAAGGTAAAACCAAATTCAAAACTGAGGGTGAAAGCTGTCTCAGGTATTACCCTTTGGGTAGGCAGTATTTGAGCGCCTATACTGTCTCTTTAATTTCGGGTATTATTATCGGGTGGTAGTAACCGATTAAGGGTGCGTGTTTGTAGGTGACTCATGATTTAGGATGCTTTACGGTAGCATTTTGTATCACACCCTGCAATTTAAGTGTTTTAACTTTCAACAGGGTTTTATGGTAGGGTAGAATAAATTGATGTGTCAACATGTAATTAGAGGGCGTTAGGGTAGTTTGGATGACCACACCCTCAACCCTTGTATTTTTAGGGGTGTTTGGAATTGCGTTTTTAAATTGATTTTTAGATTATTGTGTTTTGAAAACGCAAATAATCAGTTTTTAGTGTTTGGAGTTTAGTTTTGAAATAGATTTTTAGGTTACCAAAACGCAATAATCTAAAAGCAGCTCCACCTCTGCTTTTCTAAAACGCATAATCTGTTTTGAAAAATCAATCCCAAACACCCTCTTAGGTTACGAGATCGACTCCCGCTCCCACATGTTATTAGGCTGACGGTTGTGGGAGATAGGGAGGTGGTCAGGGAGCCTATGTGGCACATCCCCTGTCGGTGAAACTGGGGAATCCTCCATATCCTCTCAGACCTCTTCTCTATCTCTCTCTCCCTCTCTCCTCCCTCTCCCCCTCCCTCCCTCTCCCTATCCCTCTCCCTCTCCCTCTCTCTCCCTCTCTCCCCCTTTCCCCTCCCCTTCCCTCTCCCCCCCTCTCTCCCTCTCCCCTCCATCTCCCCCTCCCTCCCTCCATTTCCCCCTCTCCCTCTCATCTCTCTCTCCCTCTTTCCCTCTCTCCTTCCCTCCCTCCCTCTTTCCCTCTCCCTCTCCCGCTCTCTCCCACGCTCTCTCTCCCTCTCTCCATCTCCCTCTCCCCCTCTCCCCGCTCCCCCTCTCCCTAGCTCCCTCGCTCCATCCCTCCCTCGCTCCCTCGTTCCCTCCCCCCTCCTTTGGTTACAAGGAAATAGATGTTATGCAGTTTTTTTTAATATAAATGTTTAGCGTTGTATCCCGTGACAAAAAAAAAAAAAAACTAGTTTGTTATTATTCAGTAGATTATGACTGTGAAAAGATGTTAGTTAATAGTAACAGTATTATATACATGGTTCGAAGTGGGCAAAGATGATTATCCGATGTATCGTTATGACTACTTGTTGGGCGGACTAGAGAATGAGAAATGTCAAGGCTTTTGAAGGGATGACTCCGAAAGTTCATGAGGTTTTTGCGACTATAAAGTCTTTGTCCTTTTTGTGGCTTCGTAGTCGGCCTAAGTTTAAAACCATACAGTGGAAAGATTGGAACGTTTACCCATTGTATATGATGTAATGACGTAACGGTTTGTTTTGGCGGTTCTTGTTTTGAGGACGCGTCTATTTTCTAATAAAGTTAACTGTTCAAAAAATAACCTATTATACTTAGGTTACATGCTAATCCATTATGAAAGATTTCATATAAATAACTATATAATTAAAGTTAGATTTTTTTTAAGTTAAAAGTATATTTTATTGAATTTAACAAAATCATGTTGCATTAGCTTAAAGGCTTTATGGGTTATTAATGAAGTTGGGTGTTCATTTTTAAATTCTCTACCTTCATCATAGTTGAAAAGATAACAAGTAACATGTTTATATTTCAACCATACTTCTTTGCAACTTTTACACTACTGTAAATAAAAATAAAAATAAAAATAAAATAAAAAACTTTTTCCGTTCAACCATACTTTTTTGCGACTTTTAAATTTCTAAGATATTTGTTTATATTTCAACCTTTGAAAAATATTTGGTAAAAGAATATACGATGCATCTTTTCTACATAATATTGTATGAAATTAGAAAAAAAATACATTTGACGTTTATGTTAAAGATTGACACTTCGAGAAAGCTTATGATAACGTTAATTGGGGTTTTCTGTTGTCAATAATGGAGAAATGGGCTTTCCTAGTCGTTGGTGTTTGTGGATGAAGGGGATTTTGGTGTCGGCTAGATCGGCGGTTCTAGTTAATGGGTCGCCAACTTTTGAATTTCAGTGTGAGAAAGGGGTGCGGCAAGGAGATCCCATATCTCCTTTTTTATTTATTATTGTTATGGAAGCTCTTCATTGTATGCTGGATAAAGCGGTTGAGATGGGCGAATTGGAGGAGGCTTCGGTTTGGTAATGATGAGAAACCTATGTCACACTTATTTTATGCCGATGATGCAATTCTGATGGGAGTTTGGACGAGAGACAATATTGAGAAGGTGGCGAGAATTCTGCGGGTGTTTCATATTTGTTCGGGTTTGAAAATTAATATTCATAAATCTCACTTGTTTGGTATTGGGGTTCATGAAGGGGAGGTTGATAGTATGGTGAATATCCTTGGGTGTCGTGTGGGGAATGTGCCTTTTGATTATTTGGGAATCCGGGTTGGAGCTAATATGAATAGAGTGTCTCATTGAAGCACGGTTATAGAATCGGTACAAAATAGGTTGTCATTATGGAAGGCAAAAACTCTCTCAATATGTGGCAGGTTAACACTGAATAACTAAATCAGTGTTGTCTAGCTTACTTATTTACTACTGGTCATTATACAAGACACCGGTAACCATTTTAGAACAACTTGAAAGATGGATGAATAATTTTCTTTGGAGTGTGTGAAATGATGTGAAAAAAGTGCATTGGGTAGCGTGGGAGGTGGCGGCACACAGAAAAAAGATGGAGGGTTGGGAATTGCGAAATTGGCGGATGTTAATTTTGCTCTTATAGCAAAGTGGGGATGGCATTTTACAATAGAGAAGGATGCTCTCTGGCGTAAATTGGTGGAGTATATTCATGGGGGTAGGGGATTGTGGTCATTCATTCCAATTAAGAGGACTCTAACGGGATGTTGGAAATCAATTGCTAGCCGGTTAGAGAAGTGTTTCACTCAAGATATGAAGTTACAGCAACTTATTCGATGTTCAGTGGGAAAGGGAGATACAGTGCATTTTTGGAATGATATTTGGATAGGCTCGGTTGACTTAAGATCTCGATGGCCTTGTTTATATAGATTAGAAAAGAATAAGGCGTGTACAGTGGCAGAAAGGTTTAAAGTTGATATTCTTGTTCTTGGGGGTGTGGCGAAGAGGATTTTTGATAGTGGAGGAGTTATCCGAACATCAAGATTAAAATAGGTTGTTTTAAGGTTTCTCAATTTCAAATGTGGAAGACAAGTGGTATTGGGACAATGACATTAGTGAAGTTTATTCGGTGGCCAGCTTGAAGAAGATTTTACAAAAGGCTAGGGGCGATACTCGATAGCATAGCATGAAGTGGGAAGGTTGGGTTCTAATAAAAGTTAACATGGCGTTGTGGAGGGCCGAGTTTGATAGACTTCCTACCTGGGGGGCTCTTACGAAAAGAAGAATAAATATAGTAGATGGGTCGTGTCCTCTTTGTGATATTGGAAATGAAGAAATCAATAATCTACTAGTGGGTTGCGGATTCGCGTATGGTGTGTGGAGTTTCATATGTAAGTGGTGCAAATTGGAACCTTTTTTCGCATATGATGTTGAAGATTTAATGCAATTATATAGGAATGTCCATGGCGGTAAATGGAGAAAAAAGATTGTTAGAGGAATTGTCATGGTTACGATTTGGGTTTTATGGAAGACATCAAATGCTAAGGTTTTTCAACAAAAATCAAGGCAAGTTAGGGAGGTGGTAGCCGAGGTGAAATCCATTTCGTTTTTATGGTTAAAAGATAGATCGAAATTTAAATGTATTGGGTGGAATGATTGGGTCAAGGACCCCTTGTATATGTGTAATTAGTGTTGGGCGATCCTCGGTTTGAGGATTTGCCTTGTGTTTAATGAAAGTAAATGTTCAAAAAAAAATGTACAAATTCCAAATGTGGTATGGAGTTTATCGAATATACGGAAGGGATGGGTGCCTGACTTAAACGTCATTAACGTTGTGTTTTTGAGTCTCACTTAAAGAAGAAAAAAATAAAATGAAGAAAACCCATTAGCCCAACGTCTGACCAGACGTGCACCCCAGTCAGACCCAGTCAGATTCAAACAAACAGCCCCTAAGTTGGTATAAATTAGTTTATGATTTTTTTACCAGATACAAAGGTTTGATATTTTGACTTTCATGAATTACACATGTAAACTTTCAACACCAGTTGCATATATTAATTAAAACAAAAGTCACTAATTATGAGATCAAATCTATGTTGCTTCTGTTTCGTATGTAATAGTAGAACTAAGTTGCGTATGTTACACATCTATGCAGTTTTATAACATTCCTCCTAAGTTAAGTTTGATAATCTTTGATAACTAAATGGATAAAACAATGTTTACTTTCAACACTAGTTGCATATGTTAATCAATACAAAAGTCACTTATCATGAATGTATGCATATTTTAGAGGCAATATTTGGGATGTATGCTTGTATCTGTTTCGTATGTTTTTTTAATCCAGATGGTTAACATACGTTAAGATGGGGGAGGGGGGGTTACATGTAAATTGATGATTTTTTTTCTTTTTGCAGGTGAACATATTTTTTGCATTAAAGTTGAAGATGCTTATGAAGAATGAAGTGTAGACAAATTCTTTTTATTTATGATAGTTTTTTTAGCATTTGTTGATTGTAAGTTTTGATTGTTTTTAGCTTTTGTTTCATATGTTACTTGTTTGTCATTTTGTAAGAAACATTCTTGTGTACATTTGAATGTTTTTGATCTATAAAGTTTTTAATTGATTTTATACATTCTATGTGTTTTAATGTATGCAACAAGACATCACATATAAGACCAGAGCCATGCGCAATTTTAACGTATGCAACATTACATATGTTACATATGTAACACGACGTCTTGACAGATATAGGACAATAAGCAAAAAAATATGAGAGAGATGATGTGACATGTGTCAGGTCAACTTGTCATAAATGCATTTTCAGAAAATGTCATTTGATCAAGGTTTTTATTTTAACCTTCCCATATATATATATCTTCTCCATCCTAATTAAAATATTATTACTTTTTCATACTTTTATCATTATATTTTCTCTCTATTCACTCACAACCACTTACAAAAATTTTAAAATATATAGGGGTGAACAGTGCTTTAACCAAATATTTTCTCTCTCCTCCACTCACAACCACTCACACCGACCCCATATAATTTGAGGGAACTTTCACATAATTTGGTGGACGGGCTGTGAATGCTCTAAGGTTAGGATAAAATGAGAACTCATATGAGTTGAGAGAACCATAAGAACTATCTAGAACCATTGTTTTATATTAATCTAAGGGTGGTGATTAAATTTAGGATTTGTGTTTTAAGTTTTTGTGAGAAAGAATATTTTTGTTATGGTATTATAGTAAAACCCTTCCCGAATTCTCTCTCCTCCTCTGCTGCCACACTACAAAACTCACATCAAAAATTTTTTCTCTCTCATGAAATCCCAAAACTATTTACTTAACGGGTTCTGGGTTTCATACACCATGTGACATCACATTTTGGGAGTGTGACATCACATTCTGAGGTATGTGGTAGCCTCTTATTGGTATGTGATGTGGGTTAGGGTGTATGCTTTCTAATTAGGGGTTGTATGATTGCTAAATACCTTGCTGAAAACACATATTCACTAAAGAATTCATATTCCAAAATAGTAAAACTCCCATAATCTTAGAGTTTTCAAACGCTGTACAATAACCAATGTGAATAGTAAAACTCCCATATTCACTAAAGAAATCACCAAAATAATTTGTATTACTTTAGTGTAAATCCCCAGCAACATCTATAAATTTGTATTTACCCAGTGTAAAATAACCAGTAACATCTATAACAATCATATTAAACCATTGCAAATAACTATCAACATCTATAAAATCTGTATTACACGATTATAAATAACCAACATATATAAAATTGATATTAGACCATGGTAAATAACCCAATAAAATCTATAAAATTCGTAGTAGACCAGTGTACCATTTCATTATAAAAAAAATAATCTAAATCCACTTTTCATTTCTAGATCATCATCAACGTCAACTTTGAACATATATGAGCTAGTGGGTATGAATACAAAAAAGAGAAAACGTTCAGTTAATAGTTTATAGATGTAAATTGAGTTCATTACCAAAATCGTTCCTATGGTTTGGCCCAATATGCCACTCAAGTTCAAACTTTTAAATATTGCTTGAACAATCCCTGACTTTTGAAGAAATATGCCAAAACAGTCCAACGACTTAACTCAGTTAACTTTTTGACGTTAAGTCAGGGGCAATTTGGTTAATTCACATATAAAAATTTAACCAGACGTTTAGGGCTCTCCTTTCTCCTTTATAAACCCGATTCCCTCCAATTTCTTCCATCCACACCTCTGCTTTCCCTCCAAACCCATCCACATCCACAGCTCGACACAAACAAATGGAAATTCACGATCGTAAGAAGAGGAAAATGACAAGTCAATCATGAAGAACACTACGGTAAGGCAATCGATCCACATTCTTACATTGAAACCCCCTGTTTATTATTCCCGTAATGATAATAGTACGTGTAACACCCAGCCCCTCTCACGACCAATATTGTCCTCTTTGCCACGATGGGTTGCCCATCCAGAGCTCATGGATTTGTTTTTGGTTGCCCTGGTGGAGACTTCCCAGGAGGTTACCCATCCTGGTACTGCTCCCACCTAAGCACGCTTAACTATGGAGTTCTCCTATCATCCACTAACATTAAGCCCCAAAACGTGTTGGTGATTTAAGAGGCATTGGATTACATATGAACCAAGGATCTCTCCTGGCCCCGGCCGATGTGGGATTTTCCTAGGGTGTCACATTCACCCCATGTTAGAGTCTCATCGTCCCTGATGAGGTTTGCACCCACCATCCCGAACGACACAAGAGTGGCTCTGATACCATCTGTAACACCCGGCCCCTCTCACCACAAATATTGTCCGCTTTTCCCCGATGGGTTGCCCATCCAGAGCTCACGGATTTGTTTTTGGATGCCACGGTGGAGACTTCCTAGGAGGTTACCTATCCTGGTACTGCTCCCACCTGAGCACGCTTAACTGTGGAGTTCTCATCTCATCCACTAATATTAAGCCCAAAAACGCATTGGTGATTTAAGAGGCATTGGACTACATATGAACCAAGGATCTCTCTTGTCCACGGCCGATGTGGGATTTTCCTGGGGTGTCACAATATGCAAGCTGAAAATTGGGTTAACAATCAACAATGCAGGTCACTCTACCAAAAAATTTTCAATTAAAATTCATCATGGCGGGGAGTTCACTGATCCAACGCAAGTAAATCTGATGTACGTTTACGGGAAGGTTAACTACGTCGATGAGGTGAACTCTGATTATTTTTCTATAATCACCTTGTATGACATGCTGGTGGAAGTTGGTTATTATCAGGATGACGAGTTTAGGTTTTACTATTGGCTTCCATGGGAAGGCTTGGGACTGGGTTTAAGACAATTGTTAAATGATAGTAGTGTGCGCGTGTTGAACAAGATTGCTAAAACTGAGAAATCAATTGATATATATATATATATGTTGAGCATATTTATCCTGACTATGATGCATTAAAAATAAGACTTGTCTTTCATTAGCTTTGGCATGAGCAGGTTTGGTAGCAAGTGCAGGATAATCCTTTTGAGCAGGTTGAGAATGATCTTTTTGAGTAGGTTAATAAGGAAGTTGAGCATGATGACCCAATTCCAAACATTGATCCAGATGTGTTGAAGCAGGCATTTGATAATGATTGGTACCATGATCCATATGAAGGGAAGAATGATCCATTATATTCACCCTATTGTTCAGATGATGATTGCCATTGGAAATAGTTTAGGTGTGTTAGTAGGGTAAGATCATACGTACTTCAGTCTTTTGGTATGATAAACAATGGTAAGCTGATGTGGTATGTACACTGATGTCTTGAACTTCATGCTTTTTATATATAAAATGTGGTTTGGCTATACATATATGTAAAATGTGGTTTGGCAATATTAGTGCAGCTGTTGACCTATTTAGTTTAGTGCATATCAGCTGTTGACCCATTTAGTTTAGTGCATATATATGCATATGTGTCCATATGACCCATAACCCATTTGTATTCATATGCAATTTGAACTTGCACAAATGTACCATTTGAGTTGATCATATATAACTGCATATATGTGTGCATATATCTGTAGTTGACCCATTTAGTATATATATATATATATATATATATGTATATGCTGATGACCCATGACCCATTTGTATGCATATGCAGTTTTGAACTTGCACAAAGCAAGCATTTGACTTGATCATATATAACTGCATATATGGGTGCATATATGTGCAGTTGACCCATTTAGTGCATATATCTATGCATATGCTGATGACCCATGACCAATATGAACTTGCTGATGACCCATGACCCATGACAAATGTGTAGTTGACTTCATCCACCCAAATGGGTCATACAGAGGCTGCATACATGTGTGCAAATATGCAGGAATTGGCTTCCAAATGGGTCTTACAGAGGCTGCATATATGTGTGCAAATATGCAGAAGTTGTAACAACCCAGAGTGGGCCCCAAATTTTTTCGCATATTATTACTATTATCACATCATACAAGTAACCAAAACAAATAATGAGCAAGTCGATTATGTGCGAAACTAAAAACCGAACCATTTAACATAATAAATATTGTTAGAATACACGTTACGAGACCGAGTTGATACGCTAAACGAACCCGAACCCGTTTCCGAGGGAGGTGATTAGTCACCAAGGGACAGTTGGCATGAGTGCCATGTGCCCCATGGCACTCCCATAATATAACACTTACACACATCTCTCTTTATAAAATCACAAACATAACACACACTACACACAAACATATACCAGATAAGAAAGAGAGAGAGGAGAGGAGGAGCCGGAGGGGCTCTTGCCGCCGCTGATGGCGGAGCTCCGTCGGGCTGTCCCCAAAAACGCACCCATCAACCCCCACTATCACTTCCACAACCTTGCTTCACCTAAATATTTGTAGGAGAGGGATATAGAGAACGAGAGAGAGAGAAAGGAGGACAGAAAGAGAAAGCGTAGGAGAGAGACAGACAGACGGAGGAGGAAGGAGACGATGGTGGGTCGGTGGCTCCAGATGGCGGCGACGGTTGTTGTACCAGTCGAGGCGGATTTGATTATTGGAAGGTAAGAACTCAAAACCCCTTTTTCTCCTTGATGATAACCTAAGAAGGAGACGGTGATGATGGGATCTATAACAGATTCGGAGGTGGGTTTCCGATGGGGTCACAGTGATGGTTGTTAGGGGTGGGTTCCGGCTGTAAGAGTGCTCGATAGATGGTGATGGTTTGTATCAGAGGGTTACGGTTACAGCTTGGAACCAGATGAAGGGTTCGGGTGTTGTCAGTAGGGGACGATAGTGATGATGGTGGTTGAACAGTGGTGGTTGTCGATGGAGGACGGGGGCGGTTCATGGAGATGGAGATGGAGATGTTGCTGGGTATTTTGACTCTCGGTCAAGCAGAAGTCAAACCTTGGTCAACAGAGCTGGTCAACAACGAGTCAACCTTCGGGTCAACAGAAGTCAACCATGGTCAAGCGGGTCAGTCAGGGTCACTCGGAACATAATACGAACCATAAACCGAGCGAGAGGTATAACCAGATTCGATAACTTGATATATGTATTAATTATAAACATTTATAGTTTAATTACATAAGTGCGTGTGGGACTTGACAACTTTATACGGACCATGACCAAACCATAAGATAGCTCGGATATTAGTTTAACACTTGATAACTCGGACACTTAGATTAGTTGTAACGCCCCAAAACCCGAACTTTAATTTAGTAGTATGTTTTAATGTATTATGGCATGAAATAAAATGTCCAAATTATCTAACATAGTTAGAATAGTGGCCAAATAGAAAGGAAGGAAATATTTAGTTAGAATGGGTATGGACACCAAACTTGGAGGGTTAAACTTGTTAATTGAGGGTTTAAAATGGGTGGAAGAAATGGGGGGCGACATTTTCCCCTGGATTTGGTGGGTGGCAACATGCAAGGAGAACCAAGTTTCCCCAAAGTCAAATTCTACAATTGGAGCACAAATCAATAGGGAAATTGGATGATTTTCATTGCATGTTTAAGGATTTCTATCATCTAGTGATATCTAAACCTAAGGTATGTTAAGTAGGTTCATTTGATGATAGGTTTTGGCTAAAGGTTTGTTGTATGTTGTAATAATAAGGTTTACACATAGCTAATATGTTAAATCATGTAGAAACTAGTTGTGATTGATGATTGGAACTTGATATAATGTAGTTGTATGATGGAGATTCATGTGTGATTGAAGTGGGTCTTGACATTTTGGTATAACCCACATTCTTTTGGTCAAGTTGATAACTAGGTTGAAAGAATTAGAGATTTTGCTATGTTTGACATCTATGTATGAATTATAATAGATAATTGGAAGAAACATGATGATTGATGTTATGAGCTATGAAAGTAGGCATGAAATACTTGTACATTGAGCTTATAATGTTGTATGCACACCAATTGTTTGATGAAATGTCTAGATGAGCATAATATGTGAATTTGTATGCAAGACTTGACAAATATGAAAGTAATGTGATAATAGATACAATTGATAGTAGGTTAACATGAGGATTGAATTAGAGAGTATTCATGTGGGAACTTAGTTGATTGTATGATTTGCTAAGAAGAATGCATTAGTAGTGTGTACACTATACTTAAATAATATGATGCACGCTATGTGTTGGATTAAATTGTAAGATGAACGATCTTGTATGTTAATGAGATGTGAATGTGATGACATGGAAGGATAAGAAAGATGGACTCAAGCATGGGAGGCTAGTGGGTCAAGATGAGGCAAGTAAAAAAGCATGAACTTAGAGGACTTGAGGTAAGTGATTCCTAAACTTAACTTGCATTATGATATCGAATTTATATGTTCATGTAGTATGGGAATCTTAAAGGAAACAAGTAATTAATGGTTGTGCCAAGGTAAGAAATGTGGTAATGGGTCAACCGTAGACTTGACCCATGCTTGGTTACATATAGAGAGGACTAATGGTTGTGCCAAGGTAAGAAATGTGGTAATGGGTCAACCATAGACTTGACCCATGCTTGGTTACATATAGAGAGGACAAGCGAGACATGATAATTTATATTGGATGATGTTTTTTGTTACTTATCATAAGTTAAATTAGTAGGCGAATCGGAAGCCATTAGGCGTGGTGCCTAAAACCTCTTAACGGGTCGAAATGGACTTGCATATATAGTTAAATAAATATGAATGTTAGAAACCGAATGGGACGATAAAATATGTCCTTTGAGGCTTCAAAATGGCTATGGTTAAGTGAATATAGCTTTGGGGTATCAATATCTTTGATTTTGTGCGAAAATCCCAAAGTTAGTAGCAAAACCGACCAGGGGCGCAAGGTCAGAGCAATTCAGAGCACCTTGCGCTGGTGCCTTGTCAGCTTGCGCTGACCTTCTGATGTGGTTAAACAGGGGGCGCAAGGTGGCCAACGCACCTTGCGCTGGCGTGCACCAGCATGCGCTCCCCACTGGAGTGTTGTCCGTTTTTCGTGTATTTTGATGTTTAGCTTATACGTGCAATCCTTATTCGCGTCTAACGCATCGGCAAGCATTGTTGGACTTTTTGAATGCTAGGTATGGGTGTAGGAAGTAATAGGAATGTCGGATTTTACAAATATGATCCTCGTACGGAATGATACATGTGCGTGTAGTTTAATTGATACGTTGTTTGATGGTATCAAATACGGTAAGTAGATTGTCGTGCTTACGTAGATTGAAAATGTGATGTATATATGGGTACTCATACTCGGGTTTGAGTGAGAGCTTCATGTATGTAAGGGTTGGTAAATATTGCGTAGATTGAGTATAGGATTGGAAACGTCGTATTTGTCTTAGAGAATAGCGAAGAAAGAGTAACATAACGGGTCAAGTAAGTTATATGAGGAAATTATATGCTTGTATGAATTGTGGAGTTATTAACCTTTGTTATGAGAATGATAATGAAGGTGCAGGTATGAATATATAAACACAAGAGACTTGTGGGTTTGGTTCGGGGTACCACCCCCGAACTTGCAAAAAGGCGTTGGAACGAGATCATGGAGTATCTATGGATATTATCTCCGCATTTTGAGTAATGTGCATTAAGTCACTAAATGAACTAACGAAACGGTTATTTGGTGATCGCAGGTTGTCTTGTCTACCTAATACAGTAAGGAAAGGATGGAGATCGAGCAAGGAGGCGGATTGTACGAGGTCACGGTCACATAACTTATTAAATATGAGACATGTTGAATGTAATGAGATAAAATAAAAGATGTAGCACCAAAAATATCCCTTAGATATGTTTTCCAAGTATTTGAGATTGTTTATAAAGCAAGAAATTTTCTAGACCGTATTTCCGCTGCATATTTTCTGTAAAACGGTTTAGGGTGTTACATTAGTTGTATGAACTTGGACCCTTAAACATTTGGACGCAAGAATTGGAAGATGATAACTAAGACTCGGACTAACAATTTGAACATATGACTTGGATTGTGCGTCAAACCTCACACTTTAGACTTGGTATGAAGGAATGGGACCTAGACGCCTATGACTTGGTATAGGAAGGCGGACATTGTGATATAAAACTCGGATCCAACTATAACCAAAACGGATCTTAGTATTAATAAGAGAACTTGGAAATTGACACATAAACATGGAAGATTGATGACTCTAGACTTGTAACCTTTGGGCATTTGACACTTAGGATATGAGTTCAACAAATAGGATTCAGACATGACTATAAGTACCAATATATAGTGATACATGTTACATCAACTTATATATATTAAACCAATACTAGTTGTAACCTTCGGATGATAGGACAAAGACTCAGACTTGACACTTGAACATAATGTTGGATAGTAACGACATATACAAACATATACACATATATGAGAACGATAGTCGTAATGCTAAGACATAAAACCTATCATGGAATATTTGAAGACGTCTACTAACTTATGATGGTTAGAACCTCAGACTATAAGATATATAAATTCGGACAACCAGGACGGAAACCTAGGCAGATCACTTAGATGAGTAAATATATATATTAAACCTTGGATGACTAAAGCCAGATGACAAGGATTGTATAATGCAAAACCATACGCTTGAGCTCGTCCCACACTTATTATAAACAACACCTAGACTAACACTACAAATAAATTGCCATTTAGTGGCACACGATTTTAATGGCATTTAGCTTTTGTGCTACTAATTTAATTTTTTAGTGGCACTTATGTATTTCATATCTACTTAGCAAATACTTTTAGTGACATTTCACATTTATGTCACTAATCTAGGATTTTAGTGACACTTTGATATGCCACTATAGTTTTAAAAGTTTTTTTTCCTCAAAATTTCCCGTTTCCCTCCTTGAAATCCTTTAATAAAATTTCCACCAAATCATTTCCCTCTCAAATTTCCTTCCTCTCATAAAAAAATACAAAACCCTAGCCACACATCTAAGTAGATTCACATCTCTAATTTTAAAAAACTAAAATCTTCGTAGGTATTTCATCAACCATAGTTCTTCGTCTTCAAACCCTATCCAACCAGGGGACTCTTTGATTTCACTTACCATCTCAGGTTTATTGGTTCATCCTCTTAGATTTGCTCCGAAGTCCTCTCTTAATCAGGTTCATCTTCGTCCTTACTCGCTTTTCCCTTTCATTCGTTTGCTGGTGAGTCCTTCCTTTTCATGTTTTGTTTGGTTCCTAATTTCTTGTGTTCACGGATTTTTTTTAGTTGAATTCAAGCAAAATTAGGCTTTAATTTGATGTGCCATTCTACTGTAACTACTTTTGGACTTTCGGCCATTTCAATATAGCGTCTTGATGCTTTTATGGCATTATCTTAATATTAATTTTAGTTGTTGAATTTTAACTGATTTAGGGTTTATAAAATTGAGGGATAATGTTGGTCGGTGCAGATCTTGATATCAAAATGGCTTAACATTTTAGATGGGCAGGTCAAACAATAGTTAGTTTACATTGTCATTGCTTATTTGATTTTTAAGTTGATGTTATGCTTTTTTGCAGGTAACATTTGGAAAGAATGTGGCACTGGTTTCTTTATGCACAAAAATCTGAAAAGGTTCATCTCGTTGTGTGTCAATTCAAAACCCCAAAGATCCACGACAATCATCTCGGTATAACTTAGTACATGTTCTTAGATTTATTCCTTTTTAAGCATCTAATTTGAACATATTATCCACATATCATAGTTATCTCTTCTATTTTTGTAGTGTGGCTCCTGTTGGTCGACCCGTAAGTTAAAATTATTGTTTGTTTATATAGTTATATGCTTGTAGGTTTTGTTTATGCTTTTAGATTTATTGCTTGGAACTAGACACTGATGGTGCTCACAAATCCATGAAGAGATGGGTTAGTTTTTTTTGTTATCTACACACATGTTTGGTGAAATCCATGTGTGTTAGTTTTTTTTTTTTTTTTTTTTTGCCATAACTAGAATATATCACAAGCAGGGGCGTCACTTCACAGTTAATTACTTCAAATATGTTCCAATTTCTATTTTTTTGTGAGGTAGTTTTAATTTCTTTTCTAAGATGAATATGCTTCAATTTCTATTCTATATGGTCCTCCACTGTCCTTCATAGTTATTTAGTTGGGACAAGCCTTTTTGAGTTATGCTGTAAGTCCACGAAGATTCAATTCAATTAAATTGAATACATACTTAATTTCATGTTTTTTTTTTCTCATGAATACAAGTGTGATAGTTTTTATGAACAATGAACTAACATAATTTGCACCGCTATAAATATTCTATCTACTTATATGGACTCCAACTATAACCTAGTGTGTTCCCCGCACTTCACGGTAAAAACAGTATCAGTGTAGTTGTAGGCGTGTGTTGTTTTGCATATATTACAAAAAGCAACAGAACTTTAGATCATTGTATATAAGTGGAGTGGTATATTTTATTCCATCTTTTTTCTATGAGTTCGTGTATTTTTTCACCTGATCCGTTTAGATATAACCCAATTTGTCATCATCAAAAGTTTAAAGTTTACTTGTGAGAATTTTGACCCAATCCGACCCGGCCTGAAACTTTTAACATTTGGCCGTGATAAATTTGACAATTGAAAAAAAGATGAACCTACTAGAAAAATAATCCTGGATCCGCCATTGATCACAATGTCGAGTATTTAAACGTTATACTAGTTAACATGCTTTGTAGGCTGCCACAATTTGAATGTTATACCAGTGTCACCTATTTTGATGGTGTGCTTTTCTCTTATTTATTTTGTTAGGGGGTGGTTCTAATAAGTTATCATATGTAGATTAGAGTGCAAAAGAATTTCCTACTTGCAAGGGAAAATTCAGAAGCATTATGATATGATGTTATTAGGGCAGAGCTAATCGATGCGGTACGAGGTCACGCAACACTTTTGATTTTAGAATTTATATAATGTATAATGCTAAAATTTTGATTGACCCCTCTTTTCTGCAGTGATTCTATAAGTTATCAGTCCCAGAATGGTTGAAAATCTTTGTTTGTTCACAGTGGCAAGTGCCAATTCCTTTGACTGAGTTGCCATAGTTAAGTTCTAGTTATTTTTTTTTAATATCACTCAGCTTTTGAACCTTTAAATCTTACTGTATTTACTAGGCTATAATTAAAACCCAATTAGAAGATGGGTTACCAACTTGGGAAAGAGTGTTCTTTAGTGCAACAAATTAATTAGTAATGGTAACACTTTATTTCTTTTCTTGTACTTCTTAATTATGATTCTATGCTTGTTTAAATTTAGTATATTGGTCATATATTAGATGTCAACTGCAAAGTAAACGATGGAAGCATTGTTGATGATAAAGCTGCTCAAGTTGTGGTAATGTATTTAGTATTCCTATATATCATGGGTGTGTTTATGTATTTTTATGATTACCTATTTTATTATGTGTTTAGGCTTCATTAAAAAATATTGCAAAGTACTCTACAATCACACCCAACAATCCAGATGATTTTACAAACGATGACTACTCAAAAGTTAAAG
Organism: Ambrosia artemisiifolia; assembly: GCA_032199755.1. NCBI lineage: Eukaryota > Viridiplantae > Streptophyta > Magnoliopsida > Asterales > Asteraceae > Ambrosia > Ambrosia artemisiifolia. Next base: position 5,624,308 of record CM063520.1, on the reverse strand, counting down.
GCCCTGAGAAAAGAGGATACGTTCGATTAGTTGGGAGGATGCCAGCTGCAAAAAGTAATAGTGCTTCTTTGACAGCTTCACAAACTATTGATAAGCTAAAAAGTGTTGTCAATGCTATGGCTTCCATCATCCAAGAACATATCCCCAATGCAAATTTGTCTTTGGTTTTTAGCAATATAAACATGCAGGTAATTACATACATATACTGATATACCATTATTTTGTTTTTTATGATTACATATTTACGTACTATCATTTATTTCATTTATATGTTTTAGGTCCCGGATATTGGTTCTTTGGTCCCTAACAACTCTTTATGAGTTAACGAAATATCATTTTCAAGAAGTCATAATGATAACGGTAATTACTCTTAACTTGTTACTTTTTAAATACTTCGTAATATTAAATGGACGTGCTTATGTTGTAATCTTGCTATGAAATTGATCATCCAAAACTTTCCCTTTCACAGGGCAAGAAACACGTTTGGACAATTGATTTTGAACTTCTTGTTGACATTGCAATTAAGGTAATATGTTGGGTTTTGGTATAGTTAAGTGTTTGGTCTAGTTATAAATGGCTGCATATTATATTATATTTTGGCTTTTTGTTAAATTATTTGTTGTTCCGGGCCTCCGGCCATTTGTTATAAACGATATTTTTTTTGAATTAAGAACAATGAGTTACATAAATTAAAGAACTTTGAAATTTTGTTGAATCAATACTAACGCTTATTTATATGGTTGATGATGGCAGGGTAGATATCATGAGAAGCTTTGAAGCCAAGTTCTATGATAGTGAAATTCTTTCCCAAAACAATGTTTGAATTTTTATGTAACTATTTGAAATTTGGGATATGTTACTTATTACATAGTGTTTTGCTAACGTTTGAAATATGTTTTGGATTGAACTTATTATTGAAGTTATAATATTATGATTTCTACATTTATAGTTTTAAACACAGTTTTGTTTTATATTTAAATTGTAAATAATGTGATTTTTGTGATATAATTATGTGCCACTAAATATTACCGATACAAAAGGTTTTTCATATTGTGGCAAAAAAAGTGCCACTAAAACTAGTATAAATATGTAACTAGAATCAATTTTTAAAAGCACAAAATATGTGCCACAAAAGTCTTTTCTATATTATGGCAAAAAAAAGTGTCACTAAAGCCCCAAAAACTTTGTGCGACAGATTGAAAAAGTGTCACTAAAAGGCTTTAGTGTTAGTGCTTCTAGTGACACTTGTTTTGTGTGCCGCCCATTCCTATAAGGGTCTTTAGTGTCACTTTTTTGTTTTCTTGTGACACTTTTTGTATGTCACTAAATGGCAATTTTTTTGTAGTGTAATAATATTTGTCAACTTAGGATTCAACCAGGACAATGTCACACCCCGATCCGAGGGGTCGAGTGTGATGGATTGTTATCAAAATTTTATAAATTATTTTTGTACTTGAGAAAACTTGAGCGCAACGGATTCATAACCACACTTAATATTTACATATAACTATTATCCATCACAAGTTCACACATACAAACTTATACTTGTTCACACCATAACATACATATAAGTTTAAGATAACAACCAACTTATAGAGTTTTAACACCAAGATTCGAGCAAAAGATCCACTTGCAACAAAATTTCCAGCCACTTGCTACTGAACAACCTCTATCCAACTTTATTTACTTTGTACCTGAAAAGTTATGCCCAAAAACGTCAACTTTTATGTTGGTGAGTCCGCGTTAGTTGGAATCGAACACCTTTTTCACATGACAGACATGATGAACCTCAAGCCACAACCTCAACCCTTATCAACGAACCAACATACTGCCCATGTTGATTCCCCGTGGCAAAATATATGCCGCACCGGTCATTCAACCGTAGTGGAGGGTTTCTCGGTTCCCATGTCCCGAGTCCACTTGTGCGTAGGGGATTCCCCAAATAGTACTATTCATAAATTAAGCGGCTCGCATCGAGTTAATGAGTGTGAGTATTTAACGACAATTAGTATCTTGAGTTCATCTCAATTGTTCAATCACAAATTAGACTCTTTTCCAAAAACAACTTGACTCAAAAGTAAAATGGGCGCACGGTACTCACCTTGATTTTACTGATCACCTTAGCCAATGTCCGGAACTAGTCTTCTCCTAAAGAAAATATAACAACCATTTACTCATATGCTCAAATGATCTTTAACCGTCTTCCCATATCTTTTATAACTTTTGTTTACCATACCTTATTTATTATTATTTTGTGTTTCTTAAGGTTTTTTTATAATCCCTTTATCATTTCCCAATTCCTTCCAGATTCTTGTCTGATTATACCCCAACCGTACAACCCTAGCTATCCATCCTCTTGTCATAATGTTTACAATCCCTAAATTACTATTACTGATATTAGAAATTACTTACCTTGAAAGTGGTCCTTAGTTTTTGATAGCTTCCAACCTTCCTTCGTACAGTAATCACCAAGATCAATAACCAATAATTATTGTTAGTTTTGATTGGAAATCCTTATACTAATAATCATAACATAACAGAATTCATAAGTAAAATTCTTACCTACTGATGATTGTGTGCCTCTCCTACATTCAACCCTTCTCTCTCTTGATTGCCATCTCCTGTATTCAATCGGTGCATGAGTGAGTTCAAGCTATGAAGTGTTGTGGAATTTATAGAGTCATTCATGTATTCTTAGAAAGCCATCTGTCCATCTAGGTGTCCTTTACCCCTTGTTTTATAACTCTCTCAAATATACCATGGTAATATTTCGGTGGGTTGGGTAATTCCTTCAAATCATAATTTTATTTACTTAATGTTTTGTATATTTATTTCATTAAAAGTTATCTATGTTATAATAATACTTATGATTATACAAGCTTTTCTAAAACCTATTTGACGGGGTGATACAGACAATACCAGTACCAGATATCAGGCGCTCCGTTTATCATAGACATTCATGTGCAGTGCTTCCAGGTGAGCCTCGTGAACCATCCCCTCTTTTACTTTTAAAAACTGTTTTGGGGTGAATACATGCTTCTAGTGCAGAACCAGTAGAATGTGATGAACCAGTTGATGTGACAAGATGTGCTCCCGATTACCAAATCATCACACTCATTAACCCAACGGGAGATTCAGCCACTTGATATGTGGGTAGTACTACTTGGGAAATCCCCCGCACGCAGTGGACTCGGAAACCCGGGAAACCCTCCAATAAGGTATGTGTCACGTATTTTGCGATGGGAGTCTATAATGGGAGTAGATGGACTCATTGTTAGGATTGAGGTGTGGCTTGTACACCACTATGTGTTAAACTGTTTTAACTTATTAAACCTATTTCTAAACTAGTTAAACGCACGCACGGACTCACCAACATTATTTTTGACCCAAACTTATTTTAAGCATGTGTTCAGCTACAGGTTCGGATTACAAGGATTAAGCAGCTACGACTCGGAGTTTCCTTGACGGACAAATCAGAATGCAAACGAGAACATTAGATATTACCCGAAGCATTTGTATTAGAGATTGTACGGTATTAAGAAATGTAACCAGATATATATGAAAGATTAGTTATTTACTTTGCTTCCGTTGTTTTCTTCAATTGCGTGATGTTTTGGTAACAATCTGTATTTCGAACACGCCCACCTTGGTCGGGTTGTGACAGTAGTTGACTTCCAAATGGGTCATACAGAGGCTGCATATATGTATGCAAATATGCAACACTTGACTTCCAAATGGGCCAGCAATTTACTTGCATATATGGGTTGGACCTTCATAAATGGTAGATAGCATACAACATCGTAAATATGCACAAATCTACTGCCAACATAAAGCAACATAACACAGCATACAAAAGTGCATCTACACACAACATATCCATAACATTCAAAAGTCAACATATCCAAATACAAAATATTCTAACAAAAGAGTACATAAATGTGACATTGCCATTCCAGAATTACATAGACTACAACAGACCATTAACATAACCTACTAACTAGAAGTTCCACTGTCTTTCTTTCTCTTCTTTTTGCAAGTTCTCTTGCTCTTCTTCTACTGACCATACCATAACCTAACATCCCTTATAAGCTGACATTTGTGGTCCATGTTTAAGGATTTCATAATCCATGCACCTCAGATTTGTTGTTTTCAATGTTCAAAACCCAGTCATATCTACCCATTTGGGGACTGATACCCTTACACACCACACGAAAGGTGACATTGTCATTCCAGTCAATCACTAATTGCCTTCTGTCAAACACGACATGGTTTTTAACAAGTGTCTTGATATCATCTTTACATCTAAAGGGTTGACCAAGATAAAAAGGTGGATCTCCAATTTGATCATCATCAGTCAAACTCTTAGAGCCATCAACATCAGAACTAGAATGGGAAGGTTTACCAGTCATCATAAGAACTGGATGTTTGCACCTGCAACATTATCAGTGCATAAGATTTTCATCATTATTAGGGCATACAAAGTTAATTATCAGTGTCTTGATATCATCTTTACATCTAAAGGGTTGACCAAGATAAAAAGGTGGATCTCTAATTTGATCATCATCAGTTGAAATCTTAGAGTCAGCTGTAAATCAGTACATACATACCTAAACCCTAAATTAGTACATACCTACATACCTAAACCCTAAATAATTACATTAATTGAAGCAACACATACATACATACCTAAACCGTAAATCAGAAGAAGAAGATCAATTGCAGAAGACGACCTGCAGAAACGAGCTATTGTGGAGGGGAACGAGCTGCTGGGTCTTCAATTGGGTCTTGAATTGGAAGGATTTGATTTGAAATTAAGGGTATATACTGAATTAGGGGAAAATCAGGTTTATAAAGGAGAAAGGAGAGCCCTAAACGTTTGGTTAAATTTTTATACGTGAGTTGACTAAATTTCCTTTGACTTAACGTGAAAAAGTTAACTTGGTTAAGTCGTTGGACTGTTTTGGCCTATTTCTTCAAAAGTCAGGGGTTGTTCAAGCAATTTTTAAAAGTTTGGACTGCAGTGGCATATTGGACCAAACCACAGGGATGATTTTGGTAACTGACTCGATGTAAATTTTTAAATATGAACTGTGACACATGTGTATTTGTTCACTATTTTAAGTAATCATCTCTTATTTAGATGATACTTAGTATCATGAAGAAGAAACAATAAAGAAAGAGTCATCTTTAGATCTACTAACACTATCCCTGCAACAACCCCTACCTCAACAAATGTTCACAACAAATAGGGGCGAAGGATATATAGGTGCCAGGGCCGCTTTTTTGGCGCAGTAGTTGAAATTTGCGATTTCCCTATGTAAATTGAGTCCGGCCGCCGTCGATTTGCCACTACCGATAAAAAAAATTGAGTCCAGGCCCCTCCGATTCGAGAACCAAGCTTCGCCACTGACAACAACCATTAGCACTACGAACCATAATGTTCACATCGACCATCACTACCGAGCTAAACCATTACCGTCACTTGCCCAACGATCTCCATCGCCATTGTTCAGCCCTTCACCACCAATAGGCAGACCCCTTACATCCCAATTACGAACAACAATAGTCACTGCCCTTAACCAATGAACCCACGATCGAGGGAAACCTATAAAAAAATCCGTACACTAGAATCGACCACCTAAAACCCTACTCAGACCCCCAAATGCCAACCTACAAAACAATGTCGAAAACCTACGTTTAGACCCCCAGCACCAACGACAGAATTGATAGAGTTAAATAACCGACCTACCATTATTGCCCCTCTATCATAGATCTACAAACACCACCATCACCTACGAACTAACAAACGACTCACCTACTATACACCTCCCGATCTAAAAAAATTAGATCAACAGGATTTTTATATCTGCTATCAATTTGAGTTTGTTTATATTATCGTTTGGGTTTTTAGAAAAGGGAAAAAAAGAAATAATTGAGAGAGAAGGGTAGAAGGAAAAATGTTTAATCATCATATCTTTATGCAAAAGATTTTGGACAAGTGAATTATTTTTTTATGGACAAAAGTGCCCTTGGCCGGAAAAAGAAGAGGCTAATATGTGTCAATATCTCATTGGCTCCTCATAGTTCTCAAGTTCTCACAAGTGAGCTTGGTTTTTAATAGAATCGAATCCTATATATATATATATATATGCGTGTGTGTATTGTGTGTGTATATATATATATATATCCATAAAAGACTATTGGATATTTAAGTACACAGGGATGTAGTTTGTTGATTGCACCTTTGATATATTGTTCTTGATTGATACTTGTAGCTTGAAGCTACTTCGGTTTTTAGGTGTTCCTTGACTTTCTATTATTTCATAAACCATATATCAATGATTTACTTCTAATAAACATAAGTTTGTATTGTTTCATATTTTGTAATATTAATATTTATTGTTTTGGACATCTCATGGGTGATTTAGATAACACTGATTTGTTATATACATTTATTTTTGTTTGCCACATGGTTCGGCTTATCGAAATCTTTCTGTTCACTGGCCTTGTACCCGTGTCTCTAATCTTAGTCGACATCATACCATTTCAAGTAAGCCTTTTTAGCCTGGTATTCCTTTATCCAACCAGTCGAAATAAACATTCAAAATCATTAAAGATGTAGCATGCACATCCAAAGATATGTAAGAATTTGACACTTGGAAGTCTTTTGTAAAGTATTCGATGAGGTGCTTTATGAAGTCTTTTGTTGATTAGAGTCATGTTATGCGTGAAGAAGGCATTAGCAATTGGCTTTGCCAAGAAGTATATTGGCAGATTTGAAAAAGCCAGCATAGTTCTTGCAGCTTCAACAAATGTTCTGTTACTTCTCTCTATAACTCCATTTTTTTAAGATTTCTAGGAGCTGAGAAATCAGGTGAAGTTCCTTTTCTTATTAGAAAATATTCCAATCCAGAATTTTTGAATTCAGTTCCATTATCATTTCTAATTCTTCTGACTTTTAGTTTCAATTGATTTTGGATTTTTCTGTTAAAATTAATTATTAATTCAGGAGTTTCACTTTTGTTTCTCAAAAACTCGACCCATGTGTACCTTGAAAAATCATTAACAATGACACGTATGTATTTCTTACTTGCCATGCTTTCCCTGCTGATTGGTCCACACAGATCCATATGAAGTAGTTCCAAAGGTTGTGTTATTGAGGAACCAGATAATGATTTGTGTGAACTTTTTATTTTCCCATTTGACATGCTTCACGTATATTTTCCTATTTGAATTTTATAATAGGGAGACCTTTTACAAGCTTTTATTGTTAAGGATGTTTAATGTTTTGAAGTTTACATGTGTAAGTTTCCTATGCCTATCCAGTTATCACTTGAAGTTTGAGAAAATAAACACAATGGTTCTCTTCTCAATTTTTCATTAAAATCAAAGCAATAAATGGATTTTCTAATACTCTCACCTACCAGATATACCACATTATCTAAGATTCCTATCACTTCACATTTATTAGGCCAGAAAGTTACCTTAAAGCCCTTGTCACATAATTGTCCGCAGCTTAACAAATTATATTTTAACCCTTCAACATATGAGAATTTTTCTATGCTTAGAGGCCATATAGTAATGTTTCCATAACCTAAGGTCCTACCTTTTATTCCATTTCCAAAGTTGACCAATTGACCAACGCTGGATACATACCTACTCAATAAGCTCATGTTTCCTGTCATGTGCTTGGTCAACCCTGGGCCAATTTTATCATCATTTAAGCCCCGAGAAGGTCTTTACACATCCTTGGAACATGCTTCGAGTCTCGTATCTTTAGGGATCTCCAGTTTCAGCTGTCTTTATCCGAAAATCATCTGTTTTTTGGTTGTAGCTCCAATTTCCTGAAAAACAAAAATAGGAATGATAACATAACTTAAATTATCAATTTTAGCCCAATTTTGTCCTATTATGAGACTAACTATGCACGTTTAATATGTGTAAATGATGTCACATCAACACCGATCAAAGCCTACTTAGCTTCTGGAACCCTGCTTGAAAACAAATCAGCAGCACGGAAGCTGCAATACAAGGCTCTCCATTATCAACTGAACGACGGAATACTCTACAGCCGGTCTTACCTAGGGCCGCTACTCCGTTGCATTGACTCTGTGGATGCCTCTTTCCTTATAAGGGATATTCATGAAGGCATTTGTGGGTTGCACGCGGGGTCCCGAATGGTAGTCTCCAAGCTGATGAACGCATGGTATATTGGCCAGGATTGAACGTACACGCAGTGGCGGGGCTCCGCAAATGCGACTCTTGCCAACGTCACGCGCCAAATACTCTGCGCCCAAAAACGACCTGGTGCCCGTAACTGCCGTATTGGCAGAACTATGTCTATGTGGTTCTCACTCAATTAACTAAAAAATGTGTGAAACCTAGAACCTAAAGTTTAGAGGAGGTTGTTTTTTTTCTCGTTATTGTTTTTACTCAAAAATCGAAGTTATTAGTTTTGTTATTTTTCCAAATCAATCATATCAATTAATTAGATAAATAGTAATCTAGTTAAAAAAAACTTTACTTTCCACCAATTTCGTTTGGTGTGTGACACAAATAAGACTTAGATTTGATGGGTTTTCTCAAACATACGGTTAGAATCAATTTGTTTAAATATGATAGTTGCAGAAAAATGATTATACAGATGAAGAGAATACAACTAAGAAATCCAAACTTCCTTTTGATTCAATCTCACACAGGGAACAATTGTTACACCTTAGAAAATACACAATTAAGCAAACACAAATGAACATATTTTTGTGTGGGAGAGGAGAGATTTGGCTTGTATAATGTGCTTAGTCTCTCATGCCTAGGGGAGTTTGGAGGCCTTAGTCTCTCAATGCTTGCTTAGTCCATCAAGTTACAAAATTACTAAAATGCCCCGAGGCTTACAATATTAACTATAAATACCCAAACGACACTATTTATCACTAAGCTAAGGACACATGTACTAACTTTTAGTAGCGGATTGGTTGACTAAAGGAGTTGACTTGATGCTTACAAATTGGGTACTTAATAGGGTTTGATGACACAAACTTGTGTTGATTGCTAATTAAGTAATTTCAAGAACTATGTCTATGTGGTTCTCACTAAATTAACTGAAAACCGTATGAAACCTAGAACCTAAAGTTTAGAGGAGGTTGTTTTGTTCCCTTTATTGTTTTTACTAAAAAATCAACGTTATTAATTTCTTATTTTTCCAAATCAATCAAATCAATTAATAAGATAAATAGTAATCTAGTTGAAAAAAAAAAACTTACTTTCCACCAATTTAGTTTGGTGTGTGTGTGTGTGTCAATTTCCAGTTTATTTACTTGAATTAGAAGTGTTTGATTGTTCTTAATCATGTCATATGTGTTCAGTTGGTGTTAATCCAATTAATTGAGCCAACCTAGTGCTCTCAAACATATTTCTCTTTGAGTTACATGAAAATTAGTTCAAGCCATAGTTCTTTTTCGTTGTCTTTGATGCTTTTAGCTAGCACAATACTATTGACTTAGACATTGATTCATGAATCATAAGTTATATTCACGGTAATGCATGAGATAAGTAGTTCAAGATTCATATTTATTTAAGCTCCAAGCGATACAAGAGCGATATTTATTTTAGCACACAACTAGATGTGAAACATGAAACCCTTCTTCGACCATTATGCATCACTGCTCAAGTGTTCCTCTGATTGCATTGATAGTTTAGTCTCAGAGGCATAAAATGGGGCCATTGCTGCATATACTGCTGTTCCATCTACAAGGCTAATACTCTCGGTAGTGTGGAACGCATCCCAAAAGACATAGTTTTGCCTCTCATTACATGGCAATTGATTTGGAGTACATTGTCCCTCGCCGATAGTTGTAGAGACCTTGCAGCAGGGTTGGTCCGTAACATTGAAATCTGGATGCATAGAACACGAAGTAGATCGAATTACATCATATATTAGTAAATCAACATGACTTGTAGCAAATTATAGCAACCCACCATAATCTATCATACCTAAAAAACCAGAAACTTATATATTAATCATTGATGTACTCCTCTGGTAGATGGTTTATATGTTAAAAGTTAATTAATTTGGAATAATAGTGAAAATATACATGTGTAAATGTTATACTTTTTCTTATTATTCATTATTTCATCAGGTCCATTAGATCATTGATTAACATAGTAATTACTAACGTAATGCTTGATTAGTAAAATAACAATGAAAGTATACATGGGGAAAATTTTATATACATTTGTTAATGAACTTTAGGTCCATTGAATAATTGATCAACTTTTAAGTATAGCTTTTTTCCCATTTAACTTCACACAAAATTGATAATAGGTGTGTCCATCTTCCTTCTCAACCCCCCCCACCCACCCACCACACACACAAAGTAAATAGATAAAATAATAATACCAACTAGTAACTACTACTTTTATATTTTTTTATCTGCCTCAATTTAAAAATGTTTAAACGTCTATAAAAAATTCACACGATTTAACCATCTAATAAAAGTTGAATGATGCTATAGGAACGAAAAACTTTAATGGAATGTTCGGAAAACTTGGGTTACTATTTTGTTAAAAGGTAAATATTGAATTATTAGAATACCGTTAGAATATCCTAGGGGAGGCTCCACGTATATGAACTTTGCTCCAGAGAGTTTACTTTCGAGGTCAACAAGAGCAGCAGTAAGCCTGGCATTGAATTGTACAACAGCATAGTTTACTTCATCAACACATACATTTGTTTCATATCTAGCCATCATCGCCGGTGCACATCCTGAGTATCCGGCTCCTGATATAGCAAACTTTCTTGCTCCAAACTCATACAGTTTCTACAAATGAAAAGGATAAAAAAAGACTGAAATTTTTCAAAATAGACATCATCTTTAGGTTTTTTTTATGCCTATTTTGTGACCGTTATGATCTCAGTTGCAAATCTATCGCTAATTAAGTTTGCAACCATTTTCTTTTTGTTCTCAAATTTTGGTTGCATTGCCTAGTTTTCTAAATGACATATATAATTATAAGCAATGATGACTAATAACAAATAATTAAAGTACCTACCGATAGCTGTTGGGTATATTGTTGTACAAGTATTTCTGCGTACTCTTCAGGCGTATACAGGCTACTTGTGTTATAATATTTTGGAAAGAAATAGTTGTTGATGAAATCATTATTTCCCATTGCAACTGTGTATATGCATTTGTTGAGATGCTCTAGTACTGGGGTTACACTTCCCTTACCAATTAGGTCGATCAGTTGGAATATTATGATAGCATGACGTGCTATTTGATGATTCAAGCTTATCCTACCACCCTGTTATCAAATTACCAAGATCAATTGAATAATAATCGATGAATGTATATGTATATAAGGCTTTCATGCAGACGTTAGTTTGATGATACATATCATAAATATGCATGGGTGTTGTCAAATGTGTAGAGAAATCTACCATGTGTTGGCCACTTTCGTCACGAATACCAGCTGCGCCTGATGCGTAGTTTACCCCACCGACGATGTCTTTTTGACTTACGGACGCATAAGGTGGAATGGAATTTTCAAACCCAAGTAGTTCGGCTGCGAAGTAGGGATGAGCAAAAACTGATTAAGTGAACCGAAAACCAACAAAACTAAAGTAACCGACCAAACTAATAACCTTTAGATTCGGTTTTGTTTTCTTCGAACAGAAGAAATTAAGATTCGGTTTGTGTTATCCCTCGCTCCAAAACAAACCAATAATATGTGGTTAACTAAATTCATTAATATTTGAGCTACAAATTTATTATGTTGGCAAAATCTTCAACCCTAAACATTTTTGTATGCAATGTTTATTTAGGGGTTTATGACCGAAATTTATTTTTTGCCAAATTAATACGTGTTTAACAAAAGTTTTAGGCAAAAAGTTATATTTAAATTCATTATTTTGCGCAAACTTTTTCAGCTCCAAACATTTCTTTAAGAGTTAACACATGTTATTGGGAATGTGAAAACATGTAGGATATATAATGTAACACACTTAAAAGCTAGTCATTTCAAGTTATAGCCGGATTTTAATTATCTATTCTAACATTCATATTTTATAAAAGAGGAAAAGATAGACACCGATAATGTCGGCAATATTGCGACCGTTGGAAAATCTTCCAGTCGGACCATCGGGGAAGTCGATCCCATAGGGTGGGAAGTTGACTTTTGCCTCTGTAACAAGGTCATTATTGTTGCCGTTATCGTATAACGAGTCACCAAAGATGAAGTAACATGGGACTTGTGGATCACCAACGGTGAATGACAACAATGTGGCTATGAATAACATAAAAACATAAGCTTCAACATAACCCATTTTTTTCTATATATTTGGTAAACCTATAGAAAGAGAATGAAGTGTGATTTGGATGTCAAAATGACTTGTTGAAGATGTACTTATAGAGTTATAGATAAGATCTTCAATAATTGGTTTATGACAAGTCAATATATTGTAGCATTCGCATGTGATCGTTCTTTGTTTTTATATAGCAGGGTTACCACTATGTGTCTCTTCAGTCTTTTTGGATCACTGGTTTCTTAACAACCATACAAATTACATCCAAAATCTTGCTCAGATATACTAAAGTAATTTACTGAGATAAATATGTTTCACATGTTAAATTGTGGAGATATTATGAATACTTCTTGAAAATACTATATTCCTATAGGAAACTTACAACTAGTGAAAATCCAAATTCTATAGTTGTATGTTTACTCAACACATTGTGTGTTAACATCCACAACTCTGTCCCTACAAGGAGGGTTGGGGCGTCACCCAATTTTGGCAAGGTACTCCACTACCCATACGATAACACCTCCGTTGATCAGTGGTAGTGGATTCATGTACCTTTTACGGGTTCTAGCTCACGCCTGCAAAAGTGTGTGCAGGGGAGAAAGAGAGAGAGAGAGTGAGATGCAGAGGAGAGAAGTGTTGCCGGGTGGTGTTGTCGGTGGGAGGGATTCTCGGGAGGTGGTTTGTAGGTAGTCCTCGTGGCGGGCTACGACGGAGGGTACCCGGATGCTTCACAAGTGCCCCCCCTCCCAATCAAAAATATATATTTTACGCCCAAGAAAGTGCTTAATCATGGTAACAATTAACAAATTTGGGAAAATAAACACTAATTTATGATAAAAAATAAAGGATATTGCCACAAAAACATGAAACGCAATACAGGAATTATATGAACAATTATCACAGCACACACTACACGTGAAGGTCCTGGAAATCGCTAAAAACCAATTCAAGCGTACACCGACACTTGGAAAGGGCATATTAATATCTATAGGGAGAGTTCACATAATAATTTTTTTTAAAAGCGACTTTCTTTTAACCCTTGCTTGTCAACGGGACTTGAACACAAAACCTATAAATCTAAGTGTTCTTCATGGCTTTATCTTTTGCACTGGCCGGCCACCAACTACATTGGTAAGTCACATAACAAGTGAAAAATCCTTGTGAAGCGTATGAGGTGTTGGTATTTATTGTCATCGACATAATTTTAGTGGTATTGGATTAATTTGTCGACTAAGTTAATCTTATTATTTATAGAATGAGTTGGAGATGCGAGAGTGCAGACTCGTTTTACTTTAATGTAACATCCTCATATAAATAATCAAAGTTCAAGACGTATAATCGAATTGGGCCACCTAAAAAGTGTAGCCCAATAAAATAATAACTAGTAAACCGAATAAGATTAGTATTGGGCTATCCATATATAAAGCACAATAACCTTACCCGGATTAATAGACCACGGCCCATTCCCTATAACCCGGCCCATTTACTCGATTATGATTATAACAACATAAACTAACCCAAGCCCAAACCTTAAGCCCAAAACCCTATTAACTTCTCGACCCTTTTCCCTTAGCCCACATCCGTCACCATTGCCCCACCTCCTTCCACCTATTAAGCTTGTTAATACACTCAACCATATCCTTTGCACTCCACCTCTCACCCTATGTTTTAGTATCATTATTACTTGCATGCAATCAATCTATAAAACCTTCCCCCTTGACCCTTCGGTTTCTATTCCAAAATACCCACCATCACTATCACACTTACAATAATAATTCTAACAACCAAGAACCCATCGGCCAAGGGTGACCGACCGATTATCATTCAACCAATATTTACGATCCGGGTAAGTGTTTCGACCTCATTCTCCTAGGAAACGAGTGCCTAAGCTATAATGGCCAGCTTCTAGTATAGATTTATACACCTAAGTTGTAACGGTCAGCTATAATTACGTGTGTGTGTGTGTGTAATCGATGTTATGATCATAAACAGGTAATCGGATCATCACAGGAACCATCGGTGATTACTAGAAATCAAGCAACACCTCCCGAAGTGAGTGCATGTCCCCCATTTTCGTCTTTAAAACTCTTTGGGGTGATTACTAGAAATCAAGCAACACCTCCCAAAGATATAAAATAACATTAAGCATGGGACCTAAAAGTAATATAATATTAACAATAATAAATTAAAATACTTACATAATTGTTTTTTATTTTAATACTAATTAATAGTTACTTCTAGTTTGGCTTCCATCTTCTGGCTCCTTGTCACCTATTTTATCGTGTCATCTATCGTTGTAAAACACTTCTTTTGCTTCATGGATGGTGGATAGTGTACCCGAAATAGCGAAACATATAAACAAATATGCATACTTGTTGTTGTTTTACTTAGTCAGATATTAATTAAGGAACGGAATTACCTAATACAACTATTGTGAACCCACAGATAATGCATCAGCAAGAACAATGTTCCTTTCACCAACATTGACAATTAATTTTAAAGCAACATTAGATAGGTACTGCCTACTTTTCCAAAACACATGTTTTGTTAAATAACATTGAGATTAGTCTCATTGTTCCTTTTTAGATCATCTATACAAATACAAATAAAATATCATTAATAAAATGTGTCATATTTGGTGGAAAAACATAAGAAAATATAGGATGCAATTTCAACCCGATTACTTTAATTGGGTCATATCTGGTTGTGTTATGTATACAAGGTCAAATAAAAAAAAATTATGTGAAATCTGCTTAAAGTCAAAAGTCAATGAGCATGTGTTTGTATGCGTAATATATACAGTATAGTTATATATCATATAATATATCACTAAATTGGTGTAAATTTATACAAAGGACTGAAGTATACTGATCATAAGAGGTCTTTTCACTAGGCGAGCATGTAAATAAAATGTACCCTTTTTGACTATAAACAAAGCTACACATTTACATTTTAAATTCCAGTGTGTTAAAAACTTAATAGCATAAAGAGAGCCAATGCAGTCCGGCTAAATGACAATAGCAAATCTGTAACATCCAGAAAAGTAGCCAACCAATATCCAATCGGGTTTGACGAGTGGACGTCTTGGCTTTATATTAGAAGGGCCCGAATGTCATTATCGTTAAATGGAATTTAATAACTTTGGGAACAAGACATCATTTCATTAAGATCGAGGGGCGTAAGCGTAACTTGGTTATTATAAATACATATACATATGTCTTATGAGAAACCCTAGACTCAAAAGCCATGGTGCTGCCATCACATATCAACCTAGCGAGAAAGAGAGCAGGCAATCGGAAGAGGACTCGATGTCGGGCAAGTGATGAAGCCGGTCCAAGCAATGGTGGTTCGAGGTGCGCCTGACGATTCCGTAGCGATTCAAGGTAACCGTCCGATTGATAGTGTATGGTTCGATTATGGTTCTATTGTATATGTCGAGCCTGGTTCGATTGTAGTCATAGTATTATCTGTTTCCGAAGGCTATATATCCTGATGTGTTATCGTTGTAGGATTTCAGCGATGTTTATAATGATTCATCGCCGCTGTGATTCGCAATCGGTGTTCGGAGCCGATTCTGGTTTGTGATGGACTATGGCCATGACCACGGTGTTGGATCTCGGCGGTGATTATCAGTGGCGTTGGATTGGAAGAATGGCCTTGATGGGTATGCGACGCAGTGGGTGTGGGCATGTATATCCTCAAGGTAAAAGATGGTGATGATGCTCAACGCTGGTTGCAGCAGTGATGACAATTCGATGGTGATTGTTGGTTATGGTGCTTGTGGGGTTGTTGCTGATGAGTAGCGACGGGTGGTCTCGGTTCCGGTTATGGTGGTGTTTTGTGGTGATGGTGACAATGCGGGGCGGCGTCGTGGAGAAACTTGAAGATGGAGGATGTGGGCAATGGTTTTATGGTGGTCCTCTGTTTGTGGTCGTTACGAAGGAGCTGCTAGGATATAGCATTATGGATTGCATTAGAGCTGCTTTTGATGGAGCTCCATGTTTCATTCACGCCTGGTGTAAATGTGTATAGTTTCTAGGAGGTGGTTGTAGTTGTATTGCAACTTGCAAGAAAGGTATTAAGAAGTTCATGGAGTAGTGTTTGTGGAAAAAATAATAATTGCATGGGATAATGGAATGTGACGTATAAGGAGGATGTCATGGGGTGTTTCATGTAACTAAAATGATCTTGGTGCATGGTTATACATTGCATTAAGATAAAAATTTTGCATGGTTTGTTATAAATGGAGGTGGACATGCATGGGAACTCGGTGCGGGTACTCGGGTTCGAATAGTTTGGAGTGATACAAATTTATGACACGCGGTTTCGCTCGAGAACGCGACTCTAAACGCTTAACTTGCAGTATTGGAAGCTTTGCAACATGTGAGTTCTTGTGCCCACTCTTTTAATTATTACTTTCTAATATTTTGGGCTGACGTGCATGCTAAACCATTATTTTTATGAAGTCACAAGATATTTTTATCAAGTTATAAATATTTTGTGTACGATCGAAATACATATTAGCTCATACATATTTTTTTTGTATGAAACGTAAGTGGACGAGATGCGCCTAATGCGTTATTATATGGTTTGAGTTATATGTGTCATTAGAAGTGGGATAGGCCTACTCTGATTTAGGGTATAGTTTTTGTCATAATTGTCACATAGTTTATATTTTATCTGTTATTGGAAGTACAAAATATTTTTATGAGATATAAATATTTTGTGTACGAATGAAATCCATAATAACTCACATATATATATATATATATTTATATTATTTGCCATGAAACGTAAGTGGGCGGAATGCGCCTAATGTGTTATTATATGGTTTGAGTTATAGGTGGTATTATATATTTGTACATAAACTGTGTTTGGCGACTACATGACCTTATAAACTGAGCTATGACAGAGGTGGGATATGCCTGCTTTGATCTCTAGCTTTGGTTTAAATTTTATTATGTGTATTATTATAACCTGAATTATGACAGGAAGTGGGATATGCCTGCTCTGATCTATAGTTTTGGTTTGAGTCTAGCAAGCGGAATTCAATTAGATAGACTTGATTGTACTTTGTGTTGATAAGCGGGATGCGCTTATTATATATTTGATAAGTGAAGTCCAGAGGTAATTAGGCAGGGTATGCCTATCCTAGACTTGATTTTGATTGTTGATTTTGATTATTGCTTGGGGGAAAACAAATTAGCAGATTGCGCTTATTGTAAAATCTGAGGTTGAGGTATTTTGTTAATACTTATTTTGACAAATTACTTGTCTACATAAATTTATAAAAACTTGAACTCACTTAGCGTAGCTAACTTTTGCATACACGTTAGATTGAGTTCAGGTTAATCGAGAGATGGATGGATGACTGCTTGGCGATGCAAGAAGCTACCTGGCGAGTGAAGGCATTTCTAGTGGACGACAACTTTTGTTTACACGAATTCAGTCTTTACCATCAACCACCCAAGGCAGAACATTCGCATAAACATCTTAGGTAATCATTTAGAGCTTTGTGGTAACAGTAGACCACCAATAACGTTGATCAAGTGTTATTGATTGTCCGTGCCACCTCCTGAGTTCTAAACATTTCCCAACACGGTCAAACTAGTATTCTACCTCAAAATGTAGACAATTCGATGGTGATTGTTGGTTATGGTGCATGTGGGGTTGTTGCTGATGAGTAGCGACGGGTGGTCTCGGTTCCGGTTATGGTGGTGTTTTGTGGTGATGGTGACAATGCGGGGCGGCGTCGTGGAGAAACTTGAAGACGGAGGATGTGGGCAATGGTTTTATGGTGGTCCTCTGTTTGTAGTCGTTACGAAGGAGCTGCTAGATTGCATTAGAGCTGCTTTTGATGGAGCTCCATGTTTCATTCAAGCCGGGTGTAGATGTGTTTAGTTTCTAGGAGGTGGTTGTAGTTGTATTGCAACTTGCAAGAAAGGTATTAAGAAGTTCATGGAGTAGTGTTTGTGGAAAAAATAATAATTGCATGGGATAATGGAATGTGACGTATAAGGAGGATGTCATGGGGTGTTTCATGTAACTAAAATGATCTTGGTGCATGGTTATACATTGCATTAAGATAAAAATTTTGCTTGGTTTGTTATAAATGGAGGTGGACATGCATGGGAACTCGGTGCGGGTACTCGGGTTCGAATAGTTTGGAGTGATACAAATTTATGACACGCGGTTTCGCTCGAGAACGCGACTCTAAACGCTTAACTTGCAGTATTGGAAACTTTGCAACCTGTGAGTTCTTGTGCCCACTCTTTTAATTATTACTTTCTAATATTTTGGGCTGACGTGCATGCTAAACCATTATTTTTATGAAGTCACAAGATGTTTTTATCAAGTTATAAATATTTTGTGTACGATCGAAATACATATTAGCTCATACATATTTTTTTTTGTATGAAACGTAAGTGGACGAGATGCGCCTAATGCGTTATTATATGGTTTGAGTTATATGTGTCATTAGAAGTGGGATAGGCCTGCTCTGATTTAGGGTATAGTTTTTGTCATAATTGTCACATAGTTTATATTTTATCTGTTATTGGAAGTACAAAATATTTTTATGCGATATAAATATTTTGTGTACGAATGAAATCCATAATAACTCACATATATATATATATATATTCATCTTATTGTAACTCAAATATAAAATTTATCATGTGTAAACAAAAGTTGCCGTCCACTAGAAATGCCTTCACTCGCCAGGTAGCTTTTTGCATCGCCAAGCAGTCATCCATCCATCTCTCGATTAACCTGAAATCAATCTAACGTGTATGCAAAAGTCAGCTACGCTGAGTGAGTTCAAGTTTTTATAAATTTATGTAGACAAGTAATTTGTCAAAATAAGTATTAACAAAATACCTCAACCTCAGATTTTACAATAAGCGCAATCCGCTAATTTGTTTTCCCCCAAGCAAAAATCAAAATCAACAATCAAAATCAAGTCTAGGATAGACATACCCTGCCTAATTACCTCTGGACTTCACTTATCAAATATATAATAAGCGCATCCCGCTTATCAACACAAAGTACAATCAAGTCTATCTAAGCGCATTCCGCTTGCTAGACTCAAACCAAAACTATAGATCAGAGCAGGCATATCCCACTTCCTGTCATAGTTCAGGTTATAATAATACACATAATAAAATTTAAACCAAAGCTAGAGATCAAAGCAGGCATATCCCACCTCTGTCATAGCTCAGTTTATAAGGTCATGTAGTCGCCAAACACAGTTTATGTACAAATATATAATAACACCTATAACTCAAACCATATAATAAGACATTAGGCGCATTCCGCCCACTTACGTTTCATGGCAAATAATATATATATATATATATATATATATGTGTGTGTGTGTGTGTGTGAGTTATTATGGATTTCATTCGTACACAAAATATTTATATCTCATAAAAATATTTTGTACTTCCAATAACAGATAAAATATAAACTATGTGACAATTATGACCAAAACTATACCCTAAATCAGAGCAGGCCTATCCCACTTCTAATGACACATATAACTCAAACCATATAATAACGCATTAGGCGCATCTCGTCCACTTACGTTTCATTCAAAAAAAATATGTATGAGCTAATATGTATTTCGATCGTACACAAAATATTTATAACTTGATAAAAATATCTTGTGACTTCATAAAAATAATGGTTTAGCATGCACGTCAGCCCAAAATATTAGAAAGTAATAATTAAAAGAGTGGGCACAAGAACTCACAGGTTGCAAAGTTTCCAATACTGCAAGTTAAGCGTTTAGAGTCGCGTTCTCGAGCGAAACCGCGTGTCATAAATTTGTATCACTCCAAACTATTCGAACCCGAGTACCCGCACCGAGTTCCCATGCATGTCCACCTCCATTTATAACAAACCATGCAAATTTTTTATCTTAATGCAATGTATAACCATGCACCAAGATCATTTTAGTTACATGAAACACCCCATGACATCCTCCTTATACGTCACATTCCATTATCCCATGCAATTATTATTTTTTCCACAAACACTACTCCTTGAGCTTCTTAATACCTTTCTTGCAAGTTGCAATACAAGTACAACCACCTCCTAGAAACTAAACACATCTACACCAGGCGTGAATGAAACATGGAGCTCCATCAAAAGCAGCTCTAATGCAATCCAAAATGCTATATCCTAGCAGCTCCTTCGTAACGACCACAAACAGAGGACCACCATAAAACCATTGCCCACATCCTCCATCTTCAAGTTTCTCCACGACGTCGCCCCGCATTGTCACCATCACCACAAAACACCACCATAACCGGAACCGAGACCACCCGTCGCTACTCATCAGCAACAACCCCACAAGCACCATAACCAAGTTACGCTTACGCCCCTAGATCTTAATGAAATGATGTCTTGTTCCCAAAGTTATTAAATTCCATTTAACGATAATGACATTCGGGCCCTTCTAATATAAAGCCAAGACGTCCACTCGTCAAACCCGATTGGATATCGGTTGGCTACTTTCCTGGATGTTACAAAATCAACTTTTTTTTTGTTGGACTTGATGTTAGTCATGGCAGCATAGAAACGAGCTTTCAAGACTCTTTCAATATGTGGCACACGATTGTTCAAAGTTATAGAATACACATTACATGCAGGATATCTGCTGGTTTTCACATTCTTGTAACAATGACTCAATTAAATAGTAATTACAAGAACGGTTGGTTGAGATTGTTCACCAGAAGTTCCTCGAAAACCAGTAGTTGTGTGCGTTCCAGCAGTTTGCTAACTACTAAGAAACAAAAGTGATCACGTACGAATAAGCTAGTCTAGAATGGACTTCGTGATTGCCCGGTACCAATTAAATAACCGAAAACAGTCCCAAATCCCCGGGATATAAAATAAAATGTATTCTTATGAAATATAAACTTTTTAGTAACTCCAAACCAAAATCTCCATGTAACGAATAAAGTTAGCGTATCGCACCAGATACGTGTATAATATATAATTTCACCTGACAAGAGCCCAAATAACTTACCAATACTTAAACTAGTCAATGTTTAAGGGTGATTGGAGGCTAATAATATGTTCAGAATAGCTTGGAATAAGAACGCGTTAAAATCCCGAAAACCATAACCGAATTAGCTACAACTTAACCAGATGATTACGAGATATTTTTGCAAAGGTGTGGGCCCCACAAAAGGGCATTTAGGTGGACCACTTTAAGGTTACTAGAGCCACCCTACTTTGCTTTATATTCTTGACAAAATCATGATGTTTTATAAGCATGTAATTGATATGTCATATCCAAGTACAAAGGGTGGACCTTATAAGGAATTTATTATCATTTTAAACATCAAACAGCAAGATAAACAGCCCCCAAGGGTATTCTCAGCCGTGAGCCTTCGCATCCCCTCTCTATTTGTTTTTCAAGCTTCCAAGATATAAAACATCTCCAATTTAACATGTGTTTAAATATGTTTTGGATGCTTGGAGTATAATCTTGGGAGAACACACATAAACCCAATCTCAAACTCACGTTTTTGTGACTTCTCTAGCCTTGTACTAATAGTGAGTTCCTTGCATTTTCTGTTGTTCAATTTTTGCAAGTTTTTGTGCTTAACTTGCAAGCTATTTTTGGAAGGTTTTAACAAAGGTTTTGTTTTTTTTGTTAAATGGAATCTATAAAAATATGGGTTTGGCCGTGAGTTTGGGTGATGTTGGTGATATTATTTTTTGTTACAAAGTTTACTTATTTTGGGTATTTTAGAAGATTTTTTGGGTGAAAAACATAAAGATGATCTTAATACACCTAAAAATGGTTTAGAACATCATAATGTGACTGATAAAATCATATGAACTTGAAAAACTTGTAATAAAATGTGTAGAAGATAAAATCACAAGATTAAAGTTTTTAAACTTAAAAAATGCAAGAATGAACAAATGGACTCAAGACACAAAACAAATATTAGTATCCTCAATATGATGATATAAGACTATTAAAAGTTTTGGATTGTTAAAACTACACTTAATGTGGAATCTGACATGTTAAAGCTTACTAGTTTTGGTGAAACTTGTCGTTTTTACAAGTCTTGGGAATAATATGTAACATTTGGAAAAGTTAAAGGTTTGTAAAGTAACTTTGGAAAGTCAAGGGATGTAAAATGTGATTTTAGAAACTTCTTGGTGAAAAATGTAACATTTGTAAAGTTAAGGTATAAGAATGAAAAGTTACATTTTAAAAGGGTGCTTTATGTAAAAAGTTATGTAAGAAATTACAAAATTTATTTTGTATAAAAGATATATTTTTATAAAAAGTAATTTATAAAAATGTAAATTACGATGAAAGTGTTGGAAAAATATAACACTAATATTTTATAAACAAAATAGTAATTAAAAGAACTTGGGATGTCTTGTATGAAAATGTATAATTTTACACATATGGGAATGTAAAAATGTTGAAAGAATTTATATGAAGAAAATAATCATGTTGTAATATTTGCAAAGTATTTAAAATAATAAAGTTATTTCATAAATTCTATGTAAGAAATATGTTAGAAATTAAAAGATATTAATTTCTTGAAAATACATATTACTGGGAATTTAGGGAAAACAACAAAATATATATAGATATTTTTTGGAAGTAGGAAAATAAAAGAGATGATAAGAAGTATTATTTCTTACCAAATATATATTTCACTTTGTAAGTGCACTATTCGTGTATGTTCCCAGCTAGTGATTCGGTACAAAATGTCAAGGAACAAATAGAAATTTTGATTTGGATAGACGAGAGGTCGAACCAAAACTGAAGGTTTTGGTTTGTGACAAGTCTAGGTCGAAGGAACTAGTTCGGACCTTCGAGAGGTAGCACCAAGTTGTTTATACAAAGGGGATAAGTTAGTTATTTGTTAGTAGTTGATCATTTGAACTTACCCCCAGTTTTGAGAGTCACTCTATATTAGGTTTAGGTTTTGATCTGTAACATTCTACTTTTGATCTAATACATGAGTAAAGTTATGGAAATTGCTCGGTATTTTGTATTTTGTTTTCAACACGATCTTAACTGATTATATCTTACTCGGTTTGCACAACTGGAGGGGATTCCGCACCCTACGGTTGGTATTCGTGATATCACGGTTCGTATAAACGATCCTACAAAGTAGTATCAGAGCTAAGGCTCGATTTCAAGATTGCAAACTGATCTAAATTGATGAAAACAGCTTATAATTTCTGATATAAAGTTCAAAACCCTAGAAATATTGAAGCTTCTCATAAAAATATGATTTTTGACTAATATGGAGTTGATTTTGATGTTGTTTTCAAAGATTCTTTCATAAAAGATTGTCTAAAATCAGATCCGAACAAAACCTATCCAATTTTATTACATTTGGTGTAAATTTTTCAAAACCAGATCAGATTCGTATGTTCTTGAGGTTGAAAATGATGAACAGACATGAAAAGGTCGAATGAAATTTCGTTAGGTCGAATGAGATGTATTTAGTTGGTTCGTGATAATGTATGGTCGAAACGACTGATTCGAACCCTCGAAGGGTCGAACCAGTTTGTCTATATATAGGTTTGAGTTGTTTTGGATTGTAACAGTTGGTCATTCGAGTCTAGCTGTTGTGTGTGTTTTTAGAGAGAGTCTAGAAGGTTTTGTTTTCATTAATAGGCTTCTGTAGTTGTTATATCTTGATTAATATTAATGAAAACGTATTGAAAGTGAAATCTAATGTCTTCTAATTACGGTTTATATCATTTTGCATGATAATTAGGGTTTTCGCACCTAATTCATCTGTACTCGTGTGATTAAAACGTTTCTTTGTGAAAAACCGATCCTACAAAGTGGTATAAAAATGAGTGAGAAAAATTTTTCGTTCGTGCTAAATTTTGGGTCGAACCAAATTTAAAAAATTTCACTCGCACCATTTCAGTCTCATTCGTCCTCCTGATATTTGGTTCGTGCTAACGAGAGGTAGAATCAAATTTCATTATGTTCATTCGTGTTCTCTATTTTTGGTTCGTGCTATCGAGAGGTCAAACCAAAAGCCGTTTGTTTCGTTCGTGTGTGCTATCGAGAGGTCGAACCAAAAGCCGTTTGTTTCATTCGTGCTATTGATAAGGTCGAACCAATTAAAATCCGTTTGATTCGACCATTCGGTCAAATTTTCAGATTTGGACTATATTTTTGAAATAATAATTGTTGAAAAATGACAAATTCATGGGAATATTATATGGGAAGAGATCAACTAGAAGCTGCACGACAACAATCTTAGAGACAGAAACCTTAACTTGATCCATGGGGACGAGTCATTGTACCTATAATTCAACATTCTGTTACACGACCTATAGTTGATGTGTGGGGTAACTTGATACCTCCAGCGATGCAACCAATTAATAAAATGGTAAATGTGGACGAGTGTGTTAACAGAGAAAGTATTAAAAGTGAAGTTGTGTGTCTTGTCAAACAAATTGGGAATGATGATTCAAGTGAATTGTCAAAAAGTGATTTGAGTTCTGATAAGAGTTTGGAACATAGTGAATTGAGAGAAAGTGATATGTCAAATGTTGATGTAAATTTAGCATCTTGAAAAGCTGATTTGATTGATCAAAAACTTGATGAACAAGATGCTGAAATTGATAATTAGTCAGCTGATGATCAAAAGAAACATGATGTTGAAATTCAAAATTTGAATGTGCTAATTGTTCTGAGTGTGTCAAATTGAAAACAGAAGTGCTGAAACTTCTTGAAGACAAACATAACTTAGCAAGTGAATTAGAAAGATGCCAAAATGCAAATGAAAATTTTAAAAAGAATGAAAAGAGTTTTAAAAGTCAAATCGAATCTTTTAAGAAAGAGAATTCAAAACTTTATAAAACCATTTCAAAAGATAATCCCACATCAGAGTTGGAAGTCACAACACCTTGTGTTGCTAATCCTGACTCTGAGGTGAGATCAGTTCTTGGTGTGAAACTTGAAAATGCGGTAGCTACTTCAGAACCTGAATCTGAAGAGAAACCCATATTCAAGTTTCTTGAAGGAATAGAAGGATCCTACATGTTGGTGGAAAGTGACAAATGGATTTCCAATAAAGATTTTCCAATTGATCTCATCAAACAATCTTTACTTAAATGTGTTTTTGTTGAAAACGATGATTTGTTCGCTCAATTGAGAAATCAATTTGGTCACCTGCAATTCAAACTCAATCCTAACCAACATGAGAATCAAAAGAGTCATTCTGTGAACAAAAAGAAGGGTCCCAAGGTAAAAGGACCAAAACCAATCAAATCAAAAGGTAATGATAAGATGAAAAATTCTCACCATAAGAATTCAAGAAACTTTTCATCAAGATCAGATGACTTTTATGATTATCCAAATACCTCTCGATTTGGAGGTTATTGTAGAACCAATTCGCCATAGTATTCTCTTGAATTTGTTGAATGGAGAAGTTGCTTTGAATGTGGTGAAGTTGGACAATTGTCTGCTCATTGTCCATATTGGTATTGGGATGAAAAAAAATGAGTTTGAGTTTGAGTTTGAAGAATATAGGTCTTGCTTTAACTGCGGAGAGTGTGGTCATTTAGTTGTTGTCTGTCCGTATGGTAAGAGCAAAAGGACAGAAGTGAAAGCTGTTAATCATTCAGGTAATGCCAAAAATACTGTATCGCCAAAACATATCAAGAAACAAAAGGGGAAACAGTCTGTTGTATATGATAATCGTAACAAGGTTGCCTTGAATAAAAATGGAAGTAGTGAATGGGTTGCTAAGGCAAGCGAGAGTTCTAAAGCCAAGCCTAAGAATCACTCTAAGCATGGACCTTTATCAGTTAAGTCTGAAAAGATTCCAAACATAGTTCAGAAGCCTAAAATAAAACCTGAACTTAATTGGAAGAAACCTGAAAAGTCAAAAAGCACAACAAATTCAAAGAAAAAGAAATCTAAAATAAAACATGAACTTATTTGGAAGCCCAAATCACATCTTCAATCCACAGCAGCTTTTACTTCAAGTCAACCGATTGAGAAACCAACTTATTTCTCAAAAGGTGAATGGATTGATATCCCGAGGATTGATGACCTTGGACGACCCATCACTATGAAGGGTGCAAGTGGTTCTAGACAGACCTATTAGCTATCCATTGATAGTTGATAGTGGAGCATCTGTATACAAAAGCGGGCTTCATTTTCCTCATATACATTGTTTTGCTACATCTGGAGGAGATTAAGTTCTTGCAATTTATTGGAGAGGTAAAGTTTAAGAAAGATAGATTGACAAAGGAAATAATGAGATTAACAAAGAGGATAGTGTTTCTCGTCTGTTTCCTACATGTCAAGCCGGAAAACATTGCAATTTCATGCAATTGCTCTCAGGTTTTGGAGTTCCACAACATATGTGACATTACGGTTTATTCTAAAGTCTCTTATCTTTATCAATGGTTTTACTAATTTAAAAATCATAGTGAGTCAAGTAATCTGAGTGGACAAAATGGTATTTGAAAAATAATAAGTAACCTCATCGGATATCATTTTATTTTGTTTTTCCTCAAAAAGTTTAAAAAATCCAAAAATATGCTTATTTTTAGATTTTTAGGGGGGTGGGTTTCAGAAAAAAATTAAAATTAAAAAAAATCAGAAAATCAAAATTGAGTTTTCCTGGAGAAAAAGAGGAAATGATGGTACATCAGTGGACTGTCAGACTACTTTGAAAACAAAATGAATTTGTAAACATTGAGTAGCCACTACAATTATATATTGGTAGGCTTGAAATCGAAGATTAAAGTTCAGCATGGTGATATAAACCTAAAACAATTACTGATAATCATGTGGATAAACATCTTGTTGGCATATGGTCTTAGTACTGAAATTTCATTTGATAGATTGCCACAAATGTTGTGGGTTGTTATATTGATAGTTATCTGGGGATGGCCTGACTGATCTTCTGTTGTATTGATTTACCAATCTAGATTTAGTCAGGTTATCTTTATAAAGATCTTTAATGACAAACCCTTAAGTTACCGAATAAGGAACTTAATATGTGTGATGATAATCAAAGATTATCTAATGCATCGTATCAATACTATGATGAAAATCATGTATGATATTAGTCCTCACCCTGGTAGAGTGCACAAGTCCCTTTGAAGCATTAAGTTGCTGACCTGTCACCTCTGTGCCTCATACCTTGTAACTTACAGATAACTACAATATAATCACGCGTTACGATGAAGTTTTGTGCAATTCTTGATACGGGAATGTGTCGTGTGTGCGGGGACCATAGGTTATTCAATATCTAACATTACCTTAACATATCTAAAGTGCTAAACAATGAATGATGATTCTGGGTTTAAGTGGACAAATATACTGGTAATGGTTATAGGATGCTCAATGTCAAAAGCAGAAAATTGGTCAAATAGAGTTTTCACTGACTGTTCCAATACTGATATGATCCTCTTACCGAAAAATTCGCAAAAATATGTTTAGTTTATTTTCATGTAAATCTATTTGAAAATTCAAAAATATTTTTAGTGTGTTTTAGCATAAACTTTAAAAAATCAAAATGTTTGTTTCAATTTTATTTTCGATGACCGATGTTGGGATACCTAATGTGAATGCTCAGATGCTCAAAAAAAAGGGAAAACAAATTGCAAATTTTCAAGTTTCTGGTGCATATTGAAAATATTTAATAGTTCAAGGGGAGAAATATTGAGGGTCAAATTGGATGTAAAGATTACTTCTGAGATTTTGTCGTGTTTAACGCCGGTTGTAGTTTGTGTAGTTTTTAGTAAATTTTTCTGCAGAATCAAACACAACAGGTGCATTGTTCGAGATTCATCGACAAAGTGTGTAGATTGAACAAAACCCAAACCTGAACATTATAATCACCAGAATAACTAAGATCCAAACGAAGCTAAAGAGGAAATGATTGAAGAAGCAAAAAGTGACATCAGATTGTTCTCAGTCTTCATCTCTGGACCATCAAAAGATAAAGCTGAGATTTCTTGAATCTATTTAAGATTTCGAAGCTTACTAAAGAGATAGACGAGATTTGATGAAGCTTTGACACAAGCTTACATGAAAAGGAAAGTATTCACGTCTTCCAAGATGATGAATGCAGTATTTGAAAAATTGATAACTTTCTAGTTTAGTGCATCACTAGCTAGGTCCAAGGGGGAAATTGTAAGTGCACTATTCGTGTATGTCCAAGCTAGTGATCCGGTACTAAATGTCAAGGAACAAATCAAAACTTTGATTTGGATAGACGAGAGGTCGAACCGAACCAAAACTGAAGGTTTTGGTTCGTGACAAGTCTAGGTCAAAGGAACTGGTTCGGTGTCACACCCTCAAATTCCCACGTGCGGAGTTCTACCGCGAGGCGCGTGACACACCAGGATCCAAGTCAACGGTCACAATAAACGACGTCTAAGTGTAAAAACATACGTAAATAAAAACCATGCATAAAATTTAAAACCAACATTCGACAGTGCGGAAGCATTCAAAGTTTACAAAAGTCATGCGTAAGTAAAACATAAGTTCCAAAGCAACAATCCCAAAGCATGCAAATGCGACCCTAGACGCGAGACGACTCCCGTGCGACTCCGTGCGCCTATCTGACAGCTGCTACCTTAGCGACCTGAGAAAACATGCTAAAAGAGTCAACATATAATGCTGGTGAGTTCACAGGTTTTATTTAAACGTTTAAAGTGATCCTTCGAAAACCGTTACCATCACTGTTACTACTATGCTTGTGAGAACGCTAGCTAGGCGTAGAATAAGATACTAATACGGGTGAAACCATTGCTGACTATGTCGTTTACTGACCTTTAATTCCTATGGACTACCGTCATCACCGGTAGGCCTTGTTTTATTAGAGACAATATGCACCCGCCCGGCCTCCAGCCGTCGAGTGGGGCTTGTCAGTTCCCAATAGCGCTATCCACATTTCCCCGCCATACGCCCATGTTAGTGGTTTCTAAGGGACTTTTTGATGAACCGTATACTAATAATATGTAAGCCATAGTATAACATGAAAACGAGCCATAAGTCATAAAAGAGTTTTAAGCATGTTTCTCCC
The DNA here is from genome assembly GCA_032199755.1 of Ambrosia artemisiifolia. NCBI lineage: Eukaryota > Viridiplantae > Streptophyta > Magnoliopsida > Asterales > Asteraceae > Ambrosia > Ambrosia artemisiifolia. Next base: position 5,594,944 of record CM063520.1, on the reverse strand, counting down.
CCGAAAGCAAAAACCGTAAAATGTGGGGCCGTGAACTCACCTTAGGTTGCGTCTTCCGCTAATGAGTAAACCGTTTATGTGATATGAGTAAACCGTTTGTATGATATGATAGCCCCAACTAGTGGCGACCTATCATAAGATATGTGTCAAGTTAGACTAATAACCCGTCGGGTTCATTAGTCCCTAAGTCCAGTCCATGACCATTATGTGTCCGAAAAACGTGTTTGACCGACAACCAGACTACGTAAGACAAGACTCGACATCCCATTGGTGACCCGACATTCCACGTGTTCATCTCATACACAAACATATACAAATCATGCAACTTAGTACTTAACATGTGTTAAAGTTCAACGAGTCTAACACATAGGTCAAATAACGCACAAATGAGTCCATACACGTGTTACTATGTTACCAGGCATGTCACAGGGTTCCTATCATGTTCCTAGGTGTCAAATCGGGTTTCGGAATGTCAAAATACACTTACAACAGCAGTACACGCGATTAGGAACTTAGCATGCAATTAGGAAAAGTCAACTGGTGATTAGGATTGGTCAACAGGCGATTGTGAGGCTAATCGCCTACCTTAGTAGGCGATTGAGAGGCTAATCGCCCCTTAAGGGGGCCTAATCGCCTACAACAGCAGGCGATTGTGAGGCTAATCGCCTGCTGCAGCTGTACAATGCAATTTCGCGCGTTTAACCCTCCAAATCAGATCCGTAACATGTGTAAACACCCAATATCAATCCTAACACATTAACAAACATATTTCAAGCAAAACCCCTAAGTTATCATCATTCTAACAGTCCCGAATGCGAGCGTTTTCCCAAAATAGTAAACTTAACATGTAAACATCACATCAACATGCAAGAACTTACCCTAAATAGCAAATATCCAGATTTCATCACATGACCACGTTGTCCGATAGTATCCTACTGCTCTAGCATCATCCTAAAGCAAACCCTAACATCATACAATCAACAACACACCTCATAACCTCCTTAATCATTCAAAATCATCCAAATGGGTCAAAATATCAAATATCAACAATACACAACCAAAACCATCCAAACTCCTAGAACATCATCATACTAACTCATAACAGCCATAAACACCTTAATAACACAAGAATAATCATGTTTCAATCCTAAAAATCCTACCTTTAAACACATATAACACATATAACACACATAAAGGTTTGGGTTTGTTTAAAAATGGTTTTTAATGGATTTTCAAAGACAAAAACATTTATAAGTCAGGTCTGGACTTTTAGGGAACAAAATATAATCATTTAAAGGTTTGGGTTTGAAGAACACACCTTGGATTTAGGAGAAAATGATGGATAAAGAATGGAAATGGTTGTTTTGATGTAAAAACGAGTTCCAGAGGGTGTTTGTGTGTTGGTATGGGTTATGGGACGGCTAGGGTTGCACAAATGGTGTTTTAGAGGTCAAGGGTGGTATTTATAGGCGTTTCTAGTCGTTTAAAACACGTCAGGCGATTGTGCAGCCTTATCAGGCGATTAGGGCTGCTAATCGCCTACCTTATCAGGCGATTAGCCCCAATCGCCCTCTAAGCAAGCCCAATCGCCCCTTATGCTCAGCTAATCGCCCCCCTGTAGGCGATTAGGCTTCCCTAATCGCCTGCAGGGCCTGGTCTTGAGTATTTGGCGCGTTAAACCCCGTTTTAACATATGTTAACACGTTTTCACATACCGACAAGTCACATAATGATTATAAACACATAATACATGAAAACAAACACGTTCACACTCGTTCACCAATTCCCGGGACTCGAGACCTGCGTGTGTTAAAACCCCAATGATGCACGACTCGACTCGACTGACCCTGTTATGTGTAATGTATGCACGACTCGCTAAGGTAGACTTACTGAGTTTTCAAAAAGTTAATTACCGGAGTTTTCCGGGTGTCACATTCGGACCTTTGAGAGGTCGAACCAATTTGTTTATATAAAGGGGATAAGTTAGTTATTTGTTAGTAGTTGATTATTTGAGCTTATCCCCAGTTTTGAGAGCCACTCTGTATTAGGTCTAGGTTTTGATCTGTAACATTCTACTTTTGATCTAATACACGAGTAAAGTTATGGAAATTGCTCGGTGTTTCGTATTCTGTATTCATCACGATCTTTACTCATTATATCTTACTCGGTTTGCACAACCGGAGGGGATTCCGCACCTTACGATTGGTATTCGCGAGATCACGGTTCGTATAAACGATCCTACACACCTAGCCAAGTTGAAAAAATTACCGGAAAGTATATATGTATTAAGTCGGGAAAATTGACAAGTATAAATGCGACAAGTTATCAGACAAACGTAAATCAGATGGATAAATATATAAGTATAACTTTCTACAAGATAAAAGTATACGTTATCGCGATGATTATAGACTAATAATTCTATGTAGAAAGTGTGTGTGTGTGTGTGTGTGTGTATTAATAGCAGAATATACGTAAGAATAATTAAGGGTGAAATATAGATATAAAAACACTTTCCTAGGTGTTGGAAGTAAAATGGGAGAATGAATGCAATATCTTGGGAGATTATGTAAGAAATAAACTAAAACAAGTTAAGTATATTATTATAAGTACGTATATGAGAATATATATAGGTATAGGTTCTTGTATAAAGTGTGAAAAATCTATGTAGTCATTGTGTTTTAAATTTTGGCTATGATGTTTTTTATTCCATTTGCATTGTATTATATTGAAAAACACCAAACGCAACAATTTAAAACATAATCAAATGTATTCTAGACATAAAATTTAAAACACACTAATTACTTTCTTCGCATGGTGTTTTAAATTGCATGTCGAGAAATATATTAATTAGTGTTTTAAATTGTTACGTTTTGTGTTTTTCTGTTTAATACTATGCCAAAAGAATATAAAACTTCATGTCTAAATTTTAAAACACAATGCTTATATAGAGTTCTCACACTTTGTATGAAAAATGCACTTTGTACAGGAACCCCACCCTATATATATACACACACTTATGGGAATATAATAAATACTTAAAGCGAAAGTAAATCTCGGTCGACAGAATTCTAGTGTATTTCTCTCGATAGGAAGATAAATATACGGTAAGGTAAGTCGAGACGGTGATGACAAGTGAAATGATGAATAAATCCCAATCGACAAGATCCTAGTATATTTATCTATATAGGAAGATAAATATATGGTAAAGTTAGTCGAGTCGGAAGATAAAGCGAAATATTAATACAAGTTAGAAAATATATACTTTAAACATGAAGATCATGACGCGTGATAAAAAGTGTCAGAATCTTTCAATATTTTATTCTTACCTTTTATATGTCTTTAGTTTATTATATGTTTCTATTTTTTAAAGGTGTTTGTTGCATACATATATACTGTGTTTGCAGCCGATGTCTTATGTCGTTGCCACAATAAAAAGTGTTGAAGAAAGTTATGGTTGGTTTTATGTTGCCTGCCGCAAGTGTAACAAGAAATTTTTAAGTAAATCAGAGTATTTGCAAAACGCTGAAGAAGTGTCTGAAGAAATTCTCAAAGTGCCTGCTACTGCGTTGGTTTTTCGAAAATATCAGTGTGAATGTACTTCCGTTACCACAAAGTATGTAAAGCAGTAAATGTATACACATTTTTTGTTTCAGATGTTTTATTTCATTTCATGAAGTTTTTTTAGATAAATTATGTTTTATTTGTTTTAGGTTCAAGTTGCAGATAGGGGTTAAAGATGAATCCGGTAGTGTATCATTTGTGATGTTTGATAAGGTGTGATGAGGCTCATTGGAGCTGCTGCATGTGATATCAGGGAAAGGCAGTTGAAGGAAGGCGACACAAAAAGTTTGTCGCATGAGTTGTCCCGAATCGTTGAAAAGAAACTCGCTTTCAAGATTGATGTTTCTGATTACAATCTTACAAATGACTACCATGTGTACATTGCCGTCAAGATTTGTGATGATCCTGTTATAATTGAAGAGTTGGTCGACGGACATGAGAATGTACACGATAGTTTTGTCGAGGTATTTATTCTAATTATTTTGTAATAAGCATTTATATTCAGTAGATTTTCAAATCTGTTATGTTTATTTGTATATGACCACTTTTTAGGTCAGTCAGGAAGTTTGTGAAAACAAATCTGTTAACCTTTCATAATCATCGCAACTTGGGTTTCAAGTTACTCCTAAGGTATTTATGCCTTTGTGCAATTATGTCTATGTTTTTTCTACAGCTTGTATTGTCATCTAACGTTTTATTAGCTATTTCATGATTTGTTTGAAGGATGTTGTGTGTGTTGATGACGTTGTGGATACCTCCACAAGTCCCAATGGAAAAAGAAGTGTTGAAGATTGTGGTAATGTAAATGTTGGTGAGCAAACTTGTACAAGCAAAAGATTGAAGAAGAAGAAGACTGGTAGATTCAAAAGTTAGAACTTATTATTAACGTATTCAGATGTTTGTTTAGTTTTTTCAATTTTAAGTTTTTTTTAACATCTTTGAGTTCAAAGACATGTATGTTAATTTTGTACAGACTGGTTTAACAACTTTGGATGAATATATTTTAGTTAAGCTGTTGTTTAATATTTGTTGTGCCACTGGATGTTATGTTATTTTAATTTCATCTGTTTTAACTCATGTTATCCAATATCTGTTCAAACAATAGTGTCTCCAGTATTTTAAAAAGTTTCTCATGGAAATATTTTTAATTTAAAATATAATAAGTCGTCAATAAAAACTATAATTACACGTTTTATAGATGATGATTTGTTTGTAGAATTTTTATTTCTATAAAATGTGTGTTCATTTTTTTAAAGTTATAAGAACAATAAAAGACTTCAAATCATTTGTTAAAATAATAGTTTTAATTGTTTAATTGGTATAAAAAGAATAATTTTTAAATTGATGGTATTTTTCCATCTAGATCATTCATCTGTACAGTGGCCATCAAAGACTTTTAGGGTTGTGTCTACTGTTTGTAATTATGAGTTTGAAAAGACTGATTTAGTTTAAATTTATAGTTACCTCGTTAGATATTGATTACAAGTTAAGTTTTACAAAGTCTGTTTTTAAATCTGGTTACATCATCCTTCAGTTGAAAATTGTAATGGATCACAGTTGTTGCTGTTGTCAAGTCATGAAATATTCTATACCTTGAATTTAGAATAGGTTTCAATACGTAATTTATTATTAGGACATTGAAACTAATGAAAATCTTGAAACTAATAATCTAAAACATAATACATTGTTGTACCATGGATGTTATGTTATTTTAATTTCATCTGTTTTATCTTCTGTTATCCAATATCTGTTCAAAAAATAGTGTCTCAAGTATTTTATAGTAGTTTTTTGATAGTTATTCCTTTAAATATTTGTTACAGTTAGTAAAGTTGACGTCATTTTTTTAAAATGTTTCTCATGGAAATATTTTTAATTTTAAATATAATAAGTCTTCAGTAAAAACTATAATTACACGTTTTATAGATGATCATATTTTTGTAGAATTTTTATTGTCATAAAATGTATGTTCATTTTTTTAAGTTATAGGAACAATAAAATACTTCAAATCATTTGTTAGAACAATAGTTTTAATTGTTTAATTAGTATAAACAAATAATGTTTAAATTTATGCTATCTTTCCATCTAGATTCTTCATCTGTACAGTTGGCATCAAAGACTTTTAGGGCTGTGTCGACTGTTTGTAATTATGAATTTGAAAAGACTTATTTAATTTAAATTTATAATTTCTTAGTTAGATACTGATTACAAGTTAAGTTTTACAAAGTCTGTTTTAAAACTCTGGTTACATCATCCTTCAGTTGAAAATTTTAATGGATTACAGTTGTTTCTGTTCACAAGTCATCAAATATTGTATAACTTGAACTTAGAATAGATTTCAGTACGTAATTTTTTATTAAGACATTCAAACTAATGAAAATATTCATACTAATAGTCTAAAACATAATACATTGTAAATAAAAACTATTTTCAACACATTTTAATAATAGTCATTGTTTTTAACTATTTTTATTCTTATAATTATGTTTTATGGTAATAGTCAATACGTAGCATTATTTAGTTGTTTATTAATAGTGAAAATGATTTCATCTACCCTAAATAGCTGTATTGTTTCGTAAATTTCTATTTACAAAACGTTCATCTGTACAGTGGCCATTATAGGGTTGTATTGTATTTCAATATCTGTTGACAATTCAATTTGTTGGATCAGTGGTCTCTTTATAACAGTTTATACTCAGGAACACTTATGTGTTATATATGTATCAAAGTAAATTGCACAGCGGAATAGTAAGTGTTCTAAGTTAAAGTATCATTTTTAACAGGAGTTATTACTCCCCCTTGACAATAGCAGTTAATGAGAATCAAAACAATTCAAAGTATAAAGCAGTAAATGCAAGTATTTAATGATTCTCATATGTGAAAATGGATTGTATATTATAAAAGCCTTTGAAGGATTCAGTTAATATCAAGTCTTAGATGATTGTCTAAAATAGTGGGATTACCCCTCTATTTATAGACGAAAGATTACATACAAACTAAGTTACCAAAAGCTTATAATAATGTAAGATAATACTACAACAGGCTGTAGTATCGAAACTTGAACAAAGACTCACTACTAGAAAAATACCCCTATCTTGACGCGCATTGTGTGTCATAAAAGGGTGTTTATGACACACAGCAAAGTGTCAAGGAAGAACATGTCATTAAATTTTTATGACATGCAAGCGCGTGTCATCTTTTAATGACACGCATTAATGACACTCTTTTATGACATGCTTTTTTGACACGCATTTATGAGACGCTTTCATGACACTCTTTAATGACATACATTCTTGACACACCTTTATGACACTCATTTTGCGTATCATGGATTTTTTTACCTAAAAAACAATTCTGCAATATAGCTAATATTCCTGAATCTATATTTAAATTTATAATTACCAATCAACAAATTTGATAATAAAACTGCATATATTATATATACCACCAAATCCATTACAATCATTTGTCGAATCCTATCACAAGTATCAAAGGTTACAAAAACATTGTGTCAATACATTACATTAGTCGATCTAGACCTAAACATACGGATCACTTGAAAATGAAGGTCGAGGCATAACTTGACGATTCTTCACAAATAAAATCAATAAAGGAAGACTTTCACCCTGCAAGCACCAAAACAACCCGTTAATAATAAACTGCAGCAGAATATCTTTGTTCCACCAAAAAGAATATGATTCTTATCCCGTTTTGAAGACAGGCGTTCTTCTGGACCTCTGCCCGTGATTGATACTTGTCAAACAACCATATGTTTATTTTATTTTATTTTTTTGAACGGCCAACAAAAATTTTATTAATCATCCAGCTAGCGGGATACTAGCAAAACACCCGATGTACAATGATATCAATACATGCTATCACCAAACAGTTACAATTCAATCCCCACTTTATGCTTGCCTAGTCGAAACTATGCCTACAAAACCAAATTGCACCACTGTATTCAATCATCACTTTAGTATGCAGCACCAACAAATCCTAAAAGCTAAAGGACACGCGTTTAACGACTCCCACATACCTTTAACCAAAAAACATAATGAGTGATATAGTTCACAAAAATCATCTTACTTGACTTCCTATTGCAAACTAATTTATCGTTCTTGCAAAACATTAAAAGTCCCTTAAGTTTCTACTAGATAACAGGATTTCAGGGAAAAAATAGGGATTTTGAGAGCTTACTCACTGGGGATAATAATTGTTGCCAATACTGTAGGTTCCCATGAAGCGACAACTCGGATTTTAGGATCTGAAGTGAACGCGCCTGGATTTTGCACTTCTACTTTACTAGAAAAACAAAAATTAATAAACTGATTTAATTTTTTTAATAAGCTGAAGCGATCTTTTAAAGATGAAAGGTCACTCACCTCCCATCTGAATACTCAAAGATATAGGGCACAGTTGGAACAGTAGAAATTATATGAGTTCCATGTTCCTGTTGTTTTCAAGAAAAGTATGCATAGTTAGACGTATAGAAGACAATATACTTACAAGCTACGACAAAAAAAAAGAACCAATAAATAAATACGATACTATATATGGCATAGTATACAGACTTGTAAAGTTATCTCCAAACAACAAATTAATTAAAAAGATTCGGAAGTTATCTCCAATACTATTCATTGCGGTTTGTGGCCAAGCACTCTCATACTATAAGAGGCTTAGCAGGGGAGGAATGCCATCATTGAGGAAATTTCAACTCATTTAATTATCAGTACATCCCAACAAATAATACAATAAAATTTCAAACAAACTGATCAGTAATTAATGATTTTATTAGCTAAAAACCCAAGAAAAGAACACCTGCTCAAGGCGCTGATGGAAAACATCCATGTGCAGTAATCCTAACAAGCCACACCTGTAAGATAAAACCATGTATATTAGCAAATAAAATCAAGTAGTGTTGCAGCTGAATAATTAAAAGGATAAAAGAAGCGGAATTTACAGCTGATCCGCTCCGCCACAATGCACCTTCGCGCCCGATCCAACACGAACAAGGCCGGAAACTCGTCTTTCAACGGCAACTCCGACAGCCAAGGATCTAGCGAGAACCGGATATCTTCCACATTCCCAATTTTCCCTTTGATGAACCTGCACAACGGAATACCCGAAACCAAAGTCCCGGCCAGGATCTGCACAACGGAATACCCGAAACCTTGTTGAAATCAGCTCTTGCTTCATCAAAATCACCAACCTCCATGTAAGCCATTCCTCTTTGATACAATGCTTTAACATGAACAGGGTTAGCATCTAATACCTGCACAAAGGTAAAACAATTGTTCAGACCCCATCAATTAAGTTGTTAATATAACAATAACACTAACAGTAACAGTAACAGTAACAATAACAATAACAATAATAATAATAACAATAATAATAATAAAATCATAGCATCAGTTTTAAAGACAGTCGAGTAGCAAAAGACAAGGATTTTGTAAATCTTGAAAAGACATTAATAATAATAGACAAGATTCAAAGATGAACAAGTGATGATGAAAATAATAACAAGATATACGATTGATCTTACCGATATCGCAAATGAAGAAAGAGTAAACAAATTGAGGAGTGAGGACTGATTTTTATAGCCAAAATAATAAAAAGAAAAAGATGGATATGATAGGAAAGCTTACCGGAGAAGAATGGAGAAGGCGATGGTGACTAGACACGTCGGAACCCTAACTGCCTTTTTATCGCCACCATGACTAGACTTGTCGGAAACCTAGCTCCTTACCAATCGCATCGTCGTCTCCTCGTTCTCCAGCCTCCATGACTCCTGATGTTATTCGCCGGCCTCCATCAATCTTTTGTTTCTAAAATCCCTCTCTCTCGTTCACTGATATGGAGAGAGTGAAAAATATGGGAGGGAGATTAGAATTTTTATGGGAAGAGGGAATAAATTATAGGGGAGGGAGATTAGAATTTTTTGAAAAATATATTATGACATGAAAAAGATGACACGCGCTATATTAAAGTGTCATCTTTTCTATTTGTTGACAATAAATTCTTGACACACAAAAAGTAAGTGTCATTAATTGATCAGATTTTACAAATCATGACATTTTTTTTATGACACACGTTTTGCGTGTCATAAATGAGTGTGTGTCACAAAATGTGTGTCAAGATAGGCTTTTTTTCTAGTAGTGACTTTATGTAAACTAATATAATACTAAACTGCTGAGATTAATGGCGGTTAGAAGCTTCTTAATGAAAGTGCTGATGAGTGACAAACTTCTGATGAGTGATCTTCAAGAGTTTGTCTTCAGCAGTTTGTTCTTCAGATATTTTGTCTGGTTTATCTTTAGAACTTCTGATCCTTTTACTCTTCAGAACTTTAGACATCTTTCACTTCAGCAGTTTCACAAAATGGCAAGAGGATATAAGACTAAGGTTTATATTGGACTTTTGTATGTAATATAATTAGTTTTAAAAGGCTCAAAATATGATCATTATTTAAAATTAGACTCATTTTATGCTTATGTATGTGTCTTAATTTTATTTATAAAAATGATTGTAATTGGGACAATAATGGTCTAATATGTTTAGTTAGTTTAAATTTTAGTTAAAACCTGGATTGATTAATTAACCGACACCGAACCATACCGAGCCTCATAACCGATTAACCAAAACCAAAGTTCGGTTATGGTTATGGTTAAGAAAAACTTATAACCGAAACTAAGGGTTATGGTTATGATTATGGTTATGGTAATAACCGAACAGAGCCGTGATTTGCACACCCCCTAGTCTGAACATCAAGCTTAACCTTTTATTTGGTTCTTATTTTGTCTTGATCTTGGACTCTTTGTTGGTTCTTGCTAATGGGTTTGTTTTTGGATTGAGCTCTTGCATTTGGGCCTATGCTTGATAAAGGCCTATAAAGATCTCAACCCAAGAGCTCCTCATCAATGTCTCCTCTCTGGCATTTCCTTTTTTATTGCGCTGATAATTCATGTTGTTGCCTCCTTTAAGATCAAGAATCATTCGAACTCTGATTTGAAAATATGATCTTCTGTCTTGTTCATATTATTTAATTAATAGTTCTAGTTCAATTGTTATTCGTTCACAATCCCTATTTACGATTTGTCATAGATTGAACTAATTACCATTTCTTTTTAAGAAGCTTTTTATAGCATTAAAGGTTTGATTGCATAACTATGTACTTGTAGGACTAAATTCCGTTCATTAGTTATCTAAACACTTCACTTAACTCTGCATCACTAATTCCTATATATGAATTCTACATACTTTTCCTTTTTACATCCCAACCTTATAAAATAACCTTGCAGACAATATTCATGTCATGTAAGAGGCAACAAGTTCATCAAAATAACCTTGATCAGTGTTTGTTAATAAATTCCAGTCAACTTATTTTACATTTCTCTATCCCAACCTTATAAAAATATTCATCGTAACACCACAACTGACGGTGAATATATTGGGATACCGACGTATTGACATTGATCATAAGCACATGATACTATTAAGTTTGAATAATATTAAGAGAGAACTACACGGATAGTCCCTGTGGTTTATACGTTGTAACATGTTAAGGTACTAACTTTTTTTTAACTCCTTAAGGTCCTATGGTTTACATTTGGTAACATGTTGAGGTATTAACATTAACTGCCGTTAAAAACTAACGGATTCCGTTAAAAAGATAAAGTTGAGTGACTAAATTTGCCAAATTGTGAAAGTTTTAAAAATTATTTCTTCCCCACCCACACCCCTCACCATTTATAAAAACACCACAGCCACATTTCTTTTATAAATCCCTCCTTCTAACTCACATAATACACACACAAACACAAACACCTTCGTAAGTTATCTCATCTCACAAATACATCTACACACGTGATTACTGGAAATCAGATAAAGAGAGAAAGAACCGATGGAAAGAGAGAGAGAGAGAGAGAGAGAGAGGGGAGCTCGAAGAGAGAGGGTAACCAGAGAAGATAAAGCGGAGGACGACGGTTGGTTGTTCGATGTTGTAGATTAGTGATGGTGATGGTTGTAACATTTTCTATTCTAGAATAAACAATATTCATTTTAAAGTAATAAGGATAATATTGTGTATGGATAAACACATCTGTGAGTTCTATTGTAATCTTCAGTTAATTTTCTGATAATCTTATCAACATATGTTATTGTGGACATAGTTACATTTTTGGTCAATATACCGTGTCATGTGTGGACTTTTGTTTGTATGATAATATCAATATCATGTTTGTAATTTTGTATTGTGTTGCTCTTGAAGAAATAAATTATCATACTTCTGCAGTTTGATTTTAATTTCTATAACTGCTCTGCAGATATCTGAAATAAAGTTAGCTGATATTCCAGATGTGGATCTTTCTACTGTTGGAGTTTCAAAATATGGCAAGAAATTTAGTGTGGAAATAGTTGACCCAGTCTCTGATTATTTGGATCTAATGGAGGTTAATAAAAATGCATCTATCATAAATACATTATTATCCATTTAATTTGACATGGTTTCTTTGTGCCTTTCTGCAGGAGGTCTTTGATTTTTCTCTAATCAAAAGTCTTGTTTCTCGGCCAGACTTCAGGTGTAAACAATGTTATCCTCTGGCATCTTAAAAGATTTTTAACCCATCTATATATTTTTCGTCTGATGTTTATTTATTTTGTCAGGCTCACATTTGATGCAATGCATGCGGTTACAGGTGCTTATGCAAATCCAATCAGTTCAGACTTGATAAACGGCATTACTTTTCCATCCTGTGCCAATCAGTTCATTCGTATGCAATTAATACATTAGTTATTAATTAGAATTCAAAGTAATACTTGAATGTACTTCAAATCATACCACGTAGTCCTTTAATCAAGGAGCGATTTGACATTGTGGGGAAGAAAATTTTTTTAAAACTTTCACAATTTGGCAAATTTAGTCCCTCAGCCTTAACTTTTTAACGGAATCTGTTAGTTTTTAACGGCAGTTAATGTTAATACCTCAACATGTTACCAAATGTAAACCATAGGACCTTAAGGAGTTAAAAAAAAAAGTTAGTACCTTAACATGTTACAACGTATAAACCACAAGGACTATCCGTGTAGTTCTCTCTAATATTAAATACAGAAATTGAATGTCATACTAGTACTGAAAAATGAAAATACAAATTGTCACAATTAGTAATAACATGAAATAAAATTGATTAAATTTATTCTAGGTCCAAAAGTCTTATGTGAAGCATTATGCAACACCTAAAACATGTACGAAATAATTTTATCAACACAAAAATTTGGTGAGTATACTTAGGTATTTGTATATACGTAGTTTAAATTTGGAATGATCCAATTCACGTAACCAAGTATAGGACTAGCAATTATGTAAACACGTAATCCTTCAAAGGGCAAAACCAAACCTAAATAAAAGAAAATGAACACACCTAACATAAGTAGGTGAGGAATATTGAATAATAATGACCAAGTGCTTCCCCTCGAAAGGGTGAATTAAACAAACCAGGTTGTCAGTCCAATAGCGTTATCCATTGTTAAAATCAGCTTGTATAGAGTTAAGGAGTTTGCTAAGAACAACTGTAAACTACGGTTTTAATGTCTTATAATGCAAGAATGTATCAAGGCCAGTATATAAATTGTAATTGAAAATGTGCATTTATATGTGTATGTGTATTTGAGTAAGCTTAGATCTACGTATTCAGTGTTGGAGGCTGAATTAACATCTTTCACGTTAGGGCCGGCTCTAGCACGAAGCAAGTAAGGTTTAGGCTTCCAATTTTAGGCCCCAAGAAATATTGAGTCGGCCCCGTTCCACGTATACTCGAAGGAACCCTGATCTTGTTGCGAAACAAAACTCGGCTTCCAATGCTTAGCGATATTTTGAAAAATTTGCCATCTACATAATAATTGAACACCATCTAAGAAAACTCGTTGGCTAGCATTAATCGACGCAAGGTCTCTATATGCTAATATGACAAGTGGTTGCATACTTTGTTATGTATCACTTTTATCTTATATAATGCCCATGTAAAATTGTCTTCCATTTGTTCGACAAAACCATACTTTATACTGAACATCATACATAAACTTTTTATTTCCATATTTGAATCATTATAAGCCAATTTTATAGCTAGCGATCGCTATAAAATAAAACAATAACACAATAAAAATATTTAGTAAAAGCACAAAGCTGCTTTCAAATCAAACACGGATAGCATGCATTTGACTGAACCCTTATGCAACACTGATGTAGCCGGTTTCTTTGTCCTTGTACATTGCGATAGTCTCCGACGTGTAAAATGAAGAAAGAGTTTCATACGCCTTTGTTCCAGTAAGAACATTAATCCTCTCTGTTGGATGAAATGCATCCCAGAAATAATAGTTTTGCCTATTGCTACAGGGAACTTGATTTGGAGCGCATTGTCCTTTGCCGCTCGTGCTTGAAACCGCGCAACATGGTGTATCAGTGACATTTAAATCTGTATACATAGACAATGGCACCTTGATTTCAAAACAAGTAGTATGTTGAAAAGTCCTTAATACACTTTTATATAGTGTATACGAGCTATAAAAAGTAGTGGGAGAGTGATATTGGGCACATTATGTAACCATCTTATGTATCACATTCAAAACACTATGAACACTTGCATTTTATTGTTCTTATATATTTCACTTTATATTATAATTTTTAAAACGAACTCCCTTCTTTACACACATTTGTTAACAGCTTGTTAAATAAGTTATAAATTTTCGTCCAAAGATCAAAGAGTAACGAAAGTGAAAACTTACCACTAGGATACTCAAAGGAACCGTCGAGTAAGATGAACTTCGCATCAACGAGTTTATTGTTTAGATCATTTAGTGTTGTATTAAGACGCGAGTTAAATAACATGACCGCGCTATTAACCTCATCCACACAGGAGTTCACGCCAAACTCAGTCATGATCCCTGGTGTACAACCCGAATAACCAGCTGCAAAGATCCCAAACATTCTGGCTCCGCTTTTATACAAATCCTGCGGATCGATAGAGCTTTTTTTCGTTATTTCATGTAAAACAACTTCCAATGTTTATGCCTATGTTTTAAAGACGAACCTGAAGCTGTCTAGAATATTGCTCGATAAGAGCTTCCGCATATTGTTCGGGTGTATATACACTACTCGTTTTATAGTATTTAGGAAGGAAGTAGTTGTTAATATAGTCGTTGTTACCCATTCCGACAGTGTATATACACTTTTTAAGGTAGTCTTTGGTTTTAATAATACTTCCCCTTCCAATCAAGTAGGTGAGCCGTAAAATCGTGATCCAGTGGTTTTTTATTTGCTTATCCAAGCTTATTCGAGCACCCTGCAAACAATCAACTATTACTAATGATGAGTATGATCACATAAGCAAATAATAGGCAAATGGTTATCCAAGCTTAATCTCATTCTTAAAACATTTGATGTATGATGTTTTTTTTATAATATGTAGTAAGATTAATTTAAGGTGTCTTTTAATGGGTTAGAATCAAATATACAGTGAAAAAAAATAGGATGTCGTAGGAAGGTAACAAATAGAGTCCAATTGTACTCATAGAAATAGCGTTGGAGGCTTCATATCAAACCCTACGATCTTAGTTTTTAAGTTTTTGATTTTGTGGATTGTTAGCTTGTTTTTAAAATTTGTGTAATTGTGTTATATCATTGTGTCTCTTATGTTGCATTGTGTGTTTTCTTTCTTTTTATATCATTTTTATAATTCATTTTGTCTTTTTTCTTTGGCATTAATATTTATTGTCATTGTGTTATAATTATTGACTAATTGTGTTATATTTCGTGATTCATTGTATTTTTAATATCTTTTTCAGCCTTCTTATTTTTTGTATATCGTGTAGGATAACTTGACTCCTTTTAATATCACCTATTTATTTTTTCTGTTTTCATTTTTGTTATTTATTTATGTAACAGGGAATCTATTCATTAAATTATTATCTATATCCTAATTTGCTTCTTACAAAAAAAATATCCTAATTTGCAATGTCGACGGCTTTTTACGCCACCGACCCTTCAACTTTTGAACTTTAGAGATTTTGGTCCCGATTTTTGCTTTTCAATCTGTCTCTCACTCTCTTTGCGTTTTTAGCTTATGGCAAAGTTTTTACATTTGCATACACATAGCCTTTTTACACTAGGTTTTTTAGGGTTTTACGACCCTCTACGGCTCGTAGAGGCCTCTACGGGCTGTAGAGGTGGGTGTCCACTGCAATGATTGACACAGGCCTCTACAGCTCGTAGAGGCCGGTGCAAATAAGTTTTGAGGTGGTGCAAATAGGGTGGGCTATCTTTATCTTTGATAGCATTCTCTCTCTCTCTCAAGCATTTGCCGGTTGATTAACCATGCAACCTTCATGGCAAACAGCAGACCTTACGGCTGGAACCTTCGACTTAACCAGAGACGCGGCTCTGTATCTTGGGAACTACACCACCGATGCTCCATTGCCTCATCTCATGGTCAACGATGGAGCTCTAGACCCAGATCTGTTGAGTTAGCCGTTTCCCAACGGCCGTATATAGGTCAACTCCGGTGATGATAGTGGTGGTCAATGGAGACTGGGGTGGTGTGCGTCGGATGGGGGGGAGAGAGAAAATGGAGAATTAGAGATGATGATCACAGATTTGAACGACATCCATGACGATAGATCCGAAGAAAATTAAGTATGCAAAATGGTGCGGCTACGAAGGGCATTATGTTAACATCTCCTATACGCTTTTTTTTCTTTGGGGTAACTTTGTTAAATAGTAACCAAGTTTTAAGATTGTTTTAATTAGGTCACTCATAAATTTTTTTTGTTCTAATCAGGTCACTCAAGTTACCTTTTATGTTCTAATCCTAGATATTTTACCTAGATAGAAGGTCATCATCCTATATGACATTTATTTTGGTTTTTCTTTTTATAAATACGTTGACATGACTTATAAATATTAAATTCAAACATGGAATTAAAAAAACAATTGCAAAATATATTTTTTAAAATTGACAATACTTTTAGAAAAAACTTCGATTTTTTTTTTTAAATATGAGAAAGTTTTCAAACGGAAAAAGAAAAACATTAAACTTGTGCAAAATTTTGTATATCTTTTTGACATCTGTACGACTGAATATTTTATCATTATGGAATTATTGCTTTATGATTATGTTTGTTTCTGTATTTGAAGATTTTTTTAATTTGAAGACTAACGAATATATGTGGGCGACAGTGGGTGGTGTATTGGGGTCGTGTAGAGATGGTGGGTGGCGTCTTGAGTTGGTGTTGCGACGGTGGGCGGTGTCTTGGGGTGGTGTTGCTATAATGGGTTGTGGTGTATTGGGGTGACGGTGCGACGGGTGGTTCTACGTGGGTTGTTAGTGATGCGGTTGGTTGTGCTGATGTGGGTGATGCTACGGTGACGCGGTTGGTTGTGCTGATGGAATATGAATCAACAACACAGGTTGTTAGAATGTTTAATTTGCTTTGTTTTGTTTCTTTTATTAATTAATCTGGTTGGTTATTATATTTCTTATTAAATATGTGAACATGTTATAAAAAAAACTAAATAAATGTCTCACATGTGATAGTTTACCTGCTATTCAGGTAAAATATATAGGATTAGAACATAAAATAAACTTAGATGAGTTAATTAGAACACAAAAATTTTTAAGTGACTTAATTGAAACACTTTTAAAACTTAGTTATCATTCTATGAAATATTCCCTTTTTCTTTTATCTCTAGCATATACTCCCTCCGTCCCACTTTAAATGTCCTCATTTCCTTTTTTGTTTGTCCCACTTTAAATGTCCCTTTCCAAAAATGGAAATGTAATTTCCAGTTTTGCCCATAAAAGACAAAACACAATCACCACTTTTGAGGATATTATTGTCATTTTACCACATACAAACAAAAAATTTCTTAAAATGTGTGTTTTTGAAAGTGGGACATTTAAAGTGGGACGGAGGGAGTATATATAAAGAACGTGACTACAACTTTTCTGAAATTTGTCACTTGAAGTAATATTTGGGTAATATATGAAAAGGAATATGTTGATTTGACATTTACCATCTCAATCCAACGGTTCATACTTGATTAAATCTTGGGGATTCCAAAACATAAATTGTCTTTATTCTGTTAAAGTATATATATTAAGTAAAACACTATAACGTTATGACTTCTTAACCCAAACGCTTTATACATTATAAATTGGGTTTTACACTTTGTGTTTTACTGCATGTTTCTTTGTGTCACGTCGTCGCAATGCGCGACAGGCAAACAACTAGTTTAGACCAATACACCAATGTAGTTTCGAACCACGGTTACCACTGGGCCACAGCCATGTAGCATCAAAAAGTATGACTTGATCGTTGATAACGTAATAAATTGGCCATGTGGTATTAGTGGATGGTAAGTCACACACGTGTTTTCCCAAATCTATAAACAACGTGCCTATTACAAAGAAAATGTTTGCTGTTTTAATGTTGGGTTATTCTATTTTCATCCTAACTATTTTCTAATTACACCAGGAAATTATGGTTGACTAGTTTGGGTCACCAAAATTAATTCTATTCCTACCATTAATGATGTTTCAAAAAAGAACTTAAGGAAACATTAATTACTTTAACCAGACATTTACACTATATGAAAAAGAATTATTTTCATATATTTTATTTATTTTTTCCTTATATGTGAATTATTTTCATATACTTTATTTTATTTTATTTTTTTGGTAACAATACAATAAACCAAGTCCGATATATATACACACACGTCAGCACGTGTATAATACGTAACAGATCTAAAGTAAAAACTACCAGTACAACCACATGCATAAAAGTAACAAAGAGAATGAATTAGACCGGGGCGTTGTGATTTTACATGGAATGAGCTTTAAAGCGTCACGTCACTATCACGTAGATAACTAAGTTTTAGTTATAACGTTGTGGTTTGCAATGAAATAAAAAAAAAAAAGACAAAAAAGTTGATTGGTTACTTTTGGGGGGCCAACACAAAAGAATTCCGTTGTGTATTGGCGATTCATCGGTTGGCACCCCCGGGGAAGTAGGCAGTATGAAGCTTATGTGGCAAGGGGCGGGCGATATACCACATCCCCGGTCTTATGCGATAATGATTACAAACTGTTTTACTTATTCCAGTTAACAAATTAACATCTAAAGTTTCATGACATTTGACCAAGTTTTAAACAAGTTATTTATGAATTATAGATACAGATTAAAAAAAAAGTGTATTATATGTTAGTTTATACATTACCGACGCATACCCATCAAGGTTTATTCGCCAACTATACGCGTGATCAGTATTTAACATGATCAACCTTAAAGTCGTGAACATGTAACATACTATAAATTCATGAAACATATCATCATATTATAAAAAAAAAAGAGTTTATGACATATGATAAGTAAAAAATTAAGGTAACTAGTGGGTTCTGTAGAGGCGCGTTGCGCCTTGTGATTTGCTCGTCGTAAACTGCAAACACATTCCACACATATATCGGTGATGATAAGAAATAAACTAAAGCCAAGAATCACAAAATAATTTTCGTTTAAAACAAATCTATACCATTGCATCCAAGATCTTTTGTGTTAAACCGCGATATATGTAATGGCAGTAGACCAACCGACAGCCATACTGAAGTCGTGATATGGTATCGACACTCGTATTACATCGTGAATACTTTTATTTGTGCTTTTCAAACTAAAAGACTTAAATCTATAATGAAATATGCCAGATACATTTTTTATATGAAAAACAAATTAACAACATGTTTAAATAAAATAGCAGCTGCGCCTGCGTTTAACGACGTCGGGAATAAAACATTCCTGGTCATCATATGATGGTTATAGGCCGGTTGATAAATGGTGTGGGTTTCGGATGCTTGAAGGTCAATCTATGGGAAGCTTTTTCTACTTTACTGCACCAAACAGTATCACCTTGCTAATTAACAATAAAAAAGAGTGCGTTGCGCGACATGTTAACTATTTTCACACTTCCGGTTATACATAGTTTTGCAAAATTCTATTTATTATACCAGCCATTGGTTTACATATATTGTTACCGAAGCGATTACATGACTACATTTAGTACAAAAGACAGTAGTGGAAATTTGGCAAATGTGTTGTTATCCTTCGCCTCATAGTTGCTACTTCCTACGCTGCTTTGGCGTTGGGCGATTGGAATATGTTTTTCCGTAGCCATAAAATGTTTTTCAATAACATCCAAGTTTACATAAGAATCTTGGTTGTCGTTGTTATTCATAAAGGGTATATCTCTCATTTGCAAGAGAGCATGGGATGAATGCCTCAAACCCACTGATGAGTGGTGACAACCATCACTTAAGTTCCCTTTATATTTCTTAAATGATTTTAATCATTATAGGCACCACAAATATAAACATTTTGTGGGCCATTATTTTCACAATAGAAAGTAGTTAGGGGCAGACTTATGTCAAAAGTTTTTTTTTTTTGGAAGGTGACTTTCTATGTTATGTACTGGACCGAATTGGTCACCAGGCGTCGTCAAAGACGCTTACCTGTCAGATCCGCATCCTCAGCGCGATGTTCTATCGGGCCCCGGCCGCCGCGTTGTCTGACTTCCACCCGGAAACCATACTACCCCCCCACACGATATATCGCTGGGGTAAATAGCTGGAATAAAACCGGGTTGTCTTCCGAATCGAACCATGCCTCGGTAGGTTCTCTTCATCATCAGGACGTCCATCACATGCCTCCCGTGGGAATCGAACCCGGCTCCCCCGAAAGAAAACCGG
Organism: Ambrosia artemisiifolia; assembly: GCA_032199755.1. NCBI lineage: Eukaryota > Viridiplantae > Streptophyta > Magnoliopsida > Asterales > Asteraceae > Ambrosia > Ambrosia artemisiifolia. The sequence continues at coordinate 5,574,599 of CM063520.1, read as the reverse complement.
GCCGTTAACCACTGGGGTGCATGATCAGGATATGTCAAAAGTTTGTGACATTGCGATATTAGTCTCCTTGAATTCGGAGACACCAAAAAATCATATTTCATATTAATTCTATATTAATTTAAGTTGGGAGGTTTTACGGATATTTGCACATGTACCATATTAACAAAACCTAACATATAAAACATTTTACATCACCTGATATTCAAAACTATAACAAACTCACATTACTATATATGGAAAGAATTAACCATATGACAAAAAATATTACGTATAGACCAAATAATTTTATTTATTGACCACCTTGCATTCCTTCCAGACCTCCATAATAAATATAATCCCCCCAAACATTTTTATCCCTGCTTTTTATAAAAGATGGTGGAACACATAAAAGTAGGTGCAATAATCAATGATGGTGTAATGTAATTACAAAAATAACCTCTTAGTAAGGAGAAATAACATAGATAGACATACACTATTTAAAAAAACGGTGCTTAGGACACTCGAACCCAAGTCGCCGCAATAACAACACAGTAATCAAACCAACCAAACTGAGAAGCTTTTAGTAACAAAGCCAGAATATAAAACTCAAATACCGTAAAAATATTAATAGGAGAACTATTCATCAACATCCTAAAATTAATATATAGGATAATTTGAAAATTAATAATGAGTTTGTACAAACAAATATAACATTACTAACGAGTCAAGGTAGCAAGAAAGAAAACGTACCAAATGTTCTGCAGTTTCGTCTAGAATTCCAGCTGACCCAGACGCATAATTTACCCCGGTTACGATTTCCATGCCTTTCGCACTTGCGAAAGGCGGGATGAACTTATTGAACCCAAGCAGCTGAGCTGTTTATTAAACAACGTACATAAAATAATATTGAAAAAAAAAAAGTTAACATACTTGTGTACATGTGACTTTATATACATGGAAGGAGAGGTATACCAATAACGTCAGCCGTGTTTCGGCCATTGGAAAAGCGGCCGGTGGGGCCATCTGGGAAGTCGATCCCATACGGTGGAAAGTTAACTTTTGCTTGAGTATGAAGTTGGTTGTTGTTGCCGTTGTCCATCAAAGAATCGCCAAATATGAAGTAACAAGGGGCTTGTGGGTCGCAATTCGCAAGTAGTGATGTTGCGAGCATCAAAAACACCAAGATCTGAGTGGTGGTCAGCATCTCCACAGTCAAGTGTGGGTTCTCGATGGTGGTCCAAGTTGGATATGGCTCCAAGAGTGGGGGTATATGTAGATACTACGTCACCTAACTTATTAATGTGCAATTATGAATGGGTGACTTAGATACATGCAATATTGTTGTCCATAATATCTAATTGATGTTATAGTTAAACCATATAAAACTTTGTATTTGTATATTTTATTAAATGCAATTCAAAATATAACCATTGTATTATTTTAATCTCCTTGTTCTACATAGTAGTATACACATAACAAGTCTAAGTCTCATAATTTAATTAATCATAATATGCTAAACCCGCAACCCCCAACTCGAACATTAAACCTAATACATGTAACTCGTACTCATGTCAAAATTAAATATATTTGGCTCCATCTATTAACACTCCTTTGATTCTATTTTCACCCCCAGAGCGCCTCGCTATGGCTATAGCAAGGCTCTTTGGTCACATCGTACGATGTCAGTATGAGGTTGCAGAAAAAAGCTGAAAAATTAAACCCAAAGCGCCTCGCTATGGCCATAGCGAGACGTTTTGGATGAGACGGTTTGTTTTGGGTTTTTTTTGGTGTTTTAAAGTGTTTTTTTTAATTTAATTATTGTAAAAACAATTTAAAAAATTAAAAACAAAGTAATAACCCTATTAAACTATCATTAATAACCCTAAAAAAGTGTTTTTTTATGTTTTATTTAAAAAAAATTAATAATAACCCTAATCAAACTACCATTAACCAAATCGAAAATAATACCTTTCTAGCTAGATTCTACCCTAAATGAAAATTCAATACTTCCGTGAAAGATACAACATTCATCATCGTTATCCTTTGATCGGATGTGTCTTATGAAAACCACCAACTTGCACCGGCTTGAAATATGAGTTTTATTAGCTTAAATCTCTCTGATCCATAGTATCCACTAACCTTAGCGACAACGAGATCCATAATTCGAACAAGGAGCGAAACGTTCTTCCATTAATGTTTTCATAAAAATGGAACAAGCAACCCCCTACCTAGTTTAATTAATCATAATATGCTAAATCTGTAACCCTCTACTCGAACATTAAACCTAATACATGTAACTCGTAATCCTGTCAAAATTAAATATATTTGGCTCCAGCTATCCCTGGATTCTATTTTCAACCCCCCCCCCCCCCCTTCAAGCGCCACGCTATGGTTATAGCGAGGCGCTTTGGTCACATCGTACGATGTCAGTATGAGGTTGCAGAAAAAAGCTAAAAAATTAAACCCACAGCGCCTCGCTATAGCCATAGCGAGACGCTTTGAATCAGGCGGTTTGTTTTGGGTTAAAGTGTTTTTTTAATATAATTATTGTAAAAAAAATTTAAAACAAAGTAATAATCCTTATTAAACTATCATTAATAACCCTAAAAAAGTGTTTTTTTATGTTTTATTTAAAAAAAATTAACAATAACCCAAATCAAACTATCATTAACCAAAACGAAAATAATACCTTTCTAGATTCTACCCTAAATGAAAATTCAGTACTTTCGTGAAAGATACAACATTCATCTTCGTTATCCTTTGATCGGATGTGTCTTATGAAAACCACCAAATTGCACCGGCTTGAGATATGAGTTTTATTAGCTTAAATCTCTCTGATCCATAGTATCCACTAACCTTAGCGACAACGAGATCCATAATTCGAACAAGGAGCAAAACGTTCTTCCGTTAATGTTTTCATAAAAATGGAACTAGCAACCCCCTACCTACTATCACGACCGCTAAAGCTGTTGAACACCACATTCATATTTGTTTCTGGATAAAACTGGATCTGTTATCTCTGTTGTTCAGTACTTCCGGGAAAGATACAACATTCATCTATGTTATCCTTTGCTTTTTGTAATATGTTTCGAGAGATTACTCCTCTTCATCCAAATGATCGTTCATCTTCTATAATGATCAGGAACATTCCAAATAACTGTTCAGTTATGGATCATTTGATTAGAAAATATATTTTCAAACAATTCCTAACAACTGTTCAGTTATGGATCTTTTATTTAATTGTTATAATATTTTTATTTTTTTTTAACAAAACAATGTAATAACCTAATCAAACTATCATTAACCAAAATGAAATTAATGAAGACCTTGATCTGCAGTAAATTAATGAAAACCTTGATCTGCAATATTTGAAAATTATCATTTCTTGACATGCTTGGTAACAAAGAGGAACACTTTCTTCTTTTGTTCTACAATATTTGTTAGTTGTTAATATTGTTCAAGATTTTTCTATTTTTAGAAAGGTTTGAGAGAGAAGGTGTCTGTTCTCGAATCTCAGTTAGTCTGAAATGTTACTAAAATGTGAAGAACTTAATCTTCGAATGTGGTATGCGCGTTAAATTTCATTAAATAAGTGAAAAAAGGCGAATTGGTCAAACTTTGTAGAGGCCTATGTTCTATAGGAGGTGAGTTGGCAATCACTCCTGTTGCAACATTCGTCTCCCGGCTATATCACTCCTGTTGAGAGATCGCAAGGCTGCTTCTGCAGCTCTAACGTCATAATTGGTTTGTACGGATTGATGATAGTCGTTTTCGGCATTGTAAACTGATCGTTGCCATTCCTCATTGCTTATCGCCATCATTCCTCCATCACTATTCAAACACATTATAAAAACACCCACCCCCCCCCCCCCACACACAATTTTATTATGACTCTATACCAATGGAACCACCACCACCATCACAACAACCAACACATTATCGTCCCATACCAATAGAACCACCACCCCAACCACCACAACCACAATCACAACCACAAAAACAACATAAAAAACAACAGTATCATCCGCGCAGAGTTTGTTGTACTGGTTGCGGAAAGAAATCAAAAGTCGGACCGGCGCTAACAAACAGATGTCCTAAATGTCACTTGACGCAGGATGTGGCACGACCACCGCCACGTGTCAACCACAACTACAAATGTTAACAACTTTGTAAAACTTAACCCTAAGAACATTCATTGCACAATTTTCATCTTATAAAAGAACATAAACACAATCATGCGACCAATGATCAGAGCTTTAAGTTGTAATAAACAAGATATGTTGGGACAAAGAGGATTGAAGAAACCACTTTTGATAACCTTAGTCCAAATCATATTATGCCTAAGTATAGAAGAAACTGCTGAAGAAGAATAACACAAGTGCTGAAGAGCAGAAGAGCAAAGTACTGAAGAAGAACTGATCAGTAGTTCTGAGGTCTAACCAGACACTTCACTTCAGAACTACTGAAGACAAAACTACTCTTCAGTAGTTTGTATTTTCATCGGTAGTTTGCTGATCTTATCTTCAGAACCGACTCAGATCAGTAGTTTAGTATTATAATGTTTTGTTAAAGTCTTGGATCAAGTTTCAATGCCTGTTGTAAGCATTATCCTTAGTATAATATCTTAGCTAAATATCTTAGATTACTTCGAACAACAGTCTTGTAACTTCGTCTATAAATAGATGAGTTTATTCATCTATTTTATACGTGTGATTTACTTTGATTTTAATTGAAAATCCTTCGAAGCTTTTAAACTTATTATCCACTTCACATCTGAGAATCATAACTTGTATTTATTGCTTTATACTTTCAATTGCTTATTGATTCTCATTAACTGCTCAGTAAAGGGGTAGTAATAACTCCTGTTAAAAGTGATAATTTAACCTTAGAACATTTACTATTCCATTGTGCAATAACTTTGATATAAACTGCAAACACATAAGTGTTCTGAACTGCTTAAAAGAAGCCACTGATCCAACAATTGGTATCAGAGCTCTGGTTTATCTGATCTAATATCAATCTAACAAATTGAGAATCAGACACAGGCTCTTATTGATATCCAATAAAGGATTAAAAATGTTCACTTTTTCATCCATCACTTTAAAGAAGTATTGACAAATCCAAACTTCTTAAAAATGGACCCTTATAATACTGGATCTGCCAATAAACCTCCTATGCTGGTCAGAAATGAATATAACATCTGGCAAAGAAGGTTGGCACATACTATTTCTCAGACCAACACTGGTTGTTGGAGGTCTGTAATATTTGGACCTCACAAACCAGTTGTTACTAATCCAGAAGGTAAAACTGAGAGACCAAAAGACCCAAAAGACTACACTGAAGAAGATTTCCAAAAATTTGAGCTAGATGCAAAAGCTTTTTCTATGTTGGCTATGGCTCTCCCAAACGAAATTTATGTTGGACTTTTACATTGTGAAAGTGCCAAAGAGCTGTGGGATTGCCTAAAAGAACAGTTTGCAGGAACTGAAGAGGTGATAGCCAAAACTAGAGAAATCCTAGCCCAACAATATGAAACTTTTACTCACATAGATGGTGAAACTTTAACATAACAGTTTGAAAGATTTTCTTCACTCATCTCTGAGTTAAAACTTAACAATCAGACCTATTTAAATGCATCTATGTTACATAGATTTTTAAGGTCTTTGCCTTCAAAATGGGAAACTTATTCAATAGTCCTCAGATCAAGTACAGATTTTAACACCCTGAACCTAACTAGGTTACATGGAAAATTACTAAATTTTGAAAGAGAAATCAATCAAAAGAAAAAGTTACAAGAATCTGGTAAAACTGCTGATGACTATACTCCAGGTAGCACATCCTTATTAGAACATGACTCACCATCCTGTTCTAATAATTTTGGATCTTTTGATCACATTGACATAACTGCTGGGATCTCATCAGATGGATATTTCCCAGCTTATGACATTGAAGACCTGAGTCAAACTGCTGATAATATGTGTTTTATCATGGATGACTTAAAATATTTTAGCAGTGATGACTTAGAAGAAATGGATATTTTACACCAACTGGCCTTGTTAAGCATTAAAACTAACAAATTTTACAAAAGGTCAGGAAGGAAATTTCCAGGATTAAACAACTCAACAAAAGTTGGTTTTGACAAATCTAAACTGAGATGTCATAAGTGTCAAAAGTTGGGACACTTTGCTAGAGAGTGTAGAAGCTCTAGCTACAACCAACCCATGTCTGGAAATCAATTTAACCCCACTTATAATAGGAATAATGGAACTCAAGGGAGTGCTCATTTTGTACAGGCACAAGCTCCACAAGTCTAATATGTGCCACAAGTGCAATGTGTTCAAATGCCTGCTCACCAACAGCAGCAAATGCCTCCTTTTCCAACTGCTCAACAACCTGCACAAACTCAACAACCCCCCGAACAACAAAGTTTATTTACATCAGGGTATGTTGACTGGAGCAGTCTTCCTTTTGACACATCTGAATGCAGTCAGGATGCAGACAACAAAGTCTATGATGTCAACTGGGGAGAACCTGACAATGGAAGAAAGAACTTTGCCTTAATGGCTTTTGAGGGATGCTCCTCGAATTCTGCACTCACTCAGGTATCACAACAATCTCTATTAAAGCTTTGCTCAAAATCTTGCAAAGAATATTTTGCTTTAATAAGGGAGACCAATGTGCATTTATAAGGCAAATCTAATGATATGGAGAGAAAATACACTCAAATGAAGTGTGATTTAGAAAGAAAATTTTCTTTGAAAAATAAAGAAATTTCTAAATTAACTGATAAATCCATTGAAACCCAGGCACAAATGGGTTGAGTCTTGTAAAGGGTACTAAATGCTGCTTAACAAACAAACTGCAGCAAATGTTAAGTTTGGTAAGGGTATACCCACACTGAATCACCAACAGATTTCACCCACAAAACTGATAATGATGGGATGAAATTGATTTAAACTTCTTATATGGAGGAATGCACATCCTACCATCAGCACTTTCTCAAAAATGAAAGTACTGCAGAAGTTAAAACCACTGACAATAAGCCATCAGTAGTTTCATCTACATCAGGAGTTGAGACCCTGAAAACTACTGATGACCTATTTCAATATACTGATATTGTCAGTAAATTGCCTTCCAACTCTCTTGTTGTATCTAAAAGGAAATAGAAGGCAAAAGCATGTGAAATATGTGGTCTGTTTAACCATATAACTGAACTTTGCAGATATAGAAAGGGAAATCAATTTAATAAGAAAAATCAACAACTGATTGTGGGAAAACAAATAAAACAAGATTTTGAAAACACCTTCTTTCCCAACAAACAACAATCAAGTAAAAACCTTTCTCAGAAAAAGATTTTATCTCAACAAAAGTCTTTTTCTCAAAGTTCATCTTCAGAAGTTACACCTAACTCACCAGTAGTTTCACAAACTACTGAAGTTAAAGATTTGATAAATTTGGTTAAATTTCTGATGACCAAAGTTGATGGTGGTCACCAAAAAGATACCAGCATTGTTCTTAATGACAAATCCATTGCCAAAAAGACATGGATTTCAAATATTGGTCCTCAACAAGCTGCACCTGTTCTCAAGAGCAAACCCAAAGCCAAGTTGGCTTGGGTTGCCAAATCTAACTAATTTGCTATTTTGTGCAGAGGGTCTCCAGAAGTTTGAATAGCATATGGTATGTTGATAGTGGAGGCTCAATGCACATGACTGGATGCAGATACCTGATAAACAATTTTATCAGTCAAAGAGAAGGATCTGTGTCCTTTGGGAACAATGCAAAGGGATATGTGCTAGGATATGGCAATGTATCCTCAGGCAAAATGCAGTTTGACAAGGTCAATCTGGTTGAAAACCTTGAGTACAACTTGCTGAGTGTCTCTCAAATGTGTGATAAAGGATATTCTTCCTTTTTCACAAAGACAGCATGCAAGATCATATCACCAGAAGGCCAGAAGTTGATAGAGAAGATCATTGAAGATCATACTTTGCTGATTGCCAAAAGATGTGGCAATGTCTATGCAGTGGACATTGAAAAAGTCAAAGTATTAAACAACACTGCCTGTTTCTTCTCAAAGGCATCAACTTCAGAAAATGATCTCTGGCACAAGAGCCTTGGCCATGTGAACTTTTAAACCATCAATAAAGTCACTAAAATGGGCTTGGTCAGAGGTCTACCTTTGAAGGAATATCAGTGTAAAGAACACTGTGTTTCCTGTCTTAAAGGTAAACAGCATAAGTCCTCCTATAAGTCTATTGAAGAATCAAAAACAACTGCATGTCTTCAACTACTCCATATGGACTTATTTGGACCAGTCAAAATCATGAGCCTTGGTAAGAAGAAGTACTGCTTGGTCATCATTGATGACCACTCAAGATTCACATGGGTCTTCTTCTTATATTCCAAGGATGAGGCAGCTGAAATAATCAAGTTCTTCATTGTACAAGTAGAGAAGCAATATTCTCTCTCTGTTAAAGTCATCAGGAGTGACAATGGGACAGAGTTCAGGAACAAAACACTGGATGAATTCTGTTTGTCTAAAGGGATTGTTAGACAATTCAGCATTCCCAGAACTCCTAAACAAAATGGTGTGGTAGAAAGGAAGAACAGAACTTTAATAGAAACAGCCAGAACAATGTTAGCTGATTCAGGCCTACCTTTGTACTTTTGGGCTGAAGCAGTCAACACAGCTTGTTATGTTCAGAATAGAGTTCTTATCAACAAGAGACATACCAAAACTGCCTATGAAATTCTTCATGGCATAAAGCCCCTTATCTCCTTCTTCAGGGCTTTTGGATGTCAATCTTTTATCCTTAACATCAAAGACTCTATCTCAAAATTTGCTGCTAAAGTTGATACAGGTTACTATCTTGGTTACTCTCCATTAAGAAAAGCTTACAAAGTATTTAATTCAAGAACCAAAATAGTTGAAGAAACACTGAATGTCAAGTTTAATGAATAAAAATACACTATTATTCCAGCAAATCCTGTTGAATTATTTGACCTTGACAATTTTCATTTCGGACCTGAAAAGACTGTTGAATCATCCAAACCTCCTCAAAATGGTTTTCAAGGATTTGAAGATGATAGTCCTACACCATGGACTCCAAACACAGTCAGAAGATCAACTTTTAAACCTTCAGAAGTTTCAAAAGCTTCTACTTCAGGAACTACTGATGAACAACTTGAAAGTACTGATTCAGCTGAACCTAAAACTCCTGAACCTCAAACAACAGCTGAACCAGATATTATCAATGTCAGTGGTTTATTTGAAGAAACAATTGAGCCATCCCCAAGTACAGGTCTACAACAATTGATTGAATACAAGGATCATCCATTGGATCAAATCATGGGTGATATTGCTTCAGGGGTGCTTACAAGAAACCAGCTCTCCAACTTTTGCTTTTTCTCAGCATTCATTTCTCAGTTGGAACCAAAGAAATATCAAGAAGCCCTCAAAGATAACAATTGGGTGCAAGCCATGCAGGAAGAACTGCTTTAATTCAAGAAGCAACAGGTTTGGGAAATCTGTCCCTTACCTCCAAACAAGCAACCAATTGGTATAAGATGGGTCTTCAGAAACAAATCAGATGAAGCTGGTATGATCATCAAGAACAAGGCAAGATTGGTGGTACAAGGTTATTCTCAAGAGGAAGGATTGACTATGATGAAACCTTTGCACCAGTTGCAAGACTTGAAGCTATCAGGTTATTTTTAGCTTATGCAATTTCCAACAACATAAAAGTTTATCAAATGGATGTCAAGAGTGCATTTTTGTATGGAAAAATAAAAGAGGAAGTGTATGTCTGTCAACCTCCAGGGTTTGAGGATCCTTCTCATCCTGACTGGGTATACAGACTTGACAAAGCTCTTTATGGACTAAAACATGCTCCAAGATCCTGGTATGAAACACTTTCCAACTTTTTACTTAAGAATCACTTTACAAGAGGCTCCATTGATAAAACTCTTTTCATAAAACACCTGTAAAGGAAAAACCTGCACAACTAGAACACCCAGAGTGAAATCTAATAAAATTAAATAACACTTTTATATATGTATTTTTTTAGTTTTAGTTTTTTTTTTCAAAACACTAAATAAAAATTCAAACAAACAAGCAATGTAATACTAAGCGCACTAGCTCCCCGGCAACGGTGCCATTTGATAACATGTCGTTGGGGTCATGCAAAAACCTAAGTAACCTTGGTAGTCAGGGTAAGTAGGGAATATTGAATCCACGAGGAGCATGTGGTTAATATCACATAAATTATTTGTTCGTCTAATCTAGTTATCAAATAAATATAAAAATACAATTATGAATATTTGTGAGTTTTGGTTTTAACAACTAATTATATTTCTAGATCTAAAACAGTAATAATGATAGGTAACTTTCACCCGGGATCCTATTTGTATAATCTTGCAACCTATTCGATTTAACTACAAGAACACCACATAGACATGGCATTGGTTATCCTGTCACAATAACTAGCTATCTTGTCACAATAATTATTCAGATTGAAATAATAACTAAGGACAGTTTACTCAATGGTAATCAATTTATTTATCCTGTCACAATACTAAAGATGATCTTTGATAGTAACTGAACAATCTAGTTATCCTGTCACAATAACTAAAGCCGATTGCTAACACCAACCGTGCAACCTAATTATCCCTATACAAATATCAACCAACCTCCCTATGATGCCAGAAATCACAGTTAATAGATAAATTGATTTAAATATAAGCAAGGTTTATTCAATCCAACACAAGTAGTTAAAATACTAGTTCATACATAATCAAAACGAGTTCAGAATACAAAATCAATACAAAGATTTACCCGGGGGAAATCACGGATAACTTAACCGCTCATGATTATGGTAGAAGCCTCCTTCCACAGCCAAAAGGTTGTCGCGTGTCTTCCTCCTCCTAAAAAGCCGTCAAAAGAATAATAATCTCCGTAATAATTCTCTGTAATAATTCTGCCGACATCGAACTCCAGCCCTAAGCGCAAATAACTTGCGAAAGCTTTATTTTCCTGATCCATTAACTAGGTTATTTTGTAGCCCACTTGTAGTAAGCCTAATATTAATTTTCTCCAATTCCATTTGCACTCAAATAATTCCCTTCTTGACTCGCCAAGTCCTGCAACCATTTTTCACCCACATATGTCTTGAGTTCCATCATGATAAAAGAAAGACCCTTAAAGTTTAAGTTAGAAACTACATGATTTAATAATATTTATTTATAACATAATATTACGTAGCTTTAGTTAGTGTTTATTTTCATCTATAACATGTTCGTTTTAGCTCATTTAGCACACGAATACTTGAAATACCTTTATTTGATAATTACGACTAAGAACAATTAAAGACACAAATTAAAACACGTAAATATATACAGAAACTAACATGTAATAAGGTGTTTACACAATCACATCACTAACGCAGCTCAAGGAAGATTAACCCAAACCATTAAGTCTTGAAACCGTCGAATTCAAAGGCAATGAATTGAAACCCTTCTTCTTCCTCCATCTTACTAACAAATAAAACAGTTTAGTATCTTACGTTTTAATAAATATAAGCTTCTCTTCTCACTTGGAGGACATTAACATAAATATTTTCTTCTATATCTTTTCAGTAAAGTTTCGAGGCTGCAATATCTTAAGAAAAGAGAGCAGACAAAATTGGAGGAAATCGAGTATTGTTAAAAGATCATTTACTATTAAATTTTTGTACGATATAAGTGTATATGGTGATTGCTCTAACCTATGAATATATAATTTTGTTTTCTTCTTGTTCACCTATTTTTTTCTTCAATTTCAGAGATGATACCGAAGCTGAACAATATCTATTTGGGAATGTCTAAGTAACATAAGTTGCACAGTGTGCGTATAGGTAATTCTCTTAAAATTTAATTAGGTAAAACCTGTACTAGTGAGAATGCACTTGTAATCTATACATGCTAAGGCCTTGTGTAGTGGACAAAGAAAACGCCGCTATAGACCCTATAGCGCCCGGGCACACCGCCCCCCGGGGCGCTATAGGGCGTTTTGAGGGTGCCCCGTTATGTGTATAGCAGCGTTGTATGTTGAGAATCTTGCAGCCTTTTATAAATTTGACCGTTGGGGCGATGGAAGCATTAAATAAAAAAAAATTAAAAACCTTCATAAATACATACATACATCTAACATTCAACACACTTTCACAAACACAAACACATCTCACACCAAAGCTTAGCAAAGTTCTCTGTTGAAGCATAACACAATCTTGAAGATGAATCCATTCGGTAGGGGTTTTGGTTTTGGTTCCCAAACCAGTGGCGACAACACCCGACCTATTGCTCCGGGTTCAGGTTCAAACCCGCAAAGTTTCACGAACCTGTTAAACCAACCCTTTGGTTGGGACCCGAACATGTATAACATGCCAGGGAGTTTTGGGATGCCCATGGGAGGTGGGTTTAACCAAACACAAGTGTTTGGGACATCCCAAATGTTCGGCTCTTCAAATGCTTGGCAAGAGTCGGTTCCGGAGACACAACAGCCGGCCGCAGAGGAAGAGCCCGTGCGAGGCAAGGCAATCGCCCAAGGAAGCCGGGCTCACAGAAGAAAAGAGACGGCCGGTCGTGCCAAGAAAAAGGTTCAACCATGGACCGACCACGAGTTGTACTCGTTAACCCGAGCGTGGGTTGACGTGTCTGAGGATCCTATAATCTGTAAGATATATATTTTTTGGTTTGTTATATTTTTTTTAGTTTGTTATATTTTTTTGGTTTGTTATATTTTTTGGTTATGTTATATTTTTTTGGTTATGTTATATTTTTTTGGTTATGTTATAATTTTTTTGGTTTGTTTTGTCAGCCAACAACCAAAGCAAAGCCGATTTTTGGAAAAGAGTCCGGGAATTATTTTTTGAATTGTCTGGTAAAGGAGAGGGCTACCGCGAGAATGATTCGATATCGGGCAAGTGGACCGATATCAACCAAAAATGCACAAATTTTCAAGGCATTTACCAGCGCACCCGGTACGGTTGGAAAACTGGGCAAAGCGACGAGGATATTTTGGCGGCGGTTATGGAAGAATACAATCAGGAGTACGGGAATTTCCCGTACTTGAAATGTTGGCGCGTGCTGAAAGACTGCACCAAATGGCACACCGTCCGCCCAACGGTTGGAACTTCTTCCTCTAGGGCCCAAAATACGAGGCCTTCAAAAAAGTCGAGGACCTCTGACTCGGTTGATCCCGAAACGCCTACGTCTGACGCGCGTTATGTCGACCTCAACTCACCAGAAGAAAATCCCTATTTTGCAGGGGAGGAGGGGGCGGATGAGCCACGTCGTCCGCCCGGTCGACGCGCTGCTCGAGCCGCACGGGCGGAGTCTTCGTCGGGGGTGAACCAGTTAATCCCTGCATTTGCTGAAATGAACCAGCGGCTCCAAGACTTACGCGACATTGGGGCTCAGCGTATTCAAGAAAACCGAGAGGTGGTTCACATCATGAGGGATCGACAGTTTGAACGCGACTTTGCTTTTTACACGGCAAAGCACGACGGCCTAGAGGGCAAAGCGTTGGAAATGTTCTTGAAACGAAAGAAACAAATCGAGGAAAAATATAACTTTTGAGTATTTTTATCTTTTATTTGGGTTTGTATTTTTTTTTTAGTATTTGTATTTTTTTTTTGTTTTAGTATTTGTAATTTTTTTTTATTTAATGAAATATTATTAAGTATTTAATATTCTTATTTAAATAAAAAACAATAATTAACCAATTATTACCAATCATTTATAACCCCCCTCATAACCCCCTTCCCACTACACCCTCTTTTTACATAACCCCACTTTTATTACTTTTTAATATTTTAATACTACACCCCCCATAACCCCCCACCACTACACATAATCTAAATCAAGAGTTGGGTTTATATGCAGAAGTCAGAACATGTCACATCTTAATTCATGTTTTTTCATGCCATGCTAATTTTTGTTACTGTTTTATTATTTAACTTATAAAGTATTTTACGCTGGTGATAAATAAAAAAAATGCTTGAAAGGTGTGATCCAACTTTGATAACTTCTATAGTTCTATAACTTTAATTGAACTTTTGACTCTCTCTACCTTTATTAAAATGTATCCATAAGTGATATATTTTTTTTGTTAAATTCATTATTGTTTTCTGTTTGCATATGCGAGCTTGTTTCTATGTGAATGATGGTTTTGTTTCAATAAATATCTATCCTGTTCAACCGATTTAATTTGTTAGTCACATTTTGACGGAAAAATGAAACTTACGTATGAGAGAGAAGAAAGTTTATAACACGTTAAGGTCTTCAATAACAAGCAACATCTTGCATCATGTGAGACAATACGATACGTCAAAAGAAGTGCAACAGGTTATCTTTTTTCCTTCTACTTATTTTTTAATAAAAGCTGTAAATTTATTGATTACATAATTGTTAACCTCTGTCTGTTAGTTAATTATGCCTGCTGATAATTTGTTACCGTAGTTTTGCTAACCTCCAAAAACTACAAGTTTAATTTGACGGAAAAGCATGTGCAACTGTTGGTCAAAATGGTTTGATGGCTTTGTATGACACTTTATTCAGTTGGGTAAAAATGTTAGCCTGTTTGAACTCAAACAAAATGAATATACATGGGCATTTTGGTATTTTGTTTTGTCAAAAACCCGGAATGGATGATAATTCGTAATAGACATCATGACTGAATCTGATATTAATTGGGACACCCGTTGCAACGTGCGATTTCCACTAGTATATTTAAAAAGCTCAAAAATTTATTAAAGTTTTCATATAACCTTATTGACTCTACTTTAGGCATTACATAAAAAAAACATTAGATAGGCCACATAAAACCAAAACTCAATAACCAAAAAGGAAATCAGGTGATTACCAACGACAATCACTTTCACACCCGTTCAACCACATATATTCATAGGATGAGCAATTAGATGGATAAACCATTTCTTCATCCGTCATTGGTTAGTACCCTATCGTCCCAACTTAGGATTTATTTTGACGTATGAAGGTTTGTCACATGATAATGATTTGACACAGGAGGACAGTTTGGTACTATAGGATCGAGGTTTGGAATGAAGTTGCTTTGTGCATCACAAATTCGTTTGCGTATGACTAAAAATATAATCATACAAAAATGTGAACTCCTCATCTGTCAAATCAGTTTAAGCATCATCCGAAGAGTTTGCCCATGTAGGTAACGTCACATTGGTTGCGAGTTATTAGTTATGAGCAAGGGGTGAGATAGGTTTTGGCATTACGGGGCTTATGGATCAAGCATGGGTTATTGATTGTGAGTCCTAGGTGACATGAGTTAGTGCATTACAAGGTTTGTTATGGGATGTAATGTCGTAAGGCCCATAACCCATATAACCCATGGCCATGCCCAAATAACCAATAAGCCTTATATGGGTCAAACAAAATACGGGTTATCAGTTATGAGTCAATGTTGACATGGGTTATAGGTGTTATTATAAGACTTATAGGTCATCTTCGTTATCATCATCATTATACATAGGTGATGGGTTATCATGTTCATCATCATAATCATCATTATGATCATGATTACCATCATAAGGAAGCACTTAAGAAGTTCAAAAGACTCATTGTATATGATTATAAGGCATGTGTTATAGCTACAATCCGTTTTAACTACTAATCTTTTTCTTATTGATAAGGAAGTGATAGCTAGGAAGGGTCTAACTTTGTTAATAACTAGTATTTTTATGTAATTTGAATTTATACCGTCAAATATTTGACTCGACTCGTTTTCGAACAAAATTTACGTAAAAACGTATACCAATTGAAAAGGCGAATGAAATAAGCACAAAAACGTATTATATTTGACTAACTAAGAAAAAATTTACGCCGAAACGTAAACCGACTTGGATTTATAACAAAACATACCTATAAATAAATACATAAAAAATAGTGTTTTTTACATTAAACAATGGTACCACGTGTTGCGGTGGATTCGTAACATGAAAATAACTCGAATTTATATCGCATAGTGAAAATGTGTTATATTTGACACGAATCGTTTTCAAGCAAAATGTAGACCAACAAAACGTACATAAAAAATAAGTATGTAAAACTCGAGGGGATGAGGGTGTGTAAATGTCAATGCAAAAAGTTGAAGGGAAAAAAACCATAGGTTAGATGACAATTGATGTAAATTTGGCAAAGAAAAACAATAAAAAAAACTAGAGGTTGTGTCTTAGGTACTATCCCTAAGATACTCTCTTTTATTATATTAATGTAAAATATATTAGTTCAAACAAGAGGTGAGCAAACCTTAACCGTTTACTGAAACTAACCAATAACCGAACCGAATTAACCGATAACCGATGTTAACCGACGTTTACGGTATAGGTTATTAAATTATTGATTAATCGGTTATGGTTATGGTTAAGGGTGTCCAAAAACCGAACATTAACCAAACCGAACCGCATATAAAATATATCTATATTGAAAATATACATATACAAGGAAGCAAACTCTTTATATACATAAAAATTACATACACAAAACTTTTGTACGTAACATAACCATTATTTAAAATTAGACTCATTTTATGCTTATGTATGTGTCTTTACTTTATTTGTAAAAATGATTGTAACTGGGACAATAATGGTCTAATATGTTTGGTTAGTTTAAATTTTAGTTAAAACCTAGATTCGTTAATTAACTGAAATTAACTGACACCGAACCATAACCGAGCCTCATAACCGATTAACCAAAACCAATGTTCAGTTATGGCTATGGTTATGGATAATGGTAATAAGTAAACCGAGCCGTCATTTGCACACCCCTAGTTCAAACATCAAACTTAACCTTTTATGTGGTTCTTATTTTGTTTTGATCTTGGACTCTTTGTTGGTTCTTGCTAATGGGTTTGTTTTTGGATTGAGCTCTTGCATTTGGGCTTATGCTCCTCATCAATGTCTACTCTCTGGCATTCCTTTTTTTTATTGCCCTGATAATTCATGTCATTGCCTCTTGCTCGGTTACGTATATGGAGCGGCTTTCTGATGTGGTTCCAACCAACCGATTACCGATTGGCCAAAGAAAATAGTAACCGATAGATAACCCGTAGAGTGGGTAAACCTCAAAGAAATTAGACAAGAAGCTAGATTAGAAACTTAGAAAGAGGTTCAAGATCATACATTTTTCCTTTTTTACTCAAACTAAACATGGCTTTTATAGCCTTACAATGATGGAACATAATAACCATACACTAACCCCACTAACCTAAAATAATAATATGGATACAAAAACATTCGAAGGAAACAAGCAGAATGTAACCCACTATCTCCTTGATTCTTGCCACTCACAATAACAAACACACTACCACTTACAATATTAAACACAAAATAGAAAAACCCAACGTGCATAAGCGGGTCGGGTCAGGTACATAACATTCCACCCCGCTCAAACTCGCCTTGTCCTCAAGGTGAAAATCCAGATAAGCCATGGCGGACGCCACTCGACCCTCTTGGCGGCATTTGGAGAAGTCATAGCAAACCATGGTGGCCGCCACTCTTGTTTCTTGGTTGCGCCATCTATCAATGTTTTGCTGTACACCTGCGACCTTCGGTTGATCCGTTGGAATGTCAAAGGGCTGAATACATGATCTGCAAGGGCGGTTAGTTTGGACTGTAGGTTCAGGCGATGATTTTTGGAGGGTCTCAAATGCTTTGTTGTTAACTTGATTTTTGGTGGGGCTGTGGTCAGCAAAAGCATATGTGAACATTCTTGTTTTAGAGTGATCACTAAGGCAGATTGTGTGGATGCAGATTTTGGTGCCGAGGGGTCAATTGAAATGGCTTGTTTTGGTGGTGTGACAAAAGAAGTGGGTGGTGCGGTGACGGAAACGGTTGGCAGTGGAGGTGATGATACGGGAGTGGGAGTTGGTTGTGGTGAGGCGGCAGCGGGTGGTGTAGGTTGCCCATCTTTGGGACTCGCTTCTGAGAAGATCCCTCATCTCAAAAAGCGTCGACTCGATTCGAGCCATTGTCGCATCCCATTCACAAGTGTCCATCGGAGTGGATCAAGGCCGCTCTGATACCACTGATGTGGTTCCAACCGATTACCGATTGGCCAAAGAAAATAGTAACCGATAGATAACCCGTAGAGTGGGTAAACCTCAAAGAAATTAGACAAGAAGCTAGATTAGAAACTTAGAAAGAGGTTCAAGATCATACATTTTTCCTTTTTTACTCAAACTAAACATGGCTTTTATAGCCTTACAATGATGGAACATAATAACCATACACTAACCCCACTAACCTAAAATAATAATATGGATACAAAAACATTCGAAGGAAACAAGCAGAATGTAACCCACTATCTCCTTGATTCTTGCCACTCACAATAACAAACACACTACCACTTACAATATTAAACACAAAATAGAAAAACCCAACGTGCATAAGCGGGTCGGGTCAGGTACATAACACTTTCCTCCTTTAAGATCATTAAGAATCATTCGGACTCTGATTAGAAAATATTATCTTCTGTCTTGCTCATATTATTTAATAGTTCTAGTTCAATTGTTATTCGGTCACAATCCCTGTTTACGATTTGTCATAGATTGAACTAATTACCATTTCTTTTTAAGAAGCTTTTTATAGCATTAGAAGGTTAGGTTGCACAACTATGTAGGACTAAACTCTGTTCTTTAGTTATGTTCTAATTTGTTGATAAAACCATACTTTATACTGAACATCATACATAAACTTTTTATTCCCATATTTGAATCATTATAAGCCAATTTTATAGCTAGCGATCGCTATAAAATAAAACAATAACACAATAAAAATATTTAGTAAAAGCACAAAGCTGCTTTCAAATCAAACACGGATAGCATGCATTTGACTGAACCCTTATGCAACACTGATGTAGCCAGTTTCTTTGTCCTTGTACATTGCGATAGTCTCCGAAGTGTAAAATGAAGAAAGAGTTTCATATGCCTTTGTTCCGGATAGAACACTAATCCTCTCTGTTGGATGAAATGCATCCCAAAAATAATAGTTTTGCCTATTGCTACAGGGAACTTGATTTGGAGCGCATTGTCCTTTGCCGCTAGTGCTTGAAACCACGCAACATGGTGTATCAGTGACATTTAAATCTGTACACATAGACAAGGGCATGTTGATGTCAAAACAAGTAGTATTTTGAAAAATCCTTAATATACTTTTATATTGTGCATACAAGCTATAAAAAGTAGAGGGAGAGTGATATTACGCTCATTATGTAACCATCTTATGTATCACATTCAAAACACTATGAACACGTGCATTGTATTGTTCTTATATATTTCACTTTATATTATAATTTTTAAAACGAACTCCCTTCTTTACACACATTTGTTAACAGGGTGTTAAATAAGTTATAAATCTTCATCCAAAGATCAAACAGTAACGAAACTCACAACTTACCACTAGGATACTCAAAGGAACCGTCAAGGAAGATGAACTTCGCATCAACGAGTTTGTTGTTTAGATCATTTAGTGTTGTATTAAGACGGGAGTTAAATAACATGACCGCGCTATTAACCTCATCCACACATGAGTTCACGCCAAACTCAGTCATAATCGCTGGGGTACAACCCGAATAACCAGCTGCAAAGATCCCAAACATTCTGGCTCCGCTTTTATACAAATCCTGCGGATCAATAGAGCTTTTTTTCGTTATTTCATGTAAAACAACTTACAATATTTATGCCTATGTTTTAAAGACGAACCTGAAGCTGTCTAGAATATTGCTCGACAAGAGCTTCCGCATATTGTTCGGGTGTATATAGACTACTCGTTTTATAGTATTTAGGAAGGAAGTAGTTGTTAATGTAGTCGTTGTTACCCATTCCAACAGTGTATATACACTTTTTAAGGTAGTCTTTGGTTTTAATAATACTTCCCCTTCCAATCAAGTAGGTGAGCCGTAAAATCGTGATCCAATGGTTTTTTATTTGCTTATCCAAGCTTATTCGAGCACCCTGCAACAATAAACTATTACTAACGATGAGTATGATCAGATAAGAAAAAAATCGGCAAATGCAATCCATTAAAGTTAATGATCCTCTAATGAAGGTACGTATTTTGACTAAGGCCGTGGGGTGTACCTTAACATTAAGGGTATTAACGGTGATGTGTCATTTAAATGTTTATTGCACATCACTCCCTTCCTGTGTTAAGGGGCGTTAAAGTGACCCTAAGTTAACATATTAACAAGAATAAAATGAGATAAAATTAAAAGGAAGAGGTAGAGTTCAGAGGCGTTAAAAGTGGTCATAAGTTAACCGTTAACTAAATGCCTTAGAATCTTTATCCGTTAAGTTGCTAGGAGGCCAATCTTTCACATTTCAAAAATTCAAGTATTATAAAGTCATCAGGCTTCTTTTATTTATTTATGATTTATTAAAAAAAAACATATAATTTCTTATGATCCTAAAATGTGAGAATATGGCGACACATAAGTTTCAATTTAAGCGTGATCGCCCCGATATTAATATCATTCTTAAAAACATTTGATGTATGATTTTTTTTTATAATAAGTAGTAAGTTAATATATATTAAGGTGTCTTTTAATGGATAAGAATCAAATACACAATAATAAAAATAAAAAGTCGTAGGAAAAAGTTACAAATAGAATCCGATTGTACTCGTACAAACACGCTAGATTTTGTGGATTTTTAGCTTTATTTTATAATTTCTGTTACATCATTGTGTCTTTTATGTTGTATTGTGTCTTTTTCTTTCTTTTCATCATTGTATCATTTTTATGATTCATATTGTCTTTTTTTTTTGGCATTGTGTCATATTTATTGTCATTGTGTTATATTTTTTTGACCCATTGTGTTAAATTTCGTAATCTATTGTGTTTTTTATATCTTTCTCATCCTTCTTATTTTTTTCTAACACTGTATAGAATAAGTTGACTATTTTTTAATATTAGCTATGTTTTTTTTTCTGTTTTCAGTTTTGTTAGACTGGGTGTAGTGGGGCGTTATTGCCCAGGTTTTGAATCCATAGCGCCCGGGAACACCGCTACACCCCGGCGCTATGGATCAAAAATAGGTGGGGGCTTCATATACATAACGCCGGATACATATTGCTTCAGCCAATGGGACGCAGCCACGTGGACAATCCAAACGGTCACATGACCGTTAATTTTGAACGGCTCTTTTTTTTTTCTTTTTTTTTATTTATATATATACTACACAACCACACATTTATAAAAACACACACAAAACACATATATTTAAAACACAAAATACAACATTTAGTTAAAAAAAATGGGTTCCCCCGCGTCCTCATCTGTTGCGAGAGAATATTATAAAGAGTTTCTAGCCGACGAGGGTGATTCGACAGACGAAGACTTGGAGCAAGATGCGGTTACGAGTGCGCTTGCGCTTGCGTCGAGATATATGGAACCAACTAGTGCGCCTACCACTACACCAAAACAAAGTAGGCAGTATTACGAACGAGATCGGGTTGCGGCAAATGCTCGATTGATGAAGGATTACTTCGATGAAAACCCGACTTACCCCGACCCTAAGATGTTTAGGCGTCGTTTCCGGATGAGCAAACGTTTATTTCTACGTATATCCGGAGATTTGGAGAACGCGTTCCCTTACTTTCAACAAAAACCGGATGCTAGGGGGAATATGGGATTCACGTCTATTCAAAAGTGCACCTCGGCACTGCGTATACTCGCTTACGGCAACTCGACGGATATCAATGACGAGTATTTAAAAATGGCCGAGAAAACAACACGCGATTCTTTGGAGTATTTTTGCCAAGGTACATCACTTTTTTATATATTTTTGTATATAGTTAGATCAATTTTTTTTATATATTTTTATATATAGTTAGATCAACTTTTTTATATATTTTTTTATTTAATTTTTTAGGAATAATAAAGTTGTACGGAGCCTGGTATCTTAGAAGGCCCACTTGGTACGACTTACAGAAAATTTACGAGGTGCATAACAATGAACATGGGTTACCAGGAATGCTGGGTAGCATTGATTGTCGTCACTGGCGTTGGTATAATTGCCCAACCGCTTGGCGAGGTCAATTCACACGTGGTGACCAGAAAGGACCATCAATTATTCTTCAAGCGGTTTGTTCAGTCGATCTTTGGGTTTGGTCGGCCTTCTTTGGCGTTGTGGGTTCATGCAACGACTTAAACGTTTTTGAGGGGTCGCCTGTTATTGAGGATTTAATTTCTGGCCGGGCGGCAAAGGCGTGTTTTTACGCTAATGGAAACTACTACCCACGCGGATACTATTTGGCTGACGGTATATATCCGAGGTATACCATTATCGCTAAGACCTTCAGTAACCCGTACGATGAAAAACGGGCACACTTCAAAAAGGTTCAAGAGGCGGCGCGGAAGGACATAGAGAGATGTTTTGGGGTTCTTCAACAGCGTTGGCATTACATAAGAAATCCTGCTCGTGCATGGACCACAGACAAGCTGCGAGATGCTATGTATGCATGTATAATCATGCATAATATGATACTAGAAGATGAAGGTAAAGCGATATGCCAAAATTATGTACCGGAAGCCGTTCAGGATCTACCGCAAGCCAATCAGGAAGAAAGAATACAAAACGCATATGCACTTCGTGACCATGAAGCACATGACGAGTTAACGGCGGATTTGGTCCAACATGCGTGGTCGGTTAGGTATATTCCAAATGAAGGCGAAGGTGGAGGCGAAGATGAAGAAGAAGGTGAAGAGGAAGGTGATGATGAAGAAGAAGAAGAAGAGTACGATGAAAGCGGAGATGAAAATTAATATTACTTGTAATTTTTTTTATATTTATTTACCTTTTGTTTGTGTGTTTTTTAATATTAGTCGTAACTTTTTTTTAATTTAATTAATATTAGTTGTGTGTTTTTTATTATTATTTGTAATTTTTTTATATTTATTTACCTTTTATTTTAATTATTTTGAGTTAAAAGAATAAAAAAAATAAAATCCACGTGGACCAATCAGATTCAGGGGCTTTATATATAAAGCCCCACCACTACACCCCTTTTTCAGTTTCTCTCTCCATGCTGACTCAGCAGGCACGTGGAACAATCAGGATGGGGGCTTTATATATAAAGCCCCATAAAGCCCCCCACTACACATGGTATTACTTATTTATGTAACACCAATACTATCCCTGGTTACCAGTGGGCCACAGCCAAGGTAGCATAAAAAAGTATGACTTGACCGTTGATAATAAAGTAACAAACTGGCCATGTGGTATTAGTGGATGGTAAGTCATACACGTGTTTTTCCAAATCTATAACGTACCTTTTTTTTTTTGAACGGCGATTTAATCCAACAGGCGAGATGATCGCACCCACGAGGTCCGGATTAGGAACCTGCGGGCCCAGCAGCCCCCCTTGGGCGAGGCATCCGAAAGGGGCTAGGCGCTCCCCGAGAAAATTTCCAGCCGACTGCCCACTCGTTAGACGAGAGCGAATCGTTGCAGCCTCCGCACCGAAGCCGGAGTAACTGCACTGTAATAGAAAACTCGGGTGTTGCTCAAGAATCGAACCGGAGACCTAAAGCCTCAGTGGTTCTTCATCCATCATTGCATAAATCTATAACGTACCTATTACAAAGAAAATGTTTGTTGCTTTAATTTTTTTTTAATGGCCGGAGAATCAAACCCAAGCATTCTCAACGCATCCTTTTGACAAAATTAAGTCTTCCAAAAATACTTAAGTTGTTAAACACCAATTCTGAAGAAAACCTAGTAATCCACCCGCCCGTAAGTACGACGATAAAGTTACCAGTAAAACTCGTCTGGCTCAAGAATCAAACCCAAGATCCCCTGGGTCTTTTATCACTTTTCACCAATGTCTATTGCACTTAAATGGTATTGACTGTTTGTTGTTTTAATGTTGGGTTATTCTATTTGCACCCTAACTATTTTCTAATTACACCGTATTTCTAATTACACTGTATGCAAAAAGAATTATTTTCATATATTCTATTTATTTTTCCTTATATGTGAATTGTTTTCATATACTTTATTTTATTTTTTGGTAACAATACAATAAACCAAGTCCGTTATATATACACACGCGCACATCAGCACGTGTATAATACATAACAGATCTAAAGTAAAATCTACCGGTACAGCCACATGCACATACTAGTCATATCATAAGTAACAAAGAGAATGAATTAGACCGAGGCGTTGTGGTTTAACATGGAATGAACGTTAAAGCGTCACGTCACTATCACGTAGATAACCAGGTTTTAGTTATATCGTTGTGGTTTACCATGAAATAAAAAAGAGAAAAAAGCTGATGGGTTACTTTTAGGGGGCCCCACACAATACAATTAACAAGGGCTGTTGTGTCTTTGCGATTCATCGGTTGGCGCCCCGGGGAAGTAGGCATTATGAAGCTAATGTGGCAAGGGGCGATATACCACATCACCCAGTCTTATGCGATATATATATATATATTTTCTTTAACGGTATTCTTATGCAATAATGATTACATACTGTTTTTCTTATTCCGGATAACAAATTAACATCTAAAGTTTCATGACATTCGACAAAGTTTTAAACAAGTTATTCATGAATTATAGATACAGATTACAAAAAATGTATTATACGTTTGTTTATACAATACCAATGCATACCCATCAAGCTTTATTCGATAACTATACGCGCGATCAGTATTTAACATGATCATCCTTAAAGTCGTGAACATGTAACATACTATAAATTCATGAAACATATCATCATATTATAAAAAAAAAAGTTTGATCATATAATAAATAGTTTATGACATATGATAAGTAAAAAATTAAGGTAATTTGAAAATTAATAGTGAGTTGTACAAACAAATATAACATTACTAACGAGTCAAGGTAACAAGAAAGAAAACGTACCAAATGTTCAGCAGTTTCATCTAGAATTCCGGCTGACCCAGACGCATAATTTACCCCGGTTACAATTTCCATGCCTTTAGCAGTTGCGAAAGGCGGGATGAAGTTATTGAACCCAAGCAGCTGAGCTGTTTATTAAACAACATATAATAATATTGAGTTAACATACTTGTGTACATGTGACTTTATATACATGGAAGGAGAGGTATACCAATAACGTCGGCCGTGTTTCGGCCATTGGAAAAGCGGCCGGTGGGGCCATCTGGGAAGTCGATCCCATACGGTGGAAAGTTAACTTTTGCTTGAGTAAGAAGTTGGTTGTTGTTACCATTGTCCATCAAAGAATCGCCAAATATGAAGTAACAAGGGACTTGTGGGTCGCAATTGGCAAGTAGTGTTGTTGCGAGCATCAAAAACACCAAGATCTGAGTGGTGGTCACCATCTCCCCAGTCAAGTGTGGGTTCTCGAAGGTGGTCCAAGTTGTATATGGCTCCAAGAGTGGTGGTATATGTAGATACTACGTCACCTAACTTATTAATGTGCAATAATTATGAATGGGTAACTTATGTACTGGTGGGCAAATGTTTATAACGTGATTGGTATATACATGTTGTAATACTGTACGTAGCCTATAATATCTAATTGATGTTATAGTTAAACCATATAAAACTTTGTATTTTGTATATTTTATTAATTGTAACTCAAAATATCACCATTGTATTTTTTTTAATCTCCTTGTTCTACATAGTAGTATACATATAACAAGTCAAGTCTCATAATTTAATTAATCCTAATATGCTAAACCTGTAACCCTCAACTCGAACATATAACCTAATACATGTAACTCGTAATTCTGTCAAAATTAAATATATTTAAATAGATTATCCTCGAAAGGTTTCCGGATAGACAAATCTAATATGAAGTGATAAAATGTGTGTACCGTAAAAGTAATAGATCGTTTTTCCAGGAAAAAACAAAAACAAATGTTGGGCCATATTTAGAGGTTTGCGTTTGTCTTGGATCAGTTGGTAATGGGTTCGGCCTAAGTGGCCCATGTAAAAGTGAGCGCCTATGTTTACTATAAATAGGGGTTTCATTGTTTGTTTTGGGGTTGCTAGTCATTTTGATTGTTTGTGCTCTCGTGTACCAGACGACTCCAAGAAGTCGTGTGCACTTATTCAATATAATCATTCTATTTATAGTTTCTTCTTTGTTCTTTACATACAATCAATGTTTCCGCCTTTGGTTCTGTGTTGTTTGATACCCGGTAGAGAAGATCTTGGACTTACAATTGGTATCAGAGCTTAAGAAGTCTTTCGAAGGCTCGGTTTGGTATCAAAGGAAAAGATCAAGGAAGTTACTGCTTCGGAGAAAGGTTGATTTTATTGATTTGATTCATATTGAATTCACATTTATATGTTATATTGCTAATCCGGTTATGTTTTTTTTCAGATTGTTCTGATGATGTGCTCTTGGGTCTTACTTGTTTTTTATTATTTAGAAAACTGTTTTTGATCTATTTTGTTGAAAAGTAAATTTGTTTTTGCTAAATTTTAGGAGATCATTCAAATTTTTTAAAGAGATTTCTTTTCATTGATTTAAAGATTTAAAAAAAAAATCTTCGATCTCCATATTTTGTGGAAAATTTGTTACTTATTTTGTGCAGGTTTCCTATTCAAGGAGTGTTCGATATCAGAGTTTGAGCTGTGTCCGACCTCAGCATCGTGTTCGACCTCTGCCGGTGTCCGACCTCAGAACTGTGTCCGACCTAAACCTGTGTCCGACCTCAGCATTGTGTCCGACCTCAGCACTGTGTCCGACCTAAAACTGTGTCCGACTCACATAACTGTGTCCGACCATTGCCTGTGTCCGACCTCAGCATAATGTCCAACTCAAACCTGTGTCCGACCCAAACTTGTGTCCGAGTTACTCACTGTTAACATAGTTTCAGACTGAACTGAACATCTTCAATTGGACTGGACTTTGGGACTCTTTGGACTAGACATCAAAACATCTTGGACTGAAATTAAGCTATATTAAAATTGAACTAATAATCTTAAGTTTTATTTTCAGAAATGGATCAAATTGTTAACCAGGCTAATTTGAATGGACTAAATGCTGACCAACTCATAGTATCTGCACAAGTTGACAAAGCTATGGAATCTGTTATTGCCACTCATCAGAAGATACCTGTTCTTAAGCTTAGTATGTCATATTCTGAGTGGAAATTCAGGTTCATTCAGGTCATGAAAATCAAAGATGCAAAGGCACTGAGATCTATTCTGAATGGTCCCTGTGTGATCACGTATGTGGTAAATGAAGTAACGGGAACCACTACCATCAAACCAAAGAGCATGTACACTGATGAGGATCATGAGAAGGCTGATATTGATGACAGGGCAATTGCTTACCTGCATCAGGGATTTTCACCTGAAGTCTCAATTGGGGTTCGTGATACTGCTATTGCCAAAGAACTGTGGGAAGCTCTTGAAAATTTGTATGAGGGAAATGAAGAAATGAAAGAAAGCCGAAGGGAAATGTTGAGTCAAAAATTCAATGCTTTTAATCATACTCCCGCCGAGTCAATCGAAATTCCGGATTCAACGTTTCGTGGCTCTAGTGAGTGAAATGAAATCAAATGACATGGTCGTGGGTAACTCTGTGATGAACAAGAAGCTTCTTAACACATTACCAAGGAGTTGGGACTCAAATGTGACGTTGATTAAAATAATCAAAGATCTGGCAAGACTCACTCTGTCTGAAACCATATCCTTGATCAAGTCCTATGACCTCGATGACAGACAACGTTATCTGACTCAAACTGCAAGATACAATAATGCCATCATCGCTTCTTCTAGTAGTGCTCTTATGTCTCAGCAAGAACCTCAGCGTCCTTCGTTGTACTCTTATCCTGCCAGCGGATCCTCGTACCCACCAATTTTTGCACCCAGTTCGTCCACTACTTCAACTTCTTCAGTGGCTGCTGGGGCATCCTCGTCCTCTACCTCACCACTACCACCACCATCTGCCGCAGCTCCCCAGCAAACCGTGAAAATTCCTAAAGAGCTCGAAAATAACTTAAGTTTGTTTGCTGGATTTATGAATTGTTACAACGCATTTTTAGCAGGTCAGCTTACTGCAAAGGATGTTGGAGCATGTGATTTAGATGATGTTAATCAAGATGATGTAGAAGAAATGGACTTGACTTGGCAGATTGCTATGGTAGTACATAGAGCAAACAAGTTTGTGAAGAAAACTGGTCGAAATGTGTGGGAGAACCCGACCAAGAAACTGGGGTGGGATAAAACGAAGATACGTTGTTACAATTGTGATGACCCTGGTCACTTTGCTAGTGAGTGCACCAAGCCAAAGAGGGAACTAGGCACTCCTGCTCCTGTAGTCACTGCTTATGTTTCTACTCCTGGAACTCATGCATCCGTCACTCGCACTGAATCCACATCTTCAAACTCAAATAAAGCTATGGTTGCTCAATCAGGAGGAGGATGGGACTGGTCTTCTCAAGTAGCAGAATTGAAGATTGATGAAGATTCTGTATACAAAGCACTCATGGCCCAAATGGATGATGATTATGTTCCGTCTGCAGCTGAGGTACATTCTGAAATTTTAGCTGAATCTTGTTGCACTAATAGATGTAGGCTAAAGATTAAGGGTTTTAGAGAAGAAACTCTCTCTACATACAAGCAGCTTGAATACGAGAAAATGACCGCTTGGGATATTAAAAAGAAATTTAATTCTTATAAAGAAATGGTCGAAAAACAAAAACTCGATATCAAGCGCTTGCATCAGGAGGTGAGTGATCACAAATGTCGATACCTACACTTCAAAAGACTGTCTGATACATTAACTGCGGAGTTGATCAGTTTAAAATCACAATTTGAAAATGCTGATTTTCATTTCAAAAAATTTGATTGTTCAAGTACGAAAGTCGAAAAGATGATTAACTCCCAGTTAAAGTTCAAAGAAAAAGAAATGAGGAATAAAGGATTGGGATTTGCAGAAATCCCACCACCTTTTAATGAAAATTATTCCTCAATTCCTATGACTGATGAAGAATTGTTGGCACTACCTGTTAAAGGCTACGGCCCCCCAATAGAAGAGCAAATAACTCGAACAGAATCGACACCACTAAATATCTCTAAGCCTAAGTCAGTCCCAATTAAAATTTCAGAACCCAAAACTCATAAGCAACAAGCAAAACGCTCGTTAAGCAAAGTTTTTGTCAAACCTCAGGATGTCGAAAAACATGCTGAGATATTGAATTTTGAGAAAAATAAAGAAATTGACAGAGTCTTTGAGGTTAAAAAGGATGAGATTCCAACATCAATTGAGTCAAATGAATCATCAAATGTTTCTGAAAGTACAAGGGCTGAATCAATAAAAGTTAATGAATCTGTTATGGAACCAACCAATCAATCAGAATCAAGTGTGCCCTATGAGTTTGATTTTATGAAACAAATTAGGGAGCTTTGTCTAAAGCAAAGGGCCAACACTGAACATAATTCGACTGACTATCTACATCACTCAGATGATTCGAAAGTGAGTGACGCTGAATCTCTCTCAGAGACAGATTCAGTGGATACCAACGACTCAAGTTATCAATCATGTGAAACGACCGAATCATCGGAATGCATGTCTGAATCAAATGAATCTGTTTCTGTGTCTGTAACTACTCAAAATTCATCTGTTTCGGAGAAGGAAAGTTCAGAATCTCCTGTCTCTTCTGTGGCTGAAAATTTTTCTGTTAAAAACTGTTTTGATCTTACAGATGCTGTGAATGTTACTAATTCGATTGATTCTTGTGCAGAAAAGTTAATTATTGAGGATTGGGTAGACGATGGGGATGAAGTCGATGACTCTGATTCACTTGCATTAAATAATAAAATTGAAAAGGATAATTTATCAATTTCTTCTAGAGACAAAAATATTTGTGTGGGCTCGTTTGTTTTGAGCATAAACTCTTGTGACATGTCGTCTAACTCTTTGTTTGATTATTCAGATTCTATTATTTTGTCGAATGCTTGTGATACAACAAAAAATCTTTTGGTTAAACAAACAAGTACGGGTGGGACTGGGAAATATCTTCCACCAAAACATGTTTTACCAAAATATAAAAAACAGAATTCTTCAAACCAGGGAAAAAGGCATTCAAAAACAACTTCACACAGGTATCCAGCTGTGTACAGATCTTCTGAATCTCGAAAAACTGCAAGATCTCAGGGGGATCCACCTGTGAAACGTCAGATATGTTACACATGTGGAATCCCAGGACACATAGCCAGAAATTGTGAAAATAATCTGAAAAACACTGCAAGTTGGAAGCATCAGAAGGCTCCAAAAGGGAACTATAATCACCCCAAGCCAATGAAGGTTGAAAAACCTAAGGCAATGAAGGATGAAAAATCCAAGGTGAAGCCTTCTGATGGTGATTGGAATAGAAATAAGCAGCTCAAACAATCGAGCAGGATACCTAAAAAACAAATGCAAATTCCCAAGGTATCGGCTATTTCTAAAGAAGAGATGGTTTCACAAAACAAATTCTACTGGAAACCAAAAACTTCTATTCCAAATTCTTCCCCGTCTGTAGGATCATCTTGTTCCGTTAATGATACATCTAATCTATGTGCTATTGTTTCAACTGCCAACATGCATTGGATGAAAGTCCAGTACATGGATACCAACGGTGTACCCAAAACAACTATGGCTTGGGTGCCAACAACTAACTAATCCTGCATCATGTGCAGGAACGGCTGTGGAGGACTATCATTCATCCCTGGTACATTGATAGTGGCTGTTCAAGGCACATGACAGGAGACTTGTCCCAACTTACCGATGTGGAATTTTTCAATGGTGGATTTGTCTCATTTGCGGGAGGTGAGAAGGGTCAAATAACTCAAAGGGGAATGGTAAGAAATGGTGCTCTTCAGTTTAATAAAGTAAACTATGTTCCTGAATTGAAGCATAGTTTACTAAGCGTTTCACAAATCTGTGATAATGGCTACTCAACTTATTTCACTGATAAAGGATGTTTAATATTGAAACATGGAGTCGTGATTCCAGAAGAATGGGTGCTACTAAAATCTAAACGTCGAGGAAATGCTTATGTCATAGACATGAACAGACCTCCATCTGAAAACGTTACGTGTCTCGTTTCTAGGGGTGAGCAAATTTGGGCCGAACCGAAAAAAAAACCGAGGACCGACCCGAAATAGTACGAAAACCGAACCGGGTATGGTAGTTAGGTTCTGAATTCTGTCCATGAATATAACTCCAACCGGTTCTCGGGTCGGGTCGGTCCAAAAGAAGGTTAAAACCGAAGGAAAAACCGAGGACCGATTCTGACTTACAAAATTACCTGACACTATTTTAGGCGCCAAAATCATGGGCCTGATATACAGGTTTGTCCAATTCAAGAATCGATAGTGCTTTAATATATTTAACCTTGGAACTCAAAAGACAACAGAATGTAAATCATAAAATTAAAACTTCATATACAGGTTTGTTAGTTTATAAATACACACTAGGATATCTATTTATTATGAACTTTGTTATAAAATATGTATATATTAGTGAATAATTTGTGTGTATGTAATAGGAGTTATAACAACCTTTAAATGATAAGATGGGTCAAATTGTAACAGCAATGGTTCAGATTATAACAGCAATGGTTTGGATTAAGATCAAATATAACGTTCTTATATAGTTATATGCTGCGCATATGCATTTTTGTTGTCATTCTGTTTGTTACGTTTCAAATGATGCCATGCATTCACTTCATGTTTATTGATTGCTTTCGTTTATTCTGTTGGTGCGTTGTTATTGTACAAATACATAGGCCTTAGTTATTTTTTTGGTAGCATCTGTTGGTGTATTACTGTATTGACAGCAGTACTTGGTTCAGATTATAACAGCAAAGGTGTGGATCAAGATCAAAGCTGAATAAGATGGGTCAAATTATAACAACAATGTTTCAGATTATAATAGCCTTTAAATGATAGTTATGATTAAGTTAGTCATGCAATGGTTCAGATTATAATAGCCTTTGAATGAATAAGTTAGTCATCTTTAAGAAAGGTGCAAAAGACATAATTAGACACAAACATAAAAGATGGGTCAATGGTTCAGATTATAGTCATGCAAAATGAATCTTCTGGACTTGTCACACAAGCCATGACGATGATGGTTGGATGGACTCAAACCAACTAAATCAGCAAACAACCTATCTTCTATCATGAACACACCAATCAATTCTAACATCAACAACTAATCAAACCAACTACTCTTTTAGTTTTTTCACTGAAGCATTTAATCGAACACTTGGTGTGCAAAGATCATATATGCTAGATTACATAAAACAAGCTATAACATGACCAACCAATTCCATCAAGAACACATATCATGGCTTTTTAGGGTAAATTCAGGTTAAGAAACAACTAAAAATCTGAATTCAGTTTTGAATATGTAAGCAAAATGAACCCTTATCCACAAACAACAAACCATGTAATAAGGCTAGTTACCTTTAAGAAATTGGATGTTTGATCAAATAATTGGAGCCACAGATCAAAGATAAATTGCTAAAAATGAAGCTTTTTTCCGGTTCGGGTATTACTCTTCGGACCGACTGGAACCGGTTGCATCAGGACCGAAGACCGACCCGCAGTAATGGTCCATAACTCGGTTCCAATTTTATAGGGTGGTCGGTTCTCGGGTCGGGTCGGTTATAAATCGGGTCGGGTCGGTTCTCACAGTTTGCTCACCCCTACTCGTTTCAAAAGTTTCTCAAAACAATGCCATTTTGTGGCATCGTCGTCTTGGACACGCTAACGCTAAAAACTTGAACCGTTTTGCTAAATTGGGTTTGGTAAGGGATTTGCCGGTACGGGATTTTATAACAATTGAAAAATGTGTTGCATGTGCCAGAGGAAAACATCATCGAAAACCCCATCATCCCAAATTGGTGAACACTATTGATTCTCTGTTGCAGCTACTTCACATGGACCTCTTCGGCCCAGTGAACGTGCTCAGCATTTCTCGCAAAGCTTACTGTTTAGTTATAACTGATGACTACTCACGTTTTACTTGGGTTTTCTTTCTGGCTAACAAAAGTGAGACTGTAGAAATAGTTAAACAGTTCATTGTGTTGATGGAGAATCAGACCAATATGAAGGTGAAAGGGATCCGTTGTGACAACGGAACTGAATTTAAGAATGCATAATTAAACTGCTACTGTGCTCAGAAAGGGATTGCGCGACAATTCAGCTCCACAAGGACGCCACAGCAAAATGGAGTCGCTGAAAGAAGAAATCACACCCTGATTGAAGCCGCTCATACAATGCTATGTGACTCACAGCTTCCGACATTCTTCTGGGTAGAGGCTGTGAACACGGCTTGCTATGTGCAAAATCGGGTTCTAGTCAACAAAGCTCTAATGAAAACGCCCTACGAAGTGCTGTTTGGTGCAAAACCCTCTGTCAAGCATTTTCGTGCTTTTGGTTGTCCGTGCACTTTGTTGCATCTGGATACAACACCAAAGTTTGATGCGAAAGCTGACGATTGCTATTTTGTCAGGTATGCTGGCAAGACTGCATATAGGGTCTACAACAAGCAAACTAGGCAAATCGTAGAGTCGTTCGACGTGCGCTGGCTCGAGGAGAATGGGATGGATGCTAGAGTGGGCCCGGATTGGTTGTTTGATTATGACACTTTGTTTTGGTCTTTTCATATTTTTGATGATGTTTTAGTGGTGTTAATACAGGTTCTACAGGTCCCTAAATTTATACTACAGGCACTTCATCCTCCTTGGCTGATGATGCAAAAGATGAGGGGGATGTCATCCCTGGGTCTTCATCAAAACTTTCAAAAGACCCACTGGTACAACAATCTTCTTTTGTTCTACATAATCAAGCTACGGAGCCTACCACAGAAACACAACCCAGTCAGTTTCTGACGAACCTTCAATTGCCACCATGGATCCGGTGCAACAGGTAGATGACGAAGATTTATCTTCTGATACCTTAGTACCTGCTTTCTATAATCCTATACCTCTTGAATGTACGGTGGAACACCATGCTGAGGATGAATCTGATGCTGACATCGTGGAAGAGATTGTAACCGAAAATCTCTCAGTTACAGACAGAGCCATCCCTACACATATTCAACGAGATCATCCATTGGAAAATATCATTGGTCCAGTAGATGCTGGTGTTTTAACAAGAAGTTAGACTGGTGACATCAACAAATGCTTGTACTCGTGCTTCATTTCACAAATTGAGCCAAAGACTACTGCTGTGGCTATGCAGGAACCGAGCTGGGTTGATGCAATGCAAGATGAACTTAACCAGTTTGAAAAGCTAAAGGTTTGGAAGTTAGTGAAGTTGCCCTCAGGAAAACGTCCTCTTGGAACAAGATGGGTCTATCGAAACAAAAGAGATGATAGTGGGGTAATTGTAAGAAACAATGCTAGATTGGTCGTGCAAGGGTTCAGGCAGATTGAAGGGCTAGATTATGATGAAGTATATGCCCCAGTTGCGAGGTTGGAAGCCATAAGAATATTTCTTTCCTACGCCTCGTTTAAGGACTTTACTGTTTATCAGATGGACGTCAAGACTATGTTTCTTTATGGCACAGTGAAAGAAGAGATTTATGTTGGTCAGCCACCGGGTTTCATAAACCCAAAATATCCAGAGCATGTGTACAAGCTTGACAAAGCTTTGTATGGGTTACATCAGGCACCTCGTGCATGGTATGCTACCCTAACTGAACATTTGCTGGCAAATGGATACACCCGTGGCGTAAATTGATCAGACCTTATTCGTAAAGAAGGTGAACGAAGATCGAATACTGGTGCAAATTTATGTAGACGATATCATTTTTGGTTCCACTAATGATGCACTGTGCAAGGAGTTTGAAGAGGTGATGAAGAAGCAGTTTGAAATGAGTGCTCTGGGTGAAATGACCTTTTTCTTAAGTCTGCAAGTTCGTCAAGATTCCAAGGGTATCCTGATTCATCAAGGGAAATACGTGGATGACATTCTTGCAAAGTTCAGCTTCAATGATGCAAAGCCAGCCAACACCCCAATGTCTGAAAGACCGGGTCTAACTCAGCATCTGGAAGGAGAAGCCGTGGAAGAAACATTGTATCGATCAATGATTGGATCTCTGATGTATCCAACTGCAAGCAGACCGGATATCATGTTTGCTGTGTGTCAGTGCGCACGCTATCAGGCTAATCCTAAAACTTCTCATTTAAATGCTGTCAAGAGAATCTTTAGATACCTTAAGGGGAAACCCAGATTCGGTCTTTGGTATCCTAAGGATTCTCCCTTTGAATTAATTGCTTTCTCTGACAGCGATTTTGGAGGTTGTGATATTGACAGGAAATCTACTTCTGCTGGGTGTCAATTTCTAGGAGATCGGCTTATTGCATGGCAATGTAAAAAGCAACAAACAGTCTCTGTTTCCACAGCGGAAGCTGAATATGTTGCTGCTTCAGCATGCTGCTCTCGGGTGATCTGGATGCAACACCAACTAGTGGACTACGGTTTGGATTTCTCTCTTACTCCCATCTATTGTGATAATGATGCAGCTATCCAAATTGTGAAAAATCCAGTTCAATTTTCAAAAGTTAAGCACATTGCCATAAAAGAACATTTCATCCGATACTCGTTTAACCAAGGTTTAATTATTCCTACTCAATGTCGCAGATCTGTTTACTAAACCGGTTGATCGAGCTAGTTTTGAAGCTCTTTTAGAACTGCTCAAAATTGTCCATTTCAAGGACTGAATTGGTCACAAAAATAAAAAAAATATTTTTCTTGTTTTTAGGTTATAAATTTGCTCTTTAAATTTTAAGCACAAATTTAAAGGGATATTGTTGGGCCATATTTAGAGGTTTGCGTTTGTCTTGGATCAGTTGGTAATGGGTTCGGCCTAAGTAGCCCATGTAAAAGTGACCGCCTATGTTTACTATAAATAGGGGTTTCATTGTTTGTTTTGGGGTTGCTAGTCATTTTGATTGTTTGTGCTCTCGTGTACCAGACGACTCCAAGAAGTCGTGTGCACTTATTCAATATAATCATTCTATTTCTAGTTTCTTCTTTGTTCTTTACATACAATCATTGTTTCCGCCTTTGGTTCTGTGTTGTTTGATACCCGGTAGAGAAGATCTTGGACTTACAACAAAACTGTATAGGATTAACACTCAATAACTCATAAAATCTACTTATCAGGGCCGGCCCTGAAAATTCAGGTACCCGAGTCAAGCCGTGAAATATGTGCCCCTTAGTCTTAGGTCCTTTAAGCAATGTTTTCATAACCGAAGTGGACGTTGAACCGGTGTCCTTACCGGTTCCCTAGTCGGACCGGTCGAATCGGATATAGAACTGAAATGTTGTAATAATTATAAAAATTAATATGTTTTGCTAATTGGCCCATAAAAAAACCACCATTTCTTAAAATTCCATAATAATTTAAAGAGCCATTATTTTATGTCTAGATCGACTTCAAAAGTTTTTTAATAAAATGAATTTGACTTGCATCATGTGCAAAAGCATGGGACAATTATTGTTTTGTAGTACTACTATATATTAAAATTTACTGCAAATGTTACACAATTACTGTACCCAGAACGTTGTAAAACTCGCTAGGCGCTAGTCGGTCGGTGAGGTACCGACTAGGGATTAATTGGGATTAATCAGGATTAATCGGATTTGATTTTTATATATATTGTTCCAAATTTATACATATATATTGCTAACTTTACACCTTATATATTATTTAGAAGTTTATGGGTCAAATATAAACTAGTGAATATGGAAAGGGGTTAAATATTAAAATCCCTAAACATAAATAACCCTAATCACCTCCATCGTTCACCATATCCCGTTTTTTCCTCCGCATTCCTTTTTTCATCGTAAGGAACCATAAGACGTAACTAGGGTTCATGGAGTTTCATCGATTTTGCTTCTAAATCGTGAATTTTCATCTGATTTTGAGGTAATAACTTGTTTTATTTGATCGATTTGATCCAGTTTTGACCCGTTCAAATTCATTTTTTACCTAATTTTGGGTTTTTTTAGGTCCGACTTGACCAATTTGGTCCGACTAATCGGTGATTAATCACAAAACCGATTAATTGAGTGATTAGCCCAAAATTAATCAGTAAAGTGAGGATTACCGATTAATCGGTGATTAATCGGGATTTTTACAACCTTGACTGTACTACAACATGACAAATCTCAAGTAACGCAGCACTTCAACTTTTTTTTTAATTATGTCGTATTCTTCCAATCTAGTTTTTCATGCATGACTCATCTTCTTCCTTATCTACTCTTCACCTTCTTGCGTTTATAACCAGTGATGTTCAAGATGAGATCTTTTTTTGATCGAAAATAGAAAGAAACACCCTTCACCGCTCAAAGTGCCCCTTTAAAAACTGAGCCCGGACCGGGAGTCCTCCCTGCACCCCCTCAGGGCCGGCCTTGCTACTTTTAATTCTACTAGTGCACTTATTTTTCTAG
Organism: Ambrosia artemisiifolia; assembly: GCA_032199755.1. Lineage (NCBI taxonomy): Eukaryota > Viridiplantae > Streptophyta > Magnoliopsida > Asterales > Asteraceae > Ambrosia > Ambrosia artemisiifolia. The sequence goes on along the minus strand of CM063520.1, from coordinate 5,537,147 downwards.
CTAAGACTATATATGAAATGTATATGTTAGATATATATATATACATGTTGATAAAACGTGTATGTGTATCAATATTTACATATTTACATGCTTTCAAAGATACTTTTTTTAACATTACAAAATCCAATAGCCATGGATATTACGTACATAATTAACAATGATCCGTCATTGACTTTGTTGTTGTAAAATAAAAAAAAATAGATTCTTACCAAGCTAACTATATCTGTGAATATATATGTAGTTAGCGGGTTCTTATATGTAATAGTAGGTTCAAAAATATATATACCATCTTAACATAAATAGTGACTTGTCTAGACATGATTAATGAATTACCTCAACACATTGTGTTTTTTTTTCTCCATGAACAAAAACTCGATAAAAAAAATCATTTTTTTTTTCATTTTTTATATAGCACTATAGTACTCGTTGGAAAGATATAAGACGCTCGTTAATTTGGTGTATTTTTTTTTAAATGCCGTATATAAAAGTTATAACATTTAAAAGAGTCAAATGCCATTTTCGTCCCTGAGGTTTGGCCAGTTTTACAAGTTTCATCCAGAGGTTTGTTTTTTCTCATCTGGGTCCTCAAGGTTTCCAGATCTTGCCTTTTCCATCCAACTCGTTAACTCAATCCAAAATTTCCGTTAACTTTTTGTTTAAAGACCAATATACCATTGTTTTTAATCTTTATTAATTTAAAATTGTAAATAAAACCCTGCCTACCCCACCCCACATCCCACCCACCCCTCCTACACTATCTGTCTTTACCTTTCTCTCTCTCTCTCTCTCTCTCTGTTGTCTCTATATAGATGGAACAAACGAACATCATCTCCCAATACCTAAATGTCCAAATCAACAAAACAACACAAACCCACCTCCAAAATCAATTCCAAGAAACAAATAAACCCAAAAAGATAATTAGTGAACAATATTAGAACAAAAAGCTCAAACCTTGGGAAGAAATTGAAGGAAATTCACTGAAAGAGCTCCATGAACCATGCAAAGATTGAGGTGACAAGTAGTTATTCCTAATGTACAACTATTTCATTAGATTTTAAAAGATAAGATGTTAAAAATAAATGACTAACACATTTGAATAAATCATTAAAACCTTGAATTTGTCTGATTGTGACAAGTAGTTATTCCTAATGTACAACTATTTCAGTAGATTTTAAAAGATAAGATGTTAAAAATAAATGACTAGCACATTAGAATAAAACATTTCACGAACTCCTCCCAATCTATTTACAGCATCAATGAATGATATGACTTAAGAATTTTCATAAGATTTTCCAGTTTACCTAGGTTAGGTACTATGTATTCGGCATACAGTTTTCTTCTAAAATTCCGAAGAAGGAGACCAAGCTGAGTCATTACAAGGCGCTTATGACATATATCAATCACATAAAAACGTTGCAATACATAATTTAACAACAAGTCACATGAATGAAACTGTAAAAACAATTTCAGTGATTTTTAGAATTACTTAGCTTTTGATTTTTTTAATGACAAACAATTTCATTCATACCAAACTATGTACAATTATTGCATTATAAATCTTAGAAACTGAAATCAGTTAATTTAAGCACACTTAATGAGTTTATACAGTTAATATATTCACATTTAATAGTTAATATATTCACATTTAATGAGACATATATATATATATATATATATATATATATATATATATATATAGTGTTAGTATACAAGGGAAACCCTTATTATAGTGAAAACCCTAGAAACCCATCTTGTGGTTAGGATTAAGCCACATCATCTCAATGAAAATTAATTTTTATATTACTATGGGGGTAGTAAAGTAATTTACCCCACCCATCAACTCAATTGTCTCTCACCTCTCAAGTACCATCTATGCCAACCCACACATTCTCCCCCATGATGATTTGACAAGTTTGAATCTTCTTTTTACCATCCTACCCATTCCCCCATGTAAATATAAAATCTCTTGTTCCCTTCATCTTTCTCATTTCTCCATGGATTTTAACATATCCTCTCCACCTTCAAACATGTTACCGTTCAATTCATCTCCTCCTCGTGGTGTTATTCTGAACAACTTCTCAGCCTACTGTAGCAGGTTTGGTTTCTTATTCAGTCGAAGAACTCTGCTCCTGCAACACGTCTTGAAGCCTCGAATAATGCCATTGAAGGATCCATATTCGAAGAAAACAAAGAGACCCGAATCAAAAGATCCCTTGTAGATCCCTATTTTCCTCTAAAGATCTCAAAAACTTCATCTCCTTTCTCACCCTAAAATGGATTTCAATATATCTTATGAACAAGCGTCGAAGATCTTATCTCCTCCTTGAAGTCTTCTTCGTAACAATTTCTCAGTTGATGAAGATCCATCAGGTGCGTAACAATTTCTCTGTTTTTCATTTTGTATATGCATTTGTTTTTTATCTTGAAATTTAAACATTTTTTTGTCCTTTATATAATGTCATTTGCGTTTTGGATATATGGATGTCCATTTAAAGTTAATAGTGAATGTATGGAAGGTAGTTACAAGGTCTTTTGTGTTTTGGAAATATGGATGTCTATTTAAATTTAATGGTGAATGTATGGAAGGTAATTATAATGTCTTTTGTGTTTTGGATATATGCACTCCATGTGTTTGATGAAATGCCTGACTAGGTTAACATGTGTTACTTATGTTAGTATGTTAAAAGTTAATAGTTAATAGTGAATGTATGGAAGGTAGTTATAATGTCTTTTGTGTTTTGGATATATGCACTCCATGTGTTTGATGAAATGCCTGACTAGGTTAACATGTGTTACTTCTGTTAGTATGTTAGAAGTTAATGGTGAATGTATGAAAGGTAGTTATAAGGTCTTTTGTGTTTTGGATATATGGATGTCCATTTAAAGTTAATGGTGAATGTATATATGGAAGGTAATTATAATGTCTTTTGTGTTTTGGATATATGCACTCCATGTGTTTGATGAAATGCCTTATTGGGTTAACATGTGTTACTTCTGTTAGTATATTAGAAGTTAATGGTGAATGTATGGAAGGTAGTTATAATGTCTTTTGTGTTTTGGATATATGCACTGCATGTGGTTGATGAAATGCCTGACAGGGTTAACATGTATTATTTCTGTTAGTATGTTAGAAGTTAATGGTGAATGTATGGAAGGTATATAAGGTCTTTCGTGTTTTGGATGTATGGATGTCCATTTAAACTTAATGGTGAATGTATGGAAGGTAATAATAATATCTTTTGTGTTTTGGATATATGCACTCTATGTGTTTGATGAAATGCCTGACTGGGTTAACATGTGTTACTTCTGTTAGTATATTAGATGATGAGTTTGTCACACCAGTTAACATCTCATCTATTGTTTTGCAGTTGATAATAAAGACCCCCACCGGTTATGTTAACATACGAAGTCCAAGGAACCCGAGGAAAACATGTAGAAAAACTTTTGAATAACGTTTTCTTTTTGGTACTCAATGTATAGAATTACTAGATTTATTTTGTTGAAGTGGTCAATAGTTTGTAATGATACTTTTGTAATAACATGTGTTAATAGTTTGTATGCTTTATTTCTCAGTAAACTTATGAAGTGAAAAATATAGTGGTAATAAAGACAAAAAAAATGGCTGACAATAAATGCAAGTTTAACATATGTTACCAAATAAGACATGTTAACCTCTCACGCAACATTAACACATGTTACCCTTCCATGCAGTTCATTTGAATGTCTTGGGTAGGTTTTTCTCTTTGTTCAATAGTTTGTAATGATACTTTGTAATAACGTGTGTTAATAGTTTGTAGGTTTTATTTCTCAATAAACTCATGTAGTGAAAACTATAGTGGTAAGAAAGACAAAACAAAGGCTAACAATAAATACAAGTAACATATGTTACCAAATAACACATGTTAACATCTCATGCAACATAAACACATGTTACCCTTCCATGCAGTTCATTTGAATGTCCTGGGTAGGTTTTTCTCTTGTTAAATAGTTTGTAGTAATACTTTGTAATAACGTGTGTTAATAGTTTGCATGCTTTATTTCTCTGTAAACTTATAAAGTGAAAACTATAGTGGTAAGCAAGACAAAAAAAATCCAACAATAAATAAAAGTTTAACATATGTTACCAAATTAAACATGTTACACTACGCCAAAATGTGGCTTTAGCCACACATTTTCTAAAATCGCCCTGCCACACTTTTGATTAAATGTGTGTCTAAATGTCATTTCTAACATTTGAAAAACTTCCAACTCACCTTTTTCCACACATCTTACGTATTCAAATCCCATCCTATATTGAGAGAGAGCACGGATTGTCCATCATTAGTTCTCCAGATCATTTGTTCTAATGATGAATTGATTTGTTGCTTTTAAAGGTGCAACATGAGATATTAGAAGACAACCATTATGTTAACCCTGTCCATGAGTGACCCCTGACCCAACATCTACTAAAATGGCATTTTAATGATTTTACATTTCTTTCTACCTGTTTATATGACTGATTGTGTTATTAGTTATTGACACAGGTGCTCTGCACATGTTATAGTGATGTCAGACATTTCCAGAACAGATGCAAAGGTACTCCACTTCTTAACTGAACTGTATAATTATAGCAACTTATGAGTCATGGGTTTTATTTAAATGTGAAATTTGATAGCATTTTTTTAGTTAAAAAGATTAATATTGATATCCACATTTCAGGTTCTTCTTTCTCATGTTTGATTGTGAGTATAGTGAACATTTGATACAAAATGTCTTTCTGATGTTTATGCTTCTTGATTGGATATGTAAATGGAGTGGGTGGGTGGAGAAGAGATAGAGTTAGAACAGATGGGAAGGAACTTGCACCATACGATCCTGATTGGTACTATATCAGAGCTGGTAAGTTTGATTTTTATATTTTCAGAACGTAAAATTAATAAAATTGTTGCTAGTATGTTAAAATAAAGTGTTTTTATAACATAAACTGAAAAAAAGAGGGACAATTTTCCGCTTGCAACTCAAATTTAATTTTGTAAAATAGGGTGTAATACAAATTTGCAATTAAGCTTATCCTAATGTATGTCTTATTTATATATTCAGCATTCTCTCTCTATAAGATGCATGCTTTGTAAGTTAATAGTAAAATTGATTGGTCAAGGATGGGAGTCTTTAAAACTCTGATTGCAGCTGAAAGGCTTGCACTGATTCTCGAGCCAGGGGGACAAGGAGTTTGATGGAAGCAAAACTATTCCTACAAAGGTTTACTTTGAGCAATTTGATTACTAAGTTATAACTCCTATAGATGTAAATCCTAACACATTTATGTTGTAGATATCTCGACTCCTGCAGAAAGCTACCTTGCAATGACAATATTCAGGTATCTACTTTGCAAATAACCTTTTCTATACACACATATCTACGATCTCCCATGGTTGCTAAAAACAGATGGTTATCTTGTTTGGCTTGAAAATAATGGACTCAGTGATAACTAGAAACAATTATTGATGTCATTTTTAGAGTTACTTCTTTGCTTCGTGATAAACATCACACAACAAACAACATTTCTATGAATTCGATAACTAGAAAAAGTTATGTAACTATGGTGATGTTTGTTTTCTGACATTCATATCTAATTGAAATCTAAATCCGACTTCTGAATGATTAGAGGTCGATCAAAAGTCTGAAAACTGAATCATAATACTGTATTTTCGTTAAGTTAAGAAATGGCTCATGTCTGAATGCTTATAATTTGTTTTTTTTTTTTGAACAATCAAACGGAGCACTTTATTTCATAATCACGTATACACCGGAAATACACCGCAAGCCCATTAAGCGAGCTGACTACCTGGGCCTAGACTTGACCCATAACAATACATACATTTCAAAACACCCAGCCCACCTAAACTTGTTTCTCACCCATTATCAAACAGGGAAAAATCCCACCATACATTTTTATCTAAGTCTTGAAATCGACCTCTTTTCGTCATCCACAAGAAGGCTTCCAACTTGATCTCTTCTAGCAGCAGTAGAGTAGATTTGTTGATGTTGTTGAACACTTTATCGTTCCTTCCCAACCAGAGCTTCCAGAAAGTGAGGAGAACCACCGCATAAATGATTTTGGCAGCCTTGCGTGGGCGATTTATGTTACTGCATGTCTGAACAGTCTGCTGCACAGAGGTGAAGTCTGGTACATCAGTGATCTTCAGCCATGTTCGGATGTTCCACCACAAGGCTCTCGCCCACACACACTCAACGCGAATGTGATTAATCGTCTCGAGTTCTAACCCGCATCTCTTGCATAGTCCGTCTCCGAATACAACTCCTCTGTTTGCTAAAGTCTCAGCCGTGGGAACTCTGTTTTGGAGTGTTGGCCACACGAAACAAGTAACCTTCGGTGTAGCTAGACGGCTCCAGTGGAATGCTTCCTGCTGCTGGTTCTGTTCACCCATAAATCCCAACTCCGCTCTCACTTGTTTAACCGAAAACTCCACCACTCCGGTCTGTGACTGCCACAACCAGACATCTTCTGTGTTACCTACTTTTTCAGATATAAGCAGCTGCCATAATGCCGAAGCATCCCCTGTCTCTGCAGCCGAGGAAGGTAAACGCCGCCACGGTATGTCCCACCACACTATGTTGTTCAAGACTTTGAAAGATTCACTAACCTTAACCTTTTTTGAACGGCTCAGGGAATACAGACCAGGGAAACTGTCTTTTAACTGCACACCTTTGCACCAATTATCTTCCCAAAAGTTTACCGTTTTGCCATTACCTACCTTGCATACGAACTTTGACTCCAGATTTATGCCCCTGTTAAGAAAGTGATTCTTGACAGAAACAATTGAGTGCCAAACTCCCAAGCCTGATTTTTTACCCGGGATAAACCCCTCTTGCCTATTACATCCATGTATTGCCTTTACTACCTTGCACCATACTTGTTTAGGTGAAGATTTAAACCTCCACCACCATTTGGCGATTAAACCCCGGTTTAGATCTTCAATACTTCCAACTCCCAACCCCCCCCCCCCTTCCGTTTTGTTTTCATTATGTTTTCCCACGCGACCCACCTTATTTTGTTATTCCCCGTTGATCCTCCCCATAGAAATCTTCTCCTTAAACCTTCTAGGACTTTTAGAACCCCAATCAGCGCCTTGAACAAAGATAGATAGTAGTTAGGGACGGCACCTAACAATGCTTTGACAAGAACCGATCTGCCTGCGAACGACAAGTATTTCGCTTTCCATGATGACAACTTTGCTTGAAATTTGTCGATTATTGGCTTCCAACTTTTTATTCTTTTCATATTGTCCCCAACCGGAAGGCCCAAATACACGAATGGAAGTGATCCTTTCTTGCATTTTAGGGTCGACGCGAGAGTGTAACCACTTGTTCTGCTACATTTATGCCAAAAACGCTGCTCTTTTCCAGATTAATCTTCAGTCCAGAGGCTAAAGAGAAGCCTCGCAGCAACCTGTTAACGTTCAGTACATTGTCAGAACTCCACTCACCCATGAATAGGGCGTCGTCGGCATAAAATAAATGTGACACCTCCGGGCCACCATTAGGCAGCTTCACTCCCATGAATGTACCAGCATCAACAGCCTTAGAAACCATCACGTGCAAGGCTTCCATTATTTTTGCGTTTCATTATATTAAATTGGTTAAGTTATATGCTAAATAATATTAATTAAATCCTTTAAATGACAAACTTGAACGTCTTAACTAGTTAATTGTTCATTTTACTTACTCCTCTGTTACATGATGCATCTTAAGGAAATGGATAGGGTGACAATCTCTGAACAACCAGCTAAGAAGAAAAAAAGGCTTCCCTTATTGTATAAACTTGATGAAGCCTACTAACGAGGAGAAAGACCGTTGGGTTAGTAAAATTTTAATTGATATAAATAAACCAAAGGGAAACTGCAGTTTAGTGTCGGTTTTAGAGTTGTGATAATTGGCTAATAAGATGTGTCCAAAGGTTTTTTTAACCATTGGTTCTTTTTTTTTCTAATGTAGGTCAAGATGAAACATCCACTAAGTGCACAACATGCAGCGCATATAAGTACTTGGAAGGTAATCTGAAATCATACAAGTAATTGTCGTCCTGTCGTCCGTCCCGCCATTCACGGCATTCCAGCAACTGACTTGAGTTAAAGACAAAGTACACGAGGCTGCAAGTTGTCATTTTCACTAACATCTTGGATTGCTGGTTATAAATAAATTAAGCTACTTTTGATATACGCCTTGAATTGTAATACTTCATACTTTTGTAGATAGGTTTCGATTAGAAGTTTATCTGTAGTATTTAAATTGAAAACTTATGTATGGATTTTTGTTAATATATCTTTTGGTTTTTAAGTTTTCCCATATTTACTACTATTTTCATTTTACAACAATCGAAAACAAAATGGTTAATTACAAGAAAATAGACACATAGAACCACAATAAGTAATGTGTGACTAAAAACTAGGCAATAGACACACTTAAAACAACAAAGTTTCGTATGTGTAACCAAAGGTTAGTTAATAGCCACACTTAAAATTAACATATTTTATATGCCTTTACATACCCATTAGCCACACCGTTGCTGGTTTGTTAATTTTGTTGTGTGACGGAATGGTAACAAACGTCATGGGAATAGAATTACGTGTGGCCATAGGTAAAACAATAGTCACACTTAAATTACAAAGTTTCATGTGGCTTTTACATATCCATTAGCCACACCATTGTCACTTTTTTTTATGTGAGGAAATAATAGCAAATGTCATAGGAAAAAATATATGTGTGACCAAAAGTTAGAATATAGTCACACATATAATTACAAAATTGTTTCGTGTGTCTATAAATATTTTTTTACCACACTTACAGTAAATTCATATGGCTATATAATAGAAACGGCCACACTTATAGTGAATTCATGGTGCCATTCCTACCCTTTAGCCACAGTCAATATATGGAAAGGTTATTAAAACAATCATTTTTACCACATATTTTTTTAATTGATGTGGCTAAAACAAAACTTTTAATGACTATATAACTAAAATGGCCACACTTAGAGTAATTTCATGTGGCCGTTACCAAGGGCGGACATAGTATACAAGGAGGGGTCGCGGACGTTGCGGCTCAACTTCCCGCGCGTAGTGGAAAATTAGTGGAAATTTTGTTTTTTTTTACGAAATTTGGAAAACGTTGCTACTAAAATGAAAAAAAATGAAAAACGTTGCTACTGATTTTATGGCCTAGATCCGCCACTGGCCGTTACTATCCTTTGGTCACATTTAATAGACAAAATGCTTGATTTCAAAAAGAAATATTGGTATCCTTTAGTCACACTTTTAAGTGCTACGGCCACTAAATGTGAATGTGGCTGTACGATACCTACGATGACTCGACCTATGGTCACACTTGAGCTGGAAAAAAAAGTGTGGCGAAAGGCCTATGGTCACACTTTTTTTGTGTGGCCGTAGGCATATTTTGGCGTAAACCTCTCATGCAACATTAACACATGTTACCCTTCCATGCAGTTCATTTGAATGTCTAGGGTAGGTTTTTCTCTTTGTTTAATAGTTTGTAATGATACTTTGTAATAACGTTTGTTAATAGTTTGTATGTTTTATTTCTCAGTAAACTTATGAAGTGAAAACTATAGGGGTAAGCAATACAAAAAAAAGACTGACAATAAATACAAGTTTAACATATGTTACCAAATAACACATGTTAACTTCTCATACAACATTAACACATGTTACCCTTCTATGCAGTTCATTTGAATGTTGTGGGTAGGTTTTTCTCTTGTTCAATAGTGTGTAATAATACTTTGTAGTAACGTGTGTTAATATTTTGCATGTTTTATTTCTCAGTAACTTATGAAGTGAAAACTATAGTGGTAAGCAAGAAAAAAAAAAGCTGACAATAAATACAAGTTTAACATATGTTACCCTTCCCTGCAGTTCATTTGAATGTGCTGGGTATGTTTTTCTCTTGTTCAATAGTTTGTAATGATACTTTTGTAATAACGTGTGTTAATAGTTTGTATGTTTTATTTCTCAGTAAACTTATGAAGTGAAAACTATAGTGGTAAGCAAGAAAAAAAAATAAGGCTAACAATAAATACAAGTTTAACATATGTTACCAAATAACACATGTTAACCTCTCATGCAACATTAACACATGTTACCCTTCCATGCAGTTCATTTGAATGTTAGGGTAGGTTTTTCTATTATTCAATAGTTTGCATGCTTTCTTTCTCAGTAAACTTATGAAGTGAAAACTATAGTGGTAAGCAAGACAAAAAAAAAGCTGACAATAAATACAAGCTTAACATATGTTACCAAATAACACATGTTAACCTCTCATGCACCATTAACACATGTTACCCTTCCATGCAGTTCATTTGAGTGTCCTGGGTAGGTTTTTCTGTTGTTCATAGTTTGTAATGATACTTTGTAATAACGTGTGTTAATAGTTTTTAGGCTTTATTTCTCAGTAAACTTATGAAGTGAAAACTATAGTGGTAAGCAAGACAAATAAATAAATAAATAAGGCTAACAATAAATACAAGTTTAAAATATGTTACCAAATAACACATGTTAACCTCTCATGCAATATTAACACATGTTACCCTTCCATGTAGTTCATTTGAATGTACTGGGTAGGTTTTTCTCTTGTTCAATATTTTGTAATGATACTTTGATAACGTGTGTTAATAGTTTGCATGGTTTATTTCTGAGTAAACTTATGAAGTGAAAACTATAGTGGTAAGCAAGACAAAAAAAAAAGCTGACAATAAATACAAGTTTAACATATGTTACCAAATAACACATGTTAACCTCTCATGCAACATTAACACATGTTACCCTTCCATGCAATTCATTTGAATGTCCTTGGTAGATTTTTCTGTTGTTCAATAGTTTGTAATGATACTTTGTAATAACGTGTGTTAATAGTTTGTAGGCTTTATTTCTCAGTAAACTTATGAAGTGAAAACCATAGTGGTAAGCAAGACAAAAATAAATAAATAAATAAATAAGGCTGACAATAAATACAAGTTTAACATATGTTACCAAATAACACATGTTAACCTCTCATGCAACATTAACACATGTTACCCTTCCATGCAGTTCATTTGAATGTCCTGGGTAAGTTTTTTTCTTGTTCAATTGTTTGTAATGATACATTCTAGTAAAAAGTGTTAATAGTTTGTATGCTTTATTTTTAGTAAACTTATGAAGTGAAAACTATAGTGGTAAGCAAGACAAAAAAAAATAAAAAGATAAGGCTGACAATAAATACAAGTTTAACATACGTCACCAAATAACACATGTTAACCTCTCATGCAACATTAACACATGTTACCCTTCCATGCAGTTCATTTGAATGTCCTGGGTAGGTTTTTCTCTTGTTCATCTTGACTTTTCTGGTGTTGGAAATTCTTGTTGAAACATGTGTTATATTAGAATACCACAAAAAACTAACTAAATTAATTTCATTTTACATAGCTCATCTAATTTACCATGGTTATTCCAAACTCCATTCAACTAGATTCAAACTTTTGTTATGTTAGAATACCACAAAAAACTAACAAAATTCATTTCTTTTTACATAGCTCATCTAATCTACCATGGTTATTCCAAACCCCATATCCTTCACCACTAATCGTTGTTCTATCGACAAAAGTGAAATACACCTAAAAAACTGCATAGGTGATGATCGTGTTTTAATTGTCGGGAACTCATCCCTTTTAGACTTCTTCCGTATGCGACCCAACTCATTCTCCTGCTTATTTCCCAATGTATGATCCCCATCACCAGAGGTTGGCTTCTTCCTTTTATGCGATGTGGTCTCCTTGCCCATACATGGGTAACATGTGTTATAATATTAACATATGTTAAAGACACATAGTAAGTCTGCGGAGGAAACTCAATCATACCCTTTCTTGTTAGATGATCCAGCCATGTCTACACACGCTAACCTTTTTCCTGTAACACATGTTATTATAGTTAGACAAACAGTTTATCAAAATGCTCAATCTTAACAAAATGATAACACATGTTAAAGCTAAGTAGTGGTGATGCGGGAGAAAGTTAATCTTAAACATATTTCTAGATGTTCCAGGCCTCTGCGCTGAACATTTGTCTGTAACACAAGTGACCTTTATTGGGCCCTTTTTGAATCTTTTTATGCTTTCTATTATTTGAATGTAGGTATATACTTTTTTTATTTTTACCGTCCTACTAGGCACGTTGATTTGGCCAAATAACACATGTTACCCTCTTATGCAACATTAACACATGTTACCATACATGCACGTTGATTTTACCGTCCTACTAGGCACGTTTATTTGGCCAAATAACACATGCTACCTACGAGGCATGTTGATTTGGCCAAGTAACACATGTTACTCTCGCCGAGAAATATGTTGTTGCTCCTGGATCCACCGTGCACCACCATCGTTACTATTCACCACCGTCGTTAACTCTTATATTGTCGGAGGTGTATGCTTGTTTGATGTGATAATGATTCAAACTTATTAGGGGCGTTTTCTATCAAATGGACACTACATCAGCATAGTTATTTTTAACTAAAAAATGGTTTAATGGTTCAAACCTATTTCATGTCCTCTTCAAGCACACCCACTAATTTAATAATTTTACAATTTTCTTTGTTTAGTTATTTTTAAAGTAAAAATGGAACACTTGATAAAGTTGTGAAACAAATTAAAAAGTAAATTCATTGAAAATGTGTATTTATGTGTCACAATCGATAGGCTTGTAAAGGATTGACACTTGATATATTAATTGCAAAACAAATTAAAGGACTCATAAATACACATGATAAAGCCTATAGATTTCATTTCAGACTTGTAAAGGATTGACACTTGATAAAGTTGTGAAACAAATTAAAAAGTAAATTCATGTACCCACCTTTTGTTTTTTCATCTTTATTTATTTTTTTACTTTGAACATTACCTTATTACATTTTCATTTAAGACTTTAGTCCCTAAGTTTTTCATCATTTAAAAACTTTTCGTTTTAAGTTTCGAAAATATTGCGAGTTAAAATGCCATATGTTTGCCAAAGGCATTATAGCCCAGCGGCATCTTGGTGGTGAGATAAGACTTAGGGACTATAAGGTCCTAGGTTCGAATCTCACAAATGGGGTTTTCTCATAATTATTATGAGTTTCCTCCTGAATTGGTGACTTGGTGGTGGAATATGATCGCGTGGCAACATTGGTGGCACGATGATACTCAGTGTTCCGTGAGTGATTCCAATTTGTTGGCCATGTGTTTATGTGTGTTTATGTGTGTTTCAATGTTTTTATGCCTATTATTTTGGTGTTGGTGGTCGCTGGTAATCTTGTACTATTGGTGCTACTTGACAGGGTTTTACGTCCCCAACCGCAACACTTTGGGGGGGGGGGGGATATCACTTTCAAGCTGCCTCGTCCAACCTCGTGTATCCATATGAGGAGTAGTCATATGGAGAAACTGTTAATTTATCTGGCATTGGTACGTATTCCGCCCCCATGTTTGTTTTTGTTTCATCCTGCTCAACTTGGCACTTCTAGTTGTGTCAGACAAAGGTTTGCCACAGTAGGTCGGTTTGATATTGGATGATTGTTTGGCAATATAGGAGGTTTTGCAGTGAAATTGGTTTAAGCATCAACAATTCGTAGTCAAATGTTGGGTAAGTGGTTGTAGGTATAATCGTACGCCCAGAATTCATTCTGCAGCTGTCCAATCAATTTGAGCATAACTTGGAGAGTTTGCCACTAGAGTATGGGTGATGGGTTAGTAAATGGTTGTGAGTAAGGGCTAACATGATTGGCTTATGACATTACAACTTTACAAGGCTTATCATGAGTCATATGCCATGTGCTATAATATCATAAGGGTGGTTATATTTAAACCCCCCATCTTCTATTTTTACCCCCTTAAAGCGTCTCGCTTAGGCCTAAGCGAGGCGCGCTTTGAACTCAATTCGAGGAGGTCAGTACGAGGGGCAGAAAAAGCTGATTTTTAAATTCGAAGCGCCTCGCTTAGGCCTAAGCGAGGCGCTTCGAGGGGGTAATTTATTTTGGTAGTTGTTTTGATGTTTTGAGTTGGTTTTTTTATTTTTTTTTAATTTAATAATTATAAAAAGTTAAATAAATTTAAAAAACAAAGTAATAACCCTAATCATTGTCAATGACTTAAACTTGGCATCATCAACCACGTATAGTCAATGAATGCGGTATGCGCGTTAAATTTCATTAAATGCGGCAATACTTGGATCCGGTTGGAGTCTAAAGCTTCGTGTGTCATCTGTCATCCTTGTGTTTCCAAGACACAGGCAAGTCCTCGTCTGATCCACACCACAAAACAACTTCAAAATTTCAACTTCCCGTTCAGGTGCTTAAGTCCACCTTGAAGACTGGATTCGGTGCAATCAGAATCCGAATGCGGTATGCGCGTTAAATTTCATTAAATGCGGCAATCAAGGGATCCGGTTGGAGTCTAAAGCTTCGTGTGTCATCTTGGTCGAACTCATGTTGCAACATTCGTCTTGTGTGTGTTAGGGTCCGAAATTTTAGGCTTTTTAGTGGGTTTTTCCATCTTTGTGTTTCCAATTTTTTTTTAATTAGCATAAATCTCTCTGATCCATGGTACCTTGAAGACTAGATTCGGTGCAGTCGACGAACATCATTCAAAATTTCAACTTCCCGTTCAGGTGCTTAAGTCCACCTTGAAGACTGGATTCGGTGCAATCAGACTCCGAATGCGGTATGCGCGTTAAATTTCATTAAATGCGGCAATCAAGGGATCCGTTTGGAGTCTAAAGCTTCGTGTGTCATCCTTGTGTTTCCAAGACACAGGCAAGTCCTCGTCTGATCCACACCACAAAACAATAATCTTGAAGTTTTTTAATATAGCCATTTTTCCCTGGGTTACCAGGAATGGGTTGAAGGTGTGTGTTGCACCGGCTTGAGATATGAGTTTGATTAGCTTAAATCTCTCTGATCCATGGTATCCACTTTCAGGTTGTCTTCATCGTTGACCGTTATCTCTCGGATAACAGCTGAAAAGTTGTCTTCAATGATTCTAAGAAACTTGAAAGTAATTACAAGAAGACGATCAAAGATGCTACAACATAACTTGCACCGGCTTGAGATATGAGTTTGATTAGCTTAAATCTCTGATGTGTTGCTAAATGCATCACATTTATTTGTCAGTTTTGTATATTTCTTAGTCGATTAGATAGTATATTTATTAGTTTTAGGCATGTACTATTTTATTCTATTATTGTATAGATTTTATTTACTTTTTGGTTGTTTTTACTATTTATTTATTTTATATTTTATAGGTGTTCGTGAAAAATGAGCTCAAAACGAAAGAATTTTAATCGAGACACGGACACTTGAGAGCAGGTGTTCATAGACCTTGAAGCGCAAACGAGGAACTTTGGTTGAGCCAAGAACACCCGAGTTGGGAACATCGAGTTGTAATAATAATAATAATAATAATAATAATAATAATAATAATAATAATAATAATAATAATAATAATGGAAATGAAAAGTTTGGCCACTAGCTGGCTGTTGACTTATGCTACATGAAAGTCCAACATTTGGTGGATTTGCAATTCGAAGAAGGACGCCAATTGGCCTTAGTTGTCCAGCGCAAAAAGAAAAAAAAAAACAAAAAGCCCATACGAAGAAACTCGGTGGGAGATTTTAGGTATTTAAAAAGTGAGGAGTTCTTCGACGGCAGGAGGCAAGAGGAAGGTAGCCTCATGTCTATTGTGGCATAGGAATCAAAACCATGAGTGGCTAGTCTTCTTTGAAATCACCCGGTATAAACTCGTAATCTAGGGTTCTTAAATATTTTGGGTATTTTCTTATTTCCTTGTAATTGTGATTTGAACAAATTTGTTAATTGCGTTAATCTTGTTTTGAATTCTCTTCGATAATTGTTTCTTGCGCCAATTACTAGGGAAATGAATTCGGTTAATTATGCTTTAACTTGTTATTAGGGTTTATATGTTCTAGAGTAATGAAGTGTAGTTTAGTCCATCTTTGATGTTGATGAAACTTGACACCTAAGCCTATTGAAACAATTAACCCGTTAATCTTTATTGCAATTGTTTGATTAATCCCAACTTGTGATTGAACTCTAGGTTGCTTGTTGAACCCGGTGTGATCTCCATCTTTATTATTATTATTGTTGTTACAATCAGTCATCCTCAATCAAGTCTTTTTCATTAATCAAATCATTGTTTTTCACATTCTTACTCATAATCTTGAATCACTTGTTGGTTCACAAAACTTTCAAACTAAATTCTTAAGTGATCAAAAACTATAAACTTCATAATTGTTTTGCATACTTATTTTGTAAATAGCTTAGAAACACAAACAACTAGTGTGATGCTAACCACATGCTCCTTGGATTCGATACCCTACTTACCTTAGCTACCTAGGTTATTTAGGTTTTGTATTAACCGTGACGACCGGTTCATCAAATGGCGCCGTTGCCGGGGAGCTAGTGCGCTTAGTGTTGCATTGCGTGTTTGTTTGTGTGTATATTTAGTTGTTTTAAAATTCAAAAAAAAAAAATTCTGTTTTTATTTTTAGTTATTTAATTTTATTAGATTTCACTTTGGGTTTTCTAGTTGTCTGTGCAGGATCTTTCTTTTGTAGGTAAAAGAAGCCCAAGTTTTGACCATGTATGCATATCGCGATACATGTGCGGTTTGTGGGGACCCGCGCCACACTTTGGAATATTGTCCAAAGCTTGCAAGGAAAAAGGAGGCAGCAAGAAGGTATTTAATTGCTTATGAAAGATGGGAGAACACTCTGGTCTTGTTCTATGAAGAACTTGCCCCTCCTCCAACCCTTCAACATTACCAAACACTAGTAAATGCCGATCATAAGCGGCGACTTCAGGCAGATAAAAGAAGTCTTGACAAGATTATGAGTAAAGTGCAACTTTCTAAAGTCGAACAAGAATTAGTAAAACCTCATCAATCACGAGAATGTCGGTTAAAATGGTTGAGTTATAAGTACGACATTCTAAGCGATGAACGAAGAAAAGATAAGGCTTATCTCGCCTTATCAACTAATGAAAAATGTCAAGCAAAACAAGAGTGGATTTTGTCACATGTTGAGGAGGAGGTCGTGGAGATGAATACCGCACCAATCCCTCAAGTGGTCGAAGATTTAAATATTGAATCCACAATGACTGAAGAAGAGGTTCCAAGTCTTCCTACACAAGAAAATGATTGTTTAAATCTTGATGAAGACACGGTACCTCAAGAAGAGCTAGTGAGTTTGGTACCCAAGGTTAGGAAGGTTGACTTGCACGATTTTGGGCAAGCGATTTTGAAGTGGACTCACAAAATCTATGATCTTTACATGCCAATTCTAGTCAAGCATCTTTGGACACGGCATGTAAACTACCGAGCATACATTGGAAACTCGGTAGGCAAATGTTCTTTGAGACCACCATGAATGAGCACCAGGTATGTTTGTTGTATATTTTGTATATTTATTTGTTTTTTTTTAATTTTTAATTTTTTATTTTTAAGTGTGTTTGAGTCAGTTTTATTTTTGTTGGAGTCATGGGATTGTGTTTGAGTCAGTTTTATTTTTGTTGGAGTCATGGGATTGCCTATTTTCATTTGAATTGCAATAATAGATTGTCTCGCCCGTACTCAATCTCCATTCGGGTGAGGACGATCTGGAAATCACTAATGTTTGCAGGAATCCCGATTTGTTTGTTTTGTTTTTTTTTCTTTCGTGTTTCTTTGTTTCAGGTTTATTATCGGCTGCGAATGAAATGCTATACGGCCGACATTGGAAGGAATTGAACGGACTCATACGCGTATTGCATATCCAGGGGAGTCTTTTCCTTTTATTGTTGTATTTTTTTTATTTTTTTTATTTTATTACTAACTCACATTGAGGACAATGTGCCGTTTAAGTGTGGGGGTGGGGAAACTTTCATTTTCATTTATTTTAGTTAGGTTTGAGTCTAAAAAAAATAAAATAAAAAAAAGTAAAAAAAAAGAAAGTCCTAAAAACGGTCTGATCGGGAATGAAAGCGACTGTTTCAGTGCTTTCACTTTGTCTCTGCTTGTGGTGTGTGGGTCCTTAATCATGGTCCAATTCTTTAGAACAGACATATGAATCGTTTTCAGCAGGTATTTTAGAGAAAATGTTTAGAATTTGCCTGATTAGGTGTAACGAGTTGTCGGTAATAAATGCATGCACACATCGGTAACCCTATTTTCCCCATTTTTGTGAGATCTTGAGCCTACCAGATTGTTAGTTAATCTGATATATATTCATTTGTTGAGTGTAGGCCGTATGTTGCTCTGTTTTAGAACTTGTCTGATTTGATACATGCTGAGACTGTGGACTTGATTTATGCACATATATGATAAAGGCAAATTAGGAATCTCTTTTTTGTTTTACACCTTTGTTTACCCATCTAACCGGAAAAAAAATATTACCCTTAGTAGACAATTTTGAGCCTTTCACCTTTTCGTTTGTTTACCCGAATCCTGGTCTAGACTGACCCGTTTTGTTATCATCTTTATTTGACAATCTATGTGTTCAGAATTTATCTTTTATCAAAAAAAAAGAAAAGAAAAAAAAAGAAAAGAAAAAAAAAGAAAGAAAAAAAAATGATAAAAAAAACATATATTAGTATTGTTTAATACGGGTCGAAAATAACTCGTAGTTTTAGTTATTGTGTTCAGCATGAATAAAAGATTGTCATGAGTTGGTAGTTTCTTTGTTTTTTTTTAGCCATTTTATAAACTTAAACATTCACTACCTTTAGCCTAAGCCCAATCCTGTAAGTTCTTTTGATATGTGCAAAGTCTATGTGTTACAGTGAAAGTTTGATTGTCTTACAAGCTTATGAGTACAGAGTTTCATATTCGGTTTTGCTTTGAGTGATTTATACTAGCACATTTCACGCTAGTCCATATATTAAACCGAGGGGAGTGAACTACTGTGAGGGGTGTGTTGCATGAAAATTGAAGAAACAACGAGTATAGATGGGAGGTAGTAGGTGTATTGTACGACTCGTGTTCGCTGCAGGATATAATCCTTGGCTCACGACGATGGTTAATCTATGGTTATATGCATAAACAGTAAGCAGAATAATGTAAGAGACAACGATATAAGTGGTTCGATCTCGTAAGATCTACGTCCACTAACAAGAGATGTTCATTTATAAATACAAAGTACAAGCAATGATACAAGTGTATTGTTTCTAATTGGTCCAGAATTGATTACCTTAAGAAAGGAGATGAAAGCCTCCTTTTATAGGGGGTAAGTGGGCCTGGACAGCCAGGCCCATTTCGGGTGTTGACGGGCTTGGGCCCGGGAGCTTTTGGAGTCCACTTAGTTGGATCTCAATTCCTAGTTGGATAAAGTGGTCCAAGTTGGAGAGGCTTTACTTTGATTGGGCCACGTGGCGCTTCGTGATTGGATGGCTGGGCGGTGCTCTGCCATTGGTACACGTGGCGCCTTCTGGCTGGATCTGCAGAGGGTCTGTTTTTCTCCTGCTGTCAGGCTGTGTCAGGCGGCTGACCAGTTGTCAGCTGACACCTGACAGGAGGTGGCAAGTTGAACTCTAAGGGGGATGAATCCGGCGCTGTCAACTGGTGACACTGCGCGGAGTGAGCAGCGCAGTTTAAGCGATGCTGCCTTTTCCTCCCCTAGTGTTGTGTTGGCCTTCTGTGGGCGCTGTTTATTGGGTGCTGGGTAGGGTGCGCTTTTGATAGCGCTGAGAAGCGGTACCCTACCCCTTCAAGTCCCCCAAGTCCAGGGTGTCTCCTGTGCTTGCTTAGAGGGCTGGTGGGGCGCTGGACTAAGATGTGTCCTGTATTGCTTGCTTTAGGTATCTTTTGTGAGATAAGTCAGGTATTAGTTTGGGCTTGGCCACTTTGGTGCCATGTGGAAAGATAAAAGCGTCCCTTTATCTTTGTACATTGCATCGGTTGTGGATAGCCAGGGTTTATGAGAGAGAAAAATCTGGTGAGGAGCGCCTTTTCAGAATTTACGTCAACCTATCGCCAAGTGAAAACTTGACAAGTGTAGGTGTAAGGTAAATTCTGGCGGAGAACGTCCTTTCAGATTTTACGTCAACCTAGCGTCAAGTGAAAACTTGATAAGTCTAGGTGTAAAAGGTAAAATCTGGCGGAGAACGTCTTTTCAGATTTTACGTCAACCTAGCGCCAAGTGAAAACTTGACAAGTCTAAGGTTTAGTAAAATATGGCGGAGAACGTCTTTTCAGAATTTACGTCAACCTAGCGCCAAGTGAAAACTTGATAAGTCTAGGTGTAAAATATGGCGGAGAACGTCTTTTCAGAATTTACGTCAACCTAGCGCCAAGTGAAAACTTGACAAGTCTAAGGTTTATTAAAATCTGGCGGAGAACGTCCTTTCAGATTTTACGTCAACCTTGCGCCGAGTGCTGACGTGGCAGTCCCAGGTGTTTAATGTGGAATTTGAAAGATGAAGAGGTTTCCTTGAATTTAGGAAACGTGCTGAAGAAGCTGAGACGGTTGGTGGACGTGTCAGGGTACAGAAAGGATGTCTGCACAGTTGTCAGTCAAGTCAGCACGTGGGTGGGCAGTTTTTTCGTCGTGTGTCAGGCGAGTAGCCGTACACGCGCGCGAGTGGGGCAGTGTCAGGGTAACTGCTGTCATGTGGCAGGTGAAGAGTTGTCCTTCCAGCAGACGCGTGTACTCACGTGCCTCCAGACGACTGTTTGCTTCCAGCTGTCTGCCACGTGTAGCGTCCAGATCTGCCCTCGTCTGGGAGACTGAAAAGTTTCTTGCCAGCTGTGCCCATTGCATTAAATGCGATGGGTATATATACTCGAGGAGACTCCTTGGATTTCTTATTATTTCACCGTTCATAAAAATCCTCTCAACCGCTGCTCCTCAAAACTTCATCTTCTCCGGTAGACCTTCAAGTTTTCCGGCGAGTTCCTGTTGAAGAAATTTTTATTTTTCTTATATCGTCATGTCTGAGGGATCCACTGTTGGGGGCAACCCAGAGAGAGCTGCTGAGAAGTCAAAGAAACTCATACACAACACTCCCTGTAAATGGAGTGAGAAGACGTTTGCTAAGTTTGTGAAGACCATGGAGTTTGATCCTTCATGGGAGGTGGAACTTCCCACTGGGAAGAACACTGCTTTGGCTCCTCCTCCGGGGAAGATGAGCCTATACTGGGCCCACTTTGCTCTGTGTGGGTTCCGTCTTCCTGCCACCAAGTTCCAGGTGGATACCTTGGTGAAGCACGGTGTTCATGTTACCCAGGTGAGTGGGTTTGGGATGCTTCGGCTGGTGCACTTCGAGGCCTGTTGTAGGGCTTTGGATATTGAACCGTCTTTTGAACGGTTCAATGTCTTTTACATGATGACCATGGAGCAGTCCTGGTTCAGTTTTGTCCCCAGGCCACATATACCACCGGTTGGAACCACCCCTCCAAAGTCCCTTCATGACTGGAAGGAGAAGTTTTTCTATGTTAAGAGGGGGGTCATACCTGTGGACTTTGCTTGGAAGGTTATTGCCGAACGGCAGAAGGTGCCAGATCATCCTGTGATGGAGGGTTTCCGAGAGTAGGCATGGTTCAAAGACTTGGTGGCTCATGCTTCCCCGTTTGACACGGGCAGCTGTTCGGAGGCCATGTTGGCTCTACTGGGTATGAGTCGTGTACAGCTGGTGGAAGGAAAAGAGCCAGTGGTTGCCGTTGCTGGTAAGGTTTTTTGTCCTTGTGTTGCTTTGATTTTTATGCTAATTCTTGTTTGACTGAGTTTTATCTTGGTTGGCGCAGGGATGTCGAAATTTGCTGCGTTTCTTTTGCGCGATAAAGCGCCGTTGGAGTGGAGGGATCCTGCGCAGGGTGGTGTGTCTGTGATTGACCAGATGGTGGATAGGTTTTATTACCCATACTTGGAGTTCAAGCCCTCTGGTATGATTATCTCACGTGAGCACCCTATAAATCCTGATCCTTTATCTTCAGTTCCACATGAAGAGAGCCCTTATTTTGTTGTTTCTTCTGATGAGGAATCAACTGGGTCTTCTGTGGAACTGGTGCATCCGCCGCCACCTCGTGGTCGTAAGAAGAGTGCGCCGGTAATGCATAAGCATAAGGTGCAAACCGAAGTAAAATCTACGCCTTTGAGTGCAGGTGGTGAAGGGCCATACTATGGGCAACGCGACAAGACGTTGGAGTCTTCGTCCTCCGCTCCTGAAGATGTGGAGACGCCTGAGAGCCCTTTGAAAAAGAAGCGGAAGCTTGGGAAGGTTCAGGGCAAGAAGGCTGTGTCTTCAAAGGCTGGCGGCGCGGGTGGAAGTGGCGCGGGGCCCTTTTCTTTGGAGATCAGTCCTCCGCCGGAGCGTCGCCCCTTGTTCCAAAAGACTGTGAAGAAAGTTACCAGTAAGTTGGCCTCTCTTTGTTTGTTTTTGTTGTAGTATTGGTGACTGATATTTTGTTTTCTTGCAGTTGTTTCTCCGCAAGTCCAAGGCTCCGCCGGTCCTACCCCTTCCGAGGTAGAGGTCGCTCAGAAAAGGCAGGAAGAGGAGAGGGTGGCGGCGGAGGCGGAGAGGGTTCGTCTAGAGAAGGAGGCGGCTGAGGCCAAGAAGAGGGCCGATGAGGCTGCCGCGAAGAAACGGGCTGAGGAGGCCGCTGCCAAGAGATTGGAGGAAGATAGGGTGGCAGCTGAAAAGCTGCGCCTGGAGGAGTTGGCCCGGAAGGCCGAGGAGGAGGCGGCAACTGAAAAGCTGCGTTTAGAGAAGGAGAAGGCGGAGGCAGAAGCCAAAGCAAAGGCTGCTGAGGCTGCCCAGGCTGCCTCCAAACAGGTGGCGCTTGAAAGTTCTCCAGGTGGTGGTGGTGATACCGGGGTGGTGGGTGATAACCCTTCTGGTGGAAGGGTTAGTGCTGAACGGGGTGACTCGAGTTACTCCGCGGGCGATGTAATCTGGCGCCCGCACTGGAGTATCCGGGAGAACTCCCGCTTTGCAAATCCTCTTACTGCAGAGGAGTTTGTGTCCCAGGTGGTACCTCCCAGAGAGAAGTTGTACCAAGATAGCTTGTCTCGCTCTCAGCTTATCACTGACATATGTGTTGGGCAGGCGCTTCAAATTGCTGCTGTGGAGTCGCTGAAGCGACGTGATGAAGCGTTTGCCCGTGACATTGCTGATTTTAACTCCCGGCGGTCTGCGCAGGCGCAGAGGGAGGATAAGCTAAAAGCTGACATGGAGAGGTACCGGGAGAGGGCGTATAAGTCTGAGGACAGGGTTAAGGCGCTGGAGCGCGATCATGCGCTAGCTCAGAAGAGGTGGACTGAAGCCTGCCAAGTCACCAACCAGAAAATGATGAGGCTGGAAGAGCAGATCCAAGTGTTGAGGAATGAAAATTCCAAGTTGCAAGAGACTGCTGAAGGTCATCAGAAGGTGTTAGCCGAAAGGGATTCGGTGGTGGCAGGCTTGCGCTCTGATTTGAACGCAAAAGATCAGGAGCTTTTGAGCGCGTCTACCCAGTTGTCTGAGCTAGTGGGTGAGAAAGAGGGTTGGGTGAAGGAGAAGGCGGCGTTAACGGCGGAGAGGGCTTCCTTAGAGGAGTCCTTAACTGTGTCGCAGACAGAGGCTGAGAATGCAAAGACTCTGTTTGACGAAGCCTCCGTCGCGCAGCAGAAGGCCCAGGACTCTGTTCGTTGGGTGATGACCCAGGGTATCGCCGGGGTAAGTATTCTCCTTAGTCTGTTTAATTTGTTTGTGTAGGCTACCTTTCTGACTGTTGTGTCCCTTGCTTGCAGATTTTTAAGAGGTTCTGGAATGAGCCAAATCTTGGCGATCAGGTTGCTGCTATTGCTGGCGCTGCGCGCGCTGCTGGGGAAGCTGAGGGGTTTGAGACTGGGTTTTACCATGCGCTGAATCAAGGGCGTATAACTGAAGGTGCGCATCATGGTAAGCCCAGGGAGAAGGAGTATGAAGCTGAACTTCTCAAGTTTGAGCAAATCAAATTCCCTATACTCAAGACAGTGGAGGACTGTAACGAGTATGCTGACCCTGCTGGCGCCCTCCGTTACTTTATGGAAGAATCAGACCGCTTGGGTGCGGAGGCGCAGAAGACAGCAAAGCAGGCAACCGGTGAAGGGACATCTGGGACGAGTCCGGAGGGTATGGAGGAGCAACTTGTTGATTTTGAGGAGTCTGGTGGAGATTAAGTGTTTTGTATGTTTGTTTTTGTTTACTTGTAAAGCTTGGGGCAGCTTGAACGCCTCTTTTTGGTTGATATGAAAATTTTCTAAGTTTGTTTTCTATATATTGTCTAATCTTGTAGTGTGATGTGTTTGGATTTGAGTATTGAGTCCGGCGATAGTTATGTTTAAAATCTATGCCTTGAAGACCCAAGGATCCGATAGCGCACACATAAAAATAAGCGTTTAGCAACTTTATAGAAAACTTTTTAGAGGACTTAGGCATGTGTAGCCCAAGTGTTTTACAAGTACATTACATGTAACAAAAGCGTAACTGAGCCGCGTTCCATGAGCGCGGAACAGGTGTGCCATCAATCTTTTCCAGCGCATAAGCGCCTTTGCCTAGGATCTCTTGAATTCTGTAAGGCCCCTCCCAGGTTGGGGCAAGCTTGCCCGGCTTTTCTGCGTTGGAAGCGCTGTTGTTGCGTAGGACGTAGTCACCAATGTCGAATTCGTGGAGTTTGACTTTCTTGTTGTAATAGCGTTCCAACTGATTTTTGTATCTAGCCTCCTTGATGGCGGCAAGCTCTCGGCGCTCTTCAAGTAGGTCTAGGTTCAAGCGCAGTTCTTGGTTGTTTTGCCCCTTGTCCGCCATAAGTACTCTGGCGGAGGGGCATCCAATTTCTGCTGGGATGACGGCTTCGGATCCGTATGTTAGGCTGAATGGTGTTTCGCCATTGCTGGATTTTTCGAGGATGCGGTTTGCCCATAGGACATGGGGGACTTCATCCACCCATCCAGTTCGTTTGGTTCCTAGTCGTTTTTTGATCCCTTCGATTATGCTTCGATTTGCTCTTTCGACTTGACCGTTCCCTTGGGGGTGGGCGACTGATGTAAAGATCTGTTGGACCCCCATTTGTGCCAACCACTCTTGTAAGTGTTGGTCTGTGAATTGGGTTCCGTTATCGCTTATGATCTGGTACGGTAGGCCGAATCTGCATATGATAAATTCCCATATGAATTTCTTGATGTGGGGGCCGTCTATCTTTGCTAGTGGCTTTGCTTCGATCCATTTTGTGAAGTAGTCGATGGCCACTATTAAGAACTTGACGTTTCCTGGCGCGGTGGGGAATGGGCCAACGAGGTCTATCGCCCACTTTTGGAATGGCCACGCCGCTGTGACGGGTACCAAGTCGTTTTTGGGGCGCAAAGTGTTTGGCGCATGGCGTTGGCAGGATTCGCATTTGCGTAGTTCTGCCACTGCGTCTGGGTGCATACCAGGCCAATAATAACCTGCGCTCATTAACTTAGCCACCACCATTCTTGGGCCGGCATGCAGTCCGCAAATGCCTTGGTGAATATCTCTAATGAGGAAGGCGGCTTCCTCCTTGTCGACGCACCGCAGTAAGGGGCCCAGGTATGATCGGCGATAGAGGATTCCCTCTGTTAGTTCATAGTGAAGGGCCTTGTGTTGTAGTTTCCTTGCTTCGGCCTTGTTGTCGGGCAGAGATCCGGATGTCAAGTAAGCTTTTAGTGGTGCCATCCAAGATATTGTACCGGTCTGGACGATGTTTACTTGTCTTGGCGGGACCGATGGCTTTTCTTGTAGCTCAATGCGAACATTTTTGGCCATGTGGTCGAAAACTGTTGAAGCCATTTTACTTAACGCATCTGCGGGTTTGTTTTCACTCCGGTTGATGTGTGTGATGGTGCATGAGGCAAATTTGCGCATGAGTAGTTTGGCTTGTTGCAAGTATAGGGCCATTGTCGCGTCTCTGGCGTCGTATGTGCCGTTGATGTGGCCGGCCACTAACAGTGAGTCGACGTGCGCTTCAAGGTGGGAGGCTCCCAGTTGATGTGCGATGCGCAGGCCTGCTAGTAGCGCTTCGTACTCTGCCTCATTGTTCGTTGCGGTGAAATCCAGGCGAATGGCATATGTATGCTCTTTGTTGTTGGGGCTGATTAGGCGTAGCCCCGCACCTGCGCCGTCGCTGTTTGAGGCGCCGTCGGTGTAGAGTTTCCAACTTTCATTGGAGGTTGGTGGCGCGGGATCTTGCTCGGCGATGCATTCCGCGATTTTATCCGTTGGTATTTCGGTAGCGAAGTCGGCGAGGACTTGTCCTTTGACTGCCGGTCTGGGTTTGTAATGGATGGTGTGCTCACCTAATTCAATTGCCCATTTTGCTAGGCGTCCGGAGGTTTCAGGCTTTCGTAGCACGTCGCTGATTCTGTAATCTGTGAGGACGTTTATTGGGTGACCGTGAAAATATCTGCGTAGTCTGCGCGATGCGTGAATGAGAGCTAGTACTAGTTTTTCCATTGTGGAGTACCTAGTTTCCGCATCTAGCAGGGTTCTGCTTATATAGTAGATGGGTGTCTGGACACCCTGGCGGTCCACAAGGAGTACCGCGCCGATTGCCCTTTCTGTGACAGAGAGGTATAATGTTAGCGGTTCCTTGGGAAGTGGTGCGGTGAGAGTAGGTAAATTCATAAGACATTTTTTCATTTCTTGAAAAGCTTTCTCCGCCTCAGGGGTCCAGCGGAAATTGCTTTTTTTCAGACAGTTTTTCAAAGTGTCTACAAAAGGAAATGACTTGGAAGCGTAATTTGACAGGAAGCGATTGAGAGCGACAAGGCGCCCCATAAGTGTCTGGACGTCCTTTATGGATGTTGGGGAAGGCATTCGTTCGATGGCTAGGACTTTGTCTGGATTTGCGCGGAATCCGTCTCTTGTGACAACAACTCCTAGGAACTTTCCTTCTTCCATGCCGAAGGAGCATTTGCTGGGGTTGAGCTTCATGCGCACCCTTCGAAGCTGGTTGAAGGTTTTCTGAATGTCTTCTAACATGTGGTCCTCGTCTTTGCTTTTGATGACGAGGTCGTCGACGTACACTTCCAAGCGTACGCCTATCTCGTCAATGAAAGCGCTGTCCATGAGTCGCTGGTATGTGGCTCCCGCATTCTTGAGGCCAAAGGGCATTTTGGTGTAGCAAAAGATCCCCGTGTCCGTGCGGAAAGCGGTTTTGTCTTCGTCTTCTTTTGCCATTTGGATTTGGTGATAGCCTTTGTAGGCGTCAAGGAAGCATTTGAAGCGATATGGCGCGAGTGAATCCACCTTTAAGTCAATTTCTTGTAGAGGGTAACAATCTTTTGGGCAGGCTTTGTTTAGATCCTTGTAGTCAACGCACATGCGCCATCCGCCGGTTGCTTTCCCTACCATGACTGGGTTGGCTACCCAGGTTTGGTATCGGATTGGGCGGATGATGCCTGCGTTGAGGAGCTCGTTGACCTGTTCATTCATCGCCTTTGTTTTCTCCGGCCCCATTTTGCGCATCTTTTGGGCGACTGGCTCGACAGATTTGTAAGTGTTGAGCTTATGTTCCGCGATTTCTCTTGGAACACCTATCATGTCGGATGGTTGCCAGGCGAATATGTCTATGTTTTTGACCAGGAGTTGCTTGAGGTGCGCCGTTGTGGTGTTGGAGATTTCATGGCCGATGATTACCGTTTGGTCCGGGAATTTTGGGTTCAGTACCCAGTTTTCCGGCTCTGAACGGGCCTGCGCTTTTTGTGGTTTTGCCACCTCTATTGCGTGGCATTGTTTGTTTCCTCGGATTATGGCGACGCCGGTGCGGGTAGGGAAGCCTACCATCTGGTGAGGCGTGGAGGCGTTGGCGTTAAACTTTGCCAAGCCTTCCCGCCCTAGTAGGACGTCGTGGTGTGAAGTTACCGGTAGTACCATGAAATCGCACATTTCTGTGCGCTCATGGGTACCATCTGTCAAGGTGACCGGGAAGGTGATTATGCCGCGGGGCATGATGACTTCATCGATAAAGCCCGAGATTGGTGCGTTGACTGGAACGAGGCGGGCTTTGTCATCCTCGTCCAGTTGTTGAAAACACTGATCATAGATTATGTCAGTGCTGCTTCCGCCGTCTAGGAACATGGATTGCGTTCGATAATGCCCTAGAACGGCAGTAATGATTAGAGGCGCTGTGGCGGACGGTCCGCCTCGTACTCGAGGGAGAAGGACGTCCACCTCCTTCCAGGAGTCGTCACTTTGTCTTGGGCGCTTACCAGTGTGTTGGCGTGTTCCCGCGTTGGAGAGCATGTTACAATGATGGCGCGGGGCGTATTGTATGTAGCTTGTTTGGAGGTTCCGGATTTGTTTACCTCCGGTGTCTTCTCGTTTGACTTCTGGGTTGGTGTTGCGTCCGCCTTTGTTGACATTTTTGACGAGGTGACCTAGCTGGCCTGTCTTTAGGGCCGCCTCGATCTCTAGTTTCAGACTGTAGCAATTGTCTGTCAAGTGGCCATAGTCGTTGTGGAATTCACAGAACTTGGTTTGATCGACGTTCTTTCTTTTGCCCAACACTTTGGGCTCCTTGAAATTGATTTGTTCCGTCTTTAGTACCTGTGACGGAGTTTTTGTGAGCTGGGTCCAGTCGGTATTCTTTTTTGGTTGGGGTCTCTGGTCCCTTTGTTGTTTGTTGTTGATTGTCTGTCGAGCATCGTTGGCGGGCGAGTACTTTCCTTCGTCCGTTGGTCCTGAGATTCGCGACCAGACGGACTGTTTCCCCTTGTTTCTGTTGGAGTTGTTGGCTTGGCTGTAGCCGCGCTGCTGTTTGATGGAGCGTTCCGAGGATGCGTAAATCTTGGAGGCTTTGATGACTTCCTCCCAGGAGTCTGGGATGCCCGTTTTTCCGGACAATGTTTTCATCAAGTCCTCACTGCGCACCCCGTTGATAAAGCCTGCGCGCATGAGCTCTTCTCCACAGCCGATTTGTAGTGCCTCCTTGTTGTAACGCACAATGAAATCTTCAATCGATTCATTGTCCGTACGTTGACAGAGGAGGATGTGGGATTTATCTCTTTTGTGGCGCATGAGGTGGGAGAAGTGATCTTTGAATTTTTGGATGAGGTCGTCGAAATCCAGAATACTTCCCACCGGGAGGTTGTCGAACCAGACTCTGGCTGCGCCCGTGAGGGTCTGTGCGAAGAGGTGGCACCAGACTTGCACGGGCCAGAGGACTGTGGTTCCTGCGCACTCGAAGTCGTGTAGGTGATCGGTGGGGTCTCGCAGGCCATCGTATCGACCGATGCTGCTTGGGAGTTTTGCTTGTTTTTCAATGGGTGCGGTGGCTATCCGCTGGCAAAACTTGGAGCTAAGGGCGAACGACTTAGGCCTGTATGGCTTGTTTAAGTCGTCGTCCTCCTTCTTATGTGAGGAGGCGGAGTGGGTCTTTGTCACCTTTCGCTTCTTGCGTTTGGAGATCTTTGTGTTGTCTGAATCGCTGGTTGGTTGGTAGCTATCAGATTCTGAGGTTGTGCCTGCGGGGTCCTGATCGCGCGCAAGCTTGCTGCGATCTCCACCCCGAGACTTGGGACGTGTGGCTTGCTTTTCTTTCCCCCGACGGCTGTGTTTTGCCGATGGGGAAGCCTTAGACTTATCGGTTTGAAGTTTGGCTAACATGTTTTGATAAATTTTTGTATTCTTGAGTTGTTTGCGAAAAAGCCACTCGTCTGGATACACTGGTGTGGTGGGTGTGTCGGACTCGGATGAGTCTGAGCAGGAGACCGCCTGGGGCGGTGTTTCCTCCCTTGTGGCTGCTGTTGCTATGCCCTTGTCCGGAGTTTGGAGCATGCCTGCTCCCGTAGTCTGAATGACTGCCGAAGGGGATGCTCCTACGACTCCGGCTGGTGTTAGATCTGCCATTTTAGTGAGCTTAAAGGATAAAGGTTTGAAAGTTTAGTGATTCTTTCAGCCGACACGGATGGCGCCAATGAAGAAACAACGAGTATAGATGGGAGGTAGTAGGTGTATTGTACGACTCGTGTTCGCTGCAGGATATAATCCTTGGCTCACGACGATGGTTAATCTATGGTTATATGCATAAACAGTAAGCAGAATAATGTAAGAGACAACGATATAAGTGGTTCGATCTCGTAAGATCTACGTCCACTAACAAGAGATGTTCATTTATAAATACAAAGTACAAGCAATGATACAAGTGTATTGTTTCTAATTGGTCCAGAATTGATTACCTTAAGAAAGGAGATGAAAGCCTCCTTTTATAGGGGGTAAGTGGGCCTGGACAGCCAGGCCCATTTCGGGTGTTGACGGGCTTGGGCCCGGGAGCTTTTGGAGTCCACTTAGTTGGATCTCAATTCCTAGTTGGATAAAGTGGTCCAAGTTGGAGAGGCTTTACTTTGATTGGGCCACGTGGCGCTTCGTGATTGGATGGCTGGGCGGTGCTCTGCCATTGGTACACGTGGCGCCTTCTGGCTGGATCTGCAGAGGGTCTGTTTTTCTCCTGCTGTCAGGCTGTGTCAGGCGGCTGACCAGTTGTCAGCTGACACCTGACAGGAGGTGGCAAGTTGAACTCTAAGGGGGATGAATCCGGCGCTGTCAACTGGTGACACTGCGCGGAGTGAGCAGCGCAGTTTAAGCGCTGCTGCCTTTTCCTCCCCTAGTGTTGTGTTGGCCTTCTGTGGGCGCTGTTTATTGGGCGCTGGGTAGGGTGCGCTTTTGATAGCGCTGAGAAGCGGTACCCTACCCCTTCAAAAATAAAAACTGACAGCAAGTTAGACTTAGTTGAGTGAGTTCTGTTTTCAAAATTGTGCATCACGGTTGCCTGTTGAATTAACACATCTAATGCTAATCTATGAATGGGGTATGACTTTGGACCCTAACTAGTGCATGACGGGGGCGTTTGAGGTATTTGTTACTTGTTCGTGGTAATGTTATGAGCAGATTTGCTTGAGGGCAAGCAAAAGGCAAGTGTGGGGGTGTGATGTGTTGCTAAATGCATCACATTTATTTGTCAGTTTTGTATATTTTTTTAGTCGATTAGATAGTATATTTATTAGTTTTAGGCATGTACTATTTTATTCTATTATTGTATAGATTTTATTTACTTTTTGGTTGTTTTTACTATTTATTTATTTTATATTTTATAGGTGTTCGTGAAAAGGAGCTCAAAACGAAAGAATTTTAATCGAGACACGGACACTTGAGAGCAGGTGTTCATAGACCTTGAAGCGCAAACGAGGAACTTTGGTTGAGCCAAGAACACCCGAGTTGGGAACATCGAGTTGTAATAATAATAATAATAATAATAATAATAATAATAATAATAATAATAATAATGGAAATGAAAAGTTTGGCCACTAGCTGGCTGTTGACTTATGCTACATGAAAGTCCAACATTTGGTGGATTTGCAATTCGAAGAAGGACGCCAATTGGCCTTAGTTGTCCAGCGCAAAAAGAAAAAAAAAAACAAAAAGCCCATACGAAGAAACTCGGTGGGAGATTTTAGGTATTTAAAAAGTGAGGAGTTCTTCGACGGCAGGAGGCAAGAGGAAGGTAGCCTCATGGCTATTGTGGCATAGGAATCAAAACCATGAGTGGCTAGTCTTCTTTGAAATCACCCGGTATAAACTCGTAATCTAGGGTTCTTAAATATTTTGGGTATTTTCTTATTTCCTTGTAATTGTGATTTGAACAAATTTGTTAATTGCGTTAATCTTGTTTTGAATTCTCTTCGATAATTGTTTCTTGCGCCAATTACTAGGGAAATGAATTCGGTTAATTATGCTTTAACTTGTTATTAGGGTTTATATGTTCTAGAGTAATGAAGTGTAGTTTAGTCCATCTTTGATGTTGATGAAACTTGACACCTAAGCCTATTGAAACAATTAACCCGTTAATCTTTATTGCAATTGTTTGATTAATCCTAACTTGTGATTGAACTCTAGGTTGCTTGTTGAACCCGGTGTGATCTCCATCTTTATTATTATTATTGTTGTTACAATCAGTCATCCTCAATCAAGTCTTTTTCTTTAATCAAATCATTGTTTTTCACATTCTTACTCATAATCTTGAATCACTTGTTGGTTCACAAAACTTTCAAACTAAATTCTTAAGTGATCAAAAACTATAAACTTCATACTTGTTTTGCATACTTATTTTGTAAATAGCTTAGAAACACAAACAACTAGTGTGACGCTAACCACATGCTCCTTGGATTCGATACCCTACTTACCTTAGCTACCTAGGTTATTTAGGTTTTGTATGAACCGTGACGACCGGTTCATCAATCTCTCTGATCCATGGTATCCACTCTGAGGTTGTCTTCATCGTTGACCGCTATCTCTCGGATAACAACTGAAAAGTTGTCTTCAATGATTCTAAGAAACTTGAAAGTAATTACAAGAAGATGATCAAAGATGCTACAACATAACGTGCACCGGCTTGAGATATGAGTTTGATTAACTTAAATCTCTCTGATCCATGGTATCCACTTTCAGGTTGTCTTCATCGTTGACCGCTATCTCTCGGATAACAACTGAAAACTTGTCTTCAATGATTATAAAGAAACTTGAAAGTAATTACAAGAAGATGATCAAAGATGCTACAACATAACTTGCACCGGCTTGAGATATGAGTTTGATTAGCTTAAATCTCTCTGATCCATGGTATCCACTTTCAGGTTGTCTTCATCGTTGACCGCTATCTCTCGGATAACAACTGAAAACTTGTCTTCAATGATTATAAAGAAACTTGAAAGTAATTACAAGAAGATGATCAAAGATTGTAGAGTTTAAAATATAATAGACTTTAGATTGCGCATGATAGAATTTAGAATATGATAGACTTTAGACGAAGCATAATAGATTGTAGAGTTTAAAATCGTTTGAGTTTGATAGTGATACATGTTGAGCCCCAAAGAATAAAGGATAAAAGGGGGACAAGTATAAACTCACCTTTGGGTGCGTTTTAGCAAGGTTCCAAAAGGATGAGTCTTGGGGGATTAGTTCCTTAGCCTTGGTTAACTAGAATTAGAAAAATAAAGAGTCTTAGATTCGAGTTTAGGTTATAGGTTCAAGAGAGTCAAGCAAGCCTTTTAGGCGAACCAAAACACAAACCACCATGAAGGTGATTCGGATGGTCATAAGAGTCAAGCAAGCCTTTTAGGCGAACCAAAACACAAACCACCATAGAGGTAATTCGGATGGTTACGAGAGTCAAGCATTGGTAAGGTAGGGATGTATCCACAAACCTTTCCGATTAGTAGAGTTTATATAATTTAGTATTTATATGATATAACTTAGGAAGTAGGGTATGGTGACTTAGTTTGGATGAGCCTTGGCCTTCCTTTTGTCAATCATGAACCATAACACAAAGTCCCTCCATCATTGAGTTGTTGGTGAACTTGGTTGGTATTATTAACAACCTAGTGCATAAAAGATAATAGAAGATTACCACTTTTGAGGCCTCAAATTGGTGCCCTACTCATGTTTATTTGCCATGGCAAATAGGAGAGAGGTCCTAGAGGTTTCCTCAAAGGGTTTGAAGAAGAGGAGAGTGAAGAAAGTAGAAGAGAGGTTGAAGGTGAAGTGAGAAACTCACTTATTCTTGAGAGAATTCTTGAGAGATTTGGAGATTTAGAGAGGATTTAGGATTGAGCAAGTGTTAGAATGGGTAGGGAGTGGTGTATTTATAGTTGGGGTAAAGTGGTTGAGTAATTAATGGAGTAAATAAGGTGCAGGGCCGTCTCCGAAAATCTTAAAATTTGTTTGGGCCCTTGGCGAAAAAAAAATCGGGCCTTACCCCCGCAATATGATATAAATTCATCATTCAAATATATAAAAAAACATAATATAACGTCAATTGTTATAAAGCAAACAAAACAAAAGTTTTTTAACAAAATGATCGAACCTACTTACTTAAGCGAATCGCGTGGATCTCCTAGCGTTTTTGGAAGCAAAGTTCTCGATCAAGTCTTTATACTCCATACTTTCCAACATTTCGTTTTCAATAGATATCATTGCCAATCCATTAAGTCTTTGTTGGGACATTGTCGACCGTAAATAAGACTTCAACAACTTCAATTTAGAAAAGCTTCTTTCTGCCGATGCTACCGTTACCGGAATTGTCAACAACACTCTATAAGCATTTATAGCATTAGGATAAGAATCGTGCTGCTTCTTCAAACTGTCTAAAGCATCTAAAGGGCTGACAGTGTGACTCGGTAAAAATGTCTCAATTAACTTCAACTCGAAATAAAGCTCATTAGCATCAACATCAGAAACTCCTTCATACTTCAATGCATCTTGAAGACGATAACAACACGACTTAAGATTGGCTTCATCAAGTGTCTTCAACTTTTTTGGAAACAAAAAACCAAATATTTTTTCAAATTTTTGGTATTGATCGAATCTTGTTTCAAGAGAAGCAATGGCTTGATCAACCAAATAAATTTAACTTGATGCATCATCATTCATCAACAACATCACATTCAATTATTAAAAAAACAATAAAAATTATAATACTACAAAGTACAAACCTTAAAGAATAGTTAAACTAAAATTTTAAAAATTAAAATATTAGAAAATAGTAAAATACAAAAGTTACAAACCTTAATGAGTTAACTGTTAATGCTTTGCTCCTATCTTTTCCTTTTGTTTTTTCCGTTCGTCACTTCGTCAATCGTCAGAATGTGATGATCGCTTCTTTTTTTTTTTTTTTTTGGGTTTGGCTCCTCCAATTCCCTTATCCTCAAAACAATATTAAACTAACCTAGATTTTTTTATTGGGTTTAATTATTAAAATTTGGATTGGGCCTAAATATTGGGTTAATTTCAAGTGTGAACAAATACACAATGGGCCTAGTTAAAAAAATTGTGGGCCTATTAAAAACTACAATTCTAAAATCACATTGGGCCTAGTTAAATTTTTTTTAATATATATATATAAAAAAAAAAAAAAAATTTCGGGCCCATTTGCGGGTCGGGCCCTGAGCCGGCGACCACCCCGCCCTGCCTCAGGGCCGGCCCTGATAAGGTGGTTAGGAGTGAATTAGGTGAGAGTTATATGTTTAAAAGGAATAAGAAAAAAAAAAAGTAATAATAAAAATTAAAAAAAACGAACGGAAAGTTGAAATAATATTTGAATGTTGTTGTTGTTTCAAATGAACTCAATTCCAAGTCTTTGTTTTCCTTTTTTTTTTTAAATTTTTTTGAACGTATTATTATAAAAAAAAAATAGAATGTATGTGTTTTATTAAAAAAAATTAAATAAATATATATTAAGACCTTAACTAAAAGAGTTTCTTGTTATAGTGTCTAAATTGAATAGGGTAAAATTATAATGACGACTCGTCATGAATTGGTAAGAAAAAAAGAAGCGGATAAAGGTGAACTTGGAATTTGTTAAACATAGAATTTAAAATATTTGTAAAAGTAACAAAATCACGCGATGTTACAAAAATCTTCACCAGTTCTGCGAACAACCATTATTTTAACAAAGATCTCATCTAATTTTTCAAACCTATCCCTTTTTAAATGAATTTGATGTTTTAAATTTATTTATTTACACAAAGATATTAACCAAAATGTCTTCTAAATAAATGACTTGGGTTCAGGGCCGACTCAATTAACATAACAACCTAGGCTTTCGCTTAGGGCCCCCAAAGTTTTAAGGCGATTTTTGTATATATTGGACCGTATGAATATTAACAAAAATATAACTTCCATTTAAAGTATACGTCTGGCACAACGGTTAAGTCCTTTTCAAACTCATTTATTTTTATGATTATGATTATGATTTTATCAACCAGGGTTAGATTCTCACTAATTCTATTTTTACATTCTTTTTCCACTTACATGGTATTTCTCTTTTCTTTCTAAATTTAAAATTGCAAATCCGTTTAATATCGTCATTATTGTGATCAGCTTTAATATATTATATGACTTTATATATTTTTATTATTTCAACTAAAACTTATATTTTATTTAGTAAAATTATTGAAGCATGGTATATGACTTGATTAATAATCATACATAGGAAGAAGATGCTTCACTAATGTAACACTACATCTGTTTGATATTTATTGTTGGAGGTCTCAAATTTGGTTAAAGGAGGTGGTATCGTGACAATGAAATTTAGAAAAAAGGGGCCTCAGAGCTTTACTTCGCTTAGGGCCTCCTAAATAGTTGAGCCGACTCTGCTTGGGTTCCATACAGATGCTCAGTTAAAATTTGAAAACAAAAAACTGCATTTAAAAACCAACTATAAACAAAGAATGAAACCTTCTTCGGATCACACCGTTCGGTATCCACATCCCTACTTTATCACAAACATGGCTACTTTATTCCTTTTCTTGACCTATAACTAAACCATTCATCAACTAGTTTTACATTCACTGTTCTTTACAACATTGATTATACTAAGGGTTTTCATCATTCTCTCAATGATTAGGCACATATTCTTCGCCTTTCGAACATAGATTTGATTTCCATGACAACCAAACTATTGAAAACTTGATCCCTAATTCTTAATCCTACAATGATTGTTTGTTGCGTGAAACTTGATTCTTCTTGATACATGAGAATTTGATTACCTATTCTAGTTGCATATTTGATTATTTGTGATACTTGAAAATACGACTAGCTATTATGAAATGTTTGCTATAGCCA
This sequence comes from Ambrosia artemisiifolia, assembly GCA_032199755.1. Taxonomy (NCBI): domain Eukaryota; kingdom Viridiplantae; phylum Streptophyta; class Magnoliopsida; order Asterales; family Asteraceae; genus Ambrosia; species Ambrosia artemisiifolia. The sequence goes on along the minus strand of CM063520.1, from coordinate 5,500,484 downwards.
TCAACTAGTGAAACCACACCCAGACTCAATTACAAGTCGCATTCGATACTTGATATTTGTTGCATTTATAGACTTGCTTGTACGTGTGTTTTATCGATTTGCATCATACGTGTTGAACTACAAAAAAAAAAGAGTTGTTACATTTGCTACATTTATCCACTCAATAACTGGTAGAGGATGAATTACCTGCTCAACAGTCAGTGAAGTACATAATAACCTACTCAATGATTGGTAGGGGTCATCATGCCTACTCAACAGTCGGTAGAGGTTCTAAGAACCTGCTCAACGACTGGCAGAGGCCATCGTACCTGCTCAACAATCGGTAGAGGTTCCTACTCCACGTCTGGTAGAGGTTTTTCTTACCTGCTTATCAGTTGGACTCATTTTTGTATACTATGTGTAAACATCTTACTCAGTGGGTTCCCCGTTTGGGTTGTAGCTCATACTTAAACTTTTCGTATGCTTGCAAGTCGTTGTAACTAAACATGTTTGTTTTCATTATTACATAATCTAATTTCTGTGTTAAGTGACACGTTGTAACCCAACGTTTTGGTTTTCATAGCCACATTAGTCACATCACTGTGATAACAAACCATTGTGACCCAATGTGTTTGTCTTCATAACCATATAGACGCATTATTCTTTTGAAACTTATTTTTTCTTTGATATATTGTTGTAGTTTAGGGTCATAGAAGGACATAAAACCCTAATGTAAGGTAAATTGGTGATTGCGGTCCGGAACGTAATCATGAATTTACAGGTACGTTATGGTAGTGTGAAATTCTATTTTGGTTAACTGGGAAGATGTTCAGTACATTTTCGAAACACCAAAGGCGTGGTGGGTTAGCTGCGGTACACCCTATATATAAACGCTAATGGTGCATCGAAAATGAGACTGGGGATCGAACCCAGGACTAGCCCTTGTTTGTGTTGTAAGTGTTTATATTATCTAGATTCGATCATTGTAATTGTTCCATTTAAAACTCTTTGATTTTGTGATCTTGAAACTTGAATCCTTATACAATACAATCCAATTTCCACTATCAGTTACAACTTAGAAATATATCTTATCACCTTGATTCTTCAAAGACTACCTACTCAACCATTCCATGCCCCTTGGTGTTCTTTAGAGTTTAGTCATATGAACTATTAATTTATTTATTTATTTTTTTGATCTTTTGCACTTTAATTTTGAGACGAAATTCCCAAAAGTAGGGGAGACTGTGACAACTCGAATATTTCAGTTGTAATCGAATTATTTTCATATCAATGGCATATTATCTTTTGATCCTATTCTTTTCCTTTTGGTTAAATATATGTGTGTATTTATATATATTTATATATTAATAAATATTAATACTTTTATAAAAATCTACAAATTATTAAAACAATTTTCATATTAAAAGAATTTGTGGTGACCTTATAAATATGTATGAGATGATTATATGAATATATAATTTGTTAAGTGTTATTTAAATGGTTATAATAATAGAGTAAAGATCAAATACATATAGTTTTTTTGTAAGAACTGTGAGAATCAAAGGGGGTAAAAAAAATTTATTTTTTTTTTTAGAATTTTTTTTTCCCATGTGCTTAAACATTCTTTCTAGATGAATAATACAAAAAAAAAATAAAAAAAAAATTTTTTTTAGTGTAATTACGTCATTAAGGTAAATACATTAGTTTACACTAGAGTAATTATGTAATTACTCTACACGTAATTACTCTACACCAAATTTTTTTTTTTTTTTTTTTTTTTTTAGTTTTCAATACTATAATACATGTTTAACAATATGGGGAAAAAAATTTTGAAAAAAAAAATTAAAAAAAAATACCCTCCTTTGATTCTTACAGTTCTTACCAAAAAAGCTATTTGTACCGGATCTTTCCCCATAATAATATAGTTAAAAAGTAAATTTTTATAAACATCAAGAAATGGAGGGACTATTTATGCCAACATGCCAAACTTTTAAAGCAAGTTTCTTTCCTCTCCTTCCCTGTCGACTTCAGTCACCGGAAAAACCGGGATTCCGGCCACCTCAGAAACCCGACAAAAACCGGGATTTACATCAAGTTTAAACCCATAATCTGTTCCTAACCTCATTGCGAACCACTTTGACGAATTATCCGGATCTTTGAATTCAATTTTGACTAGCTAATTTCGGTCCCCATATCTCGGTATTTTAGTTCCAACCATAACCAGACCTTTGCGACTCCCTCCTTTTATATTCAACACATCATTCGACTCGGAAAACACTCGCAAACGCAACCCACACTTAAAACTTACCTGTTATCCTATCAGCGGTGCACACGAGCTTAACCGGAATCCAACAACGACCACCTCTCCTTTGGTCATTCAATCCGGCGCGTTTCTGGTAGCTTTCATATATTTTTCTGATCTTCTTTGTACCTATTATAATAGCCCTCGATCCATTCTTTTAATCGTTATCATAATCATAGACAATTGGATTGAATAGGATTATAGGGTTTTTAGGAAATATGATTTGGGAAGAAAGGATATGTGAACTTGTGTTTATTTTAAACAGAATTCAAACACTAAACTGAACAGAGTATAACCCAGTTAGTCTGATGCGTTAGTTTAATCATATGGTGATATGGAACTGTGGGGGCCTGGGTTTTAACCTTATCCACCACAGCTTTCCCTTTTGTTTATGTTTTTCCTATTTCATTGTGTTAATCATTATAATATTCAGTAGAAAAAAAAAATCGTTTTCCATTATTAAGCTTCATTTTGGATGTAATGGTTTAAATTAATACATATAATTAACTCGTCAAAATAACTTTTCTTTTGTTATTATTTTACTTAATTTGATTTCGATTAATTTTATAAATTATGTCACCCGAATAAATTAAATCACAATCCTGGTTATTCCCAAATTAGAAGCTAAAATCCATAGTATCTATAATCCTAGATTGTCTTAGACTCAATTAAGTCTCCAACTTATTAGACTATTATTTTGTGAACTGATTAGGATAATTCTTCGGTATTCTTTAAGCTTTATTTCCAACTATTTGGAACTAGCTTGCTTGCTAAGGTGAGTTTTACATAGCCCCGCTTTTTACTGTTTTTATATTTTTAGGGGTGAAACATGTTTACTTTTTGTCTTTCTTATATCTTTATGCATTTGTTTTTATTATTAGTTGGTTAACCCGCCTCAGTGTAGTCATTAACTTTGATCAAGCCAACTGTAGTAGATTATAGCGCTATAGGTTCGACAAGCCCATCCCCCGCATAAATTCAGGGATGATCGAAACAGCTTTTTATACTAGCTCATTGAGTTACGTCATTTTTATACTAGCTCATTGAGTTACGTCATTTTTATACTAGCTCATTGAGTTACGTCATTTTTTACTAGCTCATTGAGTTACGTCTTTGTCACTAGGGTTGACTATGCAACACCATGGTTTCCAATTAATATTATTACAAATTGTTTTGATATATATAGACATGACTTACAAAACTTTGCTAATTAATTTTTTTTAAAACAAATGTATTACTCACCAACTATTTATAGTTGACCCCCACATTTTCCAACTTAAACATGTTTCAGGGAATAATGCAGCGTGAAGTTCTATGTGCTTTGGACGTTAGAAGTTGAAGTCTAGTTTTACTTTTATTTGGTTTTGGTTTAGTTTGATGTTGAACATTTAGCATTGTTTCCTTTTCGTTGTAATAAATTCCATTATTAGAATATTTATTTAATGGAACTTGAATTTTAAATACCATGTGCTTTTGGACAATCATCACTACGTGACACTCCGATGTTTCCGCCATCGGTTGGGGTGTTATAGTTATGCCTTTTTTGATCAGAAAATATATTACCAAACATTTAAAAATATATTACCAAACATTTAAAAATAACTTTTCATGCAAGCAAGTAAAATTCAGTTGTTTTACTAATTTCATAGTCTTGATACTTTAAACAATCGGATCGGCGCTAACGCGCAAACCTTCGTTTTTGTTTTTCGAGAGAAAGGAACTAAGTTGAAAACACGATAATAATGTAAATAATAATAATAATGTAAAGGTAGATCATGGAAAGTTGAACTCAAGAAACAAAGATGAAACCGATTAATGTCTTTTATGTATGAATAGTGACCCTCTGGCAAACCTGCGTAAAGGACTAAAGCCACATATAGTCCTTTACGCAGGTTTGCCAGAGGGTCACTATTCATATATAAAGAACATAAAAGTTGTGTGTATGAATAGTGACCATCTGGCAAACCTGCGTAAAGGACTAAAGCCACATATCTTGCCATTAATACCAACGATGATTGCCAGTGAGATTGATAACTGGACAGGTTAACCAGGCGTTTGTCAAAAAGGTAGACCACACCACTAGAGCAAAAAGTTGTGTGTATGAATAGTGACCCTCTGGCAAACCTGCGTAAAGGACTAAAGCCACATATCTTGCCATTAATACCAACGATGATTGCCAGTGAGATTGATAACTGGACAGGTTAGCCAGGTGTTTGTCAAAAAGGTAGAGCACACCACTAGAGCAAAAAGTTGTGTGTATGAATAGTGACCCTCTGGCAAACCTGTGTAAAGGTAGAGCACACCACTAGAACATTAATCGGTTTCATCTTTGTTTTCTTGAGTTGAACTTTCCATGATCTACCTTTATCATCTCAGAGAGATATCTGTCAACGATGAAAGGGAATCCGAAACAATAGAAGTCCACCAAGACTAAAAGTCTTTTTGCAAAAAGGTAGACCACACCACTAGAGCAAAAAGTTGTGTGTAAGTTTTATTTAGCGTAAAAAGTTCATTGTACATATACCTCCTTATCTAAAAACAAATCACATCATTGTACATATACCTCTTTCATCGTTGACAGATATCTCTCCGACAAGAGAAGATGAAGGGTTACTACTCTGCACTTCAAGTAGAAAAAGATGAAGAAGAATAAATGAAGTCTATTATAGAGGTTAGTAGGTTACTCATTACCGTTGGACGTTAGCGGTGTGTGTTGATCGTTGATCGTTGAAGGTAAACATGGACAGTGAGAAGTGAGATTGATAACTTCTCTATGGAAGTTGCTAAAATAGTTAAACAAAAGCTGAAATTGAACAGTTATTTGGAATGTTCCTGATATTTACAGTTTTGCTTTTTTTGGTGAAATGAACTTGAAGAAATGATTTATGAGTTAAACAAAAGCTGAAATTGGACGGTTATTTGGAATGTTCCTGATCATTACAGTTATGCATTTTTTTGATCAGAAAATATATTCCCAAAAAATTTAAAAACAACTTTTTCATGCAAGCAAGTAAAATTCAGTTGTTGGACAGTGAGTAATATAACTGGACAGTAAGATTGATAACTTCTCTATGGAAGTTGCTAAAATAGTTAAACAAAAGCTGAAATTGAACAGTTATTTGGAATGTTCCTGATCATTACAGTAAAATTCAGTTGATGGACAGTGAATTCAGTTGTTGGACAGTGAGATTGATAACTGGACAGGTTAGTCAGGCGTTTGTCAAACGAACAATTAAAATAAACTTTTCATGCAAGCAAGTAAAATTCAGTTGTTGGACAGTGAGATTGATAACTGGACAGGTTAGCCAGACGTTTGTCAAACGAACAATTAAAATAAACTTTTCATGCAAGCAAGTAAAATTCAGTTGTTGGACAGTGAGATTGATAACTGGACAGGTTAGCCAGTCGTTTGTCAAACGAACAATTAAAATAAACTTTTCATGCAAGCAAGTTGTCACACCCTCAAAATCCACTTGCGGAGTTTTACCGCGAGGCGCATGACAAACCAGGATCCAAGTCAATGATCACCATAAACAATACTAAATGAATTTCAAAAACATAGTTTAAAAATCCCAAACATCAGCGGAAGCTAAATATCGTTACATAACTAAAATAAAACCAAATGTTCAATGTTCAAAGACCATGCAACTCTAACTAGACGCCGTGCAGACGCGTGCGCCCTAGTTCCACATTGCTACCTTAGCGACCTGAGAAAACATGTAAGAGTTTACGTCAGCACAAAAATGCTGGTGAGTTTACAGGTTTGTAATCAAAGTTCCATGTTCAACCTGTCCATACTATAACAATTGTAAACCAAGTACGCTAGCTAGGCGCATGTTCCATTACTACTACGATTGGAAAACCATTACTAACTCGCAAACCAGATGTTGTGCCCGAATAGTAAACCTGTTCCTGTTTGAGACAATATGCACCCGCCCGGCCCTCCAAGCCGACGGGTGGGGTTGGTCACTCCCAATAGCGCTATTCACATTTCCCCGTTGTGCAAACCAGCACATTCATGGTTCCCCCCGGGACTTCCAAAGATCGTATAGTAAACCGTTTGAAAACCCATAGTATGACAGTTGTTACCAAATAGTTGTTTAACACATGTTTTCTCCCCCAAAAATGAAAACCAAGTAAAGTGGGGCCGTAAACTCACCTTAGGTTGCGTTACTTCAGATAACAGAATAAGTCAACAAGCTATGCTAGCCCCGTAAAGCGGCGACCTAACATATGACAGTTACAAGTACTTAGACTAATAGCCCGTAGGTTAGTTAGTCCCTAGATGTCCAGACCATAACCAAGTTTGTTTGACAACACGTTTACTGTTAACATGACCCAACGTACAAGACTCGACATCCCATTGGTGACCCGAGACTTCCCGCGTTACACTAGTATTCACAAACACATAATCATGCAGTCACACTTAACATACGTTAAAGTCCAACAAGTTCTAGCACATAGTTCAATTAACACATTATTGACTCGAACACATGTTACCGAGTTATTAGACATGTTACGGGGTTCCTAGCATGTTCCTAGGTGTCAAATCGGGTCCCGGAATGCTAAAATACACTTACAGCAGCAATACAGGCGATTAGGAAAAGTCAACTAGCAATTATGTTGGTCAACAGGCAATTAGGAATGCTAATCGCCTATACTATAGGCAATTAGGGTCATGTGGTATGCAATTCAGGAGTTTATAGGCGATTAGGGTCATAAGACATGCATCTTTAGGCAATTAGGGTCATAAGACATGCATCTTTAGGCAATTAGGGTCATAAGACATGCACCTTTAGGCAATTAGGGTCATAAGACATGCAAAAACACACCATATCAGGCGATTAGCATGCTAATCGCCTACAGGGTAGGCGATTAGCCCCTTCTGGTAGGCGATTAGCCTGCTAATCGCCTATCCCTTAGGCGATTAGCCCTGCTAATCGCTACCTGCAGGTCTGTTCCGGTTTTTCGCGCATTTAACACTCCAAATCAAACCTAGAACGTGTGTTAACCTCCAATATCAATCAAACAAGTATCCTAAACATGTTTACATCAAAATACATCGTTTAACCTTGTTCTAGCAGTCCTGTATGCAACCACGTTTCTAAAACATAACACAAGTCTCATGAATCATCACACTAACATGCGTAAATACAACCCTAATGAACAATCAATCAGATTACCACATCAAACCATCATTATAATTCAGTAACTACCCTAATATCATGTTAATAACACTGCTTGAATCATAAAAAATCCTATCTTTAAATTAAAACCTAAACATACAACATGCATAGCATCAAAAATCCATACAATAACGATTATTAACGATTTACAGAAGACACAAGTGTTTATGAACAGGTCTGGACCATTAGGGATTCAATAAAAACGTTAGAAAAGATTGCATGGATGAAAACCACACCTTAAGATTATGATTGATTGATGAAATAGGCTTGAAATCAAGTTGTTTGATCCAAAATCGTGTTCCAGAGGTTGTGTGGGTGTTGGGACGAGTTGTGGGGCGACTAGGGTTGTTATAATGAAGTTTAGGAGGTCAAGTATTGTATTTATAGTCGTTTTTAGTCGTCAAGTACGTTGCAGGCGATTATGCAGCAGTTGCAGGCGATTAGGGCTGCTAATCGCCACCCCTTTAGGCGATTAGCTTGCTAATCGCCACCCCTTTAGGCGATTAGCCTGCTAATCGCCACCCCTTTAGGCGATTAGCCTGCTAATCACCACCTCTTTAGGCAATTAGCCTGCTAATCACCACCCCTTTAGGCAATTAGCCTGCTAATCACCACCTCTTTAGGCAATTAGCCTGCTAATCACCACCCCTTTAGGCGATTAGCCCTCCCTAATCGCCTATAGGGGTTGGTTCTGCGTATTTTGCGCGTTAAACCCCGTTTTAACATATGTTAACACATTTTCACATACCGACAAGTCACATAATGATTGTAAACACGTAATACTTGCAAACAAACACATTCACACTCGTTCACCAATTCCCGGGACTCGAGACTTGTATGTTCCCAATGCTTTGACGATTCTACGAATCGTCACCCTTTGTACACTTGGTTAAGGACTGACATCTACTGATTCTCTAGACTGATATCTAACGATCCTCTAGACTAAAATAACAGTTCCCGAACCATAACACGACTCAACTAACCCAGTTAAGTATAATATACGCGTGACTCGCTAAGGTAGACTTTAATCTAGACAACGTTGTTAACCTGAATTTGCCGGGTGTCACACAAGTAAAATTCAGTTGTTGGACGGTGAGATTGATAGGTGGCAGGAAAAAGCTGACATTTTGTTCCTTGTTGCAGAAAGAAATCAACAGTCGGATCGACGATTTTGTTTACCCTCCCATTGACATAAAAAATGTTCTTTTGAAAAACGTCTGACTGCAAAAAAAAAAAAAAAACTAACTCAAAAGACAAAAAAAAAAAAAATTTATCCGAAGCGCCTCGCTTAGGCCTAAGCGAGGCGCTTCGAGTCAAAAATCAGCTTTTTCTGACCTCGTACCGATGTAGGTAAAAAGCAAAGAAAGCGCCTCGCTTAGGCCTAAGCGAGACGCTTTTAGGGGGTGAAAATAGAAGTGGAGGGAGGGGGTTGAAATAGACCAGGCCTATCATAACCCTTATCCTTATTTTAATTAATAATGTAATATACCACTATAGCATTCTTATTTTCATCTATGTCTCGATAAAAAAATTACTAAAAACAATCAGGAAAAATATAACCTATTTTTTTATTCTTTAATTTCAATTTTCCTTTGTAACTTTTAATTTGGTTCTAAATTTGTTGGTTCGTATTTGATTAAAAACCGAATTCTTCGGTTGGTTAATGATCGACTTCGAATATTCAAAACAAGAATCAAAATATATTAATTGCAAAACAAACTTGTATCGATGTAAAACATCTATTATATAATTGAAAGCAATAAAAACTACATAGCATTCAAAGAGGGCATCCTCCCCTTCGAGTGTGTTATGTGGCATGCCTATGTGCCATTAAGTGATTTTAGGAAAACAAATATTTAAAAATAAAATTAAATTTTTCTCCCTTATCTTTCCTCTCATAATTTTTAAACGTTAATATGTTTTATATACGAAATTTTTTAAAGAAAAAAATTACACCAAATTAACGGCGTTTTGTTATCTTTCCAACGAGTACCATAGTGTTACATAAAAAACGGAGAAAAAAATGACTATTTTTTTGTTTGAAGTATTAGGTGTTAGCATTGGATTTATAGATTGTTTTAGGTTAGGTATTGAATATTGATATTGATATTAGAGTTATGCATTTTTTTAGCTTTTATGATAGGTGTTAATGTTAGAGTTATACATTATTTTAGGTTAGATATTGATTTTTTTATGCCTTTATAATAGATGTTAATACTAGAGTTATACATTGTTTTAGGTTAGATACCAATAGAAGTATGTTAGAGTTGTATATTTTTTTAGCCTTTATGATATATGTTAATATTAGAGTTACATTAGAGTTATACATTGTTTTAAGTTAGGTGTTAGCATTGGAGTTGTACAATATTTTAGGTTAGGTATTAATATTAGAGTTATACATTTTGGGGGGTTTTGTTCACACAGAAAAAAAAAACACAAAGTGTTCAGGTAATTCATTAATCATGTATAGACAAGTCACTAATTATGTTTAAATCAGTAAATATGAATTGTATTTTCAACATGTGTTAGCATTGGAAATGTACATTGTTTTAGGTTAGGTATTAATATTAGAGTTATACATTGTTAATTGTTTTTGTTTAGGTGCTACCCGAAGCTTTTCTGCATGTAACTGTAAAGCGCATCATTCTATTTCATATTTAAAATTGATATGTCATAATAGATTTCTCAACCCCGGGACTTTCCCGGGGTATAATCTAGTGTCCCAATATTCTTATGGGCATATCACAACTTTATTTTTTTTATGTTTCTGTTGCTATACCGAGTCTCAATACCATACAAATACCATCATGAAATAACCGATACCGGCTTAATCCTTCCTTATAAATAACCGAACCGATAAAAATGAACTCCTTGCCGTATCACGCCGAAGAATATTCCCACTTATTTAAATCCATACTACAACAATATTCATAGAATATGAAATAAGTGGGAACCAGTTTCGTAGACTGAACCCTTATTCATCGCTAATGTAGCCAGTTTCTTTGTCCTTCGACAATCTAATAGACGCGAAAGCATCAAATGAAGTAAGTGTTTCATACGCCTTTGTTCCAGCAATAACATTAATCCTCTCCGTTGGATGAAACGCGTCCCAGAAATAATAGTTTTGCCTGTTGCTACATGGAACTTGATTCGGAACACATTGGCCTTTGCTGCTAGTGCTTGAACCCCCGCAACATGGGGTATCAGTAACGTTTATATCTGTACATATAGACATTCTTTAAGTTAACATGTTAAATAAGTTTTGAGCCATTTTCAAGATCAAACAATAACGAAAGTAACAACTTAATTACCATTAGGATACTCTAGGGAACTCTCAAGGAAGATGAACTTTGCATCGACGAGTCTATTGTTTAGATCATTTAATGCTGTATTAAGACGCGAGTTGAATAACTTGACCGCGCTATTAACCTCCTCCACACATGAGTTCATGCCAAACTCGGCCATCATCCCTGGGGTACAACCCGAATAACCAGCTGCAAAGATCCCAAACATTCTCGCTCCACTTTTATATAAATCCTGCGAATCCCAGCACTTAATAAGGTTGGTTTTCATAATATTAAATAATGAATAATGTTTGCATTTTGAGGACGAACCTGTAGTTGTCGAGAATGTTGTTCAACAAGACCTTCTGCGTACTGATCGGGTGTATATACACTACTCGTGTTATAATATTTAGGAAGGAAGTAGTTGTTAATATAGTCGTTGTTACCCATTCCAACAGTGTATATACACTTTTGAAGATACTTTTTAGTTTCAACAATACTTCCTTTTCCAATCAAGTAGGAGAGCCGTAAAATCGTGACCCAGTGGTTTTTTATTTGATTATCCATGCTTATTCGAGCACCCTGCAACGACCAACTGTCACTAATGTTGAGTATGAGATGAGCAAATAATGTAGAAGTGTAATCCCTTAATGATACATTGAAGAAAGGTATGCCTGGGGACCTACTATATAGAGTGGGTGATCGATCTATCCTTAGTTTTTTGTTTTATATGCGACCAAGACATAGGATATTTGGATGCCGACCGCGATATTATTTATATGACTGACCCGACAAGTGAAAATCCATACACCTAGTCAAAAGACCTCTGAGTACTGAATAAATTGAGTCTGGTGGAAAAGAATATCTGAATACACCATTGATGGTATGTATTTTGACTGAACATCAAGTATAAAGACTACCAACTAACGAAAAACTGACTAAGGGGTTGTTTGGTAAGGCTCTTAATCAGCCTCTGAATCATTCAGCTCATTCAGCGGAATTAATACGGGTAATCATTGAATTTCAAAAACTTATACACATAACTAAATAACTGTATATTTAAAATCTTAAGTCACTTTTGTTAAAAGTGTTTTGAATGTCGCACATGGGTTGGTCGATGAAAGTCAAGTGCCAACTTGGTATTATTAGTGGTAGTCAGTCATACACGTGTTTTCTCTTATCACATATAAAATTAACCATCGAAATTAAAATTAAGTTTGATCTTATGATAGTAAATTTATATAGTATGACAACAAAAAATAAAGGTAATTTGAAAATCTATAAGTGATTCCAATGAGTCAAGGTACAAGAAGAAAACGTACAATATGTTCTGAGGTTTCAGCTCGAATTCCAGCTGCGCCAGACGCATAATTCACCCCGGTTAGGATTTCCCCTCCTTTCGCAGTTGCGAAAGGTGGGATGAATTTATCGAACCCAAGTAGCTGAGCTGTTTAAAAAAAAAAAAGATAACCGGTATGATGTTAACATAGTTATGCATGTGTGTGCCTTTGTATACACTGAGGGAGAAGTATACCAATAACATCGGCAGCATTTCGGCCATTCGTAAACCGGCCAGTGGGGCCGTCTGGGAAGTCAATCCCATACGGTGGAAAGTTAACTTTTGCTTGAGTATGAAGGCGGTTGTTGTTTCCGTTGTCCATTAACGAATCGCCGAATATGAAGTAACACGGGACTTGAGGTTCACTGTTGACTAGTAATAGTGTGGTGGTGAGCATCAAAATCACCAAGTGTTGTGTGGTAGCCATGTTTTTGAAAGTCAATTGTAGTGGAAGATATTTAAGTTGCATAAGCCTCCAAGACTGGTGGTAGCTGAAGATGATATACCACCTAACTTATTAATATTTATGGCCCCCTCATCACATATAAGATACTGGTGTTAAATGTGTAATGTGTATAACGTGACTGATAAAACATAGTGCACTTTGTTTTATATATCATGTTGTGTAAAATAACAGAAAAAACAAACATACATTCTTAAATTTTTGGTAAAATTTTCTTGATTATTTTTTTCACATTAAAAAACCAATATACATGCTTTTTTCAAATAAAATTCTCTTACTTGGATTAAATTTTGTACATTAAAGTCTCTCAACATGTTAAATTCGAAACCGGCCCCTTGAAACTTTATATTGATAAAAGTTAATTAAACTGAATTCAAAATATCACTATTCTATTTTGTTTTTCTTGCCTCTCTGCCATTGATTGGGGTGTGCACGTCTCGGTTTTTTCGTTAATGAAAGCCGTACAATTTAGGTTTTTCAACTTTACTAATGACCAGGTTTGGTTTTTCGGTCTTTTCATTTTTTAGAACATAATTACATAAAACTTAAAGATAAAACGTATAATCTAAGATTTTGAATCTTTCTTACATTTTTATTAATATACTAGTTTTTATCCCGGGAGCGTCCCGGGGTTGAAATATCTAATATGACATAATAAAATATATAATATGACAACATAATTAATGACTTGCCAATATATGATTAATAAATAAATAATATCATTATTATTATTATTTATTTTGAACAAATCTCTGCCATAAGTTATTATATTCAAATATAAAAAAAAACGAATCTCTGCGCCGGGGTATAAATTTAGTGTCATTACAAAATATTATATAATGTCAAATGAATTCGGAAGTTTGTAATCGATTATTTTAAAAAGAACTAACATAAAATAAGAAAAAAAGTTATTTATTGAAATAGTATTATAATAACCATACATATATTTTAGTTACATACAATAAAGTTTTTAGTTTATGATGGTGCACGTATATTGCAAATATCGAACGCATTAGTCTAAGGTTTATGTGATGCGTTAAAAAATTCATGGGTATATGATCGGGTATGTAGTTCGGGTATTTGGGTATGTGGTTTCGGGTAATCGGGTCGGGTATCACCAATAATCGTTTTTTTTCCTCTGTTTTTTATATAACACTATGGTACTCGTTGGAAAGATAATAAAACGCTCGTTAATTTGGTGTACTTTTTTTCTTTAAAAAATCTCGTATCTAAAAGATATTAGCGTTTAAAAGTTATGGGAGGAAATATGAGATAAAAAATAATAAATGTTTAATATTTATTTTAGTAGATTAGATTTTAGTATATTTTTTATCCATATGTTATTTTATTTCCTTTTAAATAAATTAAAATATCAGATTTTTTTTATTAATGATTAAAAATAGATTAAAATAATAAATTCAATATTATCACCTCAAAGTGCCACATGGCACATTCAATGGGGGGTTGAGGCCTCCATTGAATGTCACCTCATACAAACTCAATTCTTTTATTATAAGTTATAGATTTATTCTTTTGAATTTGTATTGTTCAAATAAACCTAACATTCTAAACTACTTTTACGTAAATGTGTTCTCTATATTACATAGAGTGGTTTCAATTGGTTGTGAATGGAGCATAGAGAAAAGGTTACTATTCATTAATAAATTTGAAGAGATATTGTTTGAGAGAAAGAAGATAATAATAAAGTATAAAATATATTATTTAATTGAAAAAGATACAGAATTTTAGTGAACTTTAGTTTAATTACAAAGACAAAGATAGGAGCAATGGCGAAGGCTAGTGAGCGTCAGGGGTGCCCTGACCCTCACTGTTTTTTGGCTCAGTGGTGAAAGTTTACGATTTTCATAGGTAACTTTATATGGATTGAGTTCAGCCTACGCCGATTTGATCTTCTAGCACCTACCGATACGAAAAAATTGAGTCCAACCCCACCGATTCGATCTTCAAGCCTCGCCATTAGACAGCAGCGTCAAATGTGAATGCTCACGAACTATTTTTTTTCATATCCCTCTACTTCACCTAACAAGAAATCTATGAACAACACATTTTTAATCCTATAACTAATTCTAAAAACAAAGAATCTGGCAACAATAGTTCCTTAGGAAGACAACTAGTTTAAGAAACTCAAATTAAACAAGCTACTGTAACAGATTCGTATACACACCTGAATTCAATGATTACCCATAATAATTCAAGCTACTGGTGCTTTGGTGGCTCCATTTGATCTATGCACTGTTAAGGTCAGTCCTTTAAACAGGCAAAAACAATTGCAACTTTTAGAAGATAAGAGTCCACTAAACCCAAAAAGAAGATGAACACAGGGGTGGTCTTGTAGCTAGTGAAGGATACGAGAAAAGTTTGCCACCGACGGTTTCTTCCAGGGGTAGTGTTTATTTGTGTGTGGGGTTGGGGTGTATGTGGTCGACAAGTGAGAGGAAGATATATTATGTTTTCAACTTTTCATAATGACATAAGATTGTATTTTATTGGTGTGTGATGTGGGTCAGGTATATGAATCCTAAATAAGAGGTGTATAATTTCTAAATACCATTTATAATCATGCGTATTACACGGAGTGTCAGTAAAACTCCGACTTCCTGCCGAGTACTTGATAGTCGGCTCCTAAGAGTGTAAGGAGGGGGGGGGGGAGATGGCGTGGAGACGGGCTTCAAGCCCCAAACACCACCCCAAGGTGGCGTGGAGCCGGCGTGAGCCAGGGGAGGGGGGGGGGGGAGGAATGGACTGGCATGGGGGAGGTGGTGGTGATGAGGTGGAGTGGTTTGGTTGGTGGAGGAGGTGATGGTGGGCCCATTTTGAAGCATATGACCGTTAAAAAAAAATTAAATATTTTTGACCGTTGGAATTAAACGGTAAAAAAAATTCTATTTAAATCAATTTTTTTATTTAAACCTCACTCCCCAATTTCACACCACTCCAAACCTTTCCAACCATTTTATAACCTTAATTTTACACAATTCTTCTTATATTTTATAAAAATGCATCCATACAACCGAGGGTATGACCCGAACAACCCCTACAACTACATCGACAACCCGAATACACCACCGGTTCGCCCGATACCAAACCGTCCACCACAGTTTCAAACACCGTGTCCCGAATACGCCGCTTTCGCGAGTTACATTAGTGGGCAAATCTATCCCAATTTTCCATTTAACGATCCCACTCCTTCGCAACCGCAAACCCCTCTTACCCTACCCGAAGCGTACCCGAAACTCAAAAGCACGAAGAAGTCATAAGAAGATCGAAGACGGCGGAGGAGAAAGCGTTGGCGGCGGCAAACCGTCAACCGGTGAAGTGGACAACCACCGAAGAGCTTTCCTTAACGCAAGCTTGGATAGGCGAGTCGGAATCTTCGATTCAAGGTATTTGTAATACTTTTATATACATAATATATATGTTGTTGAAAAATAAATATTTTTACGTATCACTAACGATTAAATTTTTTTATTTTTTGTAGGAAATAATCGCCACAAAAACGACTTTTGGATCGACATAAACAAGTGGTTCCATCAGTTGATGTCACGAGAGTTCTATCGAGCAAACGATAGTCTCTACTCCAAGTGGACCGAGATAAACAAGGCAATGAATTCGTTCAAGGGGCATTATTATTACGCAAGACACAATCCAAAAAGTGGTGAAACGGACGGCGACTACGTCACCAACGCGCTAAAAGCTTATCGTGACGATGTGGGTTTGGAATTCAAGTTTTTGCATTGTTGGGATGTCGCAAAATATCATTCAAAATGGGCATACGTCCCCCCCTCAAGCGATTCGTCAAAAAGGACGAAAACAACTTCATCTCATAACCGTTCGGTTGATCGTGAGAACTTGGAGGATATTAACTTGGATGATGACAAGTTCGACGAGGAATTGAATCGCCCACCCGGTCGAGATAAGTCAAAAAAGAGGGCGCAAAAAACCACTCCTCCTTCGTGTTCAGGTTCAACTTCTGGATCGGGTAAAGGTGCATACACCACTAAGTTAGCCGATTTAAATGCCAACATTGTTCAATTCAATTCGATTCAACAACAAAGGCTCCAGGAGAAAAAAACCATTCGTGAAGCGTTTGAAAGAAAATTGTCTATGAAAGAAAAACTCGACGATATGAAATTTCTTGCTATGTCCGTTGATCACCTCACCGGTGCAGACTTAGAGCTTACGTTACAAATGAAACGCGACATCAGAGCAAAATATAACATGGAGACTTAGAAAAATATTTATGTAATTTTACTTTCTAGCTTTTTTTTATGTTTTTTATTTTCTAGGTTTTTTTATGTTTTTTATTTCCTAGGTTTTTTTATGTAATTTTATTTTCTAGGTATTTTATGTAATTTAATTATTAATATTATGACTTTTAATTAAATTATATTTAGTTTTCAATTAATATTAAAAAAAAAGAAATTCCACATGTCACTTCCTCCCCTTTCACTTCACACAATTTTCACCCTTCACATAAAGGCTCCACAAGTATCACATGGCGCTTCATGCCCCTCTGCCCCCCCTCCATATAGTCTAATCTTGGAAAATAATTGCAAATTTGCCCTTATAAGTTAGACACGGTCAACTAAGCCTACTCGGCTAACTTGGAAAATAATTGCAAATCAGTTTATATATATATATATATAGGGTTGGGTTAAAATAAAAACCCTTATGAGTTGTGAAAACCCTAGAAACCCAACACTAACCATTGATCTTCATTGATCAAAGGCTGATATTCATCCATGAATATAATAATAATAAAACATATAAGCTTAAGGTGGAGAGGGCAATTTAGTAATGTTGCACAAAAAGTCTCTTTTGTGAGAATCAATGTGCAGGCTATCATTTCATCCAAATACTTTCCAGACACGATAGGGGCTTGAACCATTACACCCATTTTTTACTTTAAATGCTTATATTGATGTGGCATCCAAATGGCAGAAAACGCCCCATAAGGGCTTGAACCACTACACATGGTCTTATACTATACTAAATAACAAAACCAAACGTGGACAGTTTTGTTTGTTAGCGGATATTGTCGTTGTATAGACATTGGCGAAAATCATAGAGATGGGATCGAATTCCGGTCAACAAAAATCACTAGATCTGAACAATTTTGTTTGTTAGCGGATATTGTCATTGTTTAGATTTAAAACCTACAAGTCTTTATTAAAGTAACCAATTTAAAAATCTTTTTATTTTTACCGTTGTTTATATTAGACATTGCATTATCTATAATAACTCATCGATGTGTCACGTAACAAACAAATCAATGTTAGCATCCTCCTATGACCCCGCCGCGAAGCGCGGGATTCAATAATAGTTAAAACACATTATATACTCTTTTAATTTATTTATTTAGACAACATAAGTTTATAAGTTCATCACAAGACAATTGTAGTTTAAACTATACATTAGAGGACACCATACCACTAGACCATAATTTCTATTACATATGTACCCATGTATTAATTAATCTAATTTATTGGTTCTATAATTGATGCTTCATATGTAACATGAAATGTTAGATATGTACACGTGTAAAATTATCTGTAACATTCCTCATAAATATCCACTTTATTGGTTCTATAATTGATGCTTCCTATGTAACATGCAAAGTTATATAACTAACTACCAAAGTGGAATGAATACTTACATACGTTCCTAGCAAATGTGACATATGCACCTAGCAAATTTGACAAATGTTATGCATGTAACTAATGATGTAAAATAATTAACCGATGAGTGTTACATCTGTGGATATCTAATAAATTGATTATAAGGGTTGACGAGTTGATGGTACATAAGTAACTCGCTAAACAGTAACGAATGTAACCACCACATGTCACATTTTTTAAAATGTAACTATTTTATATTAAAGATAGTTTGTCACATAATAAATCTATTTACATCTATTACAAACAATTGAAGTGGAGATGCAATGGCTAAAGATTTGTGGAGGATGATGGTGATATAGGTTTTCTAGTTGAATAGTTCTGTGAGAAGGGGTTACAGAAGTTGGAATCATGGTATAAGGATGTTCTACTGTTGCACAAATTATTGATGGCCCCCATGTTTTCATGTTGATATTCATCTTTTACATGTTACAAAAAAGTGTCGTTAAAAAAACATGTTACAAAAAAGTAACATCATACTTATAAATGTAAAATATAAATAAATAATATGTGTAACACACTTGTAAAAAAGTTACATCAATCAGTTACGTAAGACATGTATAGGGTTTACAAAGTACATAAACTTTATTTATTCATTATTACAAACACCAAGAATCGTCACGACAACCAGTTTAACATTCTACTGACACACGTATGTAACATTACTAGCCACGTATGTACCAATTTCCGATACATATGTAATTGGAATTACCGACCACTATAGAGAGTTCTACTAACATATTATTTATTCATTATTACAAACACCAAGAATCGTCACGACAACCAGTTATCGTATGAAACACTTCCATTCTCAAAAAGTAAAAAACAGAAAACTTCTAAATCTCCATGTAATCGGTTAATCAACGATGTCTTTAAGATGAACGGCGACGTTTTCTTCTAAAATTCCTTCTTCGGATCTGACGATTTGATGGCTACACGTCGAGGGTCATTACACCTAAACAAGAATAATAAATAAATCAGCTTTAAAAACCATAAAAAATAGTGAAAACGACTAATAATAAATAAATCGATGGATCTTGAAACCATCAGATCCCTTGTTGCCGGAATCGCTTACACCGCCACCGATTTTTGCTGATTAGGACCGCCTAGTGATTAATGAGCCGATAAGATGAAAACTACTCGGTAAAGCTCCGACTAGCGATAATCGACTACTAATCAGACGCTAGGCACGATTTTTATAAGCACGAGTGTCACAGTTATTAATGATATTCTAGACATTTATCTAAATCAGTTTCAGAACAAATTGACTTCAAATTCAATAATCTATCAACATTAATTAAACTAAAGTATTGAATTATAAATCAACTAGGTGTTTAGCAGCCGCGCGTTGCGGCGGCCATGCCATACCTAGTAGCAACCTCTAAAAGTTACATTGAGCAAAAGATAAATCATTGAATCAATCAAATTTCAAGATAACATGGAGGGCGATTGATGTAATTTTACCTCATACTCTAGACTTTGGCTTCCTAATGTTTTCCACATATCAACAAACTGCATGGGGTTTTTTAAATAACATGAATAATTCAAAAGATAAACAACGTAGTGAAATTGAGTTGAATTAACCTCTAATTGGAGATGACATCTGATGAGCTTCTGCATGAATTCAACGACACTTTCCTTTTCTCTTAAGAACCCAATGTCCGGTATACGACATTCAACACCTCTCGATCCGGTCTTAATTTGTTGTTTTCCTGCAACAAATAAGTATCTACTAAAATGAAAGATATATAAACTGTAGGTGAAGGTTTACTCTCTATCTATTACATATTATTTGTATGGGAAGAATGTTGTGCAAACCTTCTTGGTGGCATAATTGTCTTCAAGTAGGAGTTAATAGTGATTGTAGCACTGACATAATATTTGTTGTTAGTAAGCAACTAAGCAATTAAAAGAAAACTATAAGAGTTGTTCATATTAATTATACTAGTTTGTTTACCCGCGCGTTGCTGCGGGATCCAAATAAAACCTTATAATAAAAGAAATTAAAGCATTGTGGGGCTTTTGCAATGGCCAACTTGACCGGTTTTGACATGTAGTAAAGATGGCTCATTAAGCCAGGACGCAATGCAATGGTAGATGAAAAACACTCACATGGATGGCTGGTTTATTGAGATGGCCAAGATTGGAAGATGTGTGCTTGACCAAGCAGCATGGTTTAGGGGTTAAAAGTTATATATCCTAAATTGCTTCATCAATAACTTCTCAACTGAAATTCGATCAGGTGATATAACTAAAATGAGGCACACATGTAAAAAAAACAAAACATGTAGTTGTCCTAAAGACCTAAACAGATTTAACTCCAAGTTCCAGTGCAATATGAACATGGATAACTACTTATTCCATACTAAGGTTTTAGTGTAATATGAAAATAAAGATGGATAACTAATTATTCTATACTAAGGTTTTAGTGTAATATGAAAATAAAAGCATAGTTGTCAAAGTCGGTCGCTTTTGCGCCTAGGCGACCCAAATTCCGAAGTTAACAAATATGTGAACGTAAATCAATCAAATTCAGAAAGAAAGCAATTTTCAATTCCTAAACTAAAAGTATTTATGTATAATAAATTGGATGGGATCAATGTAACATGGTTAATGGTATCTGTAGCAGCGTCTCTAAATCCTTTCACATACGCAAACCAGTATCCTGTTGTCCTAAAAATTGCAAGTTTCACAATCCTGAATCACACCCTTTTCTCTCTACCATGGCTCTTTATTTCGACGTTTGAATCTGTCTTACCTAATACTATCATGAATATCAGCTCATTATATATTTGGCTCCATCAAGAAACCTGGCCAGAATATTATTAAACTATATTCAGAGAAATACTTATACACACATTATATATTTGCTTCGGTTCTTTTTAGTCTTGCCTATAGTACCTCATTTGCTAACCTGCACATCGGGAAAAGGCTTGCCTAATGCCTATAGTACCTCATTTCCGTATCCCTTCTAATGGATTTGAAAGTGCCATGACAAACTAAAAAGAAATTAACCATAACCATTAGAAAGATGACCATCAATTATTATTATTAATCCATATAACTTATCAAAAACAAAAAAAAAAATTGTTTACCTCTGTCATTCGAATCTATCCAGTAGTTGATGTCCTGTAATGGCGTACATGGTTGCATAACGGGCAGGGGTAGAGCAAAGGATCTACACATCTAGTAAAAATAAAAATAAAAATAGTATATAATAGAAGTCAATTATATAACATCAATGAATCAAATTAAGTAGAGGAGATAACATGTTAATCGGCTATTGTATGGGAAATATAACAATAAATCTTTGATGAAGATTATGTAGTAATTAAGAGATACCTACCAAAATAGTCATTAATATCAATTTGTTCAAACTTAGTTACTAAGGATGTCCGTTGTGGACAGGCGAACAGCCTGGCGCGAGCCACTCGCGAGCCACGTCGCTCACGAACACCACAACAGCCCCACGCTAAGGCCCGCGCGAGGAAGTCACCGCGAACACAAGCGACCACGATTACGGCGCTATTGTCTTGGATTTTGAGAGGGACGAGAGCGATGGTCTGGGGCGAGCCATAACACCCCCACGCGAGCGATTGCCGGAGCGATGGTTTCGAGGTGGTTGCGCCCACTCGCTCGCGCACCACAACACACAGTCTAACGTAACCAACTTTTTTTTTCAATTATCAATTTGACGTTAGGCATCTTTTTATGGAGTGACAAACAAAATCAGTTTCACATAATTTGGAAAGATTTACACCAAATGGTATAGAGAAAAGCTTTAAAGCGACTACACTGGTTGCCTAAAAGATACGTGGTATGCGTCAATATTTTTCACCAATTGGGCATAAAACCTCTTAAGGCTTTTGTGCTATCTAGTGAACTATTCTATTCTATTGGATGGTAATCAATTGTTATGGCTATCTAGATAAACAGCTAAACTGCTATTTAGTGATTTTCGTGTTGTGTTTTAAAAGCTTGAAACACTCCAACTCATATTCTAACAGACAAAATTGTTTGTTGCTTCTAAACACCACTTCATTCAGTTGCATACAAAACATTAACCGGTGAAAACTAAGCCTACCCCCTTCGTAAAAATGAAAGTAAAAAGGTTGCCTAAAAGCCAGGAAACAAACCCATGACTTTGACTCAAAGACAAACTAACCAATGTTCATGACACACAACTTGCATAATCAGAAACCGATCTATTACCTAGTAAAAATAATAAACATGGGACTAAATAACAACTTCATGGCTAACCTATATCCATTTCTGACTCACAGATCCAAAATATGTGACTAAAATCTACAGCATAATAATAGTAATAATAATGTATGAAATATTAAAATAATGATTATATTGTAACCTTGAATTGATGTAGATCTAGAAAATGAAGATGATGATGATGATAATGTTGTGTACGGAGAGAGATCTGACGGAGGAGATCCGGTTGGAGGTGACGTGGCGGAGGGGAGCGGCGGTGAGTCGTCGGAACCGAGTTATGGAGGGGGAGCAGGAGAAAGATCTGAGGAAAGAGATAGAGAGTAATGAGTAGACACACTATAGTGAAGGTTAGAAGATGATTGAAGGAGTTAATGGCCATTGTTGTTGAAGATGGAATGCATATCTGTAATCAACGACATTGACTGTTATTAGCGTGTTGAAGATGGGTTGCCCAGATCTAGAAGTGAGAAAGTGAGAAAGAGAGGGAGTCATGGAGAAAAGGAACAAGGACAAATACAACAATGAGATGTACAGAGAAAATTTTGAATATAACAATCTCTCTCTTCCTGCAAATTCAGATTACATCAGAAAAAGTTATTTAATAATCTTCCAAATTTGCCCTTGTGTTGTAGGAATGAAATTGTAGACGTGGCTGCATTATGGCCATTAGATGGGTTTTTAGAGTTTTCACAACTCACCAAGGTTTCCACTAGATACATAGCCTATATATATATATATATATATATATAATAATCAATTTTCTTAATATTTATTATACCCGTGTATTCTACTATTCCCCAAGTACTCCAAGTAATTAATGATAAAACTAATAAGGCCTTTGAGTGTAGAGGAGGCTCATCATCCATGATGGTTCTCCACCTCAGTTGTCACGTCATCGTGGGGTAGGAGCATCATGGAGATGATGGTCTAAGGATGTGGTAGGAACATCATCCCTCCCTTAAAAAAAAAGAAAATAAAACAAAAACCAATCAAAAGGCCCAGCACCAAAGTCATAGTCATGCCGTCTATGCCGTGCCCGCCCTAGGGGGGCGGTGTTTGCCGGGGCGGCATCACCTTGCCCACCCTATGCCGGGTATCACACCGAATGGCCTAAGTTAAAGAATAAAGCGACATATTTATTTCTTTTGGTTTAATTTCTTTGGAATCTATAAGGAAAAGTGAATTCCTTTAGTTGAATAATTTTGAAGGAATTCATTCAAATTTCAAATCTCTTCGGTATTCATTCTCCAACCAAATGTTAACAATAAAATTAGGATTTCAATATCAATGAATTATTCGAACAAAACAAAGAGGTTAATAAGGGAATCTATATTCCAATATCTTTAATATCAACATCCTTGTGATACCAAAATCATCACATTGGTTATTCTACGTTGATGTCTAACAAACTAACAATAATTAGCAAAACAATAAGCAACAGCTCAAACGAGTGAAGTAGTTTGTTAATCAAGTTATTTCTGTTTGAGTTGTGCCAAGACAAATATCAGTAGAGTATACAAACATTAAGAGTTTAAAACACACATGTGAAGTGACACCAATTGCTCCTGGTTACTACGCCTATTTTTCTTCAGTGTTGAACCCAGTCAAATGCAGCCTCTTTAATTTCTTCCAGCATTCTCCTCGTTGAAATAGATCCTCCCTTAAATATCTTATCGTTTCTGCAGTCCCAAATCCCCCAACATGTTAATAATAAAACTGCATGTATTACCCTCTTCACTAATTCTGTTGCTTGAACTCCATAAATTGATTGCAGCAATCTATTTCAACTAGTTTTTTATAATTCGTAAAGACGATCGTATTTATATTATGTGATTTTTTTTTAATTTCTAATGACAATATTTTTTTTATTATTAGTGTATCGTACTTTTATTATTTGATGAACCTTACCCGGCCCGAACCGTTAAGCCGGCTTTGAAATTAGAGCATATAAAATCAGTGAACCACCTGGATAAAGTTTTCTGCATTCGCCACTATACATCACTACATGACTGCAGTAAATATATTGCAATTATTGTTAGAATAATAAATATAACTTATGTTTATGCTTTTATTATGTGTATTCCGAACAATATGTTTCTGTAATTCGTATAGATGTAGTAGTATGTATGTTATTAGAAGTAAACATTAGATGTAAATATAGTAGCATAGATAGGATATGGGTCAATATGGATCGGATCAAGGCTACACCACAACATTCACAACAAGGAGTATAAGGGCTGCAACAACAGGAGACCAAATGGATCACTATATCGAAGTGTAGCAGCAGAAGAATATGAAAAGAAATGGCGGGACAACAAGTGAAATGACAAAAATACCCCTGATTGAAAAGTTAGTTGTTTGGCGCCAAGTTTCAACCGGTGGCAGTTATTAAAGACACAAACAGACACAACGATTTGTTCATTAACTGTCAACAGACACATCGGTTGATAAGATATATATAGGACTAGTATGTTTCATGTTTTTCTTATCAAGATTGTTTACAATACAATCCAAAACATCCTTGTAATTCTTCGCAAACTTTTTTCTGTTTTATAAACTCTTATCCGAATCATTATAGTTAACACATTACAAGTCTGCCTTTCTTTCATTTGTTTATCAATTTCATTCTGTTATTGATTGATTAGTTAACATATTCCGTTGCAAAACTGATTCCTGGGCCAACAATTATAATCTTATATTTATATAAAAATATAAAACTAGTTACAGGGTTGTAGGTATTAGAAAGACTTCATATGAAAGTTAACCGTTTAACACGTTTTCCTTTTAGTAATTTTTTTGTTGATTGAATCACTAGACCCTTTGAGATAAATGGCAACCCAAATCGACCAATTTATAAGTAAGCGGGTTTAAATTGTTAACTCTAGTAGAAATGCATAATGAACTTAGAGAGACCTTAATCATGCTGAAACGGGCTCAGCGGTGGCCCATAAACTTCTTGCTTCTTTAGTTTCAGTCTCGGTTACAATTACGTGTTATTTGAAGACCCATTCTAATTAAATTGGATTCTTATTATTGACATCTTCGACACCAAACACATCCAATTGTGATTGAAGTTTTGTTGCTTAATCATGTTGGTTTGGAGACGACTATTAATGAACAGGGCTACCTGCTGAGATACAGTCTTGTCGACCTCCTTTGCTTCTGCAACCTTTGCCTTTAGTGCTTCTGGTGGTTCCAGCAAGTGAAGGTCCTCCGTCTCCAAAGCATTCCTGTTACCTTTGCTGCTGCATCAGCTTCCAGCTGTTCCACTAGTGCCTACAGATTCTCATTCAACATCTACAATATCTACAAGTTACTCATATAACCAAAACATAATAATATCAAGATAGTTTCATTTTCAAGATGAAAAGGGCTTACAATCCTTTGCTCTGTTAGAGAAACATTTGCATGTCCACAAGCATCAATTAGTGCATTGCATTCCCAATATCATATGGAAGAGAACCCATTGACTCATCACCGATGTAACATTCGTGATATTGACTCATCAATTAATGCATTGCATTCCCAAACGGATGGTGAATATCCATACATTCGTTCATGTGGCACCATCTGTTTTTACGAAAAGGAAAAAGAAAAACAATAGTTATTAATTTTAACATTCAAGAAAACATAGTGAGGAAAGAGTACAACAAACCTGCTGCTGCAGCATAAGAGGAACGTGCTGTTGCTGATTCTGCTGCCCAGGAACACCAAAAAACCTTAATCATGTCCACAAGCAAAACTTAATGCATTGATCTGACCTGGCAGAACTTAGAGAGACCTTAATCATGTCCACAAGCATCAATTAATGCATTGATCCTCCAACCAGCTTTAGAAGGAGACACTCCAACAAACCTTAATTCACCTGTATCTAACCTGGCAGAACTACTGGCATTGGGCCTCCCATCAGGGAATAGTGGCATGCGATGAGCTTTAGAAAGAGGCACTGCAATAGGAAGTCCTAGGTTTTCCAGGTGAAAAGAAAAAAAGAATAGAAAGTTCACATTAATTAATTATTATATACAGCCGGTAGAAATTTCTGTGTTTAACATGTGTAACTTATTAATGAAAAGATATCTACCACAACGCTTTATATACTTTCGCTGTTGAAGAACATATTCTCCTGTCGTTAATTCAAAAGGGGAGAGATCTCCACCAATGATGTGATTCCACAACTTGTAATAACCCAACACGTCTTCTTCTTCCTCCTCGATCTTTCCATCTTCATCATACACAAGACCAATCCCACACTCCTTTTTAACTTGTTCTTCATCATGGTGCTGATCACTATCTCTAACAACTGTTTCATGTGCTACAGTAATAGTAATGTGGTCACCAGCTTTCATCTCATTTGGCCCAAACATCCAATGGCTTAACATACTTAAACATTTCAAATTAAACATCTGGAATCTTTTGTCATAGTGATGATAAATCCAGGTGTGGTTTTCTATAATATTACTAATTGTAATATATGGCAACCTATAAGAAACATATGCATGCTTCTCTACACAGTAGAAATTCAATCCTCGTAGCTTCTTAGGAGATGATGGAATGGTAAATGATAATGATGGGCCCTTGCTTCTCCAACTAATCCAATTTGGCATCGAGTCTCCTTCATAAAATGTGGAGAATATTCCGAATTCATAATACATCTGCCAAATACAAAATTAATTAATCACTTTAATTTAATGACATGCACATATATTGACACACACAATGAACAAGACAATCAACTAACTAGAAGAAACCTGGCATTCATAATCATCTGGTCTTCCGTAGAAGGTTCTTAAGCGTCTTTTTTTAACAAACTCTAAGTTTGCCCAGCGCAAACTATGTAATACATCTTCCTTAACGTCTAATATATCTTGTATTTTGATCAGCCCATAAATTTCATATGACGAACGTGCTACGAAGATATAATTATGCTTAAATATTAGTAGGGACATTTTTGGATCAAATTTAAATTGCCTTCGCAAACACTTATAATGACGTGTGATTGGGTAGTCAGCGTCGATACTTAATTCTCTTAGCGTGCGTGGAGGATGGTCGATTGTTGTACACAATTCACAAAAGTTCATGCTGAGTTTCCGAAGCCTAGGAAGTGTTCTCACACAATTGGGCATTGAAACAATTGGATTTTCATCTAAGCATAACTGCTCTAGCATAGATAGGCAACTCCAGTCCATGGGAAAGGATTCATTAGACAAATTAACGTTGGCAAGTGATAAAGTTCTTAACGAGCATGGTAACGTAACCGCAGCGAGCATCAAATCACTTGGCATTGTCTCGATATGAGATTTACGGGAATTACAACCGTCTAACAATAGTGTTTTAACCTTCTTTAACTTGCCTATCAATGATGGAAGCTTTTTAAGTTTGCAGCAGTAACTCAGATCAACGTAGACAAGTTCAACACACTGATCAATTGATTCACAAACTTCAATCAGTCTTATGCAGTTTTTAAGTATTAATCTTTCAAGTGTAGGGAGTTCGAAAAAACCACCAATACTGCGAAGCTGTTCACAAAAACTTAGATCAAGAATCTTCAGTGATCCAAGCAAGTGTTTGTCTTTTGAGCATGATCCAACCAATTGCTGAGATGGAGGTAAGTTCAAATGTGTAGTTAGTGAATATTAATAAGTCAATACAATATCAATAAAAATTCAAGTAGATTCTATCAAAATGTCTTAATTACCTTTAGTTTGCTCACAAATCGTTGGGAGATACTATAAGACATATCAAATGATTCAATAAAGCTATATGACATGTCTAAAACAACCAGATTTTCCATTGGTAGTTCTGATGGTATCGCCTTAAAATGGCCACCATGCATACACAACCATCTTAACTCTTTTGAAATATTCTTATAAGAACCATTCATTTTCACATAATTGAGCTGTAGAAGTTTTAGATTATCCATCTTACTCAATGCATCTGTTTTCAGCTGTAATGACTCACTTAATTGTTCTTTCTCAAGCATTCTCATGTCAAGAGCAAAGCCAATAACATTTTTTGTGTCCTGAAAACAAGCAATTGCAAAAATAAACAACAAAAGATTTATTGAATATAGAGAGAAAAAACACTTAGAACATGCATTGATTGCCTCTTACCTTTTTCTGATCCAAAACTTTGAATGACTCCTCATGACACCATAATCGACTACACTCCCATGGCTTGTCAGGTGATTCCTGAAGTACTAAATATCTACCCATATCTTGAACCAACCGATGCATCATCAACTTGTTCCCTGTGATACTAATACTAAGAAGGCATCTGTCAATGAGATTTGTGACCCCAGATTGCGTGTTTATATCACATGCATCCAAGATTGTCTCAGTTACATATTTATCTTTTCCAACAAAAAAACACGATATATGCTTAAACAATTCCATATCATTGGACGACAAAGCGTCAATGCTCATCTGCAAAACCTTTTTTATAATGGAATGAGGTTCTTTCTTCAGCCCTTTTAAAATCTCTCTCCAATATGTTACATCTCGCTTATGCAACGACTTACCCAAAACTTTAAGAGCCAATGGATGTCCTTCACAATACCTCACAAGCTTTTCCGAAACCTCTGTATAATCTTTTTCAGGCCTATGGCTCTTGAAGGCATGAATGTAGAAAAGCTTGCGTGATGCAGAGTGAGATAAACCATTAAGTTCGACCATCGTATGCTTGAATTGAATTTTGGGGTTGAATAATGCACACCTTTCTGTTAAAGAAGCATCCTTGGTAGTAATTATGATTTTGCTTCCTTGATGAAAACCTTTGTTTCCAAGTAAAGCATCCAATTGGTCGAGACTATCAACATCATCAAGCACTAGAAACACCATTTTATGAGCTAGTGTATTCTCAATCATAGAGGTGTACATAGAGACATCACTCACTCGTAATGGATATTTCTTCGAAATGCCTCCGTGAAGTTGCTTTTGTAAATCAAGCAAACCATTAAAACATTCATTACATCTTGTATTGACACCTTCAACAAAACTGCTTTTGTGGAATTTGCCAGAGTGTAACTCGAAAACATATTTTGCCAAAGATGTCTTCCCAATCCCTCCCATGCCTACAATTGTGAGAATGTCCGCAGTACTACGAGATCCATCTGTCAACCATGAACTAATGAATCTAATGTCCCAGTCCATTCCAATCAGAAGTGGCAGGGTATTACTTAAGAGTACACCTAATCGACGGTGGATGTCGATAACAACTTCTGTAATCAACTCTGACTCTTTCCTGGAAATTCATTTCAGTGAGAAGTATGAAACATCATTGTGAAAACTAGATGATTTAAACATTCAAACCAAATATATGGTGCCTTTTGACAATGCTAAGTGCTAACTAATGCTACATTTGTAGAATTTATCTTTGTGATAAAAATTAGGGGCGGTAATTATTGACATTACTCGAAATCCGACATGAACCCGACATGAAAAAAAAAAAGGCTTGGGTCGACTAAACATGACCCGTTTTAAAAACGGGTCGGGTTCGGGTCGACCCGTATTAAAAATGGGTCGGGTTTGGGGTTGACACTATAAAAAATGGGTTGACCCATTAACCCGTTTAAGCATTTAAAAAAAATCTATTCTATTTTTGTTTTTTTCCAATTCTATTTATATGGTTAGTTATAATTGTGTTATTTTTGGCACGCTATATTATTTACTTGTCAT
This sequence comes from Ambrosia artemisiifolia, assembly GCA_032199755.1. Lineage (NCBI taxonomy): Eukaryota > Viridiplantae > Streptophyta > Magnoliopsida > Asterales > Asteraceae > Ambrosia > Ambrosia artemisiifolia. The sequence goes on along the minus strand of CM063520.1, from coordinate 5,470,338 downwards.
GCTTATATACTATAAGCACCCTTAAACATATTATTATAACCCGCTTATAACTCGTGATTCATGAACATATATGACTCATTTAAAAATATGGGTTAAATGGGTCGTGTTCAGGTTGGCCCGGATTTATGTGGGTCAAGATAGGGTTGAAATCTTTGATATTAGAAACATAATTATTGAAAACATAAAAAGATAGTTGCGATTTACCGGTCTTTTGCATCGCACCCTTTTAAATTAGAAACTTGTGTTAGTGCCTTGTTCCATAACTCAATCTTTTGAGCCAACTGAGTTTTTTTCTCTGCATCTGTTTCTTCCTCCATCCTCCGTTTATGCTTAGCCATTGCATCTGCAAAGCTGCTTTGTTGCTTCCTGACATCACTGGGCTCAACATGATAGAAGATGGGGATTACGATTAGCTTAAAGTTCGTCATTTGGTCCAAGATTAATACCAGTTCATCTAGGCACCATGTCGAAGAAGCATAGTTCTTTGACAAGACGATAATAGAAGCCCTAGATGACTTAATCGCACTCTCCAGCTCTGGTTTCAATTGATCACCGGTGTCAATCTCTTCATCATCCAAGAACGTTCTGATGCCAGCATCTAAAAGGGCGTGTTATAGAGGTGATCGGTGAAGCTATTACGTGTGTCGGCACCTCTAAAACTTAAAAATACGTCATATCTATGACTGTTATCATGAGTTGATGAAGTAGATGATGAGGAGGATTGTGGTGAAAGTTCAGTGAGAAGAACCATTATGATGAATTGTTGAAAATGAAATGTATGAGTGATTTGAATTGGCTATTTAGTTTTATTAGTGCATTTACCCCAAATGAAATGTATGAGTGATTTCCTAATCATCTTTTGTAATTGTCAGGAAGCAACGAGTGATTTGCGGTGGGGATGAGTAATCAATCAATCAATTATTGTTTAAAGCTTCTTTAGATATGGGTCCTACCGGCCTTGTTGAACTTGCCATGAAATTTCATCCAACCAAATCGAAATTTTGTGGGATTATAATTTACTTTTAGTTTAGTAAACCCATTTTGAATTTCCAATAATGTCCCGTGTGATTATCTTAATAAACCTATATTTATTATTAGACCACCCGTAGTCGGACGTTATTTACGACGTGAATTGAAAAATGGCGCCCCCAACAACATTACATGGGGGCCCTATCTTTCCAAAACCAGCCATGGCGCGAGAACTATAACGCTGTGTAATAAATCGACCAACCAATGAATGCTTGACACATCATGTCTTCCAACGTCTTTTTTATTTCAAACAGTCTATTTTTTTCAAAGCAACGGTCAACGAGTTTTATATATATTTATACCACAACACAACACAAACCATATACATTCAATCAAAACACACCAATATTTTAAAAAACTGAGTTTCCCCGCGTCATCATCCGTTGCTAGGGAATATTACAAAGAGTTTCTAGGCAATGAGGGTGAGTCGACAGACGAAGAGTTGAAGCAAGATGCGGTTACGAGTGCACTTTCGCATGCGTCGAGATATATGGAACAAACTAGTGCATCTACACGTCCAAAACTGTCTAGACAATATTACGAACGAGATCATGAATCGGCAAATGCTCGATTGATGAAGGATTACTTTGATGAAAACCCGACTTACCCCGACCCAAAGATTTTTAGGCGTCGTTTCTGGATGAGTAAACGTTTATTTCTACGTATTACCTGAGACTTGAAAAATGTGTTTCCTTACTTTCAACAAAAATCGGATGTGAGGGGGGTGATGAGATTTACCGCTATTCAAAAGTGTATCTCAGCACTGCGTATACTCGCATATGGTAACACGATAGATATCAACGATGAGTATTTAAAAATGGTTGAGAAAACAATATGCGATTGTTTGGAGTATTTTGGCCAAGGTACATCATTTGTTTTAAAGTAAATTCATTTACCTTTTGTATATTTAATATAATATATATATATATATAGGTAGAGGATCCTATAGGAAATTAATTTGTGTGAGAAGTGTAAGAAAGATTTTTAGTCATTGGATCAATTTTGGATATTAAGGGCAATTGAGACTTTTTTACCAATACTTAAAATTAATGAATCCTACTAATTTAGGAAATTATTTTCAGCATATTATCATATTATCTTTCATTCAATTTCGAATTATCATAACTATTCTTTAAAATCTGCATCATAACAACGTCAATTTTATAAAACACTTATGATGTTTAATCCATATCTATCATTGAACTAACAAAGTCTTATATAAAACACTTCTGATGTTAGAATTTTATAACAAACAAAACACTGTTGAAATTTTTTAATCCACAACAACAACTACACCTAATATACGTACACATTTATAAAACACCTCTGATGTTTAATCCATATCGAACAATAAACTAACAAAGACTTATTTAAATTTTTTAAAACACTTCTGATGTTATAATCTAATAACAAACAAAACACTGTTGAAATGTTTTAATCCACAACACAACTACACCTAATATACATAAATATTTATAAAACACCTCTGATGTTTTATCTATATCAAACAAAGAACTAACAAAGCTTTATATAAAACATTTATGATGTTACAATCTTATAACAAACAAAACACTGTTGAAGATGAATGTTGGAGATGGGTGCACAATTGCTTTTGTTTTGTAAAGATGAATGTCTGAGTTTGAATGATATTATTGAAAATAATAATTAGGAGAGAGAGGTACCATGAATGTAAGAAGAAAATAATAATTAGAGAGAGAGAGAGAGACGTACCATAAATGTAGGAAACATTCAAACAATTTCTAAAAAACTTTGATACAAAATGACCTTGATATCCTCATTTGAAACACATATTGACGATCCTACCCTTAATTTCCATAATATATTAACTAGATTTTAAACACCATCCCATCTTTTAATCTCTACCATCCATCTTTAAATCTAATGGTGGAAACGCTTCCTACATTTCCTACACAAAACCATTTTCCTACATGAACCCTACCATATATATATGTATATATATATATATATATATATAAATATATATATAGATAGATAGAGGTTCGGGTACAAAGGTTTCTTTTTGTGAGAAGGGTAAGAAGGTTTGGTAGGTTTACATAAGGCACTAGTATATTTTAATCATAAGGGCAATAAGGTAATTATATACTTAATCAAGATTATGAAAATTTAAATCAATATTAAATACTTGAAATATTTTCGGGATTTTATCCAAACCCATAAACGATCAAAGCATTGTGTTTTACGATTTTTTCTGAAAAATAAGTGGTTTTGTGTTTTAGATGTGATGAACACATAACCCATGTGTTATAAAATTCTATCTGAACCCACTGTGTTTTAAGCTCGTGTAAATTACTCATCTAAACCCATTGTGTTTTAAACTCATGTTAATTACTCATCTGAATTTACTGTGTTTTTATCAAACCATTGTGTTATAACATTTCCATCTGAACCCATTGTGTTTTAAGCTTATGTAAACTATCCATCTAAACCCATTGTGTTTTACCTGCTGCACCACCTTCATCATATTCGAACTACTGCGCAACTCCTGATTGATGCCACCACATTAATATATATCTTCCAACAAAATAAAACCACATTAGAATATGTATAGGCCACCACGTAAGATTCAAAAAGGTTAAAAGTGGCTTTCTATGATGAACTTGCAAGAAGATATAAACCGTGAGAGAGAGAAAAGAGAGAGTGAGGAGATATTATCGTAAAAAAAAAAGAGAGAGATTTATGGAATGCTCCTTAAATTAAGGAGATGATTAATTGTTATTTTTGTGTCTTTACGATTATACCCTTACAAGTCTCATTTTATTAATTAATTTATAACACAATTTACAAAAATACCACTCCTTTAATCTCATCCATCCATCAAGTTGATTCAATGGCCATTTTTATTTCTCACTCTTCTTACAAAACACATCCTTTGTATGTTAACCTCACCCTATATATATATATATATATATATTTGTATTTCTTTTTTAGGAATAGTACAATTGTACGGAGCCCGTTATCTTAGAAGGCCCACTTGGTACGACTTGCAAAAAATTTACGAGGTGCATATGAATGAACATGGGTTGCCAGGAATGATTGATAGTATCGATTGTCGTCATTGACCATTGCATAATTGCCCAACCGCTTGGCGAGGTCAACACACACGTGGTAGTTGTCCTGATCCGATCCTGGCCACTCTTAAAGTGTCACATTAAAATGTGGGCTAAGTACTCAATAACCACCAAATTATAGGTGATACTTAAGAGTAGTTTGCATAACAATTAAATATTAATATCTAAATAAATACTATTAAAATAAACAATTATATTAAAATCCAAATATCATTACATTAAAATTGTTATTACAAAAGATAATCGAAATTTAACTAGAAAACGACTAAAAACATAACTCAAAGTAAATCTAATTTTTTCCTTAAATTTATCATGCTGGAACATGGTCAAAAGCTTGGTGAACATCAAAATAATAGTCAGGTCGCGCTAGATCAATTGTCGTTTCCTCGTATAGATTAGGATTTTCGGCCATGTTACCTTTAAACATCTTCTCAAATTTTAGACATTATCTTTTAAGTCTCATCCACTTATTCGACAGTACGTCAAGCGTGCGATTAGTTTCACCTTCCCCCGTTAGCACGCGATATTCTGCTAACACAGTATCCCAAAACATAACGAAATCATTTGTTGTTGTTGTTGAGTGTTCGGTAACGCGAATCCACGCCATTGTCAAACCCATTATTTCGTCGTCGGCCTATTCAACGGTTGAAGACATGATTAAGTTGAAACATATTTTATAAAAAAAATGGCGGTGGAAGAAGAAAGATGGTAAAAAAATATGAAATGGGGGAAATATATAGGGAAAAAACCAATAGTTAGGGGTAAAATTAATTGAAAAGACTTTTGACCGTTGTGGTGGGGAGTTTGGGTGAATTAAATGCATTTTTTTACCTTTGCAGCTTGGTTAACCCTTGCCGAGCAACAAGGTTTTTAAGCGAAACTGAGGGGGTGGCGACGGTGTTGCCGATCTGCAACCGTTGCAGATTGGGCTTAAATGAGAATGCCACGCCCCCATATTAAGGTTGAGTAAAATAGAACCAACTTTTAAGATTGTTATAATTAGGTCACTCATAATATTTTTTTTTCCAATTAGGTCACTTAAGTTTACTTTAATGCTCAAATCATAGATATTAAAAATATACTAATTAGCAAGGCGTTTGTATATTGCATTGTTGTACGTTATGATTGCTTGGTGTTATGTGGTTTCATGGATTGTGCGATGTGCTTTTTGGTTTGTATGCTGGAGGGCTTTTATATGCCTTTCTCCTTTTTTTCTCTTCCACTTCAATGAACTCTTTGGTTTCTCTCTCAAAGAATTCACCATCGTCGTCATTGTATTCCGGTTGCCTATGCCAGCCGTTTACGCAAACAGAGAGAGACTGAGATATGTTTTTTTGTTAGACGTTTAGTTTTTGTTGGTGTTTTAGCGTAGCTGTACCACATACCTTGAAATTTGTGTGGTGGTTTTGCATTTCCTTTTTGTTTGATTAGTATATGGCGCTCGATGTTGTTTTTTATACATTTTGTGGTTTGCGGGTTTTGGGACCCATACTTTTGTTTTTTTTTTTTTTTGTGTTGTTGTGGGTGCTTGCTTTTAGCGGTGATGGTTTTTAGACGTTTTGTGTTTTGGGGGGTTTTTGGACCCATACGTGCAGGCCTATTTGTTGGTCTATTGTTTTTGATGTTTTTTTGGAGGTGTTATTGGTGCTTGCCTATACCATTGATGGTTTTCAGACATTTTATGTTTTTTGGGTTTTAGGACCGTACATGGAGGCCTATTTGTTGTTGTTGATGATGTTTTTTTGCGGGGATGGTTTTGATATGTTTTGTCTTTTGTGCGTTTTTGTACCCATACGTGCAGGCCTATTTGTTGGTCTGTTTTTTATGATGTTTTTATGGGCGTATTGTTGGTGCTTTCTTATATCGGTGATGTTTTTTACAATGTTTTCATAATCGGACCAGGCATTGAACCAAACATCCAATTGGTTCACTGGTTGGACTGGTTCAATCGGTCGAACCAGATAATTAATTTATAATTTAAAATATACAACTATACTTATTATTTATTTTTTACATTTGCATGAATTGTCCATTTAATGCGAATGTAAAAAATAAATAATAAGTATAGTTGTATATTTTAAATTTAAAATTAATTATCTGGTTTGACCGATTAAACTAGTCCGACTAGTGAACCAATTGGATGTTTGGTTCAATGCCTGGTCCGGTTATGAAAACATTGTAAAAAACATCACCGGAAGCCTCTCTCTGCATGAATTGTCCATTTAAGAAAAAAAAATTGTATAAAGGATAAATCCGTTAAAAACAAAAAAAATCCTCTCTATATGGGCAGCCGCCGAAAGCCTCTCCCGGTGGAGATTCAGGCAAGATTGATGAAGTTTTACGTCTCTGATCTCCCAGATCGATGCAGCGGTACAAATCTGGCCTCGGCGATTAGGGATTTTGGTATTATTTTTTATATTTACATTGCACGTAAGCGGGACAAGGAAGAAAAACAAATTGGTTTTGTGTCTATGCTGGATGTCAAAGACAAGGTGGAGATCGTGAAGCAGTTATCGCAGATCAAGTTGGGGGAGTACCGGTTGCAGTTTAACGTGGCAAGATTTGTTTTAGAGGATGGAGAGATCGGTGATCGAAGATCGAAGTTTTTGTATCAAACGGTAAACATAAGTAAACCAAAGCCGGCACTTCAGAGGTATGATGGAGGTAATCTTTCATTTAAATAAGCGTTCACATGTGTGAATACTGCTCGTGTGGTGGAGGTCGACGATTCGGTACAGGCGTTTGTGGAGGATCATGGAAGGGCGTTAGTTGTGTGGGTTACGTCTCTGTTTGTGCTCCAGAATATCCATAATATTTTGAAAGAAATAGGGTTATCAGAAGGGAAGGTTCGATGTTTGGGTGGTCTTGCTGTGATGGTTGTATTAAAAAATCACTACAACAAAAATGGCTTTTAAGGACCTTTTATGTGGGACGCTTGTAAAATAAGGTCCTAAAAACTATGTAATAGGACGAATGAATTTTTGGGGACCTTTTATAATATACGTTACTAAACCGGTGTCCTAAAAAGTTATTTAATAGGATGGATGATTCTTTGAGGTCCTATCATCGTATAACTTAATAAGACACTTAAAATGTAGATCCTAAAAAAGTAATTTATAAGACATCTAGTCGTTGGTGTCCCAATATATGGTAATGTAATAGGACACTTGATCACTGGGGGTCCTATTATAACATAACTTAATAAGACACTTTGTAGTTAAGTCATAAATGTTCGATGTTATAGGACCCTTTGTAGTCGAAGTCATATTCGAACATAACTTAATAGGACACTTCACACATGGGTCTTATACCTTTAACCTTCATAGGACGCTTAATCATTGTGGTATTATTATAATACACCGTAATAAGACACATAATATTTGAGTCATAAAACACCAGTTTAACCTTTATAAGAGTTTTATTATAACATAACTTAATAGGACACTTAGCATTTGGGTCTTATAACTTTAACCTTTAAAAGACGCTTAATCATAGTTGCGTTATTATAATACACCGTAATAGGATACTTGATATTTGAGTCATAAAACATCAATTTTATAAAACGCTTTTCACTATAGTTATATTATAACATAATTTAACTGAGACACTTGACACTTGTGTTTTATAACTTTAACCTTTATAGTGGTGGTGGTCAGTGATGGTGGACGGTGGTGATGGTGGATGGTTGTGGTGGTAGACGGTGGGTAGTGGGTAGTGGTGTGGTAAGCGGTGGGTGGTGGTGGGTGACGGTGGTGGTGGTATGCGGTGGGTGGTGGGTGTTAGTGGTGGTAGATGGTCGTGGTGGTGGGTGGTGGTAGTGGTGGTAGATGGTGGTTAGTGGTGGACGGTGGTAGTAGACGGTGGGTGGTGGTGGTGGACGATGGTGATGATAGACGGTGGGTGATGTTGGACGGTGGTGGTGGTGGACGGTGGGTGGTGGTCGATGTTGAAGAAATGTATTCGGAGACCGAAAATCAATTCTTAATAATCCTAAATTGGATTAAATTAGGGACTGAAATTCAATCTTAAATGAGCTTTGTATATGAAACGATCAAAGATTGATATTCAGTGTATTATTGTTTGACGCTAACTTCTACCTTAATAAGGAGAATGTATTGGAGACTGGAGTTTGGTATCGAAAACTTTCCTTATAGAATTTACAATTTTTTTTTTACTTTCTCTCATGACTTTCACCTACATTTCACTCTAAATTATATTCCCTCCTAAATCTTTAGGTATTGTTGAATTTCAAATATTTGGTGGGAGAGTGGCAAAAATTGAATTATTTAAGAATGAAGTAGAAATTTCGATTAATAAAAAGAACGGAAATTCTAGCTCTAGAGAAACTTTTTTTTTTCATTTTAGTATATTAAAACATATGGCTTAATAGAAAATAAAGTTACATAAACTGTCTATAAAAAATGTTATAATATACAAACAAATTGTAAATTAAACAACAAAAAAATAACTTATTTATAAGGGGTGGCCGCACAGCTTGTTGTTCGTCTTCCCGCTATCTTGATGTAATTTGTATTGTTTCTTTTTATTCTAAGTCATTATTATATTAATTATTTTATATTATAGACCAACTATAGTTTAGGTGTATGTGGTAATAATAGCTCTTGTTAGTTTACGGTGATTTTTTTTAATTCTTAACTAAGTAACTAAACGATGTTTAAGTTAAAATGGTTGATGAAACTATGTTCAAAAGAAACAAAATCAACAATGAAACAATATAGGCTTGGTAATGTTGTTCACTATAGTCAATATTGGTCGATTGCGGTCAGTATTGGTAAATGATGGCAAGTTATGTTTAATATTGATCAATGATAGCAACTTAGAGTTGGACAGTTGGTAATTATCATTTAGGGTCAACACTAGTCAATATTGGTCGATTAGGGTCCAAAATGACTGCCAATACGTTGTAAGACTTCAAATACATGATTATAAGTTATAACGAATATCTAGGTTCATTATGGTCCATTAACAAGTTACCAAACAACTCCTAAGATATATATGACATATTATTGCTCATCATAATGTATTGTGATTCTCCGTTAACCAATTTAACCCTTTAGGTAACGTTTGGTATGCTGGAATGGGAGGCATAATTGAATGGAATGGATTGGACCATTACGAGGGAATAAAAAATAGAGTATTTGGACAGTGGTGGTAGGCGGTGGGTGGTGGTGGACGGTGATGGTAACGGTGGGTAGTGGTGGACGGTGGTGGTAGGCGGTGGGTAGTGGTGGACGGTGGTGGTAGGCGGTGGTGGACGATGGTGGTGGTAGGCGGTGGGTGGTGGATGGTGGCAGGCGGTGGTGGACTATGGTGGTGGTAGGCGGTGGGTGGTGGTGGACAGTGGTGGTAAAGGCGAGTAGTGGTGGACGATGGTGGTAGGCGGTCGGTGGTGGTGGACGGTGGTGGTAGGCGGTGGTGGACGATGGTGGTGGTAGGCGGTGGGTGGTGGTGGACGGTGGGTAGTGGTAGATGATGGTGGTAACGGTGAGTAGTGGTGGACGGTGGTGGGCAGTGGTCGTGGTGGTGGACGGTGGTGGTGGATGATGGTGATTGTAGACGGTGGGTCATGGTGGACGATGGTGGTGGTGGTGGATGATGGTGATGGTAGACGGTGGGTCATGGTGGACGGTGGTGGTGGTGCTGGAAGGTGGTGGTGGACAGTGGTGGTAGGCGGTGGTGGTAGGCAGTAGGTGGTGGTGGACGGTGGTGGTAAACGGTAGGTAGTGGTGGACGGTTATGGGCAGTTGTTGTGGTGGTGGACGGTGGTGGACAGTGGTGGTGGTGGTGCCAGACGATAGTTATGGTAGACGGTGGGTGATGGTAGACGATGGTGGTAAGCGGTGGGTAGTCATGGACGATGGGTAGTGGTGGTGATTAACCCCCTCCAGACATTTGAAGATCTTAGAAGGGGTTGGGCAAGTCATTACAAGAAATTGGGGTGTTTACCCACATATAATGTTCCTACACATGTTTTTAGGTTGATTTATTTTTTTACAACTAATATTAATATGTGTCGGTAACAGTTAAATATGCATAGCCTTTAAAAGATATGTATTTTGACGATAATCTTCAGCTCAGCTGGTTTGAGGTGAGAGGGTTTACCTCCAGGGTTGGTTACAGGTTCAATTCTCGTCTATCAAAAAATCATACCAATTAAGGTTGAAAGGGCCCGACGTGTGGGAGGACTCAAACGTGTGACCCGGAGGTTGTTAGGACTAGAATTTCACTATTGAAATACGTGTTTAAAAAAAATTAAAAAGATATGTCTTATGTTTAAATTTACCATCTAGATAGTTTTTTTTTTCCTATTTTTTTTACTTCCCTCCTATTTTTCACCATTTTTTTTTTCAATTTTTTTAGTTCCCTCCTATTTTCTCCATTCCTCCAATCCTCCTGTTTTCACCAAATTGATTTCATTTTCCCAACATTGACCGCTCACATTGTGGCCCTTCGTTTGAGTTCAGAGGTTCTAGAGTCCGGCTGGATTCTTCTTGGTATTACAATTTTTTCCCCAACCTTCCTCATTTATTTATTAGGTTTTCGTTTGTGCTCTACACGTGTCTTTACAAGATCCACGTGGTAGTTTCTCTTCCCTCTTCTTCCACCCCAGACCTCTGGCACTATCATGCGTTCAATCTTTCTCGGCCTCCACGAAGATTGATTCATCGCCACCACAATCTCTCCACTTTCCAACCACGTTTCTTTGTGCTTCATGTCTCTTTGCCAATGTGTGCTTAGGGTGATGCGTTAATTATTATTATTATTATTATTATTATTATTATTATTATTATTATTATTATTATTATTATTATTATTATTATGTTATTTAAACGGGGTCATTGTAATTGCTTCATCTATATCTATGACGACCTCTTTTTACTCCAAATACATCAATTATAAGGAACTGTGCTGCAGATGCACATTAACCGGATAAATTTAAGGAAGATTGAACGCCTTTGGTGAGTAAATCGACATGTTTTAGTAATGTCCGCCAGGTGTTTGTTAATATGTTTCAATGAATTTAGCTATTTTTTCTTAAAGTTCTATTGTTTTGGATGTAAATACTTCAATAGAGCATGCTTCTTAGACTAACTAACAAAAGATTTATAATTTTAGTTGTGCTAATCTCATAGAATTTTGAATAAAATGTTCGTATAAAGACGGAAATTGAAATAAGAAATTAGATATGTGGTTTTGTTTCATGCAAGTTTTGAATTTGAGTTATGTTTGAGGTTCATTCCTATCATAACAAGATATTGGAGACTGTGGAGTTTTAACTTCACGTTGATAAGCTTTTTTTTCTCAGCACGGTAGTCCTAGCTTGAAATATTTATTATGTGTATTTTTTTTTCATTGACTAACTGTCATGTTTTACCTTTGACCCATCACTCAACGCATTCGATCTCACCCATTTACACGCTATTACTCAACACACCTGCCCTTGTCATTGATACTTTTTATGTGAATTTTTAGGTTGCAAAGTCTAGCAAAAGTTTTTAGGCCCCTTACCCTTAAGTTCAAGAAACAATAATATGAGCCTTGTTTAGTGTCTTGAATATTCAATCTATTGGTTATGTTTCTTATTTCTTATGGACTAATTTGTTTTCTTTCATTCTTTGTCAAAACTTACAGCGATTGATATGCGAAACTGATTGAGTCACGATGTAGGCTCATCCATGGGCATTGAAAATCCAGTTGGTATTATTAGACATTTAGACGATTAAAAGAAGTGGGCTTACACAGGTTAGAGGTTTACAGAAGTGATGGTAATTAGGATGTATGAACTCTGACACATCAAGATCATCCTAATTTCCTTTTATAAGTAAACAACGAGATTAATATTTAAGGTCATGCTTAATTTAATGTTTTACTATCATTTTAAATATATAAATGTGGTATGGGTATGACTCGAAGGCCAAAAAGGTAGTTGTAATCAAGTTAGCCACTATGGTTTAGTGATATTTGTTGTAATTGTTTTTGGAATATAATTTCTTTACATCATCTGGTTAGGTTTTTTTATGGCATTTAATTTCCCTTGATTAAATTCCTTTTTAGGTACCAAATTAGGTGACAAGTGAGTAACATGTAAAAAAAAATTACATGTACATATCGACCCGGTCATTTGGTTTACCTGCTAATACTTTTTTGTTCATCACATCATCTCATTTGCCACATACCTTAAATTTGAGAAAACTATACAAAAACTGTGCAATTAAAAGTACAAATATGTCTACACACATGACATACCTATACACATGCATTTACTATGATTCCTACTCAGTTTACCTTAAAATTCATGTTTGATTGCAGGACTTTTACAAAGATCTGTTTGAAGAGCTGGGAAAATCTAGAGAAGTTGAAAGCCTAAACATATGTGAAAACTTGGTTGACCATATGGTATATTTGTTTGTGCACATAATATTAAATTGTTGTTTGTTAATTAAACTATGAAATATGAAGTTTGTTCACAATGTGTAGGTAGGAAATGTATTCACCTTGCAGCTACTCTCCAGAATCTGAGTGGAATGCAGGTAAAAACCTCTATTTTTGGATGATTCAATTCACGTGCATACTATTCATGATTTACTTTTTTTTTTTTATAAAATTGGGGTTGTTGTATTGATGGTGATCATGGCTTCCTATGCGCCTAATTTGCAGCAAATAAACATAGGAAGCGCTTGAGCGAATAGGCGCCTATGCACCTACGCGCCTAAGTGCCTATGTGCTTAATTTGCAGCAAATAAACATAGGAATTATAGCAATTTTTTAACAGTTAAAATACTGAAAATATAGATCGTGTTGTTTTTAAAATTGGTCACATGTTTCGATTTGCCTTGACATTGCACGCTAGTTCATTCGTTTGATTTCACTGTTCCTTACGCATCAAAACAAAAATGGGCCGTATAGGATTAGACATGTTCAAGCCTTGGTTTTAAAAAGCGCTAGGCGCACAAAAGCGACGAGGTTTAAGTGCATCGCGCGAAGCGCAAAGCGTAAAAAGCGTGGGATTTTCGTACCTGAAGCGCACACTAATTATATAATCTTTTTTATATATCCCATATATATTCCATGAGTTTTTAGCTTCATTTACCCAAAATATAGCTATAAATAAGGTTTTTATGTGATTTTACCTATATGTACAAGCCAAAAACACCAAGGTACAACATTTTTATGCACAAAAAATACCCTGTGTACGTGAGGCGCGCGCCTCAGGTGAAAAGCGACCGAAATTTTGACAAAAAAGCGCCTGAGGCGCGCGCCTTTGGGAAAAAGGATAGGCGCAAAGCCCTAAGGCGCCCTAGGCTGCGCCTTGATGCGCCTTACGCCTAGGCGCGCTTTTTAGAACCCAGGTTCAAGCACATCACTGTTGCAATAAAAACAGGGACAATTGTGCTTAGGGTACTGATATAAACGATTGTCACTGTTTTATGGGCCGCATAGGATCAGACATCCATCATCCAAAGCTTACATACATCCATCATCCAGGTCAACAGAAAATTGAAAGTGCATTTATTGACCTGGATGATGGATGTATGTAAGCTTTGGAGGCGTTAGAATGCAACCAACTGATTGTGCTCAGGCCGCCTTTTGCACCGAGCTATTGCCCAACATCCAAAGCTTACATACACCCATCATCCAGGTCAACAGAAAGCTGAAAGCGCATCTGTTGACCTGGATGATGGATGTATGTAAGCTTTGGAGGCGTTAGAATGCAACCAGCTGATTGTGCTCAGGGTGCCTTTTGCACCGCGCTATTGCCCATGTTCCAAGTGGAAAAAGCTGATGCACTTTCAGCTTTCTCTTGACTTGGATGATGGATATATGTACATACATTAGATGTGTGGCGTTATAACGCCATTCGACTAATTGTGTTCATAGCATTGTTAACACTGGTTTATGCCTATGAATGTAACTAACGGTTACTTATTTGCTGGCACGTTTCAATTTATGCTATATTGCTGCTTACGTCATCCATCGTGTGTTTGATTGTAATATAGGCACTTGAGCGAATAGGCGCCTATGCACCTAATTTGCTACAAATAAACATAGGAAAAGCCATTTGTTTTTACAATTAAAATATTGAAATAACTTAGTCGTCACATGAAACTTACAAATGCTAATGTTGTCTTTTTATGCATGTACGTATGTGTTATTTGTGTTTATATGCCTGTGTGAGCGAATAGGCACCTATGAGTTTAGACGCTTAGGCACATAGATGTGGGCTCTATATCAGTAAGTCTATGCACCTAATTTGCAGAAAATAAACAGAGAAATTATAATTGGAGCTGACTATGCAGGCAGAACCATTAAGTTGTATTAAAATATCAGAAAGAGTCATGTTTGCGCTTAATGTTGTATTAACTAAATATTCCAGTATTTTAAAGTATATTTTAGTAGTATGGTTAAGAAAGTAAATTTAATTATCCATGTTTATTCAACATGCGCCGCAGATGAACTTCAGTTAACTTCAACAATTGCAACGTGCACATATTTCAACCCACAAACAAATGAAGCACAAGCATTGAGAAACAGGTATATACAAACCACAAAACTCTGTAGAATCATAAACTGCCATTTACCATTTAACTGACTAGTTACAACTTCATATTCAACGAGCATTGAGAAACAGGTATATGGGTTATTTTCCACAATTCAAGATTGTATTGGTGCATTCATTGCATGGCTTTGTCCTTTCATCTCGGTATGTATTTGTGAAACTTGTGATACAAATAATTTTAATAATCTGGAACTTAATGCTTATACATGGATGGTTTATTTGTAGGTAGTATGGATGATATATTTGTTAAACTTGTGATATGAATAATTTTATTTGTTATACCAAAAAAAAATGGAACTTAATACTTATAGATGAATGGTTTATTTGTAGGTAGTCCGTGGGGATTGAGGACGCATGATGACTCAAGATTCTATGGTGCTTGTTTCTTTCATTGCTTTTAATTTCTTTGTTAAATGTTACAAGACTTTGTATTGGATAGTGCTATAACTTATTTATGTTTAGTGTTTTTGTTATGAATATGTGTATTTGAAATATAATAAAGTTTTATTTCTTTCATTAGTTGATGTTATATACACAATAACTAATAGGATTTTATATGTTGATGACTTTTTATTGTATAATAAAAACCATTATTTGGATGATCATAACCATGTTGTAAAATTGTTTGTGGATGTTCAAAAAAACGTTGTATCATATGACTTGTTAGGACTTTAAATTTTGTCCTATTAAACTTGTTAGAACATTGTAGAGGTGTCCGGATATGTTTTTCTTAGGACGCTATATGGGTTGTTCATAGACATATTATGCGACCATAAAGTTGGTTTCATAATCTTATTTGGGATATTAGGACCCTTTTCTTGGTACTAAAGTACCTATAATGTTTCATCATAGGGGTCCTATAAATTAAATTTTAAGGACGCTTGTGTGTGTATTAAAAGAAGGTAAGCACATGTTAGAACATTGTAAAAGTGTCCTAATATGTTTTTATTAGGAGTTTTTTGGGTTGTTCATAGACATATTATATGACCATAAAATTGGTTTCATAATCTTATTTGAGATATTAGGACGCTTTTTAAGTTTCGAGACTTATTACAACCCCTTTACATGAAACGCTTTTACTGTTGGTCCTATTAAATAAAAGGTCCTATAAAATAACATTTTAGGACGCTTTTGTGCGTACTAAAAACTCACTTTTGTTGTAGTGAATGGAGAACATGCAGTTATGGCTAGGGGGATGCCTTCACTAATGCATCCCCCTCGACTTGGGACCACTGCTTCGCTTTTCATTCCGTTTCCTTACCTTTACCTTTTCTTTTGGGTGGCGTAGCTTGCGTTTCCGGAACGGTCTCTTTGTGACCAGTATCCTCGTTGAGCGGGTGAGACGGGCCTATTGGTGATGTTGAGGGAGGTGGTTGTGTTGGTTGAAAATGAGTGGGAAACGACTGTGGCGAAAATTGTTGCATTTGCATATATTGCGTTAGCCTAAATTGGGAGAAAGCATTCGGGCTTTGTTGGTAACTAGAAAAAGCCCTAAACGGTGGTATTTGTTGCGAGAGGAGCGGATCTAGTATCAGGGTTTAGCAACCCGTTGTTGTATTCGGGTTGAGACGAGCTAGGCTTGTGGGGCTGTGTGGGCCATCCCACACCGAATAGCTTAATCACTCTTTGGGGCTGTTTGGTAGCCTCTTAATCATTCACGTCTAAATCATTCAGCATTCAGACTGTTTGTTTCAGCATCTAATAAGGGATGCTGACCATTCATAGTCTTTTAACCATTCAGACCATCTTGATGATTCAGCACTTAATTAACCAAACAACCCCTTTGTAATTGTCGAAAGTAACGAGTGATTTGCGGTGGGAGATGAGCAATCAATCGATTGTTTAAAACCACTTTAGATATGGGTCCTACCGGCCTAGCCTTGTTGAACTTGCCATGAAATTTCATATTACATCGCACAAAATCGAAATTGTGGGATTATAATTTACTTTTAGTTTAGCAAACCTGTTTTGTAAATCTGATTTCAAATAATATAACGTGTCATTATCTCAATAAACCTATTTTTATTATTAGTTTTAGTGCATATACCCCAATGAACAAATTAGTTATTTTATTAAACAATTAAAATTAAAATACACCGATTGCTAAGGCTAATGAGTTTGTTGATGGACCTCCAAATGAGTCCTACCCTTCACCTAAACTGGCACATCATCAAAGAGGGTAGTCCTTCTTAAAAGGATATGCCAAGGGTGGGGAGGGACCAAGGGTAATCCTCTTGGCTAGTCCTCCCTCCCTCCCTTCCTTTTAATTTTATTATTTTTTAATTCAAATTCAATGTAATACAATACAATACTAAATACTAGTAGGAATGCTCGTGCGTTACAGCGGGTGCGTCTGTTTTGTCGCCTCGTACTTATTGGTTGGTTGGGGGAATTTATTATGGGTTTATGAAGTGGTTGGTATGACACACACAACACATGTTTCAACTTTTAATGCCCAAGAAATTTGATCAACTAAAAATGTAATCATCTTTTAGAAACAAAAAATTGGTGCTAAACTCGGAAAAAAAAATCTACTTGGATAAAGATTGACCATCTCAACTCTACAGATCATCAAGAAATGCATGTGCCCCATAACTTTTTGTTGGTCAACCCAACTCGGATGAAAAGATGCAAAAAGTACGTAAATTTATAACCTGATTAAGAGTGGTCTTCATCTTCCTTTGAATGTGTCCCTAGTTGGAGTTCAGATCATCGCGTGAACATTAACTTGGAGAAGAAAAGGTCCTTTTGCTAAGCAGATATGTGAAGATTTTATACGCAGTAATTCGTCAATACCAGGCTTAACCTTTCACAAACAAATTATTAGATTTGTGGAAGCTAACTAACTTGAAGGACTTGTGTGACATTTGTTGACCGTTAAGCTCTAAGAGGCCCGACAAGTGCAGTTTCAAGGACCCGATAAGTCCAGCCTGGAGGATGTTGCAATCCTGCCTTCTGCATTTTGCCTCTCCATGGGTAACCATTATTTACCCTTAAATTGATACAAATTATAAAAACCTTAATATTTACCTATAAATATCTTATAGTTTTACCCGGTGAGCAACGAATTTGAAACCAACATATAAGAAACTTGAATGTTAAAGTAACCATAAACTAAACTAAACTTGACTTTTAACCTTGTTGACCCGTTTCCAAGCAAATGTTTTATTTTAGTAGTTTGACCCATCAAAGATAAGCTTCCTTCAATCAACCCGTGTATAAGTAAATTGTGTCGAGATTCTCATAACTACAGGATTAATGTAGTTATTAACCTTGAAAGCATAAATATTTGTAGAAATTTGATTCGTGTCATGCTCATCCTACTCAAGACATTGCATACACTACTACATAAGTGATTTGTTGGTGGTGTCTATTAGTTTTTGGTGGTGCGGTTATATATTTTACCGCACCTTTTTTTCAATTGTGATTTAATGATGGTTTTTGTTGTTATTTGTTGGTGCCACAAGCTTATTAAGTGTAGAGGCCCATTTAATGGTTCCAAATCAAATATTTTGATGATGCGGGTCGTGAAAATAATAATCTAAAATTCCAAACAGTCATGCCTATTTATATTTATAATATATTTAAAACTCATAGTCAAACATATATATATATATATATATATATATAGGGGAGGGATAAACAGGAAACCCATCCCAGTTAAAGAAACCTTGAAAACTTGATCTTGACCGTTCAAATCTCATGATCAATGGGCCATGTTTTTTCATTAGATTTTCGTTTTTTTTTTAAAGGCTTTAAAGCAACTAAAGAGCAGGAAGGGTAAAAGAGTCAAAACAAAAATTGATCAACTGCAAAAAAGCACAAAAAGTAACTGCCATATCATCTTTTCCAAGGTGTTATCTCTCCTACTTTTTTAACACTCTTTTTCATAAAATCATATACCATCCTACACTCGATCATCTTCCAGAATCTCTCTCACAAAGATCGCCGGCGTCGTCTTCCAGAAACCACCATCTTCTAATACTCACAACCATCCTACAACGTCGTCGTGTTACAGGTAAACGCTCACTTGCTCACTTAATGTTTAACAAACTTGTTAATCGTAGAAACCCTTAAGATTCTAAATTAAAGTTCCATGATTATGTTTCAGTTTTTGATTTTGGTTTTGTTAGTTGCAGAAAACCTATATTGTAACAAAGGGTTTAGTCTAAACACATTCTTTTAAAAACGTTTTTTAAAACCCTATTTTGTAACAGATCGGAATTTTTGGACATAGAAGAGTATTGTTGTGGGTTTTTCAAAATCCACTATAGGGTTTTTCAAAATACAGGTTTTTTAAAACCCTATTTTGTAACAGATCGGAAAACATTTTTATTGTTTTGGGTTTTTTTATTCGCACCAAAGGGTTTCTTTGTGGGGTTTGGTGTAACAAAGGGTTTTGGGTTTTTTTATTCGCACGAAAATTATCTTGTAACAAAGGGTTTTTATTAGGCGATGAAACCCTTAGGTTTCTACAGACTTTAGGGTTGTTTGGTGTTATTTGTAACAACAAGGACCACATGTTACTATAGGAGTGCATACGGTTTTGTTTGCCTTTTGGTGTTAAATGTTAAAAACAAGTTAATCATTCAAAATAACGCCTTGGTTTTTTAAATAGTTTAGGGATTTTATAAATAATTTTCGTATACTGCTATCAGTGTAAAGAACACCTTCAAAAGATATTTAAAAATCATTTAGTGGAATACATTTAGTGAAAAATGATGACCTCTTTTAACACCTTCAAAAGATTTATATATTATAGGTTAATTGGAAGTGTATTTTGAACTTGTACTTGTAACAAAATAGAACTATTTATATTTGAAAAACTGTATTTTGAAGTTGTACTTGTAGTGTCTGAGATTGAGCAATGGATATGAAGAGTACAAGGAAAAGTCCCCGTTTGTTACAAATGGAAAGTGTTATAAATTTGGTGTCTCCAGATAGTACTCAACATAATAACGTTAAAAAACATCTAGGTATGTTATCAAAATTGTTTCCATCAATGGTTGAAGCTACTAAGGTATAAAGAAGATAACCTTGAATTTACTAATGCAGATTTTGATGAAAAGGATCTGGATACACCTATGCGCTATTCAGAAAAACGGACACCGGGTATGTTAATCAACCTATTGCTGTTTTATATATGTTTTTAAAATGGATGTTACAAGTTGCAATTATGCAAATATGTGGTGAATGAATGTCAGAGAAAAAAGGGAGGAAAACAGTTACGTTCTTCGATGACGAGCAGCAAGCCCAAACTTCCAAAATAAGTAGGACAACGGGTATTTTAAACAAACTCTTTTGTTGTTTTCATATTTGATTATTACATGGTTTTTGTTTTCAAAAAATATCTGAAACACGTGCATTTCCAGGAACTCCAGCAAAAAAAAGGAAGAAAACAGTTACTTTCTTCGACGATGAACAAAAAGGGCAAAGTGCCAAAAAAATACGGACAACTGGTATGTTAACGAAACTGTTTTCTGTTTTATAGATTTATGTTACATGTTTCCGGTGTAATTATTTGATAACATGTATTGTAGGGGCTTCAGGAAAAAAAAAGATGAAAAGAGTTCAACAAAGTTCGAAAAAAGGTGGCAAAGACGAGTGGCTCTCATTGACCACACGTTCGTCTCCATTACAATTGTATAAGTGTGTTAAAGGTTTAAAAGAAAAGCAAAGGAACGCTGTTGTTAAAATGGGCTTCGGTAAAATTTTGCAATTTAAGATTGATGGAATTCCAGGGAAGCTCGCACATTATGTGGTTGACAATTTTGACCCCGATAAAATGGAAATCAAGGTCGAAAATGGAAGCATAAAAATAGATGAAATGGCTATCCATAGGTTATTAGGAATTCCATGTGAAGGGTTACAAATTCATAAAATGGAACCCTTTGACTCTATGGCATACGAGGTGAAAGAATGGAGGGCCAGGTATCCGGGCCGGTTTATTCCAGTGACTAACATAGTAGAAAACATAGAACAAGCTGCAGATGGGGACACATTCTTCTTTCGTTTAGACTTTTTAATGATGTTCATCACGATTATGGTGGAGTGCCATAGTCAAGGGACTTGTAGGGAATACTTGTTTAAGAAGATAACAATGCACACCGATTTCTCACAAATCGACTGGTGTGCATATGTTATTCAAGCAATGAAGCCATGCAAGCGGAAACCAAAAACTACAAGACCTGCAGTAAAGGAAACCAAAAAATCATGGCGTGGGAAAAAGTTGTTGATGTCCAAAGATAATTTATTTTAAAAAAAATGTTGAAAACAAAACATCAACTAACAAAGCACATGTTGGATACAAAAAATTGTTTTTTACATGAGCTAAAAAATAAGGTAACACATCAACTAACAAAGCACATGTTTTAAAAAAAGGAACACATCATGTAACAAATATATCAGGAAACACATATTCTGTTCACATGTTTTACAAAAAAACAAGAAATATTCTATCTTATAATAAACTTCCATAAACAAAATGAAAAATGTTGGGGGTAAAAAAACTATGGATGTCCTTAAAAAAACTGAAACAAACGCATCATGTAACAAAAAAAAAACAAAACTGAAAAGGATATACATAAAAAAAAGAAACAAACAGAAAAATGTTTACAAAAACAACATACAACTATTTAACATATCAAGTAACAAAGTACATGTTTATGTTAACAAAACCTGCTGAAAAAAAAAATAATGAAACAAAAAAAAAGAAAAAAACGAAAAAACATAAACTAAAAAAACCTGAAACAAAAACACATATGAAGTAACAAAAGTACATGTTTATCGTAAAAACATACCATCAGATCTGGAATGCAGTCCACATGGATCTGCAACTTCATTAAATGATAAACATCTCGTGAGATTATTTGGAACAACTGAAATGGGAGAAGCCATTAATGAACCTTCAGTCAAATTCTCGGGAAAGGACGGCTGTTCAGGAGTATTAGAGGAAGCCATTAATGAAGATTGAGAGAAATTTTCGAGGAGAGGTAGGAGAGGTGGATGATCAGGAGAAAACATGATGGTGGGTGGATGAGTAAATGAAATGAGCTAATGTCTGTATATTTAAGAAAGGATGTTGGAGAGATGTGAGGAACTTGGGGGATTGTGTGTAAGCTGACACACAACAGACTGATCAGAAAACATATAATTTGGTGTGACCAAATTGCCCTTGAAGGGCTTGTAAAAAATACAGACGTGGCTCATTATGGGCCTAGTATAGAGTTTGCAAGGTTTCTTTAACTGGGATGGGTTTCCTAGTTATACTTTCCCTATATATATATATATATATATATATATATATATATATATATATATATGGGAAGTATAGGGAAGAAACCCTCTTTAGATGAAAAACTCCAAGAAACCCATTACTTGGCCTATGTTGTGCCACATCACCCATGATATTATGATATTATATAATATTCAAAAGGGCACAATAGACATTTCCATTATCCCCTCCTCTCTCTCCATATATATATATTGTTTCACCCTCTCTCTCCATTTATTTTTCAAATTCAAAATCAGTTTTTAGATCCTCTCTCTACCATCTCTCTGTCTCTCTCTAGAACTACCACCATCACAACAACAACCACCACCATGACCCGTCTCCTCCACTGAAACCACCACCACACCCCGTCTCCTCCTCCACTGAAACCACCACCACCATGATGACCCGTCAGAAGTTAAAGGGGTTTTTAAAGGCTTAAAGCTCTTCTCCCAGATCTGCAAGTAATCTCAAATTTTAGGTATGTGTTTTGTTTCTTAAAGCTCATTCTTTTGATTTTATAGCATTTGCACTATTATTTTGGATCTGGGTCGAATAATAGTGATCTGCTAATGAGCTCGGGTATAATCTCATACGGGTTGGATAGATTAAGGCTGAATAATTCTTTTTTCTTTTACTGCACGGACCCTTTCTTATTAAGAAACCGGATTTAAACTAAACAATAAATAGAAAAAGTAATATGAAACCAATATCAAAGGAAATTTTATTATTGTTGTTTAAATCTCTATTTTATTTTATTATTGAGTTGCTAGTATCGATGTAGCAATTTTATTATTGTTGTTTAATGTTCTGATTTGATTTTTTAAATCTTTATTTTATTATTGAGTGCTATATAAGATTATTATTATTATTATTATTATTATTATTATATGCTAGATCTGGATCTGGATATTTTGGTGTTAATCAAACTTGAATCTTGGTGAGTTTTGAAATATTTGTTTGTAGTTAGGTTTTGGGTTTTGTTAGAATAATAATAATAGTAGTTTTGGGGATAGTTTTTGTTCGCATACCAAGTGTTCGATCAAATGCTTGAATGAAAAAAAAAACTTATGTTAACGTTTTTTTTGTTTTTTTTATTATTATTATTTTGTTTATGTTAGATTTTTATTAGATTGAGGACATGAGGTTGACAGATCACATGTGATTGATGAATAATTTTGTAGTTTTTTTTTATGTTAGTATATGCTAACACATGTTATCTGTTCCAGTGTCGGTTTTCACGAGTAGGCTATTTGAACAAGGCGGCGTTGGTGATGTGGCTGTGGTAAGTGATGTAATTGATGAATAAATGTGTAATCTTTTTATGTTACTATATGCTAACACATATTAGTCATGCCCATTATGTGTTTGAGGATCCCAACTAACATATGTATCTGTTATAGTGTTGGTTTTCACATGCTAGTATATACCCAACTAACACATGCTAGTATATACCCAACTAACAATTAGTGATGCTCACACACGTTAGTGATGCTAACACATGCTCACACACGTTAGTGATGCTAACACATGCTAGTATATACCCAACTAACAGTTGTTAGGGTCCATATGACATACGCTATTTTCAGTAAAACATATGTTTTAGAATATGCTAACACATGCTACTAATGTCTTTTATCATATTATATATTTCATGAATATGAGGATAATTTTTTGGTATATTGTAACAACCCGACCAGGAGGGGGCTGGACGTTACGACAGATTGGTAACAGACTTACACAACAGAAGCAACGGTAACAAATATTTATTTGTTTATACAATTTCTAATCCAAAAATGTAAATACACAACTAAAATAACTAGACTAGTAACTATGCAGGGACGAGACGCGGTGGTCGTCGAAGCAGCTGGCGAGTTGTTATCCTCTAATCAATCCGATCTCTACACGTGCCAATCTCTAGAAGCTCTAATCCACATAAATAAGCAAATACCTCGCGTTACCATCCATTCGTCTGCAGTACCTGAACACATGCTTAAAAGAGTTTGGGTCAGCAATTACGCTGGTGAGTCCGTATAAGTAATAAGTGGATCCGAAAACAGTTTATCAGTTCAAAAGCCAGTTTACAAGTTTACGCAGTTTAACACATTCACACAAAGCGATGCACAAGCGACACCTCAACCCTAAACGAAGAATCAATAACTGCCATATTGATCCAGTGGCAAAATATATGCCGCAATGGTCTTAAAACCTTAGTGGAGGGTTTCCCGGGCCCCTAAGTCCCGGGTCCACCATGCGTGGGGGATTCCCCAAGTAGTACTACCCATATATTAAGTGGCTTACCTCTAAGTTAATGAGTGTCCGTATTATCCGACAGTCTGTATCTTGTCACATCAAACAGTTTACACACAAAACAGTTTACACACACAAGCATGTATTCACCCCAAAACGTTTAAAACAGAAAAAGGGGAGTGGTACACGAACTCACCTTTGGTTGCGTATCACATCACGTTACATTGTCTTATAGCATCCCGAGTCAAGATCCATTTATCAATCACTGTCAAGATCCTATGTCGATACATATTATTAGTCTTGGGTTCATTTGTAATGGTTTCATGTGTGGGACGAGCTCAAGCGTATGGTTTCTTATTAATACGGTTTCATGTCTTAATCTCCGAATTCAAAGCTTTGGCATTATTGTCCAACATCTCATATGTAGTGGTTCTAATATTGAAGTCTCTTCATCATATCTATTAGTATTTCTAGTTATGTCCGAGTCGTACATGTCGGGTTTTGACCCTAGTCTCAACGTTAAACGTCTAAGGTTCCAAGTGATCTTACGTTCTAATATCGCTACCATCATTTAGTTCCAACTTATATGTGTATATGTATATATATATATATGTACACTTATTCCTTAATGTATGTTACTCTAATCAAGTCCGTGTCTTAGGTTCCTACCGTCATCTTTAGCGATTATTGTTCAATGTCTCAACTGTCGAGTCTATATCTTATATCCAATTTGTTTAGACTAATTCTTTATGTTCGTATGGCTAGTCCGATTATTCAAGTCCATATTCAAGTGTCAAGGTTATATTCGTTCTATTATATATATATATATATATGTTTAGTATGTCTTAATCTACGTCCTATCCTTCCATTACAACCATCTAGTGTTAGCGTCGAGTTCTTGATGTCAAAAGTATTGTATGGATATAAATCCAAGCTTAGGTCTAATGGTCCAAGGTCCCTTCCTCGCGAGCTAGTGTCCGTATTTGAATCACTTATATCCAATACCAATCCCAATGCTATGGCTCCTAATGTCGAGTCCAAAATGTCCAAACCAATAGTCGATACTCAATATGCTTCTATGTCCGAAGTTGTTGATACGCTCGTCAAGTCCCACACATCAAGTTATAATCAAATTACTTTATAAATAAATAAATATAATTATCGGTTTTGGTTATACCTCACGTATAGTCTTAGAACCTAACGATCATTCATTGACTCGGTTGACCAGTTGACTTTGATTGACTGCTCGGTTGAAGGTTGACTTCTGTTGACCCGTCCTCTCGACTAATTTTGACTCTGGCTGACTGTTGACTCGTCCCCTCGACCCGAACCCCAGACCCGACTCCTTGACTAACCCAGATAACCCAACAACACCCTCAGCACTACCTTGTTCCACCATCTCCAGGAGCCACCCCTGTTGCCATGACTGACCACCGTGACCCCATACAAACCCCACCACCGTCATCCTTGGTTAAATATCCACAGCCACCTCCATCAACAACAATTATCTATACTTATTATTACAGATCTGGACTACTATTACTTACAATACATCTCTTGATAGTCAAAAACCTAACCTGCACCATATCGTTGTCCCATCTTCACTCGTAACCCAGCAACACCAAACACCACCACAGCTGCCGCCTTTATTGACCAGAGAGTACAGCTGACCCGATTGGAACAGTCACCACTGTCACCGCCTTGAACCGTAGCCGTCTCCTTCTTCCTCTTTTCTCTCTACGGCCCCCTGATCTCTCTCTCTCTCTCTGCTCGGTTCTCTCTCTCTCTCTTTCTTCTGTTTCTATCTCTCTCTAGATACTCGGGTGTATAAAATAAGAGGTTTGGGGTGGTTGAAAGTGGTTGGGGGTTGTACCGCCGTGGACGGTGGCCGGAGATCCTCCTCCGGCTGCTTTCTCTCTCTGTCCGGCTCCCTCTCTCTCTAAGTTTACATATGTGTGTGTGAGTTTGGTGTTTGTGTAACCAGGTATATGGGGGGATGGGGTTGGGTTTTATAATAAGTTGGTTTGATGGTTTGTACTCAAAACCATTTGATTAAATGGTTTTGAGTATTGAAGTGTCAAACAAAAGGAGGGACACATGTACCTCTCTAATGGGGACATGTGTCCCGGATGGTGACTAGTCAATGGTCACGGGTCGGGTTCGTTATCGGATGTCGGTCCGGTCACGTAACGGGTATAATATTATTCCCTCTCGTCAAAAATAATTATCCAACTTGCCAGCTCGGCTTCGTATTCATTTACACTTAATTATTTTATTATCTTTGGTCATTTAATAATTATATAATAATAATATTGTGCGAAAAAAAATTTGGCCTGGTAACCGTACTGTTACATTCTCCCCCCGTTACTGGAATTCCGTCCCCGGAATTCTTTTCGGGCTATCCCTCGGGCATATCCAGCATATTTCATATTCGGATTAAATGTTCAGGTCTATATACCCATGCTTACATAATTCTTCACTTAATCCCAATCTTAATTTATGTGGGTTTTCTCTAGATCTCATGCTACTCTTGGTTTTAAAATAAATGATTTATACACTTGCCAAGTTACGGTCTGTTCTTGGTTTGATTTATTAGTTTCATTTTGGATGCGTCATTGATGTTTATATATAGGGTGTACCGCAGCTAACCCACCACACCAATGACACTTCGTAAATGTACTAAAAATCTCCCCAAAAACTTAGTAGAAAACATATTTGAAAACGTACCTAGTCAAATAATTCTATGTGTGTTATGAAAGTTACTATTCCTTAAAATCTATGTTTTTAGTGTAGGTTAACTTATCGAAATATGGGTCCTTCGTTAGACTATGTTCTTAGAGTTTGTATGTTATTCTCACAAATTTTATACCTAGTATTGAAGTCAATCTTGTCTATATCTTCCGCAACATAGTTAAATTCTTAAGTCTACAAAATTTTCTACTAATCTTAACATTGCTTTCTTATTCTTATTGATTATTCCTTATATCCTTTAACACAAATGCGTCTACTCCCCCCGTTAGGCCTATCTATACATCTTTATCGGGTAATTTATCACTATGATCAAAAAGGTCATGTAACTAACCCAAAGTTTTTGGTAATAATTTAAGGTCGGTCTAAAACCTATAAGTGGTATTATGACATTCCTCGTGTGGCCTGGGACTTGCCTTACAACAATAAGTTGTAAACTATAGTGATTTTTGCTAGATCTTAGAATTTTCGCTATAAACCTGACATGTATTTTATATATTCGGCATCTTAATTGGTTTCACTCCCCCGTTGGGATTTACCTATTTTATTTCTTCCGGTTTTATAAGGATAACTTATCACTATGCTAAGGGGTTATGGAATTCCTCCAAATATCTTAGCCATAATCTAAAGATAACATGGGATAATTAAAATATTGGAACATGTATTAAATCTTACGGTTACCTCATGTAGCGTTTAATCCTAGCTTCCTCGAGTTACCGGTTAGGATACTTATGGTAAACATTACATTCTTAAGCCCAGGTTACCGCCTTTCCGGTTGTCATTCCTGAATCATCTCTAAAACCTGTTAAGCGATCATAATTTCCAGCATACTATATTTATCTTAATTCTGCGGAGGTTGTTATCGATCAAGTTCGAATAAAAATACTCTAGCAATCCATGGTTTAAATTTCTAACTTTGGTCTAGTTGGTAAGAAGATACTAACGTATGGTATGACATTTATAAGTGCACTATTCTTATACTAAGCGATAACAATCTAATTGGAAATAAAACTTATCGGAGTAGGGTGTCATTTGCTAATCAACTCTTTTCTTGATACTTCGGATTACCTCAAATTATAGCACCAAGTTCTTGCGATGTACCTAACGATTATAGTTAACTCATAACTTGATTAGTAAAATTATTATCACAAGATAATATTCATATAAGTTTATGAACATATATATACTTATCAAAATACGCCAAATTATATCGACTATTCCAAGTTTATGGTACTTACTAAAGTCACGCAAGCCTAACATATACTCGTTTACGATTCTATTATAGTCCGTTTACTTCTCATATATCTATGGCTATCTTGGTTATTACTTATAATCTTGGCGACTCTTCGGATTTCTTAGAACTTTCGCGTGCCTGTAAATTCACGATTACGTGATATCAAGTGTAATCGTCAATTTACCTCACAAGATTGTCCTAATAGTGTCCGTCGTAGTCATTTTTCACGTATCACATATAGTCCGTATACTAGTCACACTGGTTCTAAGTCCCTGTAAGCATTCTAGTGTTCAGGTACTCAAGTCTCGACTTATTTCGTTTCTTACTCTGGCCAATCTTATGTAGTTTCAAGGTATTCCCTAGCTAGGTAGTCTTAGAGCCTTAAACGCTAAGTTCTCTAAGTTGTCCTGGTGTAGCATAGGATATCTGGAGATATCCTATTCCGGTACATCCGTTGCTCTGATACCAACTGTAACAACCCGACCAGGAGGGGGCTGGACGTTACGACAGATTGGTAACAGACTTACACAACAGAAGCAACGGTAACAAATATTTATTTGTTTATACAATTTCTAATCCAAAAATGTAAATACACAACTAAAATAACTAGACTAGTAACTATGCAGGGACGAGACGCGGTGGTCGTCGAAGCAGCTGGCGAGTTGTTATCCTCTAATCAATCCGATCTCTACACGTGCCAATCTCTAGAAGCTCTAATCCACATAAATAAGCAAATACCTCGCGTTACCATCCATTCGTCTGCAGTACCTGAACACATGCTTAAAAGAGTTTGGGTCAGCAATTACGCTGGTGAGTCCGTATAAGTAATAAGTGGATCCGAAAACAGTTTATCAGTTCAAAAGCCAGTTTACAAGTTTACGCAGTTTAACACATTCACACAAAGCGATGCACAAGCGACACCTCAACCCTAAACGAAGAATCAATAACTGCCATATTGATCCAGTGGCAAAATATATGCCGCAATGGTCTTAAAACCTTAGTGGAGGGTTTCCCGGGCCCCTAAGTCCCGGGTCCACCATGCGTGGGGGATTCCCCAAGTAGTACTACCCATATATTAAGTGGCTTACCTCTAAGTTAATGAGTGTCCGTATTATCCGACAGTCTGTATCTTGTCACATCAAACAGTTTACACACAAAACAGTTTACACACACAAGCATGTATTCACCCCAAAACGTTTAAAACAGAAAAAAGGGAGTGGTACACGAACTCACCTTTGGTTGCGTATCACATCACGTTACATTGTCTTATAGCATCCCGAGTCAAGATCCATTTATCAATCACTGTCAAGATCCTATGTCGATACATATTATTAGTCTTGGGTTCATTTGTAATGGTTTCATGTGTGGGACGAGCTCAAGCGTATGGTTTCTTATTAATACGGTTTCATGTCTTAATCTCCGAATTCAAAGCTTTGGCATTATTGTCCAACATCTCATATGTAGTGGTTCTAATATTGAAGTCTCTTCATCATATCTATTAGTATTTCTAGTTATGTCCGAGTCGTACATGTCGGGTTTTGACCCTAGTCTCAACGTTAAACGTCTAAGGTTCCAAGTGATCTTACGTTCTAATATCGCTACCATCATTTAGTTCCAACTTATATGTGTATATGTATATATATATATATATGTACACTTATTCCTTAATGTATGTTACTCTAATCAAGTCCGTGTCTTAGGTTCCTACCGTCATCTTTAGCGATTATTGTTCAATGTCTCAACTGTCGAGTCTATATCTTATATCCAATTTGTTTAGACTAATTCTTTATGTTCGTATGGCTAGTCCGATTATTCAAGTCCATATTCAAGTGTCAAGGTTATATTCGTTCTATTATATATATATATATGTTTAGTATGTCTTAATCTACGTCCTATCCTTCCATTACAACCATCTAGTGTTAGCGTCGAGTTCTTGATGTCAAAAGTATTGTATGGATATAAATCCAAGCTTAGGTCTAATGGTCCAAGGTCCCTTCCTCGCGAGCTAGTGTCCGTATTTGAATCACTTATATCCAATACCAATCCCAATGCTATGGCTCCTAATGTCGAGTCCAAAATGTCCAAACCAATAGTCGATACTCAATATGCTTCTATGTCCGAAGTTGTTGATACGCTCGTCAAGTCCCACACATCAAGTTATAATCAAATTACTTTATAAATAAATAAATATAATTATCGGTTTTGGTTATACCTCACGTATAGTCTTAGAACCTAACGATCATTCATTGACTCGGTTGACCAGTTGACTTTGATTGACTGCTCGGTTGAAGGTTGACTTCTGTTGACCCGTCCTCTCGACTAATTTTGACTCTGGCTGACTGTTGACTCGTCCCCTCGACCCGAACCCCAGACCCGACTCCTTGACTAACCCAGATAACCCAACAACACCCTCAGCACTACCTTGTTCCACCATCTCCAGGAGCCACCCCTGTTGCCATGACTGACCACCGTGACCCCATACAAACCCCACCACCGTCATCCTTGGTTAAATATCCACAGCCACCTCCATCAACAACAATTATCTATACTTATTATTACAGATCTGGACTACTATTACTTACAATACATCTCTTGATAGTCAAAAACCTAACCTGCACCATATCGTTGTCCCATCTTCACTCGTAACCCAGCAACACCAAACACCACCACAGCTGCCGCCTTTATTGACCAGAGAGTACAGCTGACCCGATTGGAACAGTCACCACTGTCACCGCCTTGAACCGTAGCCGTCTCCTTCTTCCTCTTTTCTCTCTACGGCCCCCTGATCTCTCTCTCTCTCTCTGCTCGGTTCTCTCTCTCTCTCTTTCTTCTGTTTCTATCTCTCTCTAGATACTCGGGTGTATAAAATAAGAGGTTTGGGGTGGTTGAAAGTGGTTGGGGGTTGTACCGCCGTGGACGGTGGCCGGAGATCCTCCTCCGGCTGCTTTCTCTCTCTGTCCGGCTCCCTCTCTCTCTAAGTTTACATATGTGTGTGTGAGTTTGGTGTTTGTGTAACCAGGTATATGGGGGGATGGGGTTGGGTTTTATAATAAGTTGGTTTGATGGTTTGTACTCAAAACCATTTGATTAAATGGTTTTGAGTATTGAAGTGTCAAACAAAAGGAGGGACACATGTACCTCTCTAATGGGGACATGTGTCCCGGATGGTGACTAGTCAATGGTCACGGGTCGGGTTCGTTATCGGATGTCGGTCCGGTCACGTAACGGGTATAATATTATTCCCTCTCGTCAAAAATAATTATCCAACTTGCCAGCTCGGCTTCGTATTCATTTACACTTAATTATTTTATTATCTTTGGTCATTTAATAATTATATAATAATAATATTGTGCGAAAAAAAATTTGGCCTGGTAACCGTACTGTTACATATATGGATTTGGATTGGTTATGATTTGTTTTTTTAAATTTATTATTGTTGGATTTCAAACCCTATTAATCGTATTTGAGTAGTTGTATTAACATAGTTGTAAAAATCGCGTTTAGTGTTGTTTATACACATGTTTGAGTATTATACACATGGCACTTCAAATTGAGTAAGATACACATGGCATTGCAGATTTGGTATTGTTTATACACATGTTAGTGATGCTAACACATGCTAGTATATACCTAACTAACAGGTGGTAGGGTTCATATGACATACGTAATATATGCCTAACTAACGTGTGTTAGGGTTCGTGTGCTAGTGTTTTGATTTTAGAATATGCTAAAACATGCTAGTATATGCCCAACTAACAGGTGCTAGGGTTCTGATTTGATTTTTTAAATTTATTATTGTTGGATTTCAATCCCTATTAATCGTCTTTGAGTAGTTGTATTAACATAGTTGTAAAATTGAGTATGATATACTTGGCACTGCATATTTGGTGTTGTTTATACACATGTTAGTGATGCTAACACATGCTAGTATATACCTAACTAACAGATGTTAGGGTTCATATGACATACGTAGTATATGCCCCAACTAACGTGTGTTAGGGTTCATATGACATGTGTAGTGTAATTCTAAAACATATGTTTGATATCACGCCCTACAATGATTGCTTCTTCATATGTTTCTCATCAAATGTGTGTATATACACACACAAGTACTAAATCGTGCGTTTGGGCGGGTGGGGGTCAGGTTTTCCCCGGAACTGGTAGCTTGGTGGGTTCTGGCTACCCAGCGCTGCCTGTGGGCTGGCACCTAAGACGTATCTTTACCCAGGAGCGTATGTGGTGCTTTTGTAACCGATTGTTAGGTATCTCGGATAGTCGGGGCCAGTGGCGGATCTAGAAATGAATTTCAATAGTAACGTTTTTCATTTTTTTCATTTTAGTAGCAACGTTTTTCAAATTTCGTAAAAAAAAAACAAGTTTTCCACTACGCGCGCGAAGTTGAGTAGCAACGGACGCGACACCTAGTTATACACTAGGTCCGCCCCTAATCGGGGCATCGTTTGTTGGCCGTTCAAAGAAAAATTAAAAGTCTATATTATATAGTTTATAAAAATTACAAAGACGACACTTGTTAATGTTGCATACCACAAAAAAATTAAGTACCAATTTCCCCCCAATTTTTTCAGCAAAGTCCCGCCCCTTTACTAAAAATTTTTGCCCCTTGTTCTCTTATCACATCTTTTGACATTAAATATTAAACCCTAGCCCACTTTACGTCAAGAAATTCTCTCCTTCCTCTCGAACCCTAACTATTCGGCGGCAAAATCTACCCCACGGCTACAAATCCTAACTCACTGACGGCGACCGTTGTTGTTCTACCATTACACTTGATCTTGAACCGATCAACAAGTAGAGGTGATGTTGTAGTTGCTTTACCTTTAATTTGTTTAAAGTTCATTTATCTATATGTTTATGAGTAACTATTTGGTGAGGTTGTTTGATATAATACTTGCAAGTTGTCCTATATGTATGTTGGATTGTCATAGTCGATTTGCATATGCACATTATTTTTTATTCATTTACACAGTAGGTTGTTAGGGATATAATGTATATGCATTTCTTTTGAGGACTTAGAAAGTCTCTGTTCTAAGATATATATGCAGTCTCACCATTTTATTTTTGTTTATTGTTATAGAAAGAAGATGGGAAACATTCACAAAATAATAATAATAATAATAAAAATGAAGAATTACTCTTAAGAATGATGCCGGAATTGATTCACAAGGCATTTAATGGTCCAAAATGAAAATGTCAAAACCGTCTCAAGGTTAGCCCAAATTTTACCCTCTAATAGCTATTTTATCTCTAATAAGTCAAATAAAACCTTGTTTATATATGTGTATGCAGTGTAAATATATTGTAAGGTTTTTAGTGATTGTGGCATTCTCACAGTGGTGCTGATTTTATGAGCCCAGAAATTGGCGGTTTCGTAAAGTTAAAGCAATGCCTAGAGCGCCCAGCTTGCCTAACTTGTGTAGCTTTGGTGCTAGTTTCTAGACGAACAATATGAACTCAACCTATCTCAACTCTAAACCTGGGCCTGATGACTAGCCATCACTTGATACCAGCCCTAAGAATTCTAGTCTTGGCCATTTTATGAGGGTGAGAGTAACCACTTGATACCAGCCCTAACTCCGATATTTTGATTAGAATTTTGAATTTATGGTATTGAATTTCAACTTGGTTTCTACAGGTACTATAATAATGAATCTTATGCAAACTGCTACGACGTATCATAATCAAGATGATGATGTACTAATCTCGATCAGTGGTACATCTTTTTATGGATTGTAATAGTTTGCTTATGTATTTGATAATTATGTGAGTAAGTAACAGGGCCGGCTGGAATGTAGAACAAACCCATAACCGGGAGAGATCTTAATCGCATTAATTGAGTGGCTGAAAATACGCTTGTGAGAACGAAATTAATGTTATTTTTTGGGAAATCAATCGGCAAAAATCAATTAACCAGTGTTATGGGGCTTCCTGAAATTAATTAAATGGCTAAGTGTCTCTGTTTCAATTAATTATAAGTCCTGATATTGGAATCCTCTATTATCAATTGCTTCATTTCTGTTTCAATCGCTTTTATCGATTATCTTATCGAACCTCCTTCAACCTTCAATCGCCATTCTGCTTCAACATTCAATCAGTTATATTGTATTGTGCTTGTTCAGTTCGATAACAAGTAAATCTGTTTACTTTTGATCGATTTTATTATTCCTACTTTCATTAATAATATATGTTCTTTCTGGTATTATGCAAGGCTTTCCAGATGATATATACTGATGAATATGGAAAAATACTTGTGGAAGTCTACAAGCCTGCACTGGAATCTAGCTATATTACTAAAGTTATTCACTATTGCACATGAGGTAGTGAGGTCTTTAATTTATTTATTTTTTATGGCATTTTCATTCTTTCAAAATGTTTGTGTTATTCATTATATACTTCTACTTCGAAGGCTTTCTATTTTGTATTGAACAGGCTTGATAGAAGTTGAACCATATGACACTGATATTTCTCGACGGATCACTTAAATAATTGTTGGTATTTCCTTAACCATTTAAATAATTTGATTCATTATTAACGGAGTAACGCATCAATCTATTAATCTTGATTACTCAGTATTAGGAGCTTAATTAAAAAAATTGTAATAAGGGCCTTGATTTTAGAACTCGCTTTAGGCCTCTAAATAGGTTAAGCCGGCCCTATGAGTAACACTCTTGAATTGATGTTTTATGGTGACCTTATTACTTTGTCGTGCAGAAAACGTCATCTGCGGCATACTTAGTCGTGCGGAAAACGTCACCTGCGGCAATGAGCAGGTAAAAATACTAGTTTATATTTAATGAGTAGTTAAGGTTAATATTACTATGTGTAGGTTTATGTTATATTGGTGTAGTAGATATCAAATGTTGCCATAATTTTACATCGCATGTGTTCTGTTGATGGTATATATGTAGATTAGTATCATGTGTAGGCATAAATAATTATGAAATTACATGTGATCCTTTTAGCGGTGTGTAGTATCTTTTAAGCTTCATTTTGTTAATGTCACGTTATTTTTTGTTAGGCCGTTCCTACGGATTGGGTCACAAGGTTTGAAGAGTTCGGTTTGGATTGCAAAGTGTATGAAGTGGACTGGTCAGCATTTTTGAATTGTTTGTGTTTCATTTGGAAAACATGTATTGTATACGCTTGTATTTCATTCGGAAAACACGTATGTTTTTGGAAAATGTGTTTAATGTTATTTAAATTTTTGGTATGTTATTTCCAATTTTTGCCATGCTGGTGCAAACTTGAAAGAAAGGAATATAAATTAATTTTCTGGAACTAAAATATATATATATATATATATATATATATATATATATATAAATTTTAGTTGAGATTCTTTGGTGATGCGGTGGACAGGATCCAGGTGTCAAGATGCAAGTTGTTGTTGTTGTGGGTAGGAATTCTTTGTTGGTGCAGGTCTAGGAATTTATTGAGGTGGTTTCATAGAGCCGCATCACCAAACAAACAATTTGTTAATGCGATATGTATTGGTGCAGTCCATATACCGCACCTCTAAATAATATGCACCGCATCTTCAAAATAGTTTTGTACTAGTGATAGCAGAACCACCAATGCTTTTGCAGCAACCACATGCTTCTTTAACCTAAAAAAGGTCTACAAATCTCGTTCCATGGAACTTTCATTAGTAGCTTATCTAAAGTTAAACAAATAACAAACTATATGCCAACCTTTGGAAGATATTTTATCATCAATATCTTTACCACCATCTATGGAAGTTGATAATATGCAGTTTTTTCCTAATATGTAAAAAAGTCGTGAATAATTTGTAGTGGTGGCATATTTAATAAAGTATTAGGAGGCTATATGCATTGTAATAGTCTTTCAACTTTCAAACTCCTTGACCCATTTGACCGTTATCTTTTAACCAAATGTTTTATTTAAGCAATTTGATCCATTAGAGTTAAACATTACCCGAATCAACGCGTTTTAAGTAAGAGCGACATTCAAATGACTGTTATATATAACACACATTTTAGAACAAAATAAGTATAGTTCATAACATTTCTTATGCATACAATAAATCCTTTGCAGAGGATGCTGCTATTTTTCACAGGTTCAGTGAAAAATAGAGAGTATTTAAATAAGGAATTCTTTTTTACTAAGATGGCTAGGGATTGTTGAAATCTTTTATTTGCAGTCTGGATTTGTGTGTCTCAAAATTACTGCAAATTGTATGATGTGTCTTAATATATTTAATCATGTAAATGTGTAGGCTTCAAAATGGCTGCAAACCGCTTCTGATTTTTTCTTTTTCTTTTTGGTGATCCTAATTTTATGCTACTTCATATGGAAAAAATCATTTGCCTAAATCACCACACCTTATAAGTAAAAACAAAAATTTCATGCGCGCGCCGGAAACTAGTCTTCGCGCGCCTGTAGGAGATTCTGATTCCTTCCCTGTGGAGGTAGGACTCCACCAAAGATCTGCATTGAGTCCGTTCCTTTTTGCAGTTGTCTTGGATGAGTTGTCCAAGTCGATTCAGGAGTCAGTGCCATGGCGCATGCTTTTTGCAGATGATATTGTGTTAGTCGCAGAGTCCAAACATAGTCTATATGAGACGCTTGAGAGTTGGCGTGCAGCTTTAGAGGGCAAGGGTTTAAGGATAAGCCGTTGTAAAACTGAGTACATGTATTGTGGTTTCAGTGGTGCAAGTCACGATGAAAATACTCAAGTCTCGATTGAAGGTCAAGTTGTCCACCTTATGTGACAAAAGGTTCCCGTCAAAATTAAAGGGAAAATTCTATAGGGTTGCAGTGAAACCTGCTATGTTATATGGGACAGAATGTTGGGCCATCAAAAAGACACAAGCTCGGAAGATGGAGGTAGCAGAAATGAGAATGCTAAGGTGGATGTGTGGGCACACTAGGGTAGACCGAATAAGAAATGAGGTTATCAGGGAAAGGTTAGGGGTAGCTAGTATATCAGACAAGATAAAGGAGGGGAGATTTAGATGGTATGGGCATGTGAAGAGGAGGCAAATGACGGCCCTCGTTAGAGTAGTGGAAACCTTCATTGTAGAGGGAAAGAGATGTAGAGGAAGACCTAAATTGACTTGGGATGAGCGGATTAGGCATGATTTAGTAGAGATGCACCTCTATGATGACATGGTCGAGGATAGGAGTTCGTGGATCCACAAGATTAAGATTAAGGATAATTAGGGAGGGTTAGGTTTTATCATAGCGTGGTTCTAGGAGCTTAGTTTTTCTTACACTGGTAGGAGGTAGGTATGTGTGACTTGTTTTTTGGGTGTTTATGGATAATGTTGTTTTTTGATGGCATATATACCTTTGTTTTACTGTGTTGCGCTTTTAATGTTTCTATAAATTCAGGAGCTCTTTATTAGTTTTATTAGTGTCGTCTAAGCAGTTAATGCGGTAAAATATCGGATATCGGTGAAGGACCGATATTTGAGATATAGGTTATTGCAGTGAGATATCGGTGGGATATCAGCAATTTTTATATCATGAAAAATCGATACATGTAGCAATTTAACACTAACAATTCAATATACTCTCCTACCAGTAACAAATTAACCTTTTACAACTTGCAAAACACTAACAATTGTAGCAAGTGGGAACTTGTTAAGACTTAAAACACTAATATTTAACACTAATTATTAACGGTTAAGACTTAAAACAGAACTAACAACAATAGGAAGTAAGAAAAATGAAAGAACTAAGAAGAAAAACACCAATATAGGGAATATCGGTGATATCGGTTAAATATCGGTAAAATATCGGTCAAATATCGCCGATAATATCGGTACAAAATATCGGTCAAAATATCGGTACCAATATATCGGTTGATGACCGATAACCGAGATATCGGTGATATATCACCGATATATCGGCCGAGTTAACTACTTAGAGTGTCGTTTGCTTGTCGATTGTGTGTTGTCGACCCGGGGGTCTCTTTGGAAGCAGGCTCTCTATCCGCAAGGATAGGGGTAAGGTCTGCCTACATTCCCCCCCCCCCCCCCCCCCCCCCCCCCCCCCCGACCCGATTCTTAGCTTTGCTAATTATGGGTAAGGTGGTTGTTTAGAAACAAAAATTAATAATCCACTACATATGTAAAAAAAAAAGTTGATTATCTTATAGACTACTCTTAACGTGCTCGACCTGTACAGCAAAATCTAGCATAAGAGCATTCATTTTTTTACAATTTCTTGAAAACCGTTAGAATCCAAAAAGAAAAGAAAAGTAAAAAAAAAAAAAAACTTTTTAGTCAATTAATCTATATCATCTAAAACTATACAATTAACAGTTGCGAATTGTATGATGTTTGGTATAAATATTAATCACGTAGACATGTATGCCGCAAAATGGCAGCAAACAACTAATGATTTTACCATGATTAACAAAAATAATCATTCCCTACATATCTAAAAAAATTGACAATATAAAAGACTACTATTAATGTGTTTGACCCATTTGACTTGTATAGATATTTTAACATAAGGTTTTAGTGAAAACTGGAATAAATCAAGAAGAAAAGTATTATGGAATGCATTTAGTAAAACATTTTGAAACAACAAAGACATCACTATCAAGTATGATGATTCAATTATACAATGAACGGGAAGTATAAAAAAATAGATACAAAAGGATTCGAAACATACCAGTGAGAATAT
Source organism: Ambrosia artemisiifolia (assembly GCA_032199755.1). Classification (NCBI taxonomy): domain Eukaryota; kingdom Viridiplantae; phylum Streptophyta; class Magnoliopsida; order Asterales; family Asteraceae; genus Ambrosia; species Ambrosia artemisiifolia. The sequence goes on along the minus strand of CM063520.1, from coordinate 5,431,444 downwards.
ACTAAACAAGCCCAGCAAAATGCGGTAAGTAGTGTGTATGATAAGAGACCTGCACAATTCAACCAAAGTTTGGGTCAAAACTCAAAATCTATGATAGTGTTATTGTTGTGCCTAGAGTTAAATATGGGTCAAACGAGGAAAAATGGCGAATAGTTTATTGCAGGTATCAAACCAAAAATATATTTCATGGATTGATTTTATATTAATTTTTATCATCATCATCATCATCATCATACTCAGTTAATCTCACCTATAGCAAAGCTAAGGTAAGGTCTGAGGAGGGTAAGATGTAGACAGCCTTACCTCTACCCTAAGAATAGAGAGGCTGCTTCCAGTGAGACCCCCGGCTCGATGTGGTTTGGTATCAAGCCTTGGACATAAGGCACAAAACACTTAGCAATCGGGACAAACCAGATCAGTGCATGTGCCCCTTGTCTTTTGGCTATCAACGCCACCACATGATGCATGATTAACCGTCCATTTTTAACGTTATTTTCACGAAATTAGTAAAATAACGTTAAAACTAGTGCAACTTTACTTTCCCCCCCCCCCCCCCCCCCCCGAGGGCCACACATATATACATTATATGTGCACACCGTAAGTGGGGCGTTTTATATTAATTTTTATGCAGAAGAAAAATAGAAACTACTGAAAACAAAGAATTTATATATCAATTGGGAAAACAAATAATCCAGCATCAGATTATAAGCAAAATCAAACTAAATGCAACCAAATTGCTCACTCATGATGCAAATTAATGGATAAGCAACAACCAATAAGGTCATGAAAAAAAGTAAACAATGAGAAGTTTATGCATGGATTATAGAGAAATTAGTCAGGAAACGAAAAGTAAAACGAAATCAAACAATGAGTTATACATAGCCATGTTCCAAAGTTTGAACATAACATCACAATGAGTTCTATTATATCAACAAAGTATACCCATAAGGTGATATTGTTAATTATTACATAGATTCTTACATAAATATGAGATTTACTGGGGTTTATCAGAACTGCCATGAAAAAAGGAGATATAAAGGAAGCCTTTGTGTTTATCAAAAAAGTTATACATAACCTTGTTCCAAAATTATCGAACCTAGAAAATAAACAAATTCCAATTGTACCTGCCAGTTTGAGCAAAATTTCCAGATTATAAACGAACTAAAATCAATTTATATATAACAATAGAAACAAGAACTGGTTTTTTTGAGGGGAAACTCAAATGTGTTTTTTATAAGTTGTCTAATTTCACTCATGATCACTTGTATACCATCAATCACTCAAATCAATATAAAAAAAATCAAACCAGCAACACCACATACAAGCACCATAAATAAAACCAACCGGCTTGTTCTAAGTTAGCTAGCTTTATAAGAGGGACCCATTTGGAACTGGTCTAAGTTGGCTAGTTTTTCTATAGGAGTTACCCATTTGGACCTGTTCTAATGTTATCTAATTTGGGAGTGAGCCCCGTTCTAGGTTAAACAAAGAAAGGTGTAATTATGTATATATCCGCATTTAACTATAAACAAAGAAAGGTGGTTTAATAATAACCTCAATGCCATTCATGTCTCCCACAACAAACACTAGTAAAACATTTTGATAAGAGAGACTTGGTTTTGCCTATCCAATTTAAAAGGAATATTCAGTATAAATTAAATATATGCAATTAAGATAGTGAAAAGAATAATGTATGATCATTTGCATACCTGTCCCAAGCTAAACCTTCCAAACCCGCTTTTAAAGAGGCGACCAGCAGTAGATGAATGGTACTCCAAACCAGGTACATCGTATTTGTTCTGTATTCTTGTTAAAAGTTTATACAGTAATCCTTTCTAGAATACGGGTCATCATCACCAATGCTATTTTCCAAGCTCGATGCCATTTCTCTAATTCCCTTGTTGCCTTTTAGATTAGTCAATTTATGAAGGAACTTAAAAAGATCATCATCTCTATCCGTTAGCTCTAGTTTCAATTGAATATCACTGTAGGCATTACTTGTATCCTTGTCAGCTTCTTCTTCTTCACCCCAATTTCCCGACTGATCGTCATCACTTTCTAAGGCCTTCGAGGGGTCTTCTGTAATTTCCCCATCTTTTTTCTTTTTCAAGTTAGCTTCAAGATCATGAAACAAACCACGGAGAAACTTATACTTTGCTAACTTTGGATTTTCAAGAATTGCATTAACAATAGCTTCTTTAAGAAAATGTTCCTCTTGCCAAGAGAACGGACCAGCTGAACCTAAAGTTGGGAAATTCTCTCCGGCGAATATATGGCCCATTACTGTTAACAGCATTGCGTCTTCAACAGAAAATAACCCCTGTGATGACGATTCAGATTCTCCAAAACAACTTTTGTTGATGATATCACACATTTGTCTGGAAAGGTCATGGCTTGTGTCTCCAGCACTTATATTGAGTATTTTCTCAGCACTCACAAATGAATCCCATTTAGCGCGATATTTTTCACTTATAGCATATGAGGTGGCGGCTGCCAGCTGTATAATTCCTTTATTTCGCATAAAACATGATTGAGTTTTAGCAAGCCCTAAAAACACAGTGATGGTTCCTCCAAGCTCTCCACACTCTCATCATCCACAATCTTGTTCAAAATCTCCAACACTTGACTCATTTTTGGTCTCATCTTTGGTTGTCTACACAAGCACTCGTTAGCCACAGCTGCTAGCTTTTGAGCCGATTTGACTAAGTAATTCCCTTCAAGGCGAGGTTCCAGAATTTCTGAAATTTTTGAGGGTCTTTGGAAAGGTGTCGTCTTACCCAATCCAATAGCCGTTGCTCATTTTTTGGCTTGTTAGGGTCAAATGGTCTTCGAACCGTGATAAGTTCATATAAGAAGATCTCAAAGCTCCAAACGTCACTTTTGTATGTTGCCATCCTGTTTGGACATACTCTGGAGTTGCATATCCAACTATTCCAACTACCTTTTAAATATAATAACTATTTTAATTTGCGTCATAATGGGTTGGGTTGGTGTTTTGTGTTTTTTGTCCATAGATAGATAGTTCAAAGAAGGTTTTTAGTTTTAAGTTACTGTTGTTGATACATGACTTAGCTCATCTGACGGGCCAAGCCTGGCAAGACCAAAATCGGATAGCTTAGCATTCCAGTTCTTGTCCAAAAGAATGTTTCAAGATTTGAAATCTCTAAAATTAACTGGAAATTGCAAAAACATAAATAAATAACATGGTCTAGTCAACAAGATGATCTATAATCAAGACGTCAATTAGGGGTCGCGAAATGGGTGGATCGGACATGTTCAGGTAACGGGTGACCATGGGTTGTTTTTTTGGATCAAAATTGGTTAGGTAACCTCCAAACACTTCTTGATACTTTTTGAAAAACATTATGTATAGTTACTGTTGCTACAACAAATATCTGCCTAACAATGGTCCTGAGTCACAAGGGAGGTTCAAAGGTTCAAGGGATTCGATCTGCCAAACGCAGGTCGTGGTGTCCTTCTACGTTGCAAACGTAGAAGGAGGTTCAAGGCTTGGATTATTTGTTATGTATGCTTTTTGTTCCTGATCTGAGGTAAACTCGAGATCAGAAGTGGAAGTTCTTGGAACCTGAGTGAAGAGAGTTATTCTCCACACGTGAGGGACCAAGAGAATAATCTTTGAGTGAGAAGTGAGTGATAGATGGGGTGGTGTGGATCTGATCTGAGTTTCTCTTTTATAGAGAAAGAATCCACTCAAAGAAGAAAGCATCAGGCCTTGCTCCTGGCTGCAACAAAAGGACATGCCACAAAAGGTAAGGGAGTGCTATTGACCTGCGGTCTATGGACTGATGTTACTCCATCAGTCCTGTTTGTTTGACTCGATGAAAGGGACGACGTGACAAGTCATTTTTTGACTTTGTGTCACCACCGGTTGTAGAACCCTTGTAGGCTTCAACCTTTCAAGCGTTTGTTCCATAATATTAGTTATTCGTTTTTCCTTTAAGCTACCCACGTCATCAGCCCCCCAAGTCAGAAGGTTTTTACGAGTTATCTTGAAGGCTTCTGACTGTTTTTGCTGTTCGTTCCTTGCTTGAAGGGTTCGAGGGTTCGCTGTGATTTGGGCGGTTAATCTGCAGTGTTTAACTTTGATTTGACCCTGATGTGACAGGTGTCAGTCTGTCCAGGGCTGTTTTATTGCATGTAATAATGACAGTTATATATTTAAATAATATAACCGTTTCTTTTTTCTTTTTAACCCCTTTTACTTTTCATTTTCACTTAATCTTTTCTTACTCTTTCACTTTCCTCTTCACAATCCTCTCTTCCACCGTTTAGGGTTTCTTCATATTTCGATTACCAGGTTAGTTTTCTTTTTATTTGTCTAGTACACTGATCATCCTTCATAGGCACAATGGGTGCTAAGAAGGATATGGCCATTACGTTTTCAACCCTTTCTCAGAAAGAGGTTGAATCGTTCTGTTCTGAATGGGACATAGACGTTTCTTTTAATCCTGTTGCTCCAACCAAGAAACTTGCTGTTTCTGATTGTCCGTCTGGTTCTATGGCTTTGTATTGTCGTCACTTTGAGTTTGCAAACCTACGTTATCCCTTCTCTGTTTTTCTCTTAAATGTGCTTGAGTATTATAGAGTGTCTCTTGGCCAAATCCATCCACATGGCGTTGGCCGTGTGTTGCATTTTGAATGCCTGTGCAGAGCCCTAGGTTATGATCCTACCTTGCTGATGTTTAGGCGATTTTTTCGTCTTGCTAAGAATGGTGACTGGTTCACCTTCGAGGGTTCATCAGTAGAGACCAACCTCCTTTCTTCTCATGTCACTACTGTTGGTCAATGGAAGACCAAGTTTTTCTGGGTTTCTGAGTCGATTCTCCCTTTTAAGCCTGTTTGGAGGTCTCCTGAGGCTGTTCTGAATGAGGCAGAACCCTCAGAATCTGAACTTGATCATAGCTTTTTAACTGCTCTTAGGGCTTGCCCTTCAAGGCTTCGTCCTTTCGCTGAACCATTTCTAGTATTATCTGGGGTTAGCACTCGCTGGGACAAGCCTGGTAGAGATCCTGTTATAATGAAGGGTGATCGGGGTATGAGTTTTTGCACATTATTGGTTTCATTGTTTTCCTTTCGCTTGGTTTTTATACTTTGTTTATTTTGCAGTCATGTCTGCTCTGGATTTCATTAAAGCTGATGATGCTTCTGGCGTTGCATTTACTGATGCTGAAGCAGCGGATGGTGAAGATGCGTTAACCAAATATGAGAAGGGTCGGTATGATGGGACCAATTATGTGGCCGTTCCGAATGTCAAGGGGTTTGCTAAAGCCAGTTCTTCGAAAGCTTCAACGAGAAGGTCAAGCAGGCGTTTGCTGAAAGCTGCTAAATCTGCTGAGACTTCTGAGGCGGTAACTGTGAGTGATGACATTGAGGATTCTGAAGGTGAAAAGGATCAGACGGTGGATGATACTGTGGTGGATGTGATGGTGAAGCAGAGTAAGGGGAAGAAGGTTAAGGTGGTAAGGGAACCGGATGTGTCTGGGAGTTTTGATGAAGGGAGTGTTTATATGCCTGGGTGGAATGTGAAGACAACTGACAACTTCAAGTCTTCTGCTGTATGTGAGGAAGTCTTAGCACACTTTGCTACTCCTGGTGCTAAGGCTTGTCTCGAGGGTTTGGATGATGATGCCCTTCTGGCAAAGATGATGGTGGGAACCTGTAATCTGGCGGCTATGCTACCAGAGGGGATTAACAGGTTTAGGAAGGTCATGGGTGAGTACAGTGAGTTTGCTAAGAAAAAGAAGGAGATGAAGAAGTCTATTGCTGACATGAAAAAGGATGCTAAGGAGTATGCTGAGAAGGAGGTCACCTTGATTGCCCTTATAGATGAGTTGAAGAAGGGGCATGAGGCTGAGATGGCAAGGCATGAAGCTGCCAGATTGAAGGTGGAAGCAGATCAGCTAGCCTTGGAGTCAGAGAGAAAAGCTTTTGAAAGTCAAAAGAAGGAACTGGAAATCTCTCTTGCTGCTGCTCAAGGTGACAACAAATGGTTGATTGAAGAAGGTTTTCAGCAAGTTGTTACCTATCTCCTTCATTCTGCAGAGTTCAACTCAGCCCTTGGCGAAGTGTATACCAAGCTGTTGACCCATGGTAAGCATGTTGGTCTTGTTGCAGGGTTCAAAGCTTGCAGCTCTGGTGAAGTCCTTGAAGAATCTCCTCTTTATCAACCCAACTCCTTGGATGTTTTCAAGGAGACTGTGCTCAAAATGGAACACTCCAGCTACCCCTATGTATCTCAAGTTTCTTCCCTTTATGGGAAACCTTTACAGGAGCTGAAGGAGTTAAAGCCTGCTGGATTGAACGAAGCCGTTTCTGCTAAGGTGCTTCAGGCTGTTTCCAAGAAGAGAGCTCATTCGGGTGATAGTGAGGAGACCTTGGACATGACTGATACACTTTCCAAGGATGCTAGTGTTGAAGCCTCCGAGGCTGGTTTGGTTGAGAAGCTGCCCAAGAAGGGGAAGAAAGCGAAGAAAGCTAAGGTGGTCAAGGCTAGGAATGAGGAGGAAGCCTCCAAGCCTTCAGGTTCTGTTAACGACGCCTGAACCCTTTATTCGTAGCTTTCTTAGCATGGTTTGTAAAACAATTAACTACTTTTGTTGTGTCCTAAACACTTTTATCCTTTGACTGAACCCGTAGTGGTTCGTTGGTGGTTGTGGGCTGAAGCCCTTTGAACAATTTATGACTTTGTTTGGCTTTTGTATAAAGCCTGTTATCGGTAGGTCTTTTATGGTTATTTGTTTAAGTTTCATGGTTGTTCGTTCTTATTTTGTTTTTGTGATGTGTTTGTTTGTCTTTGTTATTGTTTGGGAATGTTCATCCAATAGCACCTTCAAAGGTTGAACGCTGCAGTCATTCATCCTTAAGGTAGTCTAGGCAAACATGTCACCAGCTATCCTATTTACACTTATATAAGTGTTTGTTATTTTCGTAAGTTTGTTTTTTAAACTTAAGGAACGATTGGTGTAGGTTGTTCAAGCCTGTCGATGAGACTTATAAAACTATTTTTGTTTGTCTCATGGAGTCGTATTGATTTAGGAACTCACCCCTTATATAGGTCCGTTCAACCCTCGAACCTATTGAGCGAAATGGCCTGGGAGCTCAACCCCTTACATGACCCTTGTCATGGAGTTTATTGCTAGGTACTCAGCCTGATTATAGGATAGAAAGACAGAATTTTTCAAAAGAGGATTCATGGATCCTTTCATTCATTACATAGTAGCATTACATAGCTTTTTTTTGAAGAGAACAACTCGTTTTACAGTTTAAACAAAGAACCTTTTAAGGTTTTTTCCATTCCAGTGACGAGGGAGCTTCTTGCCATCCATGTCGGCAAGCTTGTAAGACCCCCCTTTGTGAGACTCAAGGATGGTGTAGGGGCCTTCCCATTTTGGTCCTAGCTTTCCTTGATTTTCTTTTTTGCTTGCATCATTGTTTCTGAGGACCAGGTCTCCTGGCTTGAAGCGTTCGTGCTTGACCTTGGCATTGTAATAAGACTCCATTTTTTGCTTGTATTTTGCTTCTCTTATCGCTGCCGAGTCTCTTGCTTCTTCTAGCAGGTCAAGGTTGAGTGAAGTTTCGTGCTCATTAGCCTGGATGTCAACATGAAGGGTTCTTGGTGTGGTGACCCCAATCTCAGCAGGTATAACTGCTTCAGATCCGAAGGTGAGGCTGTAGGGTGTCTTCTTGTTACTTGTTTTTTCGGTGGTTCGGATTGCCCAAAGAACACTTGGTAGTTCTTCTAACCAGTTTCCTCCTTGACGACCCAGCCTGGCCTTGATCCCTTCAACCACACTTCTATTCATCCTTTCAACCTGCCCGTTGGATTGGGGGTATGCCACAGAGCTGAAGACTTGTGTGATACGATACTCTTTACACCAAGCACTGAACGGTTTTTCTGCAAACTGTTTGCCGTTGTCTGTGACCAACACCCCGGGTAGGCCGTATCGACAAATGATGCTTTCCCATACGAAATCAATTATCTTCTTTCCGGATATCTTTCCTAATGGTTTTACTTCTGGCCATTTTGTGAAGTAATCAACAGCAACCAACAAAAACTTGACTCCTCCTTTGGCAGGTGGGAAGGGTCCAACAATATCCATTCCCCACTTGTGGAATGGCCAAGCCGAAGTGATTGGAACCAAGTCGTGCTTGGGGCTCTTTGGGACTGGTGCATGGATCTGGCAGGCTTCACATTTCTTCAATTGTTCAGACGCATCACGATGCATAGTTGGCCAGAAGTAACCAAGGTTCATGAGTTTTGCCACCACTGATCTTGGACCGCAATGAGCTCCGCATATTCCTTCATGAACTTCCTTGATCAAGTACCTGCTTTGCTCAGGACCAACACATCGAAGCAATGGGGCCAAGTAACCTTTTTTGTAAAGTATGTCATCTTGAATTGTGTATTGCTTGGACTTGATCCGAATTCTTTCAGCTTCAACAGGATCTTGGGGTAGTTCACCTCTTTGCAGGAACTTTTCAAATGGAGTCATCCAACTTGGTTCACTTTCAGTAATGACATCTTGAACCTCAATTTCAGCTATTGAAGGATGTTTGATCACTTCAACCAGCACCTTTTTTGTAAGATGAGCAAAGTTCAACGAAGCAAGCTTGCTAAGAGCATCAGCTTTCTTGTTATGAGACCTTGGGACTTGTTTGATCTTGCAAGACTGGAAGGTGTTCATGATTTCTTTGGCCTTCCCTCTATACTTTTTCATGTTAGGTTCTTTAGCAATGTAACTGTCATTCACCTGATTGGAAACAAGTAATGAGTCAGTGAATACTTGAAGCTTATGAACCATCATCTTTTTAGGTTAGGTTCAATGTAACTGTCATTCACCTGATTGGAAACAAGTAATGAGTCAGTGAACACTTGAAGCTTGTGAACCATCATCTTTTTTGCAAGCTTGAGTCCTGCTATCAAGGCTTCATATTCTGCTTCGTTATTTGTTGTCTGAAATTCCAAACGAAGGGCATAGGTAAATTCTAATCCTTCGGGGTTGATTAACACAAGGCCAGCCCCTGACCCTTCAACACTGGAAGCTCCATCGGTGTACAGCTTCCAGGCTTCAGGGTCGATAGGTTCGTCTATGGTTATGTTAACCTCGGCCAGTTCCACCTTTGGAATTTCAGCAATGAAGTCAGCAAGTACTTGTGCTTTGATTGCTTTTCTAGGGACGTAGGTGATTGTGTGTCCACCCAGTTCAACAGCCCATTTGGCTAGTCGTCCCGAGGTTTCAGGTTTTTCAAGCACATTCTTAATGGGTTGGTCTGTGACCACTTGTATGGGATGTGCTTGAAAGTACCTTCGAAGCCTTCTGGCCGTTTGCACTAGGGCTAAAGCCAATTTTTCCAAAGGAGGGTACTTGACCTCTGCTAACTTTAATGTTTTACTGAAGAAATAGACGGGTACCTGAGCTTTGTCTCTTTCTATAGTGAGAACAGCGCTGAAGGCTTCATCAGTAACTGAAAGGTAGACAGAGATCATTTCCCCTGCTTCGGGCGTTGCAATGGCAGGAAGGGAAGCCAGATGGTGTTTCATACTGTTGAAGGCTTCCTCTGCTTCTTCCGTCCACCTGAAGTCCTTTTTATCGGTGCAACCTTTGAGGGTCTTGAAGAATGGTAGTGATTTTTCAGCTAGCTTTGAGACAAAACGCTTCAAGGCAGCAAGTTTGCCATTCAAGCTTTCAACCTCTTTTTTAGTTTGAGGCGACTTCATGTTGAGGATGGCTCGAACCTTGCTTGGATTGGCCTTTATGCTTTGCTTCCCCACAACGTGGCCCAAGAACTTTCCTTCTTCGAAGCCAAAGGAACATTTAACAGGGTTTAGCTTCATGTTGATTTCTCTGAGTTTGTTGAAGGTCTCTTGTATGTCAGCAAGCATCTGATCTTCAGTTTTGCTTTTGATGACCAAATCATCAACGTAAGCTTCCATGTTCTTGCCAATCTGTAGGGAAAAAGTCTTATCGACCAGCCTTTGATAGGTTGCACCTGCATTTTTTAAACCAAAGGGCATCTTTCTATAACAGAATATACCCTTGTCAGTATGGAAAGCAGTTTTTTCTTCGTCTTCCTCCTTCATTTGTATCTGGTGATAGCCTTTGTAGGCATCCAGGAAACACTTGAAGGGGAAGCCTGTAAGCGAGTCTATTTTCAGATCAACCTCAGGCAAAGGATAGCAATCCTTGGGGCAAGCTTTGTTGAGGTCTTTGAAGTCTATACACATCCTCCAAGAATCATCAGGTTTTCTAACCATCACAGGGTTTGCAACCCATGATTGATATTTCACCTCTCGAAGGATTCCTGCTTCAACTAACTTGTCAACCTCTTGGCATGCAGCTTTGCTTCGTTCTGGGGCAAGACTCCTTTTCTTTTGGACAACTGGTTTGACATTGGAAGGGATTCTTAATTCATGTTCGGCAATGTCTCGTGGGATCCCTGTCATGTCACTTGGACACCAGGCAAAGACGTCCATGTTATCTTTCAGTAACCCTTCAAGCCTAGTGAGAGTATCACTAGGGAGGGCTGTGTTGACTCGTACCCTTTGGTCAGGATATCTGGGGTTGATGCTGAGACCAAGTTTGTTGTGGTCCTCGTCGATGGTCAGCACTGTAGTGGAGGGTCGGAGGGTTCCGACACCATCTTTGGTTGGGAACTTTGCACTCTTTCGGCTAATGGAGACAGTCATGTCGAAGACCACTACCCCTGGCCTTCCAATGATAACATCATAACTAGATGGCAGGTCCAAAACCACAAAGGTGAGTGGTTCAGTCCTTCGCAGTTGACCATCAGAAAAGGTGACATCAAGTGTTAATTCGCCCAAAGGCTTGATAGGTATATCAGCGATACCTTTTATGGCAGCTTCAGCAGGCCGTAGCATGGAGCGTTCTTCGAGGCTTAGAAGGTTGAAATACTTGGCGAACATTATTTCAGTTGCAGCTCCCGTGTCTATGTAGGCCTTTTGTGTTTTGGTGGAACCAGTGAAGGCTTCAAGCACAAGGGGATCACAGTGCTTCTCTCCCCTAGTGTAGGGGAAGTAGATGCCTTGTCGTTCCCAGTCTTCCAATCTTTGCCTTTTACTTGGGGATTCATTTTCAACGAAGACCATGGCAACGTCTTTCTTCTTACCGTCTGCCATGTTCTCTTTCACACCTTTGACCAGGTGGGCCAGTTCTCCAGACTTGACAGCTTCCTCGATCCTTTTCTTGAGTTGGAAGCAGTCGTTGGTGTGGTGTCCCTTCTCTTCGTGGAACTCACAGTACTGGCTTGAGTTCTCGTTTCTTTTGCTTCTTGGTAAGGGACGAGGAGGTCTGAAGGTGTGCTTGACTTCTTCAGTGGCTAGAATTTCCTGAGGAGTTTTGGTGAGGGCTGTGAAACTGACGTTCCTGTCTCTGCTTGGAGGGTTCCTGCTTTCAGACCTTCGTGACTCAGATCCTCTGGACCTTTTGTCATAGGTGCCATAGTTGCCCCTTTTCCGGGAAGGGCTGTTGCTCCTCCAGCTGGAACCTCTTTTCCTTTGTTCCTTGATATCCACAGCCTCTTCTCCTCGAATGTGGGCTTCAGCTCTTTCTAAGGCCTCTTCAAGGGTTCTAGGGAGACTTTTGTTGAACTCCCTAGTTAAATACTTCGAGTTGATAGCATTCATGAACCCTGCAACCTTCATTTTTTCATCAGCACCAACATAAGTGAGGCCTTCCTTCTTGTATCTTTCAATGAAGTTTTTCAAGCTTTCATCATCTTTTTGTTTGATCTGGAATATAACGGTCGCATCCTTGACACAACGTCTTTGTTGTGAGAAGTTGGCCAGAAACCCCTTTCCGAGTTCATCGAAGGTTCGGATGCTTTCATTTGCTAGACCGTTGAACCAGATTCGTGCAGATCCAACAAGGGTTTGCATGAACATTAAACAGCATTCGGGGTCACCCCACTTTTCAATTCTGGCTGCTCCCGAGAAGATCTGGAGGTGGTCTTCTGGGTCATCAGTGCCGTCATATGTTCTTATATGGGCTGGCATCTTCAGCTTGTTGGGAAAATCGTAATCCGCAATCTCAGGTGAGAAGCAAGACAAGCTGTTAGGCTTATAGGGTTGGTTGACAGTATGTTCAACCCTGTTGTTGGCGACCCTTCCAGTGTTCCCTTGTTGTTCAGCGATGGCTTGGCTAATGAGTTGCTGCCAAGGGAAGTTAGCCATCATTTGAGATATCATGTAGGGCATAAGGTTGAAGCCTTGAATGCCTTCGGATACTACAGTGTTGGTAACCATTGGGAGACTCATAGAGGCGCTTCTGGCCATGGGAAGTGAGGTCATAGCCTGCTCCCAGGACGTAGCAGTAGGAGGTGGGACACTGGATACTGGTGACTGCAAGAGTTGATCCAGAGTCAGCTCGTGTCCCAAAGGCATGCCAGTAGTGGCAGCTTGAGTGGTGAACAAGGGGAATGCAGCAGGACTGGACCTTGTTTCATGGTGAGAAGCAGTATAAGTGCTGCTGGGTCCAGCATTATTGCTTCCAGGTGACTGTCTGCGTCCATAGGTAGCAGCGAGAGGAGGAGGAGGTATAGGAGAGAGTGAGATCTCCTCTTCCTCGTCGTAATCTAGTCGGAGGCGGATTCCTTTATCTCTTTCTCTCATAACGTACTGGTTCAGGAGAGACCTTAGCTGCAAGAAGTTTCTCTCTACTCCCTCAGGGGTAAGATCTATACGAGGTGGAGTTTGTGTGAGATCAGGGAGAGGAGACATTACCCCAGAACGAGTAGGTGGTGGAGTTTGCAGGTTTGCAAACGCTGTGTTAGCAGGTGGGGACTGAGTCCCAGTTGAGGTTCCTCCAGGAGTGGAAAAGGACACAGATCTGGCCGGAGAGGTTTGGTCTGTGCCCGGGGAGATCTGGTTGACCTCCTCCGTAGACTCAGGGTCAGACATAGAGAGAGTCGGAGCTACACAACTGATTTCGGATAAAGAAAATGGCGCAGCCCCACGGTGGGCGCCAACTTGTTGCTACAACAAATATCTGCCTAACAATGGTCCTGAGTCACAAGGGAGGTTCAAAGGTTCAAGGGATTCGATCTGCCAAACGCAGGTCGTGGTGTCCTTCTACGTTGCAAACGTAGAAGGAGGTTCAAGGCTTGGATTATTTGTTATGTATGCTTTTTGTTCCTGATCTGAGGTAAACTCGAGATCAGAAGTGGAAGTTCTTGGAACCTGAGTGAAGAGAGTTATTCTCCACACGTGAGGGACCAAGAGAATAATCTTTGAGTGAGAAGTGAGTGATAGATGGGGTGGTGTGGATCTGATCTGAGTTTCTCTTTTATAGAGAAAGAATCCACTCAAAGAAGAAAGCATCAGGCCTTGCTCCTGGCTGCAACAAAAGGACATGCCACAAAAGGTAAGGGAGTGCTATTGACCTGCGGTCTATGGACTGATGTTACTCCATCAGTCCTGTTTGTTTGACTCGATGAAAGGGACGACGTGACAAGTCATTTTTTGACTTTGTGTCACCACCGGTTGTAGAACCCTTGTAGGCTTCAACCTTTCAAGCGTTTGTTCCATAATATTAGTTATTCGTTTTTCCTTTAAGCTACCCACGTCATCAGTTACCATGTCAAATACGATTACGAAGCTATAACCATATAAACCTCTTCCAGTAGAGCAATTTAGCAGAATTCTACATACTAGATCGGATAACATAGCCAAAAAATAGTTCTATTGAAAGGGGAACTTACAGCAACCCTAATGATCATGGATTTGGAAATTTGTGGATCAATTTGGTAAGTTTTTCTATACGTGATGGGTGAAATTGAAAGAGGAGATCCAAATATGTGGAAAATGATGGGATTATTGTTATTGTATTGGTGAAGGGTGAAGAGAAATCGACCAACTTTCAATTGAAGATGGATCACAATGGATATGAAACTGGCGTTCCATTGAAGAGACATTTGAATGTCGAGTTCAGTATCATCAGAGAAAATCATTCACTGGTGGGTAAGACCTGAAGAAGGCAAACCACCATTGTGGCGGCAAGATGGAAAATGAAGAGTAGTAATGGAAATTTGTTTTGATAATGCAGAGGAGGAGGAGGTAGGTGAAATGTATATATTACCCTCCTAAGTGTCTTAATTTTCACAATCACGTCTATAATACCCTTAAATTTCTTGCTTAAATATGTTGTACATGTTGCATGTTAAGTTGTATGAAAATGCAAATTACTATGTTGTACATCACTCCTCCTTAATAAGATTATATATTATGTTGTATATGTTATTTGTTAAGTTGTACGAAAATGCAAATTACCATGTTGTACGCCACTCCTCCTTAATAAGATATTATAGATTTTGGTACTTTAGAACCATCAAATCACTGACGGCACTCTATGACACTTTACATAACAATTAAATATTAATATCTAAACACACACTACTAAAATAAACAATTAAATTAAAGTTCAAATACCATTAAATTAAAATTGTTATTACAAACGATAATCAAAATTTAAATAGAAAACATAATTCAATACAAATCTAATTTTCACCTTAAAGTTATCATGCTAGAACATGGTCAAAAGCTTGGTGAACATCAAAATAATAGTCAGCTTGTGCTAGATCAATTATCATTTCTTCGTCTAGATCAGGATTTTCAGCCAAGTCACTTTTAAACATCTTCTCAAATTTTAGACATTCTCTTTGAGTCTCCTCCACTTATTCGAAAGCAAGGTTGTAAAAGGCGCTAGGCGGGCTGTGAGGTCCAGCCTAGGGACTAGTCGGGACTAGGCGGAATTATGCGTTTTGGTATTTTTATACGTATTATATATATATATGTATATAAAAATTAATAATTTAGCAGTAATATACAAATGTAACAGGAAAAGAAACATAATATATTTTGTAAAATAGGTAAATTAATAATAATAATTAGTGTTTTTTATAAATATATAAATATTTGTAATAAACTAAATAATAGAAGTGAAAAATTAGTGTATTGGCCAACATAAGAAAAAAGGCCCACCACACTAAAAAGGCCCAACAAAAGAAAAAAAAGCCCAACAATAGAAACCCATCAATATTAGGGTATTGGCCAAACTCTTTCTGCACAAACAGAAATGAACAGCGCCGCTTATCAGCTACAAAGCAAAAGGAGCTCCATCTACTAGGTATTTTACTCCTAATCTTCTTCATCGTACAAAAGAGAAGAAAGAAAAACCATGGTAGGAGCTTAACAGTTACTTTACTCCTCCTAATCTTCTTCATCGCGCCCATTTTGCTTAACAGCTTTAACAGGTACTTTACTCCGCCTAGGCCTGCCTAGGCCCGCCTAGGACCGCCTAGGACTTACTAATTGCCGCCTAATGGCCAAAACGCCCAGAACTCCGACTAGGGCTTATTTCCGATATTAGCTTCAGCCTAGCGCCTAGGCGCCGCCTAGTCGGCCGCCTAGACCGCCTTCTGCAACCTTGTTCGAAAGTACGTCAAGCGTGCGATTAGTTTCACCCTCCCCTGTTAGCACGCGATATTCGCTTAACACAATATCCAGTATCCCAAACCAGAGCCAAATTGTTTGTTGTTGTTATTTGTTCTGTAATGCGAATCCACACCACTGTCAAAGCCATTATTTCCTCGTCGGCCCATTCAACAGTTGAAGACATGAATAAGTTGAGACATTTTTTCTAAAAAATTGGAGGTAGAAGAAGAAAGATGGTAAAAATATGAAATGGGGGAAATATATAGGAAAAAAACAATAGTTGGGGGTTAAATTGAAATGAATTTTGACCGTTAGTGGTGGGGAGGTTGGAAGAATTAAATGCATTTTTTATTGTTGCAGCTCAGTTAACCATTGCCGAGCTACAAGGTTTTTAAGGGAAACTGAGGGGGTGGCTACATCGGATTATTTGAAATTGCCAAACAGTATAGAATAAATTATTTGAAAAATTGTTATTGTTGTTATTTAAAAATAATGTTATTGTTGTTATTTTAGTGTTGTAGAACTCTTATTTAAATTTAAATGTTGAAAAAATATTGATAGCTTTAAAAAATCAGTTTATTTAAATTTTAGTTTATTTCAGGAGTCTGCAGAAGTTTAAAACAAACAGTTTTTCTCTTGCAGACTGCAGACCTTTGAACCACTTCTTCTCATACAGATATCTACAGATGTGGTTCATAGACTGCATACCTTTTGCCTCAGAAAAAACAAAGAGCACCTAAGGCTGTTTCTTGAAACCTCCATCAGTGTTCTAGTTCGATCATATGAATAAACATCTCCATTTGTATTATGTAATAATATTTGCAGATATTTTTACTTGATTTTTGGGGCACAAAACACCCATCCATGGTCATTTATTATCAAATGCACATACCCAAACATATATTAGAAAAGGAAAACCATTTTTATTAGTATATATTATAAAGAAAATCTCAGCTATGTATTTTGGTTGGTTATAATATATTTCATATATTTTTCCCAGAAGTCTTCGTAATGGACAATAAGTGGAATTTTCTTAACTTGTTTAAAAGCTTATAGCATTATTATTTTTTTATAAACCCAAGACATAATAGTCCACTTTTCTTAGCACAAGAAAGGTCAACATATAGCTGCATTCACAAAAGAAAAGGACACTCAAGTAAAAACTAAATACCCGTTTTAGACTGTTTACGTGGCTATTGAGTTGAGTTATGCTTTTCATACATCTTGTAATTATTGGGCAAGTCGCCAGTTGATGTAAACCAAGACATTGAATTTCACAACTTTCGGACACTACCAAACTTGTTCTTAGTTTAATCCGAACTTTTGACAATATATAGCATCTTCCTCCTTAGCCAAAATCGCCTCAACATCTCTTTATTACATCCTTCGAACCACTTGTGTTTGGCTAGCGAAACATGGGTTCGAATCGATGTGATCAGGGATCAGGAAAAGAGCGGTTAAAGTGGACTCAAGAACTCCATGATTTGTTCGAAAAGGCGGTTAATCAGCTTGGTGGTCCAGATAGTAAGTGCATAGATGTGTTGTATTATTTAGTATCGTATAGCATGTAATGAAAGCATATCAATGATCACGGGTAGCATATCATCGATCTCGTCCTTGTTTTAATCAATCTTGTTGTGATTTTATAGGGGCAACACCAAAAGGTATATTGAAGGTCATGGGGATATCCGGGCTTACTATCTACCATGTTAAAAGCCACTTGCAAGTACTATATAAGTGCATATATATATATTTTTTTTGTATCTTAATTTTAAGCACACAAACACTTTTTGAAGGCTAATATTATGTTTTTATTATGCAGAAATACAGAATGTCGAAATTTGTCCCTGAATCAGCAAGAAGTAAGCTCCAACAATTTCAATCCTAACCAAAGAGAGCTCAAATTTAAATAATTACTATATTATTTTTTTTCATCTTAAGACACAAACGCTATTAATTAATTAGCACTTTTGCAATAGAATAATCTGATTGTTAAAATGAGTATTATGCCTTAGCATAGATAATTTTGTGCACTTGTGAACTCATGTTACATATAACAAACAGGAGACAAGACTGAGAAAAGAAGCATATCAGAAATGTTTCCAAACTTCAGTGTAACATCGTAAGTAATATCATGACAACTTTTATAATTGTCCAATATTCAGTATTTGTTTTGTAATTAATCATGAGATATATAGCTTAAGTTGTCTAGCTAGCTAGTTACATGTTATGACTTTTTTTTATGTATAAAAAATTTTGTAGTGGCGCTCAGCTAAATGAAGCATTACAAATGCAAATGGAAGTTCAAAGGCGATTAAATGATCAACTTGAGGTAAGCCATTTCAACAAAAATATATAATCAATTTTCCTTTATAAATTTTTGTTTTTTTCTTATGATGGAACATGAGAGATCAGCGTGATCAAATATAAAAGGCTTGTTTACATGGATTAATGTTCAACTACTTAAATGACTAGTGTATATATAAAACCATATGTGTTAAAGGGACACTAGAAAGATTAATTAATTAAAACCAATAACAAGTTTAATATATAGTTACGGTGTTTAAAAAATACAAGATGACACACATACTTTTATGGTGTACTCTTCTTCTTTCTTTTTCTGTTTTTTAGACGATGACATATAAAATTGCGTGTCATAAATCCTTCAAATTTTAGAAAAGATGATGTTCTTATATGACACACGCGTTACCATGTCATAAAATCAATGTATGTCATAATTCATGTGCTATTAAAAGCTTATTTTCTAGTGGTGGATATGGTGACTCAAGATGTAGTGAAATGAAGGAAGGGCTTTGGGTCGAAAATTCTATAAGGCCCCAAGTTCTTATAAAAGTATTTAAAAGTTATATGTAGATAATTTAGGCTTTCGTATTCTTGGTGGTGGAGTTTGTCACAAATTGTCAGCCTGAACCTGTTAAGGTCATACTTGAACTTGTTAAGGTCGTGTAGGTTCATGTCTCAAATTGCCAGCCTTAAGTTTGTGGTCACTAATGATGTATACACGTATTATTTAGAAATAACATGATAAAAAGCAAAACAATATATTTTTGTTATGAAAAGGGCCATATATTAATTATTCGCTTTGAGCCCCAAAAATGTCTAAGTCGATCCTGATCCTGATCATGATAAAACAAAGTTTAATATCATTGTAAAAATGATTTGATCGGTTAGGACGGTCACCTAAACCTTAGTGGTAAATGATATAGCCATCATATATGTTTTGTCACCGATATAACTTTGCGATAGAGCGAGTTGAAGCTGAAACTAAAGGCTGAAACTATGTGAAAGTGACAAAAGGCTGAAACTATGTGAAAGTGGCAATCTGTTTTATCACTCAATAGAGCGAGTTGAAGCTGAAACTAAAACCTTCCCCCCTTGTGGCTTATGTAACAGGTACAAAAGAACTTGAAACTAAAAATTGAAGCACAATCAAGATTTCTTGAGAAACTCACTGAGGATCACAAATTCAGGACACATATGACCAAAATCAACAAGATGTCTCCAACTTCTCTACCATCTCTATGTGATGTATCTGAATCAATCATTAAGGACTTCGAATCTGATTCTGAAGTGGACACAAACGATATGAGATATAGACAAGATCAACGATTCTCAAAACGGGCTAGGGTTGATGATGATGATGATTTTGCATCCACTCAAATATTTAAACATCCTTCACTCAACACTCAGACCATTCTCCTTCCTAAAGGTGGTGACTCATTTCATTCACAAGATAACATGTTTCCATGGGGTTTAGCCTTTTGTCAGTCGCCGCTGATTCCCACATCATATAACTCTTTTGGATAGAACACACGTTGTTCATTTGGTTGAAAGAATATGTGCATGTTGTATGGTATTGTACTTTAAATAAACTTTCTTCTTATCTTTATTAATAAGCATAAAATTCAACAAGTATTATTACTTACTGATCAAGACGTGGGATTTTTGGTACATGGCACACTGAAATTAAGTTATTGCTAAGTTGTGGTCATATTTGTTGGATAATTTTTACTTTTGAGTTCCTATCTATGAGGAGATTGGACAAGATCAAGAAAGAGATGATTAATATTTTGTTCAAAACAGATAAATGAGCATTTATGTTTATTCCTAGTTTGTAAGAGCTTGAGTTTGAGTTTGAATCCAATTGTATTATGTAATGTTTAAGAGAGCTTTCTTGCTTTCATAAATAATAGAAAGAGTCGGTTGTTGGTTGATTGTCAAGTATTGGTATGAATTACAACAAGAATAACAATGGAATTGATAATATTTTTTATAGTATTCGAATATGTGTACAAATGGAGTTTGCGGTTATGGTTTGATTAACAAACTTGATAACCAAAAATAATGAAACATACATTACATATATATACCTACAACTATAAGGCGGTAACCACCATAACCAATCTAACCGACATGTCTAATTGTGAACCGTCAGGTCTTGTACATTAGCCTACGAAAATAATAATAATATATATATATAGCTTATTATGTCTAATACCCTCCCTTAAGCTAGATTGGGAGTACATTTAACATGTTGCGGAGCCTTGTGAAATCCTTTGGTTGCAATGCTTTGGTAAATATATCAGCTGTTTGAGCCTTAGTATCACAGTATTTGATCTCTTCATCTTCAGTCTTGACTAGATCTTGTATGAAGTGATGTTTCACTCATATATGCTTGCTTTTTCCATGATAGACCGGATCCTTTGTTAAGTTTATGGTAGACTTATTATCACAGTATAATGTTACTGCTTTACTGTAGATGCACGAAGTGCGACTAGTGATTGGATCTACAAAGTTAACATATGTTAGAAGGTTTGCTGATGGGTTGAAAGTGGAAATAGTGGGCGAATGTAGAAGTATTTGGGCGAAGGTAGATTGCTTCTGGGCGAATGTAGAAGGAAGCTGATCAGAAGAACACATTCGTACCCTAGTGTGGGCGAATGTGGAAGAATTCCACATTCGACCATCACAAGTGGGCGAATGTGCAGGTCCTATAAATAGATTTTGTGAGTTTTTGAGTTATAGAGAGTTTTAGTTGAAGTGTGTGTTGTGGTCAGGTTCTAGGTGATTTTGCGAAAGTGTCTGGATTGTTTAGATTAACTAGGAAACTCATTGTAACAAGTTTTTATGAATGTTAATCTATGGAAAAAGCTTTGAAATGATGTTTACTGTGTTTTGATCCGAGTTTTATCAGTTTGTTCATAACTAGGGTTTCCGCACCTGGTTTTGTTACTTGTATGATCATATATTCCTGTTTCATCTAAAATCTTTCAATCACAAAGTGGTATCAGAGCCATAAGGATCATACAACAACAAATTTGATAAACTCAGAGCTGATTTGGACATGATTTTGATCAAAATACATCTGTTTTTGACTAAAAAATGGTTTTTGAGTCTTTTTGATTGATTTAGAGTTGAATTTGTGGATAAAATCTAAAATTCCAAGAATTAAAGTTGTTCCAAATCAATTCCGAATCAAAACCTGATAAAGATCATTCAAATCCATAAACTTTTGAAAATCAGAGATCAAAATAACCGTTTTTCAAAGTGTAACCGTTTTTCAGATCTGAAATGGGCGAAAGTACACTGTAGTGGGCGAACCTGACTTTTCGTGGGCGAAAGTGAGTGTTTTCTGGTCGAACCTAGCACATTTCTGGGCGAACCTGGAATTTGTTGTTTGAAGTTTCCACATTCGGGCTGATATTTCCACTTTCGATTCATCGGGCGGGCGAAAGTGGAATAAGAGTGGTCGAAGGTAGCCATTTTTGGACGAAAGTGGAACTTAGATTTTGGTATTCTATATTCTGTTCATTTTCTACATTCGGGTGAATCCATTTTGGTCGAAAGTGAACAAAAAGGGACGAACGTAGGATCTTTTGGGCGAACCTAGAACTGTTTTTGGAAAATTTTCTAAGTGTTGAATTTTTCGAAGTTCGTGAACATCATGTGGAATTTTCCGACTACCCCGAGACCAACAACGACACAACCACAACAGCAAGTGATGGACCCATGGACAGTGGCAGCACAAAAGATGAGCACACAGTCTTCGCAACCGATCAATTACATCGCGATGACTAGCTCGATGCCTCAAAGCGTGGCACCTCCAGCACCACAACCTGACTACTGGGGAGTAGCAGCAGCGGTGGTAAATACTCAAACTACCAATGCTATTTCCACACTGATAAATGACTTATCTTCAGGTAGCGGGAATCGGCCATCTAAGCTCATGGAGATGCAAGAATATAATCAGTGGCAGAAAAAGTTCAAGATCCACTTGGAAGGCATGGGAGTGGAAGGTGCAGAGGCATGGAGTATGATTGCTAGAGGTTACACAGCACCGGTTTTGGAGAACACCGGTGAACCAGTTCCATTGGAGAGTATGTCTGAGGAGGAGAAAAAGAAGTTTGCTGTGGAGAAGAAAGCTTATTCCCAGCTGACTCAGGCAATCACAAACGATCTGCTACATCAGTTTGGGACTTGCACCACGTCTAAGCAACTGTGGGATGTGCTGAAAACTAGGCATGATGGGAATGAGAAGACTAGAAGATTGAGGATGGAAGAGTTACAAAAGGAGTTTGAGAATTTCACTTATATTGGCAATGAAACTTTAAAAGAATTAACTCCTAGATATTGTCATTTGCTAACTGAATTGTCTAGTTATGGTATACAGATTCCTATGACAGATTTGGTGGACAAGTTTGCAGATGCTCTACCACCATATTGGGATCAGCATGTGGAAGTTCTCAGGGAGAAGGATTCATACAAATACTGGACTATTAATGAGTTTGTGCAGAAGCTGGAAAACAAAGAGCTTGAAGAGAAGAGGAAAGCTAAAAGATCACAGATTCCTCAAAATCCTAGCTTATATTTTGGAGGCACTTCAGTTCCAGTTAGTAACTCAAGTTCAGGGGGATTAGTGGCACCACATGTTGCTTGCATTTCCAATGTTATGGAATCACCAAAACCTACCATTAACTACATCGCACAAACCTCATCCTACTCACAACCATCATACGCACCACCACCTCCACAACAACAATACAACAATTCCTACATTTCACCATTCTCACCAATGCAACAAGCAGCTTTCTTTACTGCTAGCCAATCTCAACAACCACCTCAACAAACACAATACATGAACCCAATGAACCAAATTACTCAACCTAGTCAACAACCGGTGGTTTTGGAAACTTCTAATCTGGGAAATGTAACTGTTGAAGTTGCTCAGCAACACATTGCACTAGTCTCTGCAATGGTTTCATCTTACAATGGGTTGGTTGCTAGTCAAATTGGGAACAACAACTTAACCAATGAAGACTATGCACAGATTGATAAGGAAGAGATGGAACTTATTGATATCCAGTGGGCTTTTGCGAGTATTATGAGAAGGGCAACAGAGTTTATTGAGAAAACTGGTAGAACGGATTTGGGAACTTCTCCTAACACAACCTACGGGTTCAACAAGGAGAAGGTTACTTGTTTTAACTGTGGAGGGAAAGGTCACTTCAAACAGGAATGCACCCAGCCACCAAAACAAGGTAACAGAAACCCATTCAATGCAAGCTACCAGAACCGTCAACAACAAAACCAAAACCAAGTTTCATACCAAAGTAACAATAACTACCAAAACCGACAAAACAACTCTAACAACAACCAGAATAGACAACCAAACACACCAAACCAGACTCAAAACCAATCACCTAACAACACTAACCGAACAGTCATACCGATCACTACACCAAATGAGACACAACAGAACACCAATCAGAATCAAGCATTGATGATTCAACAGGATGAACGGTTTGATTGGTCGGGAATGCAAATAGGTGTTGAGGAAATTACAACTGGTGGCAATGTGGCTTGTGTTGCACAACAGGTTGGAACTGAAGAGTCGGTGATAGTTGAGGAGAAGAAAGAAACTGAGGTTAAAGTTGATGTGTCTGAGGCTGAAATGGAAGTGGAGAATGAACCTGTTGAGGTTAAGGCTGAGGAAGCAAATCCTGGAATGGTGATTGACACTGTTTCTGATGTTCCTGAGGAGTGTGAATCAGTTTACTCAGATTCAGACAGTGAATCAGATACAGAAGCTAGTGTTACATCTCTGGATGATGATATTGATCAGTTGCTAGCAGAAGCTGATTTTCTGAAGACGAGGAAGTCGTGCATTGCTGATGATGCTTTCACCAGGATTGATTATTCCAAGTTTTTCGCTGGAAAGGAAGCTCATTTTGCTTTGATGGCCATGACAGATCCGCCAAAACCTGTAAGTTCTGAGTGTAGCACTGATATTACTAGTGATAAATATTGTGGTACTTGTGATAGATTGACAGAGGAGAACAAACAACTCAGAGTTCAACGTGATAGTGCTATCATGAACTGTCAATCTACTCGCAAAGAGTTGCATGCTTTCAACAAGGTACTAGATGGCTATAAAAAGGACATTTCCGACTTGAAAAATACTCTTTCATTAAAACAACTTGCAATTAACAACTATATAAATGAAATTGAGAACACTAAATTGGAAATGGCCGCCATTAAGTGCTTTGCTGAAAAAGTCAACAAGAAGTTGGAGAGTTATAAGCACATTGCCTACGCGGTAGACCACATCATTGATGATCAAACCACTAATTACAAGTCTGTGCCATCTCCGGTGCTTTTTGAAAACCATAATTGTCATCAAGTGACACCGGAGAGCTCGGTAAAATCAGACTCATCATCGGAAAATGAATCTAATACCTCGAGTATTGGTGATCCACATTCCGATGTGAGGCCGATTTTAGGTTTGAATGATGAGGGTGTTACTGCTGAAAGTGTTGATTCAGACTCTGAGAGTGATGATACTGGTTGTCACCAAAATGCTAATGCATGTGAAATTCCTAAAGAAAATCACATCATTACCAATGAACCAGTGTCACCATCTCAACATGTGCATCCGATGGCAAATGCTCATCGTGAGAAAAAGTCTGAAAAGAATGTGGTTAAGAAAGAAATTGATAAAAAGGTAAAGGATGAACCGTGTGACAAACCAGTCAAGGTGTTTTATCGGATGGAAGGATCCGATAAGATCATCTCTGATGAGGAATTTCCAATCAAAAATGCTAACTATGCTAAAATTGATAAAATCTGGCAAGAAAGCACCATTTGGTTCCCAAAACATGAGAGAACAAATGAAATTCCACCTGCAATTTTAAAGAAATTATATTTGGATGTTCCTCAAGAACCAAAGGTCCATGTCACAGAGTTCATTAGACCCAAAAACAGAGCTAACGGTTTTCATGAGCCTGCTTACTCAAAAGGGCCACTCCCTGAGAGTTTGAGGAATCAACAGTATAATGATCAATATCCTGTTCGATCATTTGCTCAACCGAATGCTCCAAATGTTTTTGAAGAATACCGTGCATGCTTTAAATGCGGGGAGAGAGGGTATTTACTTGCTCAATGCCCGTATGTAAGGCATAAAAGGCACGAAGTTGAAGTGAGGAATTCTATGTGGAAACCGATTGATCATTATGTTCCACCACACAGACGTGTTGTTCCTCAACAACAACAGTTTTATAATCAAAACAATTTTTATCAAACGAGGAACAATCGTCCAGTTCAATATGATCGCAGAAATCGGATTGCTATGGAACAATCATGGAGAAAACCAGTGGTGAACACAACAAATGATAGGCAAAAGGTTCCACCAAAACCTATTGTCAAGTCAAATGTTGGACCTAAGTCTGTTAAATCAGATAAGGTAACCAAGAAAGTTTCCTTTGCAAACAATGTTCAGAAACCGACTGAGAACCCAAAATCTCAGATTCGTATCTTGAAAAGAACTGAACAATCTTGGACACCCAATGGTTCTCCAGGTGCCTCAACTTCAAAATCCAATGAGAAAAAGGAAACTGTTTTGAACAATCAGAAAAAGATTGATCCAAAACAAAGTGTTAATGAGAATGTGTGTTTGAACAATGATATTCCAAGACCCAAGACTCAGGCTTGGGTCCCCCGAAAGAACTAAATGATTTACTTTGTGTGTGCAGGGAGCTTCAGCTGGCCCTATTAGCAGTCTTTGGATTGTTGATAGTGGAGCTTCAGGCTACATGACAGGGGATCTTGCGTTGCTGTTCGACGTGAAGAATATCAATGGTGGATATGTTGCATTCGCTGGGAATAAAGGCGGATATATCACTATGGAGGGAAGCGTGAGTAATGGGATAGTGAGCTTTGAGAGGATATCATATGTGAAGCAGATCGATTATAATCTGTTGAGCGTCAGTCAAATTTGTGATAAACAATTCACTGTGCATTTTGATGACAAATCCTGCTATATTCTCAAACCGGGCTTCCAAATTCCAAAGGAGTGGGTAATGTTGAAGGCACCTCGCGTCAACAATCTCTATATTCTTGATATGTCCAAGGCGATGACATCACAGGGGCAAATAACATGTTTTCTATCCAAGGCGACCGAGAAGGAATCGATAATGTGGCACCGAAGAATGGGGCACATTCATCTGAGAAAAATGAATCAACTTGTGAGGAATGGGCTTGTCGATGGAGTAAACGTGAAACATTTCCATCTCAATGACAAGTGTGTAAGTTGTAAGAAGGGGAAGCAACACAGACAGTCCCACAAAGTGAAGAAAGTTAACTCTGTTGAGATGCCACTTGAGCGATTGCACATCGATCTATTCGGATCGGTCAAGCGCAAAAGTCATCTTGGGGAGCTTTATTGTTTAGTTGTCACTGACGACTACTCAAGATTTTCATGGGTGATGTGTTTGCAGAATAAAAGTGACACCTTTAACAACCTGAAAGTTCTGTTCACTCGATTGGAGAATCTCTACAACTTGAAGATAAAGAGGATTCGGAGTGATAATGGGACGGAGTTCAAAAACGCCAAGATGGATGAACTTTGTGAAAGCAAAGGAATTCATCATGAATATTCGGCTCCGTACATCCCACAACAGAACAGTGTTGCTGAACGAAAGAATAGGACTCTAATTGAAGCGGCTAGAACAATGCTCGCAGACTCAAATCTTCCAGTAATGTTCTGGAACGAGGCGATTTATGCAGCAAATTATACACTCAATCGGGTTCTAACAGTAAAGAAGTTTGGTAAAACATCTTATGAGCTGTTACACCGACGAAAGCCGAACTTAGAGTATCTAGAACCTTTTGGGGCACCATGCACAATGTTGAATCCAAGCGAAAAGTTTAGTCCTAAAGCTGAAGAGGGAAATTTGTTGGATATGCAACCCCGCTCAAACGGGTATACAACAAGCGAACTCGTCGGGTGGAGGATTGGGATAACGTGGAAGTTCAACGGTATACTCAAAATGTGCAAGGGACGGGTCCTGATTGGATGTTTGATTACAAAGACTTCTTTGAATCATTCAAACTAGATAGCTTGGTTGAAGAAGCTGTTATCAGATTACTTTACGAGTGTGAAAACGCGGCGACTTCACCGTTGGTGCGTCCAATCACCGTGAACCCCCTACCAGCTTCTAATGATACCAATGCTCCTATACAAGAGGAAGAAGTGTTTCAGGAGGCTTCTACTTCATTAGACTCTTCAGAATCTGAAGAAGAACAATTTGAAGAAGTCATTCTTGAACATGCAGAAGAACCAGAGGCACCGCCAGTGAACCCAACTCCAACTCCAGATGTTGCTTCATCGTCTAACACGGGTCATGATCTGGATGCTGAAGAGAACTTGACTATTCAGACGGGAGTTACTGTACCTGAACATCCGGAATCTCGGATTCATCGTATTCACCCGCTGGAGCAAGTTATCGGTGATCCTGGAAGCAGTGTGATGACCAGAGGGCAGCTGCGAAGTGTTAACTCGCCAGAAAGTTTTGGTGCTTTAGCGTTATATGCCAAAATACAACAATCTGGTAGTCAAAATGATTGGTCGTTTGCGTGTTATGTGTCGCAGGTAGAGCCAAGGACATACAAGGACGCTTTGCGGGAGGACGCCTGGGTTGAGGCAATGCAGGAGGAGTTATTACAATTTCAGAAATTGGGAGTTTGGACGCTCACGGATTTGCCACCTGGAAGAAAGAAGATTGGCACGAAATGGGTGTTTAAGTGCAAGAAGGATGATCGTGGGGTTATTGTTCGTAACAAAGCCAGATTGGTCGTGCAGGGATTCCATCAAATCGAAGGGATTGATTATAACGAAATCTATGCACCTGTAGCACGCATTGAAGCTATTCGGATGTTTCTTGCGTTTGCTTCCTATAAGAAGTTCAAAGTCTATCAAATGGACGTCAAGAGCGCATTTCTGTACGGGAAAGTCAAGGAAGAGGTTTATATCGGGCAGCCACCAGGCTTTGAGGACCCAATCCACCGGGATAAGGTCTACGTGCTGAACAAAGCTTTATATGGTTTGCACCAGGCTCCGAGACAGTGGTACGAGGAGCTAAGTACATACCTCATGGCAAAAGGATTTAAGCGCGGACTCGTCGATTGCACCCTATTCACGAAGAAATCAGGGGATGATTTGCTTCTGGTGCAGATTTACGTTGATGATATAATATTTGGTTCAACTAACGAGCTTTTATGCAGGGAGTTCGAAACTGTCATGCAGGAAAAGTTCGAGATGAGCGCAATGGGGGAGATGCAGTTTTTCCTAGGCTTGCAGGTGGACCAAAGACCCACGGGGATCTTCATTCACCAGACGAAATACGTATCCGAAGTCTTGAGCCGGTTCCAGATGGAGGATTCCAAGCCGATGGATACCCCGATTCAACCCAATCACGGGATTGGAGTGGACGCTAAGGGGGAGCTGACGGACCCATTTACATACAGAGCAATCATCAGATCTCTGATGTATTTGACGGCGTCTCGACCAGATATTATGTATGCAACGTGTCTCTGTGCCCGCTATCAATCGAAGCCGAAACAAAGTCATCTGACGGCGGTCAAGCGTGTCCTTAGATATCTGAAGGGTTGTCCATCAAAAGGACTTTGGTACCCTAATGATGATGATTTTGATTTTATTGCTTTTAGTGATGCAGATTGGGGCGGCTGTGATAAAGATAGCAAATCTACTACAGCTGGTTGCCAGTTTTTAGGGAGCAGGTTAGGCACCTGGCAATGCAAGAAGCAGACTTCCGTGGCGCTGTCTACCTGTGAAGCCGAGTACATTGCAGCCTCGAGTTGCTGTTCGCAAGTGCTCTGGATCCAACAGCAGATGGTGGATTACGGTTTGCAGTTTCTTAAAACCCCTATTCACTTTGACAACGAAGCCGCTATCGCATTAACTAAAAATACTGAAAATCATTCTAAAGCGAAACATATCCGGATCAAATATCATTTTATCCGTGATTGTTACGCTAAAGAATTGATAGATATGGTCAAAATCCATACTGACTACCAACGTGCAGATTTGTTTACTAAAGCTTTTGACAGATCCCGCTTTGAATATCTTTTAAAAGTCAATAACATAAAGGAAAAACAGGACTAATCGGCACCTCGGTTTATCGCTTTTTAGTTTTATTTTTCTGATTTTTGCTAATTGGGAATTTCTCTTTGCTAATTGGGAATTTCTCTTTACTATCGTAATCCTCAAAGAAGTTGATGCTTTCGAGTGGATTGTTTAATCCTCAAAGAAGTTGATGCTTTCGAGTGGATTGTTTCAAATTTTCGTTTTTATTGTTGTTCAGAAAAATTAAAAACCCAAAAATATGTTCTTTATTTTAGGGGGAGCCATTTTCTCAGAAAAACCAAAAACATTGAAAAATTCAAAAAGACCTAAAAATTGGAAAAACCAAAAATGATTTCCTGGATAAAAAGAGGAAATGATAGTACATCAGTGGGGATCTGACACAGGCTAAAGAATTGTATAGTAATATGAGGCGTGTGTTGATTACGAGTGATATGCTGATAGGCTTCGTAGACTAAAATTGCGTGCATTAGTGATACAAACATAACGAACTACGCGTTCGTGGCTGAACACCTCATGGGCATATGGTCTTAGTACCGTAATTTCGTTTGATAGGATTGCCAAAATCTGAGGTTTCGGGTCGTTATGTTATGGTTATCCGGGATATTCTGATTAAACTTTTGTCGTATTGATTTACGGACCTAGTTTCATCAGAATATTTGCTAAAAGAGCTTAAATGCCAAAACCGGAAGTTACCGAATTGAGGAACTTTATGTTTTATTGATCAAAGATCATTATTATATCGTACTGACTTACTGATGCAAATCAGTGGTTAATATCAGCATCAACCTAGTGTATATGCACATGTTACTCTGCTGCATTCGTTTGCTGACCTGTACACCTCTGTGCTATATACTTTGTAAATTTTACGGATAACTCTGGCATAATCACGCGTTACGACGAAGCTTTGTGCAATTACTTGATACGGGAGTATGTCGTGTGTGTGGGCACCACATCGTGTTAGTCTAATACACATAACTCGTATCATTTTAAAGCATTGCGTAATAGTCTGCATGTGAGCTTCAGTGGACCAATATATCAGCAATTGCCGTGTCACATACTGTTTCTAATGATAATATTAAACAACCAGATCAACGCTGTGATCAGATTTCTCAGAAAACTGATATGATCCACTTACCGGATTTCACAAAATGTTTACTGCTTTCATTTACATTGATGCATTTTACTTTTATTGTCAAAAAGATACAAAATCCAAAAAGATTTTAGGTGTGTTTTGATAAAATTTCAGAAAAACCAAAATTTTTTGCATTTCTGCTTTATTTTTGATAACCGACGGTGCTTGATGGTCAATTTCTGAGATTTGATAACACCATCTGGGCTTTGTATCATTCAAAAAGTGAAAATATGAGTTTTTGAAGTTTAACAGATTGAAAAATGTTGAACGGGATTCGAATTCGTGTTTTGGCAAAATTTTCAGATTTTTCCATTTCACATTCGCCCCTTAATTGGGTCGAATGTGGAAAAATCTTCACCTTCGGGCGTTTTAATTTGGGCGAATGTGGGAATTTAATCCAAATTCCACTTTCGGGTGAAAAATTTCACTTTCGGGTCATTTGTTTGGGCCGAATGTGGAACAAACCCACATTCGACCATAAAAACGGGCGAAAGTGGCCTTTATATATTAGGCCAAATCAGGTTCGACCCTCATTCACATAGTTTTCAAAATTTTTCTTCGATCCAAAACCTTGTTGCTGGAATTCTTTTGTCCTGTGTTTCTTGTTTCCGAGTATTTACTGATCTTTTTCATACCTAATTCACAGGTAATGGAGCTGTAACAAGATCAGAATCGTTGGTTCTATGATCGAACCTAGGGTTTTAGATTTTAGGGTTCTAGGATGTTTGATAATGGTTGTTTTTGATTGCTTTTCATTTCACATCAGTTTTAGGGGGAGAATAATCAATGAATTAGGTTTATAACATCTTTTAGTTGGTTAATTGTTCGATTGAAGCTGTTATAACCTAATTCCTTATTAAAACTGATGTAAACTGAATAATAAGAACAATTGGTCATACACGAGTGTTAAGCGGCCTAATTAGGACACATTGCAATCAAAATTATAGGTTAAAAACAAGATTGGCAAAAATTTGAATTTTGGGGATAAACAGGTTTCACTTTCGGTTGATAAAACGGGCGAAAGTGGAAATCAATGGGCGAATGTAGCTTTTTATGGACGAATGTAATTTTGAATCAACACATTTTCACATTCGACCTGAATTTTTCACATTCGTACTCAAAATCCCACATTCGACCTGATAAAAAGGAGCAAATGTGGAATCTGAAAATCTTAAAATTTTAAAATTTTTGTTGTTTTTGTATTTTGACGCATTTTTCTGATTTTGATGTGCAGATGGCTGAGCAACCCGAGAATATTGAAGCTCAAGTAGAGAATGTCGTTCCAGATCCAGTTCAGGAGGCTGAAGCATCTGTTCCAAGTGGTTGTCCATTCGAACGATCTCACAATTGCTGTGCGTATCTTGGTGATGTAAAGAAAAACACAGAGTTTACTGGGATTATTGAGTTCTTGAAGAGGAGCAGGATTGTACATGCCTTAGCCACACCGACGATTATCTACAAAGACATTGTTGAGGACTTTTACAAGAATGCGAAGTACGATTTCTGGGAGAATCAGACTATAATCAAAAGCAAGATACAGGGAATGGAGATGTTCTTGACGGAGTCTGATATTAGTGAAGCACTTCAGATTAAGTTTGAAGTCAGTGAAGATCCCAGAGAGTTATCGTGGACTGAACAGAAGGCTTGTTTCTTGAGGATGAAGTACAAAGGTCCGATCACTGATGGATCTATGCATAAAGGAAAGCTGAGTGTGCAGTTCAAGTACTTTGCACATGTCATTATTCACGTATTTGGATGTGTAAGCGGTGGCTATGATGTAATGAGAAGAAGTTTGAGCTCATTGATGGTTGCGTTGACTCTCAACAAACCATTCAATGTGTCTGGGATGATATTAGACCATATGCTTGAGATGCTAAAGGGTTTGAAGAAGAAACAATTCATGCTATACCCGAGGTTTCTGATGATGATTTTTGATCACAAATATCCTGAATTGAGGAAGGATCCAACCATGATAATCGGTCAAGATCACATGAACATCCGTACTTTGGTTAGGATGAAAGGGTATAAGGGTGTGCCTGATGAAGATAAGCCACCATACAGAAGATTGTTTGGAGCTCTAGCTAAACAGGATTACACTGATCCTGGAAAGAATAATGCTAGACATACTGAGAGTGATTCTGACAATGACGATCCTTTGGTGTATGCGGATGCAAACACTAAGAGGAAGAGGCAGGTTGTCAATGCCGGAGCCAAAGGGAAGGGCAAGGCAAAGACAGATCAGGGGTGTTCCAAGCAACAAGTGGTGAGGAAGAAAACTACTGCTAAAAAGGGAACGAGTTTGATTGATGAGGATTCTGTTGATTCAGAAGAAACAGAAGTAGATGAACAATGGGATTCGGATGAAGAAAGAGTTAGGACCACCAAACGTAAGGCCACTATGGTTGGTGAGTCTGAATCTCTTAACCAGACTATTGAAGAAGTACAACAGAAGAAGAAGTCTGTTGATGTTGAAGAAGGAGGTTTAGGTGTTGATATGGATGAGCTGGAAGCAGGAGAAACTGTTGTAGTGAATTTGCCAAAACAGAAGCACAAATCAATGGCAAAGAAGTCGAGCACTAAACAGTTGAGGGAAAAAGAGATAGCCCAGCTGATGAAAGGAAAAAGGATACCCGATGCTGGTACATCATCTAAGTTGTCTTCACCAGTTACAAAGAAGCAGAAAAAGACTAAAGAGGCTGAAACATTACCAGTTGATCAGTTTAATGTTGCACTGGATAATGTTTTAGATATGTTCAGGAAGCCTCAGAAGGAGAAAGCTAAAGAAGTTGAGTCATCCAAGTCTAAGAAAGTCACTGTTGCTGATGATGTGATGAAGCAAGTGAACAAAAAGATGGATGAGATGATGAAAATGATTGTAGCTCAACAAGCAGAGATTGCTAAGTTCAAGCAGAATGGAGAGAAAATGCTTCAGATAGTGGTTGCTTCAAAGAATAATCAAGATGAGATTGAGCAGAAGGTAAAGAAACTGGAAGCTGATAATAAGAAGCTTGAGGGTAAGTGTTCCAAGAATAGGAGTATGATTAAGGTGATCAAAGAGGATAACAAAGAACTAAAGGCTGAAAACAAACGCCTTAGTGATTTGTTAGATAGTTTGTATAATGATTAAGGTGATCAAAGAGGATAACAAAGAACTAAAGACACTAACTGGGCTTCTCCCCAGTATGTGTTTGGTAATTTTTTCGATTTTATCATGCTCCTGCTTAGTTCCATTAGGTTTTTGTTCTTACGTTCTGCAACTCCATTTTGTTGAGGAGTATAGCTTGTGGTTAACTGATGATGTATTCCATGTTCTTGCAAGTATCCTTGAAAAGCATTCCCACAATATTCTCTACCTCTATCTGTTCTAAGACATTTGATTCTTTTATCTACTTGATTTTTTGCCAAGGCTTTAAATATTTTAAAGAAGTGTAGTGCTTGCGCCTTTTCTTTGAGAAAATAGACCCATGTTTTTCTTGTGAAGTCATATATGAAGGTAATGAAATATCTACATCCACCTATTGTCTGGGTTCTCATTGGTCCACATATATCTGAATGAACTAGTTGTAAAGGATTTCCTGCTCTCCATTTTACCTGCTTACTAAATGGTTTTCTGGCATGTTTTCTAGTGCACAACCTTCACATACATTTTCCGCTTTATATATCTTAGGTAAACCTCTCACAGCTTGTTTGTGTTCCATCTCAATTAGTGTCTCAAAATTAATATGACCATACCTTTGATGCCATAAATCTGAGTTTCCTCTTATGGATGTATACAACACATTTGGTAAGTTTTGATTTGGATATAGAGGAAACATCTTATTGTTCGTCATAGGTGTTCTTGTAATTATTTCTCCTTCGTGATTCTTGATGGTACATATTTCTCTTTCAAAAAACACATTGTATCCCTTTTGTAATAGCTGTCCTATGCTAAGAAGATTGTGCCTTGAACCTTCCATGTAAAATAAATTTGGTATTTTGTTTACCTTATTATTTATTCTTATACAAACGTCACCCCTTCCTAGTACTTGTAATCTTTTACCATCTCCAGTTCTTACTTCTCGTCTGTCTTGATCATTAAATGTAGTGAAAAGCCTTTTGTTTCCTATCATGTGGTTACTACACCCGCTGTCTAAATGCCAGCAACTTGAATCCTTATCCTTTTCCATGTTAAATATCATAAACATAGTATCTTGCTCAGGTTTGTTTTTTTCGTCTTCTTGGCATACCATTGCGTATTCATCTTTTCCACTTTCTTCCTTATCTGGACAATTCCTTGCTATATGTCCTATTCCTTGGCAATTATAGCATAAGTTGGTCCATATCTTCCTGACCTACCTCTTTTTCTTCCTCTGTATCTGTTATTAAACCTATTTCTTCCTTTAATCCTTTCTTGAGTCCCACTTTGTACTTGAAAAGCTTGATCAATGATATTTGTGTCATATTGTTTGAGTCTTAGCTCATGAGATTGTAGGATTCCCATGAGTTCCTCTATGGACACCGTTTCTAAATCCTTGGAGTACTCCTCTACAGCTGCTACTATTACAGGTTCGTATTTTCTTGTCATGCTACGCAATATTTTTTTCTACTACTCTTTTGTCGCTTAATTCTTCTTCATTCATTCTTAATTGATTTACTATCAATTTCACTCTATCAAAGTATCTTTCTATTGATTCCGTTTCTAACATTCGTAGGGCATCAAATTCACATCTAAGGGTTTGTAACTTTACCATTTTTACGCGACGTTCTCCATGATAGGACTTGTATAATATTTCCCATGCCTCCTTAGATGACTTTGCATTTGCAATTCTTTCAAAAATTGTCTCAGTGGAAGCTTGAAACAAGTAATGTAGTGCCCATTTATCCTTTTTGTTTTGTTCCTTTCGTGCCGCATCGTTTGCATCTTCTGGTAATTCTCTGACTTAATCTTCTACCACATTCCACAAATCTTGGGACTCTAGTAATACTTTCATTTGAATGTGCCAATGATAATAATTTTGTCCCAACAATTTTGGAATTTGTGTTTGTACACCTCTTTCCTTTTTGGCTTCGGGCAATTTTCAGGAAGAAAATTCTTTCAACAAGGGGATGATGTGACACCTGGCATATTCGACTTAACATTTTACAAACATATAAGTCTACCTAAGCGAAAAACATTTATTAACGTACTTAACTGGGTCAGTTGAGTCGGGTCACGTTACGTATTGTCTAGGGTTCAATGATTCAGAGGATCATTGGGGTTATTTTATGTACACGCGAGTCTTGAGTCCCGTTGTTGGTGAATTACATGAATTGAATTAAGTGTTATACATAGATTGATCCATATATGTTATATAATGTGCAAATACGTGTTTAACGATGTTTATATGATTATACATGATTTTATATGCTTAACATATGTTAGGATTGCATGTTCATGTGTTAGGATGTGTTAAAACGCGTTTAAACGACAAAACTGGAAAATCTGGAAAAGTGAGAAACTTGTTCGACCGTAAGGGGGGTCGAACCAAGTTGAAGAACCATGGAAACTTTCCATTCGACCTCAATATAACTTTATTCGACCCCTGCATGGGTCGAACGGACTTGTAGTATAAATACCATACTTTGCAATTTTTCATCATTCACAAACCCTAAACGCCTCTAAGTGCTCTCTCTCTCTCTCTCTCTCTCAATCTTAAACATCTAGGGAGGAGTTTTTTACCTTGTTTTTCATAATCTAACCTACAAACATCTTCTATATCAAAAACAAGAGAAGATCAAAGGTGTGTTCTTGATCTAAAATCCTTTTTAAGCATTTTTATTCGTTTTTATTAAACCCCAAAGGTCCAGGTCTATTCTAAGATGGTTATCATGAATAAAAACCTTTCTAACATCTTTATAAAAAAAACCCTATCAATTATAATGAGTTGTTATACAAAAGAACATGTGTTAATGGTGCTTAATGATATGATATGTTATGTGTTGTTTGATCATTGAATGTTGTATAGATGTTATAACAATGTTCTAGGGCTGTTATTAATGATGAGTTTTGATTATCTTAGGTTACAAATTGTTAGATGATGATGTTTTGCCCATTTTAGGGATTTTTGTTAGATCTATGGTTTGAATCATGATGTTATTGTTAATGAAATGATTAGGTGTTTTCATATACACAATAATCTGAGCACATTGAGCTAACTGTTAAGTGATTCCGACAAGTTTCCATTTTGGATAAAGTTTACATGCATTGATGTGACATTTCCATAATTTGCCATTTTGAGTAAGTTATAAAACGGACTTATTTTGGAGTAAAATTAGTGGGGTTTTGTGGGGATAGGTTAAAGAGGTTTGACTACTGTGATTTGTGGTGTTTCATGATGTTTTCGTACTGTTTAGATGCGATTTGGTGTGTTTTGTGACATTTAGCAGCATTGGGTCGAACCAATTAAACCCATTCGACCCTTCGTGGGTTCGAATGAGGTTCAAGGAGGTTGAACCAACTTTGTCTCAGGTCGAATGAACTTCAGCTTGGTCGAACGAACATGATTTAGGTCGCATTAACATGTGTTAGGGTCGAATTAACATGTGTCAGGGTCGAATGAACATGTGTTAGGTTGAATGAACTTGTGTATAGGTCGAATGAACATCATGAGGGTCGAATGAAGACCCAAATGGGTCGAATGAATTTCCTAAACAAGCTGATTCGACCTTACTTCACCGTATGTGCGATTTTTTATGCAAACTAAGTGTTTTATGCTTGAACCTTATGTGTAATCAATGTGTACTTGATTAGTTTATGTAATGGGTCACCAACGGGATGTCGGGTCGGTCTGGTGCGTCGGTTCAACAGTCAAACACGTCTTCAAACATACTTAGTCATGATCTGGACAATCGGGGACTAGTTAACCTAAGGGTTATTCGTCAAAACACTTAAGCAAACTTTTATGATAGATCTTCGGTATTTGGGACTATCAAGGCATGTCATTTGTTCTTTTATTTAGAAGACGCAACCTAAGGTGAGTGTCACAGTCTCATTCTTTACTGTTTTCATACTTTTGGGGGATGAACATGGAGTACGAACTTACATATTTTTAGACCAACATATTACATTATATCACATGGATACTTAGTGACTTTTATTCATCAGTAAAGACCTCTCAAACTTTAGTGAACCATTACTATAAAGATACATAGCGGGGAAAGTGTGAATATATCTATTGGGCCTGGCAAGCCCCATTCGGGCCGATTGGAGGTCGCTGGCGGGGCATATTTATCCTACCAAACTTTACGGCATCGGGTGATGAACCGGTGACGGGTATAGAGGCATTTTAACGTTCAGTAGTGCTTCACGACACTATAGTATCATGTAACGATGTCTAGCTAGCATCAGGTATAGATTTAAGGATTATTTGGTCTGGTTTACAAACGTTACAAACTTTTACAAACGTATCTCTGTGACTCACCGTGTCACAACCCGCCAAGGCGAAAACATGGGAATGCAACCTCGAAAAGTTTTCAAGCACAAAGTTCAAACAACACACAATTTTATCTAAAATAATACCACCATAGGATGGATATTGTCATAGATTATTAAAAGTAACACAACTTCGACAGAAAGTAGTGTCTGAAATCCATAATATTAAAATTAAGACATTACGGGACCGACAAAACCCATGCCAATGAGGTACCACCAAGTGCTTGCTCAAACCCCTCTCCCAAATCTCCATTGCTCATCATTAGTTACCTGAAAAACATGCAAGAAAGATTTGTCAACAGTAATGTCGGTGAGTTCACAAGTTTGAGTGTACTAAGTAAAATTCTTATGTAATTCGTGTGTGACCAATCATAACCTAGCTAAGCAAATGATAATCGTGAGAACCATGAGTCCCATAACCAAACCTCTTGACTGTTGTGCCTTGTGCATTGTACACCAAAGACAATGTATGTATAGTAGAATGCTAACACTCTTTTGTATGTAACTGGTTAGAGCGACTAACTAAGAGTGGGGGTGTCAACCCAATAGATCTATTAAAGTGTTCCATGGCTTTTGATAGCTAATGGTTACAGTAAATGTAATACGAGGACTAGTGAGCTCATGAACCAAATATCTCATGTTCCACATGGCAGTCATGATAGAATTGACACACAATTGTAAATTGTACTAGAAATGTAGCATGTTTATCCCTTAAAAGGTAAAAGCAGTAAAATGGGGCAGTGAAACACACTTGGTAATGTCACGTGTGGTCTAGTAAAGTTGTTCACCCGACATTCGTGGACCCTTTGTGTTTGGTGTATGTGGGCCATGTTTTGCGCACGTGTCAATCATTGGTGTCTTGTAAAACATATATGAAACTTTGGCGTTTCGTTGAAATATGGTATCTATTGTAAACAAAATGGACCCCACTTGCCGTCATGGGCTATAAATTGGCACAAATTCAACATGTGTGGTCGGTTTTTGAAAGAAAACACAATTTAACATATCCTTATACCCTTTTTGAATCCAATATAGAGCTAACACATGTTTCGGCCGATGTTAACATATGTTTAGTGGTTATAGCCGAAATAATGCTTCATATGGGGCTTTGAACTTGATGGTTATTTGGATCAATAGGGATCGATCTAGGCTTGTTATGTCATATCCGAAAGTCTGCAAGGTGTTCTAGTAGTGTTAGTGATAAAACAGATTATAAAAACATCTATTATAAACCTTAATCATTGAACATGGACCAAATGAGTTTAACGAGTATAAACCAATTACTAGTTGAGTGATTATGTTGTATTTCGATTCAATAAACATTACTTGACCTACTCTATTGATGTATGGGCCGATTGTCTAACAACTAGGTGTATTATCATGACAATGTGATCACTAGTTAGTGGATTTCTTATAGGTGAATCAATGTGTGTGACTTGTGTGTGTATATAGCCGATTGCTCAAGAACAAAGGTCAATGGGTTGGGTGAACATCA
This sequence comes from Ambrosia artemisiifolia, assembly GCA_032199755.1. Classification (NCBI taxonomy): domain Eukaryota; kingdom Viridiplantae; phylum Streptophyta; class Magnoliopsida; order Asterales; family Asteraceae; genus Ambrosia; species Ambrosia artemisiifolia. Next base: position 5,392,436 of record CM063520.1, on the reverse strand, counting down.
TTAAGCCAAAAGTTAGAATCTTGTGAAATAAAATAGCTTACCTAGGGAGGGCTCGAGGTGATGTAACTCCTGTGGATCTTGGGACCTTCTTTCTTCGGCTTGATGCTTGAATGGTTCGATGGTTTTAAGTGGTTTTAGAGGGCTGTTCGGCTGCTTTAAGAGTCAAGAAAAGAAGTGTTGTGGTGTGGGTTATGGTGAGGAACTATGGGGCCTTTGTATAGAGGTTCAAGTGGGAAGATGACAAAACAAATGTGGTAAGTCTTATCCTTCTAGGCCAAAGCATGGATTAGGGAAAGAATCATGGATTTATGCAAAGCTATTTGATGGAAAATCTAATCAAGAAAGAGGAAAGGGTTGACCTTGGTAGAAGGTTAGATTAGTTTTGCCTTTTATCCATTTGTATGCAAGATCCTTACAACTTCATCACTCTAATCGATCCTCATTATGTGTAGACTTGCGGTTTTGTGATCCATCACTATCTTAGCTCCTTGGATATGGGCCATAACTTAGCATGAGTGTGTGGACTTGATGGTGACTTGTCTTAGAACATTCCTTGTCCTTATGTGTTAGATGTTGATAGTTCCAAGAGCCATTTGTTGTCATGTTAATAGTGATGTGAGCTTGGTGTGTTTGGCCGAAAATTAGGGAGGTTATTTGGGCATAGATCAAACAATGGGGAGGTTAGGAGTTTAGGTGTAAGGTTCCATTTTGGTATAAAGGGAAGGTTTTTTCTCCATTATCATGCATTTGTGGATTAGTGTTTGTCTTATCCTATAACCAATCATATATTAGCAAATGTGATCAATTCCTTGGCTTGTTTCCTCTTAGGCCAATTGTAGGGTGGATCTCACATATATAGATAGTTGATTTTATGTGGGAAAATGGTTATCTTTGTCCTTATGTCTAATTGTGTGTAAGTGATTACCTCATGTGTTAATCTTGTCACTTATGTCATGTGTTCTTGTGAGGGTTACATCGGGCGATTCCTATGAGTTGTAGGTGTTAGTGATATGTCTAAGATCTTGTGTTTGTCCCATTACACGTGATGGTGATGGTTCAAGATCCTTAGTTTATTATTTTTGAGATATTATTATGTGTGTGGGGATGTTTCGGCCGAAGGAAAGAAAGAGAGGGCAAGCCATTCATGTGTGAGTGTGTGTGATCGAGTATATACATATATATGTCCATTCATGTCGTACACTTTGGCTATAGATGATTTTGTATGTTATTGGTTATATGTGTGCACAAACAGGTGAGCTTTTGTTATAATTGGTTAAGTATGATGTGAGTTTGTTTGAACATGTAGTGTGGTTGAGGACTTGATGATGATATTAGCATGTATCCATATCTACTAGTTGTGCATTCTTGTTATTATAAGTTAGCGTATGAAAGTCTTTATGATCCATAAACATGTGTTAGTGAGGAATTACCATGTGTTAGGGGGAATGGTAACCTCATCTAGGCTTGTTTGGTGTTTGTCTGGGTGTTGTATGTATAAACAATTGATATTGGTTGAGTTTTCTGGATAACTCATGCTTTACTAGACTGGTGGGGTATTGTGTGTGCAAAATGTCTAAATATGCACATAAAATGATAGTAACAAATGAAATTCGTATGGATGTTGACCTGGATTGTTTACTGTTGTCACATTCTCCCCTTGTTTTTGGAATTTCGTACTCGAAATCGAGTTGACTTACGGTTCTCAACCGTTTTTGGAAAGAGCGCTGGATACTTTTGATTCATCTGGTCTTCGCGTTCCCAAGTAAATTCGGGTCCACATTTTGCATTCCATCTGACTTTGACAAGTTTTACGCGACTCCTTCTCAATTTCTAGACTTTCAAATCAGTCACTTCGATTGGCTCCTCAATAAAGTGGAGTTGATCATCGATGTGAATTTCTTCAGGAGGAATGATCAGAGACTCGTTGGACAGACACTTTTTCAGATTGGATACGTGGAAAGTGTCATGAACACCACTGAGCTCCTCAGGCAACTTGAGCTTGTATGCCACTGGACCAATCCGAGCAAGTATCTCAAAAGGACCTATGTATCGGGGGTCAAGCTTCCCACGTTTGCCAAATTGTGGTACACCCTTCCAGGGTGAGACTTTCAAGAGTACCTTATCGCCAACCTGAAATTCGAGTGGTTTGCGAAGGCGATCAGCATAACTCTTTTGACGTTCTGGAGCTGCTTTCAAATGTTCACGGATCTGAAAGACCTTGTCGGTCGTTTCTTGAATAAGCTCGGGGCCAGTCAAATACTTGTCTCCAACCTCTGCCCAACACAAAGGGGATCTACACTTACGTCCATACAAGGCTTCAAACGGGGCAGCCTTGACGCTGGTGTGGTAACTGTTATTGTAAGAGAACTCGACCAAAGGCAAATGAGAATCCCAGTTTTCACCAAAATCGATTACACATGCCCGAAGCATGTCTTCCAACATTTGGATAGTCCGTTCGCTCTAACCATCGGTTTGCGGGTGATAGGCTGTGCTCATGTCTAAGCGAGTGCCTAGAGCATCCATAAGCGTTTGCCATAATCGGGAAGTAAATCGACTGTCTCAGTCGGAAATGACTGAAATAGGCTCACCATGCCTAGTTACAATCTCTTTGATATACAACTTGGCGAGTTTCTCCAGCTTGTCGGTTTCCTTGATCGGCAAGAAATGAGCAGATTTAGTCAACCTGTCAACATAGACTTGTGGGCCTCCTCAAGGATTAAATCATTTAAACCACCAAAACGTAGCACCCAGATCCGATTGGCGAAGTAAACTGTGCCGTCAGACCTTGGTTCCAAAAGATTAACCAACTTGAATAACGACTCATCCTTCAGATTCTCACTTTTTAGAGCTTCGTGCTGAGCGTCGCGGATACGGGTAGTGAGATTTGTATGGATGGTCAAACCTAGCACACGCACACGTAGGGTCTTGACTTGTTCCTTCCGGCTTAAGGCGTCAGCCACAACGTTGGCTTTTCCCGGATGGTATTTAATCTCACAATCGTAATCGTTCAGCAACTCAACCCATCTACGCTGCCGCATGTTCAAATCCTTCTGGTTGAAAATGTGTTGCAAGCTCTTATGATCAGTGAAAATAGTGCACTTAGTGCCATAAAGGTAGTGCCTCCAAATCTTGAGGGCAAAGATCACTGCACCTAACTCTAGGTCATGAGTGGTGTAATTCTTCTCATGGACTTTGAGTTATCGGGACACATATGCAATGACCTTATTCCTTTGCTTGAGTACACATCCAAGACCTTGATGAGAAGCATCGCAATAAACTACAAAATCATCGGTACCTTCAGGAAGAGAAAGAATTGGAGCACTGCACAGACGGTCCTTCAAAACCTGGAACGCATTCTCCTGCTTGATTCCTCAATCGAGCTTCTTGTCTTTCTGCGTTAAGACAGTCAATGGCTGGGCAATCTTGGAGAAATTTTCGATGAACCGTTGGTAGTAACCAGCTAATCCCAAAAATTGTTGCACTTCAGTCGGTGTCTTGGGCGCAGCCCAATCCTTGATGGCTTTAATTTTTGTGGGGTCAACTTGTATACCCTTCTCGTTCACAACGTGACCGAGGAAATGAACTTCTGGAATCCAGAACTCGCGTTTCGAGAATTTGGCAATCAATTTCTCGTTTTTGAGCAATTCCAATATCAGTCGAAGTTGATGTTCGTGCTCTTCTTTGGTCCGCGAGTAGATCAAGATGTCATCTATGAAGACAATCACAAACTTGTCTAGGTAGGGTTTGCAGACTCGATTCATGAGGTCCATAAAGACAGCAGGAGCATTCGTCATCCCAAATGGCATGATCAAGAATTTGTAATGCCCATAACGAGTTCGGAATGCAGTCTTCGGAGTCTTCCTGAATCCGCAACTGATGATAACCCAAACGCAGATCAATCTTCGAGTAGTAGCTGGAACCCTGCAGCTGGTTGAACAGATCATCAATCCTTGGCAACGGATACTTGTTCTTGATGGTCAGCTTGTTCAACTCTCAGTAATCGATGCACATGCGGAAATTTCCGTCTTTCTTCTTCTCGAACAAGACAGGCGCTCCCCGCGGAGAGAAACTAGGGCGAATGAATCCTTTGTCCAATAATTCCTGCAACTGGTTAGATAATTCCTGCATCTCGGATGGTGCCAGTCGATACGGAGTGCGAGCTACTGGAGCAGCTCCGGGGACTAGGTTAATGCGAAACTCGACTTGCCGTGGAGGTGGGAGTCCAGGCAAATCTTTTGGAAAGACTTTGGAATAGTCTCGCACTACCGGTATGTCCTCGAGGTTCCGATCTTTGGCTTTTGGTTCAACGACGTGTGCCAGAAACGCGACATAACCCTTCCTTAAAGACTTCTGCGCCTTGATGCAAGATACGACTCGAAGAGTAGATCCACCACGGTCTCCTCGAATTGAAAGATTCTCACCATCGGACAAGGGAATACGAACTAATTTCTCGTGACAGACGATCTCTGCACGATGTTTGGATAACCAATCCATACCGATGACAACATCGAAACTACCCAACTGAATAGGCAGTAGATCAATGCGAAAGGCGCGATCACCAAGATACAGAACGCAATCCCTAACAACTTCCTCAGAGGAAATTAACTTACCATTGGCTAACTCTATGGTAAAATGTGTGTCCAACTTAGTTGATTCTAACCCAAGTGAATTCTTAAAGTCGGTCGACACAAAGCTAAAATAAACGCCTGTGTCAAACAGTACCGAAGCAAAATGGTTGTTAAGGAGAAACGTACCCGTAACCACATTCGGATCATTGCGTGCTTCATCGGCTCCTAGCACGAACGCTCGACCGCGAGCTTGATCCTTAAGCTTGGGGCAGTCCTTGCGGAAATGTCCCGTTGCACCACATTCAAAATAATCGTTCTTGGCAGGTGGAGTGTTAATGGCTTTGGCTTTGCAGTTAGCGGTTTGGTGACCTCGGCGATTGCATTTTTACACAGGATACTGTCACACGTGCCAACATGATGGTAGTTGCATTTGCTGCAATAAGGATGGGGCTAGTTGTGTTTGCGTTTGGGCTCCTCAGCAGCAGTGGCAGCAAAAATCTTTACAGTATCCGGGCGCTTGTGGGATGAGTTCTTTCCCTTCTTGGAGCCAGATCGCTTTCGCTTGTCTCCAGAACTCTCACTAGCAACTGCAACTTTCTGGTTCAACGAACCCGTACGAACAGCATCGTCGGTCAGACTGTGATCTAGTGTGACGGTAGTCTGGATAGTGGTAGGTGCAGACGCAGTGACCATGCTTTGAATCTTGGGAGATAAACCCTAAATATACCGTTCCACTCGCTTGCATTCCGGCGTGACCATGTGAGGATCTAGTCGAGAGAGCTCGTGGAAGCGAGTAGTGTAAGAAGTCACCATATCATCCACCATAGAAAGATTCCAGAATTCCGCCTCCAGCTTTTGCAGGTCACTCCTAAGACAATATTTCTCCATGAGTAGAGTCTTGAGATCGGCCCAAGTGAGATTGTAAGCCGCCTCTCAACCCATGGTTTGAATTTGAAGATTCCACCAGGTGAGGGCTTCATCTTGGAAAGTGCAAGTAGAGTACTTCACTTTCTGGTCCTTAGAGCAACCACTGATGTTAAGAACTTACTCAGTCTTTTCCACCCAACGAACAATTCCAACGGCACCCTCGGTACCTCGAAAGTTCCATGGTTTGCAAGCCATGAAAGTTTTGTACGAACATCCCCGAACAAGGTTGTCAATTTCTATGTATACAATAGTGAATATTATGTTGATGCACTTTCTGTGGACATCACTATCGAATAGACTAGGGTTGAGTCTAGGTATAGTGTTACATGAGATTGTGGTGATCCATAAGGGCATTTTATGGATCTGACGCATTTGTAAAATATAGGACAATACCAAAGCTAAGTTCGACCTAAAAGACACTGGGCGAATGTGGAAATGCTCCACATTCGACCATTCAAAAGGGGCGAACCTGGAACTTGGGTTTTGTACTATAAATAGCAATCTCATGTGTTATTGTTCATTTGGTGATTTGAGTTTGTACTTTGAATGCTCTCAAGGGGGAGGTCATGCCCTACCTCCCCCGGCCACGAGATTGATGTTTATCCTACTGATGACAGTGTCTGTAACCGTTTCTATAGTAATACGAATCTGTGATGATGTTGTTATCGTATATTTCTGTCTCGTCTCGAATTCCCTGTCTGAAACCGAGTTGTTAATGCGTAATCGATCCACGAGTTCGGTCCGTAACCGGATTCTCATATTATTGACAGAAAGTTTCAGCGTAGGAGTAGTAAGTAGAGAACTTAGACTCAAAATTTTTACAGTTATCCGTTTCGCTTCCCCGTCGACGACCAATACCTCTAGAGCATCCGCTGGAATCGGCTCGAGCAGTGTCATGTCGAGCAATTGCCTCAGCAATTACTCTAGCCAGCTCAGCGGGAGTGGCTGGTAATGGTTCGCCATCGTTGGTTCGTGCAGATTTTCGGGTTTGAATGATTTCCTTCTAATATGACACATATCAAAAGTGTGAGACACATATTCTGTAAATATTTTCGTTCATACAAATGTAACAATCAAATAAAACCACGCATAGCAAATAAATTACAACCACAAGACAAAATAATAAGCAACACAAAACAACGATAAACAACATACTAACATAAGCCATACGTAATCCCAAAATGCATAAGTTTTATTACAAAAGACGGGCGGATGAACCGCAATAGTTTTAGGCTACCAAAATATCACAATAACATTTTATAATAATGCCACATAACCAAGAGTAACATCAAACACAACCACAAAGTATACTAAGAAGAAGAAGAAGAGGGAAAGGTAGCAGCTAAAGCAACGACCGCGTCTCGCAAGCCCTGTGTAATTTCTGTCATCCTCCTCTCCAAGATCTCAATGCATCTATCTGCCTCTGATCTCCCCAAAGCGATAGCAAGCCTCCCACGCTCGGCCTCCTCCGCACGAGTCTTCAACTCCCGGATGCGACACCCATAGCAACCAACTGTACGTCATGAGACAGAATAACACCGCGCTCCGTGTAGAGTGGCCTCCCAGACGATCCTCCCAAAGTCATAGCCTCATGGTAGTCCTCCTCATCTCGGTGAGCTAAGTCACCAGTAAGGCTGGGAAGGTAAGGCCGCCTGCGGGCCTGTGAGCGCCTCCTCAACCTCGGTGCTGGCTCAACCACAGGTACAGGTGCTGTCACACGTGCCAACATGATGGTAGTTGCATTTGCTGCAATAAGGATGGGGCTAGTTGTGTTTGCGTTTGGGCTCCTCAGCAGCAGTGGCAGCAAAAATCTTTACAGTATCCGGGCGCTTGTGGGATGAGTTCTTTCCCTTCTTGGAGCCAGATCGCTTTCGCTTGTCTCCAGAACTCTCACTAGCAACTGCAACTTTCTGGTTCAACGAACCCGTACGAACAGCATTGTCGGTCAGACTGTGATCTAGTGTGACGGTAGTCTGGATAGTGGTAGGTGCAGACGCAGTGACCATGCTTTGAATCTTGGGAGATAAACCCTAAATATACCGTTCCACTCGCTTGCATTCCGGCGTGACCATGTGAGGATCTAGTCGAGAGAGCTCGTGGAAGCGAGTAGTGTAAGAAGTCACCATATCATCCACCATAGAAAGATTCCAGAATTCCGCCTCCAGCTTTTGCAGGTCACTCCTAAGACAATATTTCTCCATGAGTAGAGTCTTGAGATCGGCCCAAGTGAGATTGTAAGCCGCCTCTCAACCCATGGTTTGAATTTGAAGATTCCACCAGGTGAGGGCTTCATCTTGGAAAGTGCAAGTAGAGTACTTCACTTTCTGGTCCTTAGAGCAACCACTGATGTTAAGAACTTACTCAGTCTTTTCCACCCAACGAACAATTCCAACGGCACCCTCGGTACCTCGAAAGTTCCATGGTTTGCAAGCCATGAAAGTTTTGTACGAACATCCCCGAACAAGGTTGTCAATTTCTATGTATACAATAGTGAATATTATGTTGATGCACTTTCTGTGGACATCACTGTCGAATAGACTAGGGTTGAGTCTAGGTATAGTGTTACATGAGATTGTGGTGATCCATAAGGGCATTTTATGGATCTGACGCATTTGTAAAATATAGGACAATACCAAAGCTAAGTTCGACCTAAAAGACACTGGGCGAATGTGGAAGCTTTCCACATTCGACCATTACAAATGGGCGAATGTGGAAATGCTCCACATTCGACCATTCAAAAGGGGCGAACCTGGAACTTGGGTTTTGTACTATAAATAGCAATCTCATGTGTTATTGTTCATTTGGTGATTTGAGTTTGTACTTTGAATGCTCTCAAGGGGGAGGTCATGCCCTACCTCCCCCGGCCACGAGATTGATGTTTATCCTACTGATGACAGTGTCTGTAACCGTTTCTATAGTAATACGAATCTGTGATGATGTTGTTATCGTATATTTCTGTCTCGTCTCGAATTCCCTGTCTGAAACCGAGTTGTTAATGCGTAATCGATCCACGAGTTCGGTCCGTAACCGGATTCTCATATTATTGACAGAAAGTTTCAGCGTAGGAGTAGTAAGTAGAGAACTTAGACTCAAAATTTTTACAGTTATCCGTTTCGCTTCCCCGTCGACGACCAATACCTCTAGAGCATCCGCTGGAATCGGCTCGAGCAGTGTCATGTCGAGCAATTGCCTCAGCAATTACTCTAGCCAGCTCAGCGGGAGTGGCTGGTAATGGTTCGCCATCGTTGGTTCGTGCAGATTTTCGGGTTTGAATGATTTCCTTCTAATATGACACATATCAAAAGTGTGAGACACATATTCTGTAAATATTTTCGTTCATACAAATGTAACAATCAAATAAAACCACGCATAGCAAATAAATTACAACCACAAGACAAAATAATAAGCAACACAAAACAACGATAAACAACATACTAACATAAGCCATACGTAATCCCAAAATGCATAAGTTTTATTACAAAAGACGGGCGGATGAACCGCAATAGTTTTAGGCTACCAAAATATCACAATAACATTTTATAATAATGCCACATAACCAAGAGTAACATCAAACACAACCACAAAGTATACTAAGAAGAAGAAGAAGAGGGAAAGGTAGCAGCTAAAGCAACGACCGCGTCTCGCAAGCCCTGTGTAATTTCTGTCATCCTCCTCTCCAAGATCTCAATGCATCTATCTGCCTCTGATCTCCCCAAAGCGATAGCAAGCCTCCCACGCTCGGCCTCCTCCGCACGAGTCTTCAACTCCCGGATGCGACACCCATAGCAACCAACTGTACGTCATGAGACAGAATAACACCGCGCTCCGTGTAGAGTGGCCTCCCAGACGATCCTCCCAAAGTCATAGCCTCATGGTAGTCCTCCTCATCTCGGTGAGCTAAGTCACCAGTAAGGCTGGGAAGGTAAGGCCGCCTGCGGGCCTGTGAGCGCCTCCTCAACCTCGGTGCTGGCTCAACCACAGGTACAGGTGCTTCCACGATACGTAACTCCGGCGCGGGGACGGCGGGCAGGACGAGCTCGCCGTCGGGGACAGGGTCAGCAGACAAGGAAACAACCGGAGTACGTGCAGGAAGAGCGACGACCACGGTCTGGCACACTATCTTACGTGGTGTACTTCTGGAGAGTACAGCCCATACAGTCAAGACGAAAATACGGGGCCAGACTAGGGGCAGTGGGGACAGTGGTAGGGATCACCGAAGAGTGGACGTCAGGATCAGCAAGAGAAAAGGGGACGTCATTCTCAGTATCATCATCGGAAGTCCGCCTAACATGAGGTGCAGGGTCAATGTCCATATCGGAGTCAGAAATCCATCCTCCTCTAGAATGAGGGTAGTCAGGGGCCTCGTAGGGAATAGGGGCAGGTTGGGTAAGAGGGAGATCCTCCTCTGGAATGCCGTCTACCAAGTAGTCGGGCTCTGAATCGGACAGAACGGTAAGGTCGATAGCAATAGCCATGATCCAGCAATACATATGCATATATATGTAAATAAACATGTATGTAAACAAATAAACCATCATACCCGGATGTTATTGTGGAGCAGCTTGATATTTGAGATGTGCAAGGCGAGTCAGTGTGTTACTTTGTGAAATGTTTCGAAAACTTCTTTGTGTTATAGTTGACTCAAAAGAATCTTAGTTCGCTATAACCTTGTGCTCTGATACCAATCTGTCACACCCCGCCAAGGCGGAAACACAGGAATGCAACCTCGAAAAGTTTTCAAGCACAAGGTTCAAGCAACACACAATTTTATTTAAAATAGTACCACCATAGGATGGATATTGTCATAGATTATTAAAAGTAACACAACATCGACAGAAAATAGTGTCTGAAATCCATAATATTAAAATTAAGACATTACGTGACCGACAAAACCCATGCCAATGAGGTAACACCAAGTGCTTGCTCAAACCCCTCTCCCAAATCTCCATTGCTCGTCATTAGTTACCTGAAAAACATGCACGAAAGATTTGTCAACAATAATGTCGGTGAGTTCACAGGTTTGAGTGTACTAAGTAAAATGCTTGTGTAATTCGTGTGTGACCAATCATAACCTAGCTAAGCAAATGATCAATGTGAGAACCATGAGTCCCATAACCAAACCACTTGACTGTTGTGCCTCGTGCATTGTACACCAAAGACAATGTATGTATAGTAGAATACTAACACTCTTTTGTATGTAACCGGTTAGACAAACCAAGAGTGTGGGTGTCAACCCAATAGATCTATTAAAGTGTTCCATGGCTTTTGATAGCTAATGGTTACAATAAATGTAATACGAGGACTATTGAGCTCATGAACCAAATGTCTCATGTTCCACATGGTAGTCATGATAGAATTGACACACAATTGTAAATTTTACTAGAAATGTAGCATGTTTATCCCCCGAAATGTAAAAGCAGTAAAATGGGGCCATGAAACTCACCTGGTAATGTCACGTGTGGTCTAGTAAAGCTGACAATGCGAGATGGCTACTGTCCAGATAATACCCTATGATCATTGGGGACATAGTAAGTCGTACGGTTGTTTATCATACAAGTTGTTCACCCGGCATTCGTGGACCCTTGTGTTTGGTGTATGTGGGCCTTGTTTTGTGTACGTGTCAATCATTGGTGTCTTGTAAAACATACAATTCCGAAACTTTGGCGTTTCGTTGAAATATGGTATCTATTGTAAACAAAATGGACCCCACTTGCCGTCATGGGCTATAAATTGGCACAAATTCATCATGTGTGGTTGGTTTTTGAAAGAAAACACAATTTAACATATGTTTATACCTTTTTGAATCCAATATAGACCTAACACATGTTTCGGCCCATGTTAACATATGTTTAGTGGTTATAGCCGAAACAATGCTTCATATGGGGCTTTGAACTCGATGGTTATTTGGATCAATAGGGATTGATCTAGGCTTGTTAAGTCATATCCGAAAGTGTGCAAGGTGTTCTAGTAGTGTTAGTGTTAAAACAGATTATAAAAACATCTATTATAAACCTTAATCTTTGAACATGGACCAAATGAGTTTAACTAGTATAAACCGATTACTAGTTGAGTGATTATGTTGTATTTCGATTCAATAAACATTACTTGACCTACTCTATTGATGTATGGGTCGATTGTCTAACAACTACGTGTATTATCATGACAATGTGATCACTAGTTAGTGGATTTCTTATAGGTGAATCAATGTGTGTGACTTGTGTGTGTATATAGCCGATTGCTCAAGATCAAAGGTCAATGGGTTGGGTGAACATCATGAAGCCGAAAGTTAGAAGCTTGTGAAATAAAATAGCTTACCTAGTGAGGGCTCGAGGTGATGTAACTCCTAGGGATCTTTGGACCTTCTTTCTTCGGCTTGATGCTTAAATGGTTCGATGGTTTTGAGTGGTTTTAAAGGGGCGTTCGGCAGCTTTGAGAGTCAAGAAGAAAAGTGTTGTGGTGTGGGTTATGGTGAGGAACTATGGGGCCTTTATATAGAGGTTAAAGTGGGAAGATGACAAAACAAATGTGGTAGTCTTATCCTTCTCAGCCAAAGCATGGATTAGGGAAAGAATCATGGATTTATGCAAAGCTATTTGATGGAAAATCTAATCAAGAAAGAGGAAAGGGTTGACCTTGGTAGAAGGTTAGATTAGTTTTGGCTTTTATCTATTTGTATGCAAGATCTTTACAACTTCATCACTCTAATCGATCCTCATCATGTGTAGACTTGAGGTTTTGTGATCCATCACTATCTTGTCTCCTTGGATATGGGCCGTAACTTAGCATGAGTGTGTGGACTTGATAGTGACTTGTCTTAGAACATTCTTTGTCCTTATGTGTTAGATGTTGATAGTTCCAAGAGCCATTTGTTGTCATGTTGATAGTGATGTGAGCTTGGTGTGTTTGGCCGAGAATTAGGGAGGTTATTTGGGCATAGATCAAACAATGGAGAGGTTAGGAGTCTAGGTGTAAGGTTCCATTTTGGTATATAGGGAAGGTTTTGTCTCCCTTAGCATGCATGTGTGGATTAGTGTTTGTCTTATCCTATAACTAATCATATATTAGCAAATGTGATCAATCCCTTGGCTTGTTTCCTCTTAGGCCGATTGTAGGGTGGCTCTCACATATATAGATAGTTGATTTTATGTGGGAAAATGGTTATCTTTGTCCTTATGTCTAATTGTGTGTAAGTGATTACCTCATGTGTTAATCTTGTCACTTATGTCATGTGTTCTTGTGAGGGTTACATCGACCGATTCCTATGAGTTGTCGGTGTTAATGATATGTCTAAGATCTTGTGTTTGTCCTATTACATGTGATGATAATGGTTCAAGATCCTTAGTTTATTATTTGTGAGATATTATTATGTGTGTGTATGGATGTCTCGGCAGAAGGAAAGAAATAAAGGGCAAGCCATTCATGTGCGAGTGTGTGTGATCGTGTATATACATATATATATGTCCATTCATGTAGTACACTTTGGCTATAGATGATTTTGTATGTTATTGGTTATATGTGTGCATAAACGGGTGAGCTTTTGTTATGATTGGTTAAGTATGATGTGAGTTTATGTGAACATGTGGTGTGGTTGACGACTTGATGATGATGATATTAGCATGTATCCATATCTACTAGTTGTGCATTCTTGTTATTATAAGTTAGCATATGAAAGTCTTTACGATCCATAGACATGTGTTTGTGAGAAATTACCATGTGTTAGGGGGAATGGTAGCCTCATCGAGGCTTGTTTGGTGTTTATCAGGGTGTTGTATGTATAAACAATTGATCTTGGTTGAGTTTTCTGGATAACTCATTCTTTACTAGACTGGGGGGTATTGTGCGTGCAAAATGTCTAAATATGCACATAAAATGATTGTAACAAATGAAATGTGTACGGATGTTGACCTGGATTGTTGACTGTTGTCACACACCGGCACTTTATGTGTTGACTAACATTGCATGTTTTCTCAGGTCGCTAAGGTAGCAGGAAGTCTAGACGCACTGGGGTCTCACTGCGTTACATCCCACTTCACGTTGCATGTTTTGAACTTTATTTCAGTTTACACTACTTACTTTTGGATTTGGTTTGTAAAACTTATTTTTCTTCCGCTGTGGTCTTGACTTATGTAACTTTTAAATTGTGTGGTTGGTTTTATCATGTGGTTTTCATATCATATAGTTGTCGTTTATTGTGACCGTTGACTTGGATCCTGGTATGTCACGCGCCTCGCGGTAAAGCCCCGCAAGTGGAATTTGAGGGTGTGACACAGAACATCACATTTGGCTCTACCTATTTTATTAGTTAATTGTTAACATATGCTCCTTAATAATGTTATTACTTAACTATAATAATGATATAAACATACCAGTAAAGTGAGCTCTGGTCCAACTTTCCAATGGAGTTTCCTTTAGCCATTGATATAACTTAGCATCTTCTCTTCTAACTTCCTCCATCTTCTTATTAAACAGAGCAACAGTTGTAGCACTAGCACATCTCCACAACATGTTCTTGAATTGACCTCCTCTCCAATTTGTTTTCATATTCTCATGTATGTGTCTCAAGCAGTACCTATGCTCAGCCTTAGGGAATGTCTTGGATAATGCAGGAATTAGACCCCTAACAAATAACAAAATCAATTTAGGAACTAATAAATCAACAAACAATTATAATATATAAACAACAAAAGAAACAGTTTACCTTTTGCCTGTCACTTATGAAAGTGAAATAGGACCTATCATCAATATCAATATCATCACCCATATTTTCTAAGAACCATGACCTAAATTTTTCATCTTCCACAAGTGCATATGCCACAGGATATATCCCATTATTTGAATCAACACCAACAGCAGTCAAGTTCTATCCAGGGTATGGACCTTTCATGAAACAACCATCTAACCCAAGTAGGTCCATCCCAAGCATTCTAAAACCAGCCTTTAAAGCCCCAAAACAGATGTAAACTCTCCTAAACTGCCTAGTCGGGGAATTTAGATTGGGTTCAGGTTCAACATCAATTTTCACAATGGTTCCAGGATTAGATCTAAGTAATTCCTCACAGTAGTCTCTAAGCAAATGATACTGATCTTGATAATCACCATTGATCTTTTTGTTTGCAATAGCTCTAGCCCTTGATATCTTCATGAGGGAGATCTGGATCTGATGTTTCTTTTGAAGTTGGTCCTGCAACTTGGTCAAAGTTATTGTAGGGTTACCATCAATTATTGGTGTAATCTCTCTTGCCATCCAACCCATTGTGTAAAATTTATTACCCTAGTCTGCAAACACTGGTGCTTTGGATTGTAAATCTTGACCTCCTATAAATCATTGATAGTAGGTCTAGATATGTGTCACAGCCCAAGGACAATTGGGCTTTGGATACTTTTTCCTTGGGGTAGTTGGCTTTTTAATACTATTTTGACCATTATCACTTGTTAGATTTTTCCTTGGGACAGGTTTCTTTTTATTAGGGGGACCACCTTGTGTGTTTGAAGATTCCCCACTTGTGAGCACTAGATTATACCCCCTGCACACAACTCTAAACCTGAGATGCTCATTCTTTACAATATGAAGCTGTCTCCTTGTCTCCACAGCATGTTCTTGAACAATCAGTTTGATCTCCTCCCTATCTCAAAGAATTCACCAACAGTAAATGGATGAAACCTTTTATCTTGACACTTCTTCTGCTTCCTTAGTTCTTTAAGTTTTCTTTTTAAAGATGGTTCATGTTCATCCTCATCCTGTTCATCTTCATTAAGACTATCAAAGTCATCAAGGTCTATATGTAAGTCATCTACATTAATGTCCACATTATGATGCATGTCTAAGTCATCGTCTCTATCATCCACAACAGACCTAGAATGTTTCATATCCACTTCTAGGTCCTCTACCATATTGTCAGGATCAACAATATAATCAGAGTCATCACTATCATCTTGTTCAGAACCACTTTCATATTCTTTTTCATCATTGCTTTCATGTTGTTTTTCATCATTTCTTTCATTAAGTAGTTCATCATTGCTTTCATCCTGTTCTTGGTCCTCACCTATTTCAAAATTTAGATCATCTTCATTGCTTTCATCCTGTTCTTGGCATCAATGTCATCAATTGTTGTTTCCCCATGAACCTGATCTTTCTCATCTTCTAACACCTGATCATGTTGTTCATCTTCAACTTTAGTATCAGATTCTAATTCTGGTTGGCCTACATGATCATTACATTCAACCACTACTGCTTGTTGTTGCTTCTGCCTTTCTTCATGCTCAATCATAAAAGTATTAATCTTTGACCACCAATGTTGCACATATACCTCCATAACCTTATACTTTGTAGCCAATGAACAAAACCTTACAACAGAGGCATTTGTAGCCAATTCCCTTAAACATGTGTCTAAATCCCCATCAGGTATTCTAAAATGATAGTAAAACACCATGTCACAGGGATACCCTACTGTTATAGTCATCTCAAGTAACACATCTATTCCAAAATCTTCAGTGCAACAACAATCTATGTAGCAACACTTGCCATTAACATACTTTCTACTAGGACTATTGATAAACTCACCACCATCAATCAACTTAATTGTAAATAATGTATTATCCTGGGCTACAAATAAATAAAAAAAGAAATCAGCTAAACCACTTAAAATAGGGTCGAAAGCAACTAAATTGTAAACAATGGTAATTAATAGAATTAGGGTTTTAGTTATACTTACAGTAAATTTTGAATAGGTTGTAAACAACGTCTGGTTCTCGAATCATCCATAACGATGCCCACATTGCAACGAATTGATGTCTGCTTCTCGATTGAAGATTAGGGTTTACATAGGGTGATGGAACAATGGAGGGAAAATCAAAATGAGGGTTTTTTTACAGATGATAAACATTATAATATGAGACGAAATGACCAAATCCCCTCATGTGAGGTACAGGTGGGGGTAATTAACGGCAATATGGACAGTCGTTAGCAGAAGGGACGTAAACTGTTAGAAAAACAAAACGGATGGCGCCAATGAAGAAACAACGAGTATGAATCGGGTACAATGTGGGGTGGTTACTCGTGTTCACTGCAGGATATAATCATTTGCTCATAACGAGACTAGATCTGTGGCCCGTTAAATAAAGAAAGAGTGAAGAGATGATACACAAGTACACAAGATATAAGTGGTTCGGTCTCGTTGACCTACGTCGATTGAAAAAGGTAGTCTTTATTGCTTTTGAACGATTACAAATATAAAGACGAGGTACAAGTGTATTACAAGTGTGTATGTTTAAGTGGTAGATCAATCGACCCTTAAAAAGAAAGTAAAGTTTCCTTTTTATAGAGGGTGCATGGGCTCGGAGCTTTCGGCCCATTTCAGAAGCGGTGGGCTTGGGCCCAGAAACTGGGCCTGTCATCCAGAAGCCCATCCGGTTGGGTTTGGACCAATGGTTTTCATAAAGCCAACCAGGTGGAATTGGCGCCCTGCCATTGGTCCGGTACTCAGGGTGTTATATGCGTGTTGAACCTGTTAGTTTAGGCAAACCACAGGGACGAAAGTTGCAATTAACTCATATTTATATTTGTCATGGTTTGGAAATACAAGGCAGAAAAAAAAAAATGTAGCAAAGTTTAGTTTTTCCTTCATCTTGTGTTCTAGGGGCTGTGAATGGGCTGTTTGGTTGTTTTCTTAGTGGGCATGTGAATGGGCTGTTGGTTTGGGCCTATGATGATCTAGTTAGTTCATAACATATTAACATATTCATTGAATAAATGCTAACATGCTTTTTGAGCTGTCAAACCAATTTGACCCATATTAGTTGGGTAAATTTTATGTTTAAATATATCCATATTATTACTTAAATGACCAGTTTCTAATTTAGTTGCCAAAATGTCACCTAAACTTATACTAACTAGTGGGATTACCCGCGCTTTGCAGCGGGTTACGGTCAGTATCGCTTTAGTTCAATAAGGTATCAACACGTGGTATAATAACCGTTTAACATGCTCAATATATTATCGAAACGTGTTTTACATCAAGTGAATGTATGCTTGAAAACCATAAATGAAAAACAAAGTATGCATAACAGTAATTACAATAATAAAATATACCACAACCTAGATTCTACAAAATTTGAAAACCCAACATTTTGGTTGTAAGCTACACACTTTAACCATCAAGATATCCCTTCATAACTTCTTGCTTTCGTTTTACGTAAGTAGACATGGGATGAAAACAAAATTTTATTAAGAAGTTGGTCTTAGTTAAGGAATTTATAATATAAAGAAAAAATGGAAGCTGTATATATAAAAAAAAAATATTAAGAAAAGTATCTAAACATCTGTCTAGAGTGTATTTGAAAATCTCACTGCAAAAGGATGTGTACCTTTGTCCGATATAACCCGGTTGCACCATGCTTAGGTGCATGCTAGCCAAGGAAAGCATCTGAGATTAGAAGTTTCTCCAACTTTTTCTACTTGTGAGGTTTTTTGCATATAAAAAGTTTGAGGGCGGTGAGAGGAAGCTCATGGAATTGATAGAAACGCATGACTTTTCAGTTGAAGAATTCAATCCGCATTCACTAACATGCAATTGATGATGAGGGTGTTAGTGTGTGGGTTACAAGTGCATAATGCAATAAGGGGTATTATGGGGAACTTTTACATGACATATCTATGTTAAAGCATGAGTCTCTTGATATCCCATCTTAAAATGGGTGTAAAATTACTTTCCTAGCCATGTCTCCTTCTTAATAAGGTAACATAGATAGACGTTTACTAATCAAACTTTCTTTGAACAATATTAATATAATATAATATTATAAATGTTTCCCGCACATAAATACAGATTTTATCTGAAACTAAGGGTATTTTTGGCAGGGAGTTTTTAAGAATTTTTATGAGCTTCAAGCTTTTAAGAAAAAACTCCTACTTAATAAAAAACCTTGTTTGGTTGAAGGAGTTTGAAGTTTTTAGGTTAGGAGAAAACGCTCTATATTGAAAAACTACTAATACTAACGTTTAAAAAAAGCCCCAACTATAGCTACAAGGTTTTAATGAGCAAATGACAGAAATACTCATTCTATAATAAAAAATAAATAAAAAAAACATACATACAAGGTTTTAGTTAATGCCCATTTTGGTCATTTTATACATTTTATTATAAAGTTTAGCTACTCTGCCAAACACCAAAATATATTTAAAAAGCCACAGCTAGCAGCTTCCAGCCACCAGCTAGTTTTGCCAAAGATACCCTCAATAGTTTATCATGGTTGTTCATGAGGATCATGAATACGAGTATTCAATCTTCTTAGCCATATAGAATGTAGTATCATATGAAAAACATCATATCTCTTGGGAGGAAAATTCACCACAAAATGCTTTCGAACTTGAACACCATTTCTTTGCAATCGAATGTACTTTCTTTGAGATATTCCCATCAGAATTGTCTTCAAATTAGGAATATTTTCAAGTCCAATGTCAATTGAAAACTTACTCCAATCCAATACGTCGTTGAATGGTTTTGCATAATGATCCTTTACGAGGACAGGTACGCAACCCATGTACAATGCTTCTACCATTCTTGGGCTTGCCACTTCCCAACCACTTGCGCAAATGCAATACTTGCTTTTTCTTACCTGAAAACGTATAAGTGTATTAGAATTTTCTATCTTTTCAGATGATTTGATCTAAAGCACTTCATTCTTCAAAAAGAAATAGCTTTTGTCAAATAGTCATTCTATTAAATACAATTAAAAAAAACTATTATGTTAACCATAATACACTTTCTTAGATAAAAACAAATATAAGGTTGCATGATTTGTGTGACTTTGACTCATCTCACATGTTCTCTTTTTAACTAAATAAATCTTTTGACTTGGTCAGTAAAATCTATAAGGATTGAAAAAAGATAACGTAAATTAATGATTTATTCATCAGTAAATAGACAAAGTTGTGACCCCTAATTTCATGAATTGAGGACTTAAGTTATATGATGATTTATTCATGCAAGTTGGGAAGATATATAAAACGTTACAATATTCATAGTAAAAGTTACCTCGTCATAGTAATTCTGGCCCTTTGAGAGGTATTTTTGGATTTTGACACCATCTTCGGTCTTGTTTTCCCAATGCTCTAGCAGTACTTGGCGAATGTAGCCATGAACACCACCGGAAAAGAAGACTAGGGTGGTTCGTTTGGATGGGGAAGGACCGCCTAGCAATCCTTTAGTCGTACCATGAGGAAGATATATTTCTGGGATTGAGACGTCTCTTGTAAGGTTGAATCCTTCTGAAGTGTTTGCGTTACAAAGAGCTCGAATGGAGTTCTTGTATAACGTTGGAATCGCAGAAGAGATTTCAGGCCCCTACAACATGTGGAAATCGGTTTAACCAATTATATTAGAAACTATTAACATACACCATAAAAACTCTTGATATAGTGCCCAAACCACACTCCGGTGTGTAGATTGTATACAATATGCATGTTATAAAACTTCTTTTGGGTTGATTACTAACGATGACATTTCAAGTTCTAACTTATTTACATATAAATGAGTCGATTTGGTTAATTTGTGTCAAGTAGGTTGCAAGTTGTCAAAAAAAATTTACTGTTAATACATATTGATTCTTAAATCGATTTAGTCAAATTAAGAAGTTAAGATAATAATAATATTATTATAATCACAGTTAACGCATTAATTAAAAAAGATGGACGAAAGAGTATGTACAGGCCAAAACGTGTGTAAAACGTCACGTTTTGACCTGTCGTCATCTCAAAAAAATGACATTGTATTTGAAAATACCCAATCATGACAAGCAAGCATGAAGTGATCAGCACCATGGCTTCGGTTCCAATAGGGATATTTCTCGGCTATGACATTGACATAGTCCACGACGGTGTTCTTCATGTCACTCCAAAGTCGGGTTTCTCTGACATAAACATAGTGAACAATCGACACAATGCTGAACGGGAGGAAGAAAAGATGAGCTTCTTCGGGGTCTCTTGTACGAAACCGACTAATTTCCATATCGTTTATGAATATTCCTTCCATTCCAAGAATCCCATCACAAGGTGCATCATGAAAAACTGGTGGGTTGCCTTCTTCATAAACATATATCTTCAGTTCTTTCTCCATCACTAGGTAACTCCTATGCAAAATTTGACATGTTTTACTAAAGTAGCTAACAAACATCTATAACTTCACCATTATATTGTATAAAATGTAATATTACATGAGTTAAGAATCTAAAATTAAATTATCATAAGTTTTTTACAAAAAATAATCTACAACCATGTATAGTGGTGTGAAAATTTTCAAGCCCCCACTCCAAATATCATTGTTTGATTGCTTAACTAATTCACGCCATTTTTTGGCGTTAAAATTTTCAAGCGACAGGCCAAACTCCACATTTAGTGCCCTTGGGGGCGCTGGTGCAGCGCCAAATGGGGAGTTAATTGCCCCTTCCACACTCATTTCACTCATCATTACACATGGTCTAAGGATTAATCAATTGGTACCTTTAAAAATGTTACTGCCTCAATGTGGTGATTTTAAATTTTTAATTGTTCTTTTGGGCTTTCTTAAGAAGAGGATCTTGAACACAGCTTATGCACATATAATGTATATATGTGTGATTCGTGGGGGCAAAAATAAAATTGCACTAATTTTAGTGTTATTTTACTAATTTCGTGAAAATAACGTTAAAAATGACGGACGGTTAATCATGCATCATGTAGTGGCGTTGATAGCCAAAAGACTAAGGGGTACATGCACCAATCGAGTTTGTCCCGATTGCTAATTATTATGTGCTTTGTGTCCAAGGCTTGATACAAAACCACTATCGAGCTGAGGGTCTCACTGTAGTAGTCTCTCTATTTTCACGGGGTAGAGGTAAGGCTATCTAAATTTTACCTAGGGCTGGCAAATCGTGTATACCTGACTTGTTAAGACACGAACCTGTTAAGACACGATACACGAAACCTGTTAATTTTTTAATACACGAACCTGTTAATTTTTTTAACAGGTATACACGAAAAGTACCTGTTAATACCTGTTTGTAACCATTATATTAATCGCATGTTTACGAACCTATTTAGTAAGAAAAAAAATTCCAAAAGTTCACCAAAGCCCTAGATAATACCTGTTAATACCTGTTTGTGTACTTGTTAATACCTGTTTGCGTACCTATTTGTGAACATTATACTTAGGGCTGACAAATCGTGTATACATGACCTGTTAATACACGAACCTGTTAAGACACGATACACGAAACCTGACTACCTGTACACGACACGAAAATTAACAGGTAAATTCGTGTCTACCTGTTTAGGACACGAAACCTGTTAAAGCCATACCTGTACCTGTTAAGATCATTCAGGTTCGTGTCAGGTAATCGTGTTCGTATGCAAAATTGCTGGCCCTAATTTTACCCTTCTCAGACCCTACCTTAGCTTTTGCTACTGGTGAGATTAACTGAATATGATAATGATAAGAAGAGGATTTTGGTTTTTCAATAACCTTTAATATATCGTATTTTATGTAAGTCTAAATAGGCTGTATATGTCCATAATTTTGCAGGAAACAAAAACGTGTGAATAGTACTATCCACGGAAATAATTAGTAAAATTTAAAAACGTTACATCAAAATGATTGTGGACGTAAATTTACGGTAACAATACTACAATAGTACTAGTGCCCAATATCTATCATTAGAAAATTCAAATTTTAACTTTAAAAAATTATCTAAACAAACATATGAGAAACCAACATTAATTTTACTAGGAAGAAGTGGTTGATACACATAATTAATGTTTGAAGATGATACTTAATTTCATGTTTTTTTTCTGTAAATTAATAAAAAAATCAAGTTTAATAATTTACCCAATGGCTAATTGCTATAATATTCATTTACATATAAACTAATCTCGTGTCATACCTATTATTTACCAAAACTTTTTGTTAGCAATAACAATTTAAAAGTAATTGATGATTTGAGTTCCAAAGCACCGAAATAAAAAGAAACCTATAATTTAGTTTTTTTTTTCTTTAGACGATACTTTATTAATCATCAATATTTCTTTTTCGATCATTTTTATTGTTTTATAAAAAAATATATAACACAACAAACATAAGTAATTTACAAGTCACACGCAATATTTTCATCACTAAATCATACCTACAGATCGACATAACATACTAGAAACCGGGCATGGATGCGGCTTGATTTTGACCGTTGGCCAAGACAGTTACCGGACCGAACTATGTAACGGTTGAACGAAATCATAAAGGTAATTTCATTTAATAGTCAAAAGTAAATAAATAAATAAACAAATACAAAAATTCATTTTTCTTCTTCTGCTAAGCAAACATTCTTTTTTCTAATATTAATATTAATATTAATATATTTATTATTATCAAAATAATATTATTTACTACTTTCCGCCAATTCAAGCAAACTCTTTTACAAAGAATCTTCATTTTTTGACAAACAAACAAGGTAACCACAAATAATAATAATATTATACCAAAACTGAAAGTGATAGGTACCTGTGAAACAAATCAGGCTTCCAATAAACCGAACCAGAAGGCACATAGTCATCAATCATCTCATTACCAGCAGCATGTTTCTTAATCAACGCTCGAGATTTAGCTAACCCACCTTCAATTTTCTCCAAATTGCTACTATTTTTCATCTTATTAATTTCATGATCAGCAACAACATTATAACTAATCCTCGAAACCGCCCGTTTTTCGGCTTCTTCGATCAGTGACAACGAGGGAGAAGATGGCAATGAACTCGAATGAGGAATTGTAATATTTGAAAAATTATTAGGAATTATGAAGAAGATAAATAAACAGAAAATTGAAATGAATGAGAGGATTATGAGTACTATGTTTTTCCAATTTAGTACATTCATTGTATGTTGTTGTAACGTTTGTGTTTTTTTTTCTCTCTCTAGAATAATGTGGTTTCTCTCACTAGAATTGTGGTTTGGGTAGGGAGGTGGTATTGCGTATTTGCATGAACTTGAAGATAAGAAAACAGATGTCTAGCTAGGATTGTTCCCAGAGTGATAGTTTCTAAATCCAGAGCTAAATGTTTTGTTTGATGTTGTACGTTTGTGCATTGTCACTTGTACTTTGTAGATATGAAAGATGCAAATTGAATAATTTAGAGAAAATCATGTAAACTAATCATAGACTCGTAGTTTTTTATATATTTAATAGGTCTTCAAACAACGTACGCTATGGTTTGGTAGTTTTTTATTTTTATTTTTTTTCCTAAGTCTAGGCGGTATGGTTATGTGAAGGGGATGGGACGACATGTGATAGGTACATTAATTCCACTTCAACCTTTAAAAAACTACGAGGTCATAGTGGTATGGGAGTGACATGCAAAGGTTTTTTTTAAAGAAAAAAAATCAAACAACCAATAAAAATCATCCAAGCCCCTTCCACGCCATAGAGGGGTGATGCTAGTACCGTGGAGGGGCTTCACACCTTTCTTTCGCGCCATCACACCGTGTGTCTTAATAGCATGCAGGGGTGTATGATTTGGTTTAGTTGTGTTTTGGGCTTAAACCGTAAATTCGGTCTTTGGGTTTTGAAAGTTGTGTAGCTTTTGTTTTTTTCGGTGTTTGGTATTTATTTTGGTTTGGTTTCGGTTTTGCCAAAATAATGAACTTCGGATTGTCATTTTGGCCCTAAAGGCCCTAATTTGTGATGTATGACAAATCTAACCATAGCAAATTAACGTGTAAGATAAAATAAATAATACAAGCTAAATATACTGGTGAGTACAATCCAAATTCCAAAGGGTGTATATATCCATCTCTCATCAATTATGCATAAAGTACAATGCCATTGTGCAAATATGTTAGTGAACTAAAGTATACATTTCTTGTATTAAGCAAACATTAGAAAAGGTGAGATTAAATAAAAAGCTTTGGTCAAGTTGTTACCAATGAAAGTGATGGCCTATCCACCATCAATTAAAATGATTAATGATTTATTTGTCCAGTCTGACTATCTAAAAGTGGATAAAAACTTGGTTATAATACAATAAATGGTTACTTGGCATAGAGGTTAAAAGTGATAGGAGAGTTTAAAATGTTTACCAAAAGGAAAAGCAAGATTACTTCAAGAAATTATTTACTTATGAGGACTTTGTTGAAGATGACAATTGACACTAATGATGCCATCTTCTTTTCCAATCCTAAGGGATACAGATATATTTAAAAATTGACTCTAGTTCAACTGTTAGAATCAACATCAACAAATAAATGGCAAGTCATGCATATGAACAGAAAGATGTGCAATCAATGACAGTAACAACACTATGTGCTTAAACTTCAACATGTTACTTCTGTTTGTAGATATGAACACAAGGGACAAAAAGTGATATTATTGCACAAGGGCATATTACAGTACTATGAACTATCTAATCATATATGATCAATCTATTATCTATACAGCTATTGATCCTTTATAACATTAAAAGAAGTTGGTTTATATAATAAATTCGTTTGGGCTTAAGGATCTATGTTTCCGACCCGCTAGAAAAGATATTCATTAGGGGGCAACAAAGGATGTGGAGTGATCCTTCGGTGTACTAAAGGGGAAATGGGGCGTAATCAAGCGACCCTTGCGAGCCAAGCCCATTGAGAGGTGTAGGAACATTGTCTATACGTGTATTATACTGCACAACATGATCTTGAAAGACGACAGATGTGCAATATTACTGGTCCACTTAAGGGATCACCCAGTCAGGCCAATGTTCAACCATGATACCCTTACAGAGTTTAAAGACCAAGATACGCATTTTCGACTTCGAAATGATCTTGTGGAACATCTTGCCGCTCTAGATATACCCAACCTCGAGGAGTCAGAGTCGGAATAGTTTAATATGAATTCCATTTCTTCCTAATCTATATTTTTGTACTCAATTTATTTTTAATTAATGTATGTTCGAAGTTTTATGTGTTTTAGTTTTAGTTTTTTTTTTTTTAACGGAGAAGGAGATAACTTTATTCCACACGAAACAACCAAAACATTAGCGAGTACATAAGTTTGCTAACCAGAGGTTAGAAAACCGGTATTAAAGAGAAACAACATACATACGAGACTCTCGCCTAACAAGTACATAACTACTATCTCCCAACCAAAGTCAATGAAAAGTCAATAACCGGATTCGCTTGAGCTATATCAATTTGAGGATAAGCATTTTGAATTCTTGCACACACTTCTTGAATCTATTTTCCAGATCTCGCTAATTTAATTCCAATTGTGCCATTATTTTAGATGCTTTCTATACATCTATCATGCATTAGTTTGTCATCCAAAGTAGCTTCTTCAAGTCACCAACAAGATTGTAAGGCATTCTGCACATCTTTATCAGCAAACACAAAATCTGCAGAATTAATTGCAGCGAAATCAGCACTGCAGCGTGTATGAGCATCAAAAACAGATGCAGATTTCGTTTCTGATCCACCAAAAAAGTTCGCCAAGAGTCCAACAATACTGCAGCGTTTTATGCACCAAACCGGACATTGTGTAGTAGCAGAATTCAATCCAGTGCAGTGCAGAATTCTCAGATCAATACCATTTTAACTCGGAGCCGCTAAAATGCTTCTGCAGACGCTCCTTACTGCATCGTGTATATGCTACAGAAAAACCACACTGCAGTTGTTACTAATCCGCCGAAGATTATACTAGAACACTTGACTGGAGACTGCATCATTGGGTCAGTTAAGCTGATCGATTTTGAGCAGAACATACATAGTAAAATACTTCTGCAGCCGCTGCGTGAACTGATCGGATTACGCATTTGACGATCGTCTAGATACACTTGAAGTAAAACACCACCTAACATACTTGAATCCATTATATAAAATTCTGCACACTCCATCCCAAAAAGCAAAGATCATTCGCCCAAACTACGCGTCGCTCTGCAATGAACACAAAACCCCAAGAAGCAAGAAAGGAACACATACACCACGAAACGAAGAAACACGAAAGATATATGCAGCCAGGGAGAGTAGCACCAAACACAATAATAACCCATATGCCCAAAATATAGACTCACACCAAAACGCACACTTGGCGCTACCCTTTCCGCCCCCCGCCTAGCTAACATATCCACCAAGACGCACACACGCCAAATTAAATTTGATGCACACATGACATTAATACACCATACTCATCAGACCAGTTACATTTCATGAGAACTAATTCTGGAATGCCTCTTTTTTTCTCTCTCTCTCTCTCTCTTTTTTTTTCCACCTGATTTGTCAAAATACTATCTTGAATCTTTACCCAGGAAACCTTGCTGCACATAATCATCTCTAGACAGCCCCTAGCCCAAAATACCTTGTTGTAGACTCGAACTTTGCTGCATTATAAGGTACCCCCAAGAAACGAATAAAAAAACTCACACCACGAAACGAAATAGACACGAAAGAAAATATGCATCCGGGGTAGATAGCACCATACACAAGTTTGACCCAATTATCCACTGAAGACTCACACCAAAACACACACCTGGTGCTATCCGTTCCCACCCCACCTGGATTGCATACCACCAACAAACACACACACACACCAAATTATATTTAATTACCCGTTACATTTGATATTAATGTTAACTTTATTAAAAAAAAAACAACATTTTAGGGTAGTGGTTGACGATGAAAGATTGTAGGGATTCAGGGTACCCAAGGGTGGCGCCCCCTTCCCTCACATGTCATTTGTGTGGAACTCTTGGGTTCCTCCTAAATTAAATCTATTGGTTTAGAGAGCTAAATATGGTAGAATCCCAACCAAGAAGACCCTTTGGGATAGATGTATGATCTTTCCCAACTACTTGTGCCCATGGTATAATAATGAAGTTCAAGATTCTGATCACTTGTTGGTGAGGTGTCCATCTGCGTTAACGGTTTGGGGGGAGGTTTGTCGATGAGTACATATCATGAGTCCTTACTCTACGAAGAACGTCAACTCCATCATTTATCATGGGAGGGAAGGAAGCTCGATCAAGAACACAAGGCAAGTGATCGTGTCCATTCTCTATGCTACATTTTAGTGTTTGTGGACTACCCGAAACGAGGTGTTTAAAGATAACGCTAGCTCCATTACAAAAGTTTTGATCGACTTCAAAGATATATCGTCTTGTGGCTTTCTAATCGCTCTAAGATTTCGATTTTGGATTGGAGACCAGCCCTCTGCTTAGTGAAATAAAACATTGTTGTAGAGAAAAAGGACTAGTTTAAAATTGTTGGTGTAAAATAAAAACATCATTTCCCTTTAAAAAAAACCAGCCACGAATATAAAACTACAACAACAAAATCACAATGTTCTAAACACAATAAAAAACATCTCAAAATCTACATTTACCACCAGCCACTAGTTTTCATTTTATGAGTTTATCTTAAAAGAAAAATGAACTTATTTTCCAAAATCTTATGCACAAAATCTTCCATTTGATTGTTCATTGTTTATACTCATGTACTATAACTTAGTTCTGTTTAACTGTAGAAAGGAACACTTGTTTTTCCTTGCAAAGGTAAACAAGTTCATGATTTGGCCCACCATAGCCATGGCCTCTAGAACAAGGAATATCCTCACATTCCATGCCTATACATAACAATAACTCAAAACAATTAACTTGTGGGGTCTTATAGAAGGGGGCTATAAGTCTAAACTCTCTCATTTCATCACAACCTTCAAACTGTCTCAAATCGATGAACACATAATGAGTAGCGTCTTTCGATCGCATCATCTTTAACCACAACTTACTCTTGAGAGGTGTGTTATGTAGCTTGATCTTCAACGGTATCCCAACGGGTAGTCCTGCCGCAAAAGGAAAAGGTTTTAACCAATCATTATCCTGGATCTCCACTTCCGCCCTCGTGTGTCTCAAGTCTCGCGATAATACAAGTTGCTTTAATGTGAATAACTCGAGTGGTGTGTGGAAACGATGTATGTCACTCTCGTCTTTTTGCAGTGTTTTCATTATTTCGGTCAAGAATCTAGACGGTTGTTCCGTTGATGTTTCTTTGTAATTTAGCAGCTTCTTCAACGCAGATTCGTGAAAATGGGGATCAAAAGTTGATAATCTGAGTGTACATGCGACGAGTGTCATCTCCTCAATGTGCAACTCCTCTTCTTTACTCAACCCAATGAACAGATATCTTAGTTCTCTGAGCTTCATCTCTAATTTCTGTAAAACACATCCGACTTCCCCAACCTCGTATTTAAAGTCTGACGGGTGCATAACGTGCCACCATGCTTTGGAAAGCAGTTTTACGACATGAAGATATTGTAAAGTGAACGTTAAAACAGAAGGTGATTGACGTGAATCTGTAATATGGGTTGTTAGCTCTTCCTTCCAACTCCTGTGATTTGCATATCGAAAAAAAATATTATAACCGAAAAAAAATGATAGAAAATGTAACTGGTCAAAACTGGTTCTGACCTAACTGGGATCAGGTTGAGATCTTGGTTTAAAAAAGTGCACCTGAGGCGTGAGGCACTCGAGGCGTTTGAAAAAACACTTTTTATATCTGAAGCGCTGATCTATATGAAGCACTGTGAGGCGCTTTAGGCGTGAGGCACTAAGGAGCCTGAGGCGTCGCTTCAGTCAATATTAGGCAAACTGAGGGTTTTTTTCAAGATTTTTAAGTATGTTTTGACTTCAATGTATGTTTTATTTATGTTTTGAAGTGTTATGTGTGTTTGTAATTATGTTTACCAAGTAGAATATGCCGTATTGACATGTGTAAATTTTTTTTTTTTTAACTTTAGCGCCTCAAATACGTGAAGCTCTCACCTCCCGCCTTGGCTTTTGGAACCAAAACACTTTGGAGCGCCTCAAGCTTTTTTAGTTGAAATGGTTAGTTTTATAAAGAAAAAAAACGGTATCAAAATGGATTCACCCATTATAAGTTAGCAAAGTCTTTTTAACAGTGTTATATAATTTTGCTAGACCCAAATTGACCCATACAAACATAAAAGTACACTAACCTCAGAGCCGCAAGCAATTCACTTGTGCATCCAAGCTTTATCATGGGCTGCCATATTTCTGCAACGTTAGCAAGAACTAACTTTACAACATCATATTCTTTATCATGTGGTTCACGCAGGTCAGCCACACGGGAAACCGATATTTGACGGTTGATATCCGTTGCCATATCATCTTCGGCCTCTATGGGGTGGGGTCCAGTTGATGTACTACAATGTGACAGATAAGACAGAAGTGTGTTCCGGTTCATTACTTCAGTTAATGCATTAGCAATTCTTCCAAGCATTGTAACCGCGTAAGAAAATACTGTTGGCGGTATTATGTACTCACACTGCTGCATTTCACGGGAGAGTGGAGCGGAGATGGCTAATGTGAGCATTGCAGCGGTTTTTGAGCTATTAAATTCCCAATTGCTTGCGGAAGACGGTTCCATCTAAAGTATGTTTAGGGATCATATAAATATATAGATCTGAGAAAAAAAACTTAAATCCCGAGTAACAAATAAATAAGAATAAATTATCCAACCTCTGAAAAGGTTTCCTCTGTGATGCTGACAGCAAAGCTTCCATGATTTCGGCCGATTTCAAATACAACAGAGAGAACATCTGGCTCGTCCTGGAACAACGAGAATCAAAAGCCCGATTAACAGAACATCCTTAATTTTAGTAAACGAAAACTAATATAAGCAACTTACCTGTGGATAGCTTTCTAGACTGTGTATTAGGCTGTCGATGGCTAATTTAAACATAGGCATGTTATCAAACGTGGTCAACCGAAGAACTTTTCTTGCCGTAAATCTTACAGGTGAGTTCATGTCAACTAGAGTTCCAAGAAACTGCATATTCAAAAAATAAGTAGTGTGCAGGATATAATTACAAAACTACATTATTCCAATAACAATCGTAATGGTTTTTAATAATAATGAATTAGGAAGTTTAGTGCATTAAATATACATTGTGGGCGACTTTCAACCCGTTTGACCTATTTCTTTTCAAACGAACTTCTTTTATTTGACCTGCTAACGTGGTACATAACCTGAATCAACTCAACCATAATTTAACGTGTTGAAATGCTAAATTACTTGAACTTCACATTAAGCTTTTTTTTGAACGTTTTCTTTCAAATCAGAATCTAGATTCGGTCAAGCACGAGTATCAACTAAATATATCAAAGAACTAACCGTAAATTTACCATGTGCATGTGCATTTCTTGCACTTTTAAGTGGCCAAAAACTGCCATGTGATGCATGGTTTCCAGAGCTTGTAATCGGACGACTGTTGAATCATCATTCAGCACATCCATCAACAAACCTAAGACTTTTTCAGCTAAATCATCAGAATGAATGGCAGGCATCCTCAAAGAATAGCATGCCGAACTCCTCACCTTCAAATAAAGAAAACTTTTGTGCAGTTAAAAATATGATAAAAAGAAATTCAAACTAATAAATATTAATCTATTTTTTAAGAAATGATTTCGAAGATTTTATGGATTAGATAAACACATTTTTGGGCCACTTTTGGTCTGTTTCCTTTATGAACTAATTTGTTTGATATTACCAGTGTTGTAAAAATCGCTCTAGGCGGTCGCCTAGGCGCTAGTCGGACCTCCATACCGGAATAAGGACCTAGTTGGAATCCTAGGCGTTCTGGGCATCAGGCGGGCATTAGGTGGTCCTAGGTGGTGGTTTTTTTATTTATTTATTTTTTAAATTCCACAAATTTCTAAGTATTTCTTAGTATTATGTGTATATATCTTAACATATTTTCAAAAAACACCTAAATTTTTGTGTGTGTGTATAATACGTATAAAAATACCAAAACACCTAATTCCGCCTAGTCCCTAGGCTAGACCCCACCGCCTACCTAGCGCCTTCTACAACCTTGGGTATTACCCATTGAGATAAAACATAGGGGTGTGCATGGGTCGGTTTGGGTCGGTTTTTACCATTAACCATAACCATAACCGCTATTTCGGTTATGGGATTTTCGTAACCATAACCATAACCAAACTTCGGTTATGGTTAATCGGTTATGAATTCAGTTATGGTTCGGTTATGGTTATTTCGGTTATTAACCAAAAAAATCGACCAAAGCTAACTTTCGGCTAAATTATAAATTTAAAAGCCCATGGGTCTTAAAAACTCAGAACCTACAATGTTAGACTTAGCTTGGGTTATTATTTATAAGTTAATCAAGACTACACTTTCTAGTTAAAATACCAATGCGGGATCCCTTTTAATAAGATATTAACAAAAAAAAACATATTTGACCCCTTGGTTACAACTTACAATTTTAATTCATCATAAAAAAAGAATACTACATCAATATCATGTTGTTAATAACATACTTTTATTATAGTAAAAAAACCTCTATATAGTTAATATAGAACATAAATCTATTACATAAACTTAACAATACAAGTTCCATTCGGTTCGGTTCGGTTATATCGGTTAACCAAAGCTTCATAACCATAACCATAACCGCTCGGTCGGTTATAGAAATTTCATAACCATAACCATTGGTTATGTTGGTTATCGGTTAAAATCGGTTCGGTTATGTCGGTTATGGTTCGGTTATGTCGGTTATGGTTAATTTTGCTCACCCCTTAAAACATAACCCAAATCGACCCACTCATAAGTATATGGATAGAAACTGCCTAGAATATAACAATTGCAGTGCATCAGGAATACCTCATAAAATTCATCCTCCAAGCCATGTAAAAAAGCTCCAGCAGCACTTAATGCCCGTGATCGGAAATGTTTTCCTGAGAGTTGACCAGAAAATCTAATTTCATCCAAGACTTTCTTGGAGAGGGTTTGCATCAAAAGATATTGGGACACCATTCCTGCTTTCCCAAGCGCTTTAAAAGCTTCTACTCTGACGTTCATACTCATGTCCCTCACCATTGAACAGAGCTGCAAACATATTTAACTTTGTTACTTAGTATGACTAATAATATTCTTTTTGTTATACACTTGGTTTTGAAAAGCGCAAAGCGCACAAAAGCGACGAGGTCTAAAACTGAGGTGCAAAGCGTAAAAGCGGTGAGCTTTTCGTACGTGAGGCGGAAGGCGATTATATAACTTTATTTATATATTCTATAGGTTTTTAGCATCATTCACCCAAAATATAGATATAAAGAAGGTTTATATATGATTTAACTTAAAATGTACAACCTTTGTAGCTACATGTATAACACTTTGAAGCACAAAAAAAAACCAGTGTACAAAGAGCGCGCGCTTCAGTGGGATTTTTTCCCAAAAAAAGTGCGCTTTTCTTGTACACTGCGCACCTTATGTCACACAAGGCACATGGCATTGCGCCTCATGTTGCCTCACGCTTTTTAAAACCAAGGTTATACAAACCTGTGTTATTTATCTTGACACGTTATGCACACACATACATATACACTTTAGTATGCATTATTAATTCTTCAGCATCAATAACTACTAATTTTTCTCCCATACAAATATAGCATCTTATAATGTTTAAAGTAACCATTTATCATATTAGTTTATAACTTTATATATTATTCTTGTTAGATACAACTTCCCTCAAATAGGTATGGTGATGATGAATGGGACTGAGTTCTGCCATGATCATGACTCTGAGGGTATGTGAGCCAACTCTTCTTTAAGAATGCAATAGGAGAGCTTACTACTAAAAGGACTTTTAAGAGTGCAATAGGAGTGCTTACAATTAAAGGCCTAACTGAATTACTACTTTAACAATGTCATATGGGTACATTGAATTTACGACTTCAACATCGTCAGGACATTCTAGTATGAATATTACATCTTTACAACAAAAAAGGAGCTAAGGAAAAGGTTAAATGAAAGGCTTCCTAGGTTCCCATTATGATTATTATGCTTGAGTGGTTGTCTAATAAAACTTAGTACTATAAGTAGCTAATGTAGTAGGGAGTAATGCACAAATAACAAACAATGTGGCCTCTTTCTTGTACTCAAACTCTAGAACATCTTGGAAAACTTTCAAGATAACGTGTCTCATTTCTATCATCTAATCCAAAGCTTTGATATTTTATCAAGAATTCATAAAACAAATGATATATGAAACAGATACCTGTACATACAATGCATCTGACAAGTCTCGCTTGCTTTTATCGTCACTATTTTCCACAAGAAGTTTCCCCCATTTGCTTACCTGCAATACCACAGCAATTTTCAACACATCTGCACACCAATTACCAGTCTACGAGACTACGACAATGAAAACCATAAACATATTGTATTCCAGTCCCATAACCAACTGTAAAATCGTGTCCCATACCCTGACGGGACACGTAGGTGTCGTGTCGGGTACGCCATTAGTTTGTTAAACATACCCATTGGGATTTTCAAGTACATTACTTTTTCTTAACATTCAAAATTTTACATAAATTTATGATTTTTTTTTAAAACTACAACAAATTGAAATACATATTATATACATATCATCTAATACCATACCCGAACCCGAACCTGAACCTGCACAGTTTTTAATCAATCCCATACCCGAATGCAAGTACCAAATGCATTACCATACGAACAGCTGAGCATCTCACGCACTCTTCTACATCACCCAACAACTCAACACCACGTACATAACATCCTTCAATCATACACCTATCTTCAACCACAACTCTATCACACAACCCAATCAATCCATCCAGAGCAGCTTTCCTCACGTATGGATACGGGTCCTTCGTAAACCCGAGAAACACCGTTAGCAGAATCGATGGCCTGACGTCATATCTCTTCGCATCCATCAACATCCTCTGCCTCACAGACACAGATGAACCGAAACACAGACCCAAAAACACTCCCTCCGTCGTCTCTGCCGCACCCACATCAGACTTTGTATCCAAACGCAATGAAACAAGTGTGGACAGTGCGATTGCAGCGGCGCGTGGAGTAGCTTCCACGGCGCGTGAGGTCACGGCGAGACTTTCTTCCGTCATTTCTGACATACCCACATCGGAATTAGAAGAAAAGGGGGCAGAAACTGCAAGTTCGGCGGCGCGTGAAGGCGCGTCGAAGCATTTCTCTGTCATGTCTGCAATACCCAGATCAGAATTTGTAGTCGGAGATGAGAAAACGTGTGTGTTTGGTAAGTTTGTGTCGGCGCGTGAAAGAAGGGAGGGGCGTGTGAGGAGAGTGAGGAGGGAGGTGGTGATGATGGGGGAGAGATGGGGGTGGAGGGAGGAGATAAGGGAGAGGAGAGAGGTGACATGGAGGGGATTAATATTATTAAGGTTAGAGGAGGTTAGGGTATGGATGATGGAGGAGATGGTTTGGTTAGTGGTTGAAGGGTTGGTGATTAAGGTTCTGGCTATGGAGAAGGGTTTAAGAGAGGGTGAAGGTTTTGGATGGGTGGTGAGGGTTTGAGTGAAGTTTGAGAGGAGGTTCTGCTCCATGGATGAAGAGAAGGAAGAGGTCTGCAATTGAAAAGGGTTTTAGGGGTATTTGGGTTTAAGGAAAAAATAAATTATTTATCATTTTTAACTTTGTATTTTTATCTGTGGATTTATATATTAAAAAAATCCTTAAATAACGTTTACTAGGTTAGAGCCCCGCGTGTACACGCGGTACATGTCCATGTCAAATGAAAAAAATTCTATAAAGATTGTAGTATGCAAGTTTTATTTATTGAAAGTTACGTAATACAATTCGTATTAATTTTGGTTCATTGTAAATTATCATTAAAAAGTTTAATGTTACCCAATAACAAATATATGAATCAACAAATGTTTGATTTGACGTGATTTAAAAACAAATAATGAAATGAATAAACATAATTTTTTTTGTAATGGCATGCAAATGAGGATTAAATTCAAAGTAAATAAATGTAGTTTAACAAATCATATAACCAAAACATTATAAAAAAATAAAAGATTTATGCAAAATATGATCGCATACTTATTCACAAACTTCAAAATATTTTCTTATAGACAACATTTGCTATTTATTATTAACGTTGTCATCTTTATCCAATATTAGTATCTTCATGCCATCTCTACTCTTGTCACTTGGCAGCGACATACAACTGCCCATGTGTAAAAACATGATCTTTCAAATACAGATCTACCCTAAATAGGGTTTGTCCTTGACTCTTATTTATTGTCATTGCGAAACATAAAATAAGAGGGAATTGTCTTCTATTAAATCTGAAAGGAATCTTCTTATCAGATGGGGACAGCCTAATTTTTTGGATAAAAGTTCGCATTCCAATGTTACTCCCTGAAATTATTTTAGCTTCTATAACACGGTTTGATATGGCAAGACGATTTGGAACTTGTGGCTTTGAAAAGAATTTATGTCCACTTATAGGATCCCTGAACCATTAGAATAACAAAACAGTAAAATTTGTCAAAAAAAAAAAAACTCCGGTGAGGAAAAGAAAGACATTTGGCATTGTAACTGTATTATCATCTAGAATTTAAGGTAAATATATCCAGAAGACCCTGAACTGTTTTGACGGTTTAACTCATAACCAATGACCTAAAAATCAAGCTAAAACCACGGAGAAAAATCAATACTAAACCCACATGAGAAACTCATAACCAGTCACGAATATTATAACATCATATTTCTCAAAAATGAATTATAAAATAATAGTGTATATATATATATATATATAGGGAAAGGGTAAAATGAGAACATGCTTGAGTTGGAAGAATTAAGGAACTCACTTTATAACCACACACATAATTTAATAGAAAAAGAATGTGTGGTTGTAAATTAAAGAAGAATAAAATATTGAATGGAATATTCCTTTTTTGTAAAAAGTCAACATTGGTGTGCTGCACTTTTTACACCAGTGTAAAACCATCGTAAAAAAAAAATTTCAATTTTTTTTACGGTGGAGTTACCATTTTTTACATTGGTGTGTAAATTTTTTTTTAAATTCACATTTTACGTCGGTGTTCTCACGGTTCTTCCAACTCGAGCTAGTTTTCATTTGAACCTAATCCTATATATATATATCATAACAATAGCATAACATAACAAATAACAAAATAATACAAACGTCGTAAAGGTATACTTACAACCTGGAATGCTTCCACGATTGGTTTATTGTGTGTAGAGCAATTGTGATCGATGTGAATCAATGTAATTAAATAGATGAAGTATAAAAATGGAAGGATTGGAATTTGACATAAATCAATGAACAATGCTTAAAATTAGCAAACTAATTGCAATCATCTTTTGATTATCATTTATGACAAATTATGAAATGTAAATTATATAAAATCAACCGATACATTAGATGTTAATACACAGATGTTTTTATTGTAAAACCCACAAATCTTTTCTATATATGTATCGATTATATGTATAATTATATTTGACGAGTGTACATGATAATATGTAGTTATGATTTTGTTTTTTTTAAAAGGTGAGTATGTTAAATATATGTATATGTATTATTACTCAAGAGGGATTATATAAATTAACACACGTGTATGTAACATCTATGAAATTTAAATAAACTCATAATATAAAGCGGATGACTTTGTGTATATATATGAATATTGAGTTCGTATACTTAATAATATATGAGTCGGATGATTTTGTGTATATATTTGAATTCCTAGAACTTGAGTCGATGACTTTTCAAACTCAGCATAAATTATGGTAAGCCTAAATTACGGGTTAAATTGATAAAATTCAAATCATTAGATGAAACAACCTTTTAATATATTCAATAAGGAAATCATACAAAAAAAGGAAAGTCATAATATCAAAACGATATTAAAATCATAATCAATCATTCAAATTTAATGACAATAAATTCGGCCATTATTTATTAATGACAATAAATAATATTACGCATAATTTCATAAAAATAGATTAAACATAATTTCGTATTAATAGTAATATAAATAAATGAGATTAAAAATCGTAATAAATAACATTAAATTCGGTCAATTATTATAAATTTTCAATAAATAACATTAAAACTCATAATAAATAACATTAAAAAAGAATAAATCTTATAAATTCGGTCAGATTGAATGACATTAAATTCGGTCATTATTTATTAATGACAATAAATAATATTACGCATAATTCCGTAAAAATAGATTAAACATAATTTTGTATTAATAGTAATATAAATAAATGAGATTATAAAATCGTAGTAAATAACATTAAATTTGGTCAATTATTTTTAATGTCAATGATTAACATTAAAACTGTTAATAAATAACATTAAAAATGAACAAATATTATTAATTGCAATCAAGACAATTCATAATTTGTAAAAATAGCAATATAAATAAATGGGATTAAAAATCTTAATAAATAACCTCAAAATCGTAATAAAAAATTCAAATCAATTACATTAAAAACATCCGCGTTAGAAATTGACTTACCAATTATAGACAAATTATTATTGACAACTTAAAATTAGCACATATTATTGAAATAATTTTGATGATTATCGTTTAATGAGAATTGATTGAAGGTAAGTCATTATATAAAAATTAAATTCGGTCAATAATATTAAACATAATTTCGTATTAATAGTAATATAAATAAATGAGATTACAAAATCGTAATAAATAACATTAAATTCGGTCAACATTATTAATGTCAATAATTAACATTAAAACTGTTAATAAATAACATTAAAAATGAACAAATCTTATTAATTGCAATAAAAAAATCATAATTCCTAAAAATAGCAATATAAATAAATGAGATTAAAATATAAATAAATAACCTCAAAATTGTAATAAAAAAATCAAATAAATTACATTAAAAACATCCGCGTTTGAAATTGACTTACCAATTATCGACAAATTATTATTGACATCTTAAAATTAGCACATTACTATTGAAATGATTTTGATGATTATCGTTTAATGTGAATTGATTAAAGGTAAGTCATAATTGATTTGAAAAATTAAATTCGCTCAATATTATTAATGTCAATAAATAACATTAAAACTCTTAATAAATAACATTAAAAATGAATAAATCTTATTAATTGCAATCAAGATTAATCATAATTTGTAAACGTAGTAATTGCAATCAAGACCAATCATAATTCGTAATAAATAATATTAAATTCGGTCAATTATTATAAATTTCCAATAAATAACATTAAAACTCGTAATAAATAACATTAAAAATGAATAAATCTTATAAATTCGGTCAGATTGAATGACATTAAATTCGGTCATTATTTGTTAATGACAATAAATAATATTACGCGTAATTTCGTAGAAATAGATTAAACATAATTTCGTATTAATAGTAATAGTAATATAAATAAATGAGATTACAAGATCGTAATATATAACATTAAATTCGGTCAACATCATTAATGTCAATAATTAACATTAAAACTGTTAATAAATAACATTAAAAATGAACAAATCTTATTAATTGCAATCAAGACCATTCATAATTCCTAAAAATAGCAATATAAATAAATGAGATTAAAAATCTTAATAAATAACCTCAAAATTGTAATAAAAAAATCAAATAAATTACATTAAAAACGTCCGCGTTTAAAATTGACTTACCAATTATCGACAAATTACTATTGAGATCTTAAAATTAGCACATTGATATTGAAATGATTTTGATGATTATCGTTTAATGAGAATTGATTAAAGGTAAGTCATAATTGATTTGAAAAAAATTAAATTCGGTCAATATTATTAATGTCAATAAATAACATTAAAACTCTTAATAAATAACATTAAAAATAAAAAAATCTTATTAATTACAATCAAGATCATTCATAATTTGTAAACATAGTAATTACAATCAAGACCAATCATAATTCGTAATAAATAACATTAAATTCGGTCAATTATTATAAATTTTCAATAAATAACATTAAAACTCGGAATAAATAACATTAAAAATGAATAAATCTTATAAATTCGGTCAGATTGAATGACATTAAATTCGGTCATTATTTGTTAATGACAATAAAAATATTACGCGTAATTTCGTAAAAATAGATTAAACATAATTTCGTATTAATAGTATTATAAATAAATGAGATTACAAAATCGTAATAAATAACATTAAAATTGAACAAATCTTATTAATTGCAATCAAGACCAATCATAATTCGTAAAATTAGCAATATAAATAAATGAGATTAAAAATGTTAATAAATAACCGCAAAATCGTAATAATAAATTCAAATCAATTACATTAAAAACATTCGCGTTTGAAATAGACTTACCAATTATTGGACCAACCAAGATTGTCCTCTGTATGTGGCAACTGTAACGTCATTGCATATGATGTTTTTAGATAACATAAATTTGTTCATGGCCTTCGGCACAGTCTGGAAAGACATGTATAAAAAAATTAAAAAACTCATTTTTTAAAATGAAATAGGCATATTAAAATAAAAATAACAATCATACCAACACGGTTGACGAACGGTCATACAAAACCTTGAAGAATTGAGAACCTTTGTGATAAGACATAATAGCGTTGGTGTATTCGGATGTTTTAAATGTTAAAACATAGAATGATTAAATATGTTTCAAGGTAAATCCGATTCACTGTATATCTATCAATACAGATTCAAAAAGTAAGTTTTTCTAAAGAATAATAAAAAACGAATACATCGAAGTGATAAAGTTATTGAAACGATTAGATGTTCGTTATCCATGTTTATTAAAAGTTGGTAAAAAGTCGATTGTTTACTGTTAGGAATTTGATTTTATGAATTGAGAAATAATATTCGATTAAAAAAAGTCGGTATTTCTAAAGAATAATAAAAAACGAATACATCGAATTGATAAAGTTAATTTTATGAAACGATTACTGTTATTAGAACGGTTAATCAAATCGACAGTAAACAATCGATTTTTTAACAAAAATAAGTAAAACACAATAATATTAAGCAATGTTAGAAGAATAAGGATCGATGATTACCTTGAATCGGTTGTGTAGAATCAAGAAACTATGAAAGATGAAGAAGGAGGATAGAAAGGTTTGTTAGGAAGAAAAGGAGAGTTATGTTGTGGAGAATGAAAAAAAAAAATAAAAGAAAACGGTTTTTATAGATAGATTTTTGGAGCTCCATATGGTAGTTGGATCCTAGAGGCCCTCTCTAAGGTCTTCATTCGACCCGTGTGACCTCAATTATTATATAGATAGATTTTCGGGTTCCATTGTTGTTTGTTTTCGGACTTTGTTTACCGGATTTTGTTTGTCAGTCTCTTGCTAGCGTTTTGATATAAAAATTTTGTTTGCCGTTCAAAAAAAAACCTACTGGGTAAAGAACTCTTGGGTGGGAGGTTTTGAGTTTTCACTTTTCATATAAGCAATGTTTATTTGATTGTAATATATAGTGAAATAACATTAGCCGTCTAAAAATAATAAAAAAAAACTCATTTTTTTTCCACTTGTCCCCATTTTAAATCATCTATGCCATTTGGTAATTCTTAAAGAATTGGATTTTAAGAATCTATATACTTTGACTCGCGGGTACTGGATTACAACCCATCTGATTAGGATCTTATTAAACTTAACAAAATCCTCACAACCGATACAACTTCTTCTCTCCTTCAACTGCTCCTTAAGCAACGTCATGTCCCCCGGAAAATATCTGTCACACCCTCAAATTTTCACTGCGAAGTTTATACCATGAGGCGCGTGACACACCAAGATCCTATATCCATAAGTCATATGAACGACTCTACATGCCTAAACCATTTAGTTCGTTTTCAATAATCAAGTTTGATGACCAGTCAAAGTTTTAAGAAAAAATGCGGAAGCGAAATTAAAACAGTTAAGTTAAATAGTTATGCGCAAAACAAATGCGCCCAAACCAAAGTAAGCAAATGATAAAACAGTTTAAAGTGTTTGAAATTCCATGACAAACACGATGCATGACCTATGCGTGCTCCAACCTAGCGACCTGCAAAAGCATGTTTGCGTGTGTCAACATAAAGTGGGTGAGTTCACAAAGTAAAGTAAGTAAGAGTTCAAGTTTCTAAAACTAGTAACCACTAGTTCAGCGTATGCCAGGGGTAGTTAACCCACTCATGATAACTAAACACTGGTAGTACCAAACTGCTATGTAACATGCACTCACAACAATGAGCAAAAGTGTCTCTCATCATTGCCTATCAACAATGATAATGTGTAAAGTCACAGTTCACGCCCTGCTCCCAGCATAGTGTGAGGTTTATTAAACCTAATAGCGCTATCAACTAGTAACCCGCTTGCCAACCCGGCAACTCATTCGGTATAAATGTAGGACTTCAGTGATAGTGTGTGTCGTTTAGTTCATCAAGGATAAAAGATGTGAAACTAGTAAAACCCGATTCACCCCATGAATCCATGTATCCTAAAACCTGGGGTATAATGTAGTCCCAAACTGGACTAGAAAAGTAAGTAATTCCCAACCAGAAATTAGTGTTGTGTCCAAACCCGAGACGCATGCTTTTGAGAAAAAGTAGTCAAACTCGCCTTAGGTTGCAAAAGCTAAATCCAAATCCGTAAGTAATAGGAAGGTGTTACCGACTCCCTATTATATGTGTCACTACGTGAGTGCATGTGCATACACAATACACCACAAAAACTTGTTTGTCCAAGACGTTCATTTATGTGAAAACATTTTAGTGACACCTCGTGTAACTACATGCACAAATAACCCTACGAACCCATTGGTGAAAACATACACACCATATATATCTCATACAAATGTACATACAAGTTCAAGTCATAACTAAGTCATACAAGCCTTCAAACAAGCACTTATACATGCATGTCATAATCTGCGTTTTTAGAACAGATTATGCGCTGTCAAAATGATTTTATGAAAAATACCTACACAACATATTAGACTCTCAAAATTTTACTAAATATTTCTAGGAGTCTAGTCGTTGTGCCACTATTTTTGTTTTGTGAAAAAAACACACGAAAC
The DNA here is from genome assembly GCA_032199755.1 of Ambrosia artemisiifolia. NCBI lineage: Eukaryota > Viridiplantae > Streptophyta > Magnoliopsida > Asterales > Asteraceae > Ambrosia > Ambrosia artemisiifolia. The sequence continues at coordinate 5,350,030 of CM063520.1, read as the reverse complement.
AATTATGAAAAATCGTTTACTAAAGCTAGGTTTTGAAAACTTTCACATCAGGTCAGTTTACGAGAAAAAATCTTAAAAATCGTATATTCCTCCAACCGGGATGAATCCACTTGGAAAAGCCGAATTATCCATGTACCTATCTACTGACCAAATTTAGTGACCTAACTCCTTATAAAACACGAGTTATGGTCATTTAAAGTTAACCCAAAATATTAATCCGAAAATTAGTTTTAACCTTTATTTGTATAAAATTCCAAAAACACATCAACGATAACCAAATTGCACATCTTATACATTCCAGTAAGCTAAGATTGTCACACCCCAACCGATGGCGGAATACATCGAGGCACGATTTGTGATAGATTGTTCAAAGACTTCATGATACTAGAATTTGTGACAAATAATTTAAAGGTTTCATTTCATAATACTAAAAACAAGAAGTACAAAGAAATACAACATTCACGATTTCATAGTTTAAAGCGGTGCGTTTCTAAGTCAAATCCTAACGAGTTTCTTGAATCATCGCATCAAATATTTCCTGCAACATGTATAAAATATCCGTCAACACATGAAGCATTGGTGAGCATACTAGTTTTTGGTTTACATACATAGTATTAAAATGTAATCTATAAGGAAATATTTAGTGATATTTGAATTACATGTTTATTACTTACCTCTACATTTGAACTTAAATATTTCACTGTATTTTATGTTTTAATAAAGTTCAGTCCTCAAAGAACTAATATTTTTCTGAACCGTGTGTCCACATGAGCAATAATCTAGTATACATTATGAGCGTCCTCACTAATAACATCACAACTCACAAAATTCTCGTAAAAACATCATAACGTCTCTTCATCTATCGAGGTGTGTAGCACGTGAGATCCAAACGAGCCACATGACACACAAAACAAGTCGTGTCTAATATTCTATATTCAAGTGAGTGTTATGTTACTTTTCACATTTCGGTCTTTAATAAAACAGGTAAATATAAAATTAGGGATGCAAACGAGGCGACCGGCTCGCGAGCTACTTGAGTTCGGCTCGATAAAAAGCTCGAACGAGCCGAGTCTTATCGAGCTTTGCTTATTTTATGTCAGTTAATACTATATAGCTCAATTGTATTGCAGCCCATGCATTAACTAAATTACTTTGGGCCTTGGTGTTCTTAATGGTCCAAAACGAGCTTCTTAATGGTCCAAAACGAGCTCCTTAATGGTCCAAAACGAGCTCGAGCCGAGCTTAGGCTCGTTTAAACTCTTGCCACAAATACTTACTTTAATCGAGCTTTCGAGCCAAGCTCGCGTTCTTAAATCTAATAGCGAGCCGAGCTCGAGCCCAAAATACAAGGATCGAATTGAGCTTGAGCTTCTAAAAATTGTCACGAGCCGATCTCGGGTAATGCAAGGCTCAGGCTCAGCTCTTTTTAATATTAATTATTATATGACAAAATTACACTTTGTGTCCTTAATGTATTACTGAAATTATGAAACATGCCTTTTTTAATTTTTTTTTGCATTTTATGTCCAAAATTTGCTTTTTTATTGCATTTTATGTCCTTTCTGACTAACTGGGTTAGATTTCTCAGTTAATCTCAAAACCATCAGGGGTATTATTATCCATTCACCACATTAAGGACACAAAGTGTAATTTGGGGTCTTGCTTTTTTTATTATATTTTTATTTGTGGGACCCACTCACCATCACTTCATCTTCAACCTTCACCCACCAATACTTTAGATTATTTGTGGGACCACCCACCACCACTTCATCTTCAACCTCCACCCACCACCACTTCAAGGTAACCTCTGCTTCAAATTTAGCAATGTCAGGGTACAGAACGACAATTAGGGCATCATAATTAGGGTAATCCCTCAAAGAGCGACGACTTGCACAATGAGCACGACAAGCAGGGCATTCATTGTTCCTACCATGTTCAGATAATTAAAAAACAAAAGTATTGAGACCACTTGGTTGGTGAATAAAAAAAGTCCAGTATTTGGTTTGAATACATACCCCATTCTCATTGATTTGTCTATGCATTCCCTACAAAAGCGGTGCAGGCATTCCATAACAGTTCTGGTTTTCCGAATTATTCCTATTCATGACAGTTGGAGAAAAAATGTTCAAATTAAATATTACAAGTTATTGTTCCAGTAGAGAATATTTGCTCCAGCTACATAATATCACAAGAAGCTCCATTAAATAGGTATTCAAATGATAAGTGTATTGAATTAATATTGGCTCGGTTTTAGGGTTTATAAAAAGAGGTGGTGGGTGGAGGTTGAAGATGAAGTGGTAAAGGTTGAAGATGAAGTGGTGGTGGGTGGAGGTTGAAGATGAAGTGGTGGTGGGTGGGTCCCACAAATAATCTAAAGTATTAGTGGGTGAAGGTTGAAGATGAAGTGGTGGTGAGTGGGTCCCACAAATAAAAGTATAATAAAAAAAAGCAAGACCCCAAATTACACTTTGTGTCCTTAATGTGGTGAATGGACAATAATACCCCTGATGGTTTTGAGGTTAACTGAGAAATCTAACCCAGTTAGTCAGAAAGGACATAAAATGCAATAAAAAAGCAAATTTTGGACATAAAATGCAAAAAAAAATTAAAAAGGGCATGTTTCATAATTTCAGTAATACATTAAGGACACAAAGTGTAATTTTGTCTTATTATATATATCATTATTATTGTTGTTGTTAGACTAAATTACATTTTTTGTCCTTTATTTGTGTCAAAATTATGGATTGGGTCCTTTAAAAAAAGGACTTTCACTCCTTATCATTTATTTCAGTAGTTTGTTGCAACTTTTTTCCTTTTCACTAACTGGGTTAGAAAATCTAGCTAAGTTAGATCATATGCAAGGCACCTGAGGGTAAATTAGTACTTTTGCCCTAAAGGACAATTCTTGTGATTTAGTTATATAAAAATTATTTATTTATAAAAATACTGTTTTTGTCTTTATATAAATATATATTATATAAATTCACACACCCACTTTCTCTCTGCCACAATCCTACAATCACATTTCACTTTAGTTCCATTGACGTTGTCTATTGTCTTTCTCTTCTTTCAAAACAACGACAAAAAAAAAACACTAAAATCCTTTCATTCTTCAAAACCACAAACAAGCAACTTATTTTTGTGTGTGTGTGTGTGGGGGGGGGGGGGCGGGTTTCAGAATTAGGTGGTAGAGGGTTCAAATTGGTAGCAGAGGAGTGTGTGTTGCAGGTTGAGGCTTGTGGCGATGAAATGACGGCTGACATAAGTTGATGTACGATGGTAGTGAAAAAAGGGGTTGGCTATGCGAATTAGCGACAAAGGTGGTTAGGGTTCGAGGATGAGGGATGTGATAGAGGTGAGTGCGGTGGAGGTTTATTGATGGTGGTTAACGTTTGTTGATAATAGAGGATGGTGGTTAGGGAGGTGCAGCAGAGGACGGACAGTGGTGTTATGGGGCAATGACGGGCAAGTGCTGAGACCGTGGTTAAAGGTGAAGGAGGGTTTCGTATATGTGAATGGTTTGTGTGGTTGCAGAGGATGGTGGTGATGTTAAAGGTGGGTGGTGTTGTTGTGGTGGTTTAGTTGGTGGGTTATGGATGAGTGGAGATAGAGAAATTGTGTGTATGTGTGTCAGTGTGTACAAAGAAAAAACGGAAAAATATAATATAATTAAATTACAGTAAATGTCTTTTAGATATGAAAAGACCCGTTTGCCCTCTTTTGCCTTGCATATGACTTAATTTAACATGATTTTTCTAACACAATTAATGAAAAGCACAATAATTGTAACAAACTACTGAAATAAAAGACAAAAAGTAAAAGTCATTTTTTAAATGACCCAATCCATAATTTTAACCTAAAGCACAAAAATTGTAATTTAGTCTTGTTATTACTTTGTGTTATACATTTCAAATTAGACATTTCCAGCATTCATATTGCATGACACCCATAAAGATACTCAAAAGTACACAAAATGCCTGATCATATATTCGTAGCTTAAACTTTAATCTCTAACCCCCACGTTTGTCTTGCTTTTGCGATCATTCAGTTTCTTCTTCTTCTTCTTCATTGCAACACAGGTTCTCACTTCTCTCCCCAATAAAGGGTTTTAATTTTGGGGGTTTAAGGGTTTTAACCGTTTCCGATTTTCAACTTTATTTACTCTTTTTTTTTTCAATTGGGTTTCTTCTAAAATGTATTTTTATTCATTTATTGTGTTCTGATCTACAATGTGTTCGACGATATGCCTCTGTGAATGTATCTTGTGTTTTGATCACCAAGAGTTTAGTTTTGGTTGCTAGAATTAGGTTATAATTGATGGGTTTTCTTTTTTAATGTTAATTGTACATGTTTTATTGCAAGTTTATTTGAATTAGTAAGTATACAAAGATCTTTTTTACTGGTTTCTTGATGGTTTATGTTGTATCAGTAGTTCAATACCAAGGTTTAACGGAATTGTGCTTCGAGGCTTTTTCCATTACGGCTGGAGGCGAACCGAGGTGGAATTAAAAATAAATATGAAATTATGTATCTTATAAAAAAATAAAATACTAACTAATTTCATCATCGGATTGATTAAAAATACACATAAAAAAGACATGGAATGTTTGAAATTGACAAAAAGTCATAGATATAAAAAAAAAAAACACATCCAAACCCCTTGAGGCACTGGTTTTCTTACTGCCTTGAGGTGCAATGGCGAAGCTTCCTAGGGGCCAGGGTCCCTCCCCCCCCCCCCCCCCCCCCCCCTCCTCTGTTTTTTTGCTCACTAGTGTAAATTTACGCGTATTCGTCCGAAAATGTTACAGGTATTGAGTCTGGTCCCCCTAATGTAAGGACCAGAAAGAGTGTAGCAATCCTCTGACAAGTGGCAGTGACACATGGATCGTTAATAATGGTCTTCAAGGAGATCTAACATACTAGACTAGACTGTTAAGATTGCCACCTGCAAAAGCTACCTGTTGGTAACTTTGACAATCATCTTTGTTGCAACGGATTAGACCACCTGTTTTCCAATAAGTGCAATAGATGATATACATACCTTGTTAAATCGACCCATTTGCACTTGCACATTCTATATGCATTAGGTTTAATTTCATGCTGTCTTGATTATTGCTGTTAAATATGAATCTGATGGTGTTTTAATCAATCAGTTATGATATGGGTACATCATGTGCTTGCTAATGTTCTCTATAGGTGTGAATTTTTGCTAAAAATATTAAGTGAAGGTATATAGATATATACACTTCTATTTTATGTTTTAAATATCCATTTTTTTGAGGGAGATTGTGGTGCTTCAGCTTCTTAAATGGCTTAATGTGGTTACAACATTTTGTAAAAACATAATGACTATGCCAGTTTTGTATGTTGTGAAAACGTTTGTTCGACTCTCGAAAGTCAAATCAGCACACTCTTTAAGGATCAAGGGTATCATTATGCTCTTGATTGAATTGTCAATTTATATGGATGTTGCATAATTCATTGCATATAAATTTTATTTGTTTGTAATATACTTATGTTGAATTTCTCAATGACCTAAGATTATGTTATTGTTATATGTGTTTCCGATCCTTTATTGGGTTTAAAAGTACTATTATTTTGAACGCAAAGCTCTTATTTTAAATCGTTTTGTTTGTTTATGTACATTATATTTTTCAAGATAGAGATTGAAGATGGGAGCAAGAAAGAAAGAGTCCAATTATGGTCCATCAAACAACAGAAATTTAGGGAAAAGTCAACTAGGTGGTGTCATTTTTGGTGCCACAAACCTCACAATCAATGAATGCCTTTCTAAGCAACTCTTTGGTTAGTCCTGGAATTTGACCTATAGTCAACTATTATTTTTCAAAATATGTGGTATCCATATCTTCTTCTCCTGATCCATTAGCATTATTTCAACCCATTTACTTATGAATGGGTCAATTCATGTTATGTTATGTTTTATCTTCAACTGGTCAAACCAGTTGTCTAAAAGTAGCTAAAAAAAGGAAATGGGTCAATGGGCTTCATCGGATTTTACCCAGTGTGTATTTTAATGCATCAAACCTCCTAGAATATATTATAGTTGACAAACTAATTATTTATGACAAATAAAAGTTTTGGATAAAGTTGTTTAGGGTCAATTCAACCCGAAATATCCGTTTGAACCATCATGACCCATTACCTGCCCCCACCCATTTTGCCACCATCAAGGCAATGGATTTCAGTCAAAATCTGTTTTCAGTCATGAGAATGTTGAGCTTTGAAGTATCTCTAAAATGCTTCTTGAAATTGTATTAGGTTTACCAAAGGAGCACCTTGAATATGTTGAAAAAATTAGTCCTGGTTTGCCATTGTTTCTATTCAACTACACGGATAAAAAATTGCATGGTATTTTTGAAGCGGCTAGCCATGGCCAAAAAGATATAGATCCATATGCATGGACTATCGAAGGCAAACAAAGAACACCTTTTCCTGCTCAGGTATCTTGATCCATGTTTTACTTTTCAATCAAGTTTTGAGTTTTGAATATGTGTTATGAAACTGATAATATTATATTGGATAATCATAACAAGCAAATTGTCAACTTTAATAGTAAAACATGCTATAGGATATAGTGTTTAAATGTTCTTTTGAGGCTGCAACAATTGTCGATATGATTTGGCAGTCGATAAATACTGAAATTTACTTATTGAACTCTGCTCTTGTTATTTAGGTTCAAGTACGTCTACAGTCAGCACGGCAGCCACTAACAGAGACTCAGTTTAAGCCCGCAATTGCAGACAATTATTATAATCGGGTCCATTTCTGGTTTGAGCTGGATCATTCTCAAACAAACAGGCTGTTGTCTTTATTTTCATCTCAACCTGTTGCTGCTTCACTTTTTACAACAAATTTCCCATTTCTACCTAAGAAAGTGGAAACTGGGCTAAAAGAGAAAAAACTGTGTATGAGTTTCAGTGGCAATACTGTAAATTCGAATACCTTAGATGAGCGTCTAGGTACAGTCGTTAAAGATGAAAAGGAACAAGTGTGTATGAAGCTGAAAGAACTTGCTTTAAACCACAAACTCATTAACCCACCACCTACTGCCCGTGAAGATGAAGCCGCCCGCATAAAGATGTACCCACATTCTGCTACCCGTGAAGATGAAACTGCCCGTAAAAACGTAGAGCTGCCTTCTGCTGCCCATGAAGATGATATGACGGTGGGGACCAGTACTTCTTCAATGGAAGATCCTATTATCGCTCAGGTCTCACTTATTTACAAATGTTTCTCCTAAATGTCACTGGTCAAATTGGGTAGTACTTGCCACTTAAATTTTCTAAAAAGTAATTAGTGTGTGAATATGATTTAAAAAATAGTATTATTTGAATACTTAATCATAATCTAATTCTACTTAATATGCCGACATAGGAGCTTTTATAAATTACAAAAAAAAAAAAAAAATTATCCAGATGTAAATTTGACTTTTTTTTATATCAAAAAAAAAAAAAAGAATCAAACTTACTAGAAAAAAAAAATTTATTTTAAGCCCAATTTTTTAATATTGTTTTATCTATTAGACCCGTTAGAGAGAATAACCCACATTTATAGGTAAAAACTTCCACATTGACTCTTTTTGTTCTTTCTTTTGATCATTATTTATAGTAACACGTAATTTTTTTTTTGTAATTTTTTATCGGATGATAGTTGAGTGAGAAGGTGGACTATCTGATGGCGTTTATTACAGAGCAAAATTACAAGATTGAGTATTTAGAGAAGAGAGTTATTTTCTTGGAGCAAAATCTGGTATTCTCAATATCTCTCATAAATCTGGTGATTTCCGCTATTTCGGTTAAAAAAATTTCTTTGATATTTTCTCATGTTTACATGTCAGGCTCCACAAAATGAGATTCAGTGTCTGAAAGACCCCAGTATGCCGGGGCCTTCTGAGGAATCTCATGCTATAAACGGAATAACTTCAGCTACTGAGTCTGATTTGGGTAATTCACCTGATATCAATATAGACGGTTGTGATGACTTGATATTTCTAGTTGGTGGATATGATGGCATGTCATGGTTCTCATCATTGGATGCTTATTCACCTTCAAATAATTGTATCAAATCGCTTAAACCAATGAATACCGCTCGATGTTATGCTCCTGTATCTGTATTAAACGGTGAACTTTACGTGTTTGGTGGTGGAACTCGTGGTGTATGGTATGACACAGGTAAGTTATATGCATATGTATGTATATGCATGATGCTAGTACTAACATTTGTTTTTTTTTTGTTATATGTTTAAAGTTGAATCATATGATCCAACTGTGAACGAGTGGACTAGTAGGCCAGCTCTAAATGCAAAAAAGGGAAGTCTAGCTGGCGCGACCTTAAATGGCAAGATTTATGCAGTTGGCGGTGGAAGTGATGACATATTCTATTCAGCGGTTGAGATGTTAGACCTTGATATCGGAGCTTGGATCCCATCACGATCCATGCTTCACAAAGTAAATATATAATATTTAGTTACATGAATTTAAAGTTTATTATACCTCCATTTAAGATATGTTGTCTTATTCTAATTTACTTCAGTCTGTTGTCTAAAATATTTTTCATCTTTTTATTTTTTCCAGCGGTTTTCTCTGGCTGCAGCGGAACTTAATGGGGCGATTTATGCTGTTGGGGGCTATGATGGAACAAGCTATTTGAAGTAAATCTATCTATGCTTGTTATCATTTTTTTTAAATATTTTTTAGCATAGATGTTTGTGATATGATAGATGTGGCAAATGGGCAGATCGGGCAGTTGGGTAACAATCAAAATGGGTAATATTTGTTTCACGGGTTTTTCAGGGCCCAAAACACTTTCCTTTCAATTCTTTTTAAATATTTTTGTGTATTAGATATTACTAAAAAAGTTTATTGTTAGTTTGCCCTCTTTTCTTTTTAGCTTTCTGTTTTCTTTTTATCTACTTGACCTGGCACAGAAAATATAACCCAAATTGGCCCATTCATCAGTAAACGGGTCAATTTTCCGTTTCTAGTGTTCACTAAACACTTTCCAAATAGGCACTTTATTCTGTTTGACTGAATCTCACAGCTTTACAAAGTTCTTTTTTTTGTTATTATCTTAGGTCTGCTGAAAGATTTGATCCTAGAGAACATTCATGGACAACAATTGAGAGCATGAACACAATGAGGGGTTGCCCTTGTTTGGTTGTTTTAAATGAAAAACTGTAAGACGTTCATATCTTGTGTTACTGGTCATTTTGTTGTTAAAACGGGTCATATTTGGTTAAAACAATGACGGGTTGCCCATGTTCTGGTTAAAACTGGTCATTTTCAGCACGGGTCGTTTTTTGGATAAAATGATTTAAGATGTTTTCTCCATTCTTAATGAGGAATTCTAAAACTCTTTACCCATTTCCTTATTAGCTATTTCTTTTGCCGGTTACAAATAGAACCATAATCGAATCAACCCATTTACAAGTAAAAGAGTCGAAATTACCACGTTTAATTTCGTCAAAAGGATTCGTGTACAAGTTGTTGATAAAGTTGTTTACAGATATGTTGTAGGTGGTTTTGATGGAAACGAAATGGTTCCAACAGTAGAAATATATGATCCTAGACGCGGGTCATGGATGATTGGAGAGCCCATGAAGTACCCCAGGGGGTTTTCAGCTGCAGCGGTCGTTAAAGAATCCATCTACGTTTTTGGTGGGCTAAAATCCGGTGATGAAATCAATCACACTGTAAGTGTAGCGTAACGGGTTGGGCTGAGCGCCTGAGCTGCCAATACTATCTGTTCTTTTTCTTTATAAATTCTTTCGATAAATAATTAATAGTATTATTAATTCAATTAATTAAATTGATAAACAGTTTAAATATTGAATAATATTAGGCAAATTGTTAGATTTTAATAATCCAAACTATGGCGCCCATTAACAGATGATAATCTTAACAACAATTAGATCAATGACACTCCCAACTTTCACTTTTGTTGCCAAAGACAATCCCACTTGCATAATCATGTCATAGATATACACTTAATTTCCATTCGAGTTCTCTCACAAGGATGATTATGAGCGTAATGGGGAACGTAGATATCGTGTGAGTAAAATCAAGTAGAAATCTATGATTTGTCTTTGACAACAAAAGTGAAAGCTAGAAGGGCTCATTTGTCAAATTGTCAGCATGGATTATTGGCCACCAAGTCATAGTTTGGATTATAAAATCATAAGCTCAAATTGTCGGTATGGATTATTGCGGGTCTAACTCATGGCAATGACACCAACAGGTTGAATGCTACAAAGAAGGCCAAGGGTGGGAAAATGTTGACGCAAAGGCTGCTGGCCGGAGATGCTTTTTCTCAGCTGTTGGTTTATCAAGTTGAATATCTGCGGTTTAGTTTGGAATCTTAAGAACTAGAAAAGAAGGAAGTATACTTTTGGTATAATGTGTTTTACTTGTGGTTTCTCCACGTTAAATTTTGGATGTGAATGATTTCTGGTACGTTTTAGAGTTAGAATTGTGCTCATGGTAATGATTTGATGCAACTACCTTATCATCCTACCATTAGGTATTACTATTACTATTTAGTTGCATAAGGCTTTTTAATCATTCTCATTCATTTGGGGTCTCTCTAAAGGGGAGATATGTAAATACTATTAAGAAGTTCTTCCTTAATAGTTATGAAATAAAATTTTCTTTTCCTATATATTCTAAATTGTTTATGTCAACTTTGTAAAACTTGGACCTTTAGAGCTATAGAAGAGTACCATTTAGCCACATAAGAGTACCATTTAGACAGAAGGCCGTAGGGAAATGATGGTTGGGTTGGTACATTGCAAGGATTATCTACAGTTTAGATGTTAAGGAAAGGTATAATTTATTTTATGCTGTTAAATTATTTTAAGTATTTATATAGTCTCTCCTTAAGCATTAATTAATATATATTTTTACAAACAAAAATTAATCAAAACCTTTTAAGTTGTCAAGAAATGCGTTTACCGTTAATATTAAAATCTTCAAGAGATATGTTCTCCATGTCAGTTATGAAATCAAAACTGTCAACTAATGCGTTCGCAATTATAAAAATCTTCAAGATCTACAACTCTTATCAAGTTGTCTACAATAATGTCTTCAAGATATGTATTGTCCGTAACATTTCTAGTCAACAATTATCTACAAGATATATGTTCACAAATACTCCTTCAACTTTTAACGTGTCAACAAAAAATGTCCGTCAATATGGCATCAGAGCCATATTTATATTTGCGGACATTTTTGTTGACACGTTAAAAGTTGAAGGAGTATTTGTGAACATATATCTTGTAGATAATTGTTGGCTAGAAATGTTACGGACAATATATATCTTGAAGACATTATTGTAGACAACTTGATAAGAATTGTTGTAGATTTTGAAGATTTTCATAATTGCGAGCGCATTAGTTGACAATTTTGATTTCATAATTGACATGGGGAATATATCTCTTGAAGATTTTAATATTAGCAGTGAACGCATTTCTTGACAACTTAAAAAGTTTTGAATAATTTTTGTTTGTGAAAACGTATATTAATTAATGCTTAAGGAGAGACTATATAAATACTTTGAAGTAATTTAACAACATAAAATAAACTTACACCTTTCCTTAACATCTAAACTGTAGATGATCCTTGTAATGTACCAATCCAACCAGCATTTCCCTACGGCCATCTGCCTAAACGGTACTCTTCTATGGCTTCAGGGCTCCAGATTTTACAAGGTTGACATAAACAATTTAGAATATACTAGTAGAGTGCCTGCGCGATGCAGCGGGGAACACAAACACTTCTAAAGGTGTGTGTGGTTCGGTTCGGTTCGATTATCATCCTCAACCGAAACTAAAATCAAAGTAATCAGTTCATCGATTTATTAAACAATCGATTATTTGGTTCGATTTATGTGGTTAGATTATCGTTTTTAGTCCGATTTAGTTGATTTTGGTTAACAAAACCAAACTTTGGTTAAAATTTTTTTGCCTTTATTTATACCTTTTATACATCAATTTCATGTATTTATACCTCCATTTCATGTAATTTCTAAGCAAAATTTTTAACCAAAGTTTGGTGTTGGTTATTAACCAAAATTAACTAAAACGAACTAAAAACAACAATCTAACCAAATTGACTAAACGAATTAATCGGTTGGTTAATAAGATCGATAAACCGATAATGTTGATTTTTGTTTCGGTTAAGGCTAATAACCGAACTGAACCGTACACAACCATGCACCATTAGAAGTGTCTGTGTTCCCTACTACATTGCGCTGGCACGCTATTATGAATATATGAATGGTTCCGTTTCAGTTTGAGTGATTTCGGTTAACTAAGGGTATAAAAGGAAAATGATAACCGATTTTAAGTTAAATCAGGTGTTGGTTAATTTAGTTTTCAATTGATTTTGGTTCAGTTTTCTCTCTTTTTTTGTTTGGCTTCGGTGAACGGTTTAGTTATTGCTCATTCCTAGATATTGTTAATCACGTAGTTCATAAAAAAATTTAAATTAAAAATGTCACACCCTCAAATTTCCACTGCGGGGTTTTACCGCGAGACGCATGACAAACCAGGATCCATAGCCATAAGTATCATGAACGACTCTAAATGCCCAAACCATTTAGTTCGTTTGATAAAACAGTTTCATAGTTTAACTAAACATTTTAAAGTAGTGCGGAAGCGTAAACAAAATAAACAGTTCACAAAAGTCTGCGCAAAACAACGCGCCCAAAACCAAAGTTTAAAAGTTCAAAATATTAAAATGTTCATATCCCATGACACAGTATGATGCATGCCCTAATCGTGCTCCGTACCTAGAGACCTGCAAAGCATGCTAAAGTGTGTCAACATAAAGTTGGTGAGTTCACAGTTTGGATAACAAATGTAAAGTTGTCAAAAGACCATAAGTTAAGTAAAGTGTCATCAGTTTAAGCTTGTCAGGGGTAGCTAGCCCACTCATTGTAACTAAACAGTTGATTATTGGGAACATACAGAAGTTGTTATAAGTTTTGCCTCAGCACTAGTGTCTATCAACACTAGCAGTTCAGCTCCTTTAGAGCGTGGTCAAAAGTTCATGCCCGTGACACAAGCACCTCAAGCATGAGGTTGCTGCACAACCTAATAGCGCTATCAACTAATACCCCGTTCGCCTACAGCGATTAACCCAATAATATGCAAGGACTTCAAATGATAGAGTGTGTTTAGTTCACAAAGGACAGTAAAGTTTTAAACTGACAAAAGCGTAACCCACACAAGGAGTCTAAAACCCGACCCAAACCTGAGTTGCAAGAGTAGTCCCAAACTGGACCAGAAAATGTTTACCAAGGTTGTCTCAAACCCGAAACGCATGCTTTCGAGAAAAAGTAGTGAAACTCACCTTTGGTTGCAAGCAAATTATCCAAATTCCAAAACGATAGAGTGCTACCGACGTTTAAATGTTCAAAACCGTGTAAGTGATACCTAGTGATTCTACATGCATAAGTAAACTCTACGGACCCGTTGGTGATCATAGTGATTATTATCAATTTAGTACCTCAAATACATCTAATACAAGTTTCCATACAAATTCATGTCAAATACATACCATATAAGACTCCAAATAGGCACATAAAGATCCCGTACACAATCTGCGTTTTTAGGACAGATTGTGCGCTGTAAAAAACGAATTATTTAAAATACTTAACAAAAGAATTAAAGTCCCAAATTTTTACTGAGTATTCATTGGGATTCAGTTGCTAACCCATATTTTTTTTGTCTTAAAACCAAACACAAAAATTATTAAAATTCATACAACACAGCTATGTCCAGAAAATTTCCACAACAGGTCAGTTTAGTAGAAAAATTCCCAAAAATTGTGTATTCAGCCAAACCGGATGAATCCACTTGGAAAAGCCGAGTTATTCCAATGTTAATCTACTGTCCAAATTTCATAACTTAATTCCTTGTAAAACTCGAGTTATGATTGTTTAAAGTTGACTCAGTTAGTTAATCCGAAAATCTGATATGACCTTTATTCAAAGAAAATTCCAAAAACTATTCAAACGACGTCCAAATCACTCGATTTTACCCATTATGAAAAGCTAAGACCAGGTATAATACAACCATGCAAAGAAATCATCAAAAACATCATGTTTAAGTCATGTAACAGACCCTACAAGTTGACCTAAACATTCTGTCCGGATTTTAATCATGCAATAACATCAACTATATCGAACCCTAGTTGCATATTATCGATCAACAACACCAAACAAACATCCTACAACATTAATAAGACATAATCTGATCAAAACCTAGCAAGATACATGTTTATATTATCATTCATCAAACCCTAGTTATCTAGAACATCAAGAACATACATGATCTTGCAAAACACATAACATTCATTACATAATAACATGCTTAACCCCTTTAATCTTCATGAACATCATGTTTTAACTTTTATAAAATACTTTCAGACCTGGACAAACAAGGTTTTGATGTTTTAAAAACATATTAAAGAAGATTAAAACACAAGAGAATGAAGATTATACCACAAGCACTTCAAAATCACCAATCGATTGCTCCTAACGCTTCCCGAATGGTGTTCTTGAGCCTTAGCAGGTGTTAGGGGTTGATATTTTCGTAATAGGGCAGTAGGGGGCGATTAGGGTTGAGTTTAGGGGTTGCATGAGGCTTAAGAGTGTTTAAATAGTGGATTAAGGCGGTTAGGGTTCGTCAGACACCCGTGAGCGGCCGCGCGGAGGCTGTGAGCGGCCGCTCACATCTCCCAGGCCCACTCCGGGTGGCCTGCTTCGTTGTACTGCATGTTTACTTCGATGTTTTCGCTATTTTGGCCCATAACAAGTGTAAACCCATGCGTTAAGACCCCAACCATCCTACTGGTCCACCCATTACGATTTTTATTAACGTTTTAGGTTTAAGTTCACGTAATCACATACAGTTTGCACATAGTTTCACAGAGATTCATAGAAGCACGTAATTGCAATCAATCTCAAACAATTAATTCACAATCTTCTTGTTTAACAAGTCACCAACGTCCGGGGTTCACTACTCATGTAAATAGTTTGGTAGTTCCTTAAATTACCACTTCATGCAGTTATTAACCTATAACTGTGCAACGTGTGACCTATCTAGCTAACCCTAGTTAAGTAAAATGCAAGGTATGTAACTAGAGTTTAGTTAAAGTGAGAACCTGAAATTGCGGGGTATCACAAAAAAAATTAACAATACTATACTCAAATTAAAGATACTAAAATGCTGAATATTATAATGTAGGATTTTTTTTTGTAAAACTATCAGGTATGAAAAAAGATATGACTATTTAAAAATCCTGAGTGATAGTTTACTTAAAACAAGAAAAAAAAGTTTAATTATAATTTAAATAAGCAAAATTGAGTAAAGTTTAAAGGATTAAAGTGTAACTAAGACGAGGTATTAAAGTGTAAAAATGTTTGAATGACTATTTAACCCTCATTTTAGGGTTGTTAATAAAAATAAAGTTCTTAGCTTTTAGGTATCTTAAACTACCCTTGCCTCATGCATTATAATATGGTATAGATAGGAAAAGAAATTACTATTTCATAACTGTTACAACTTCTTTATAGTATTTACATATATCCCCTTAAGAGATGGAGTTTACTCACACATACTACACTTTTAAGAAAAGAATTATGGGGGAGAAGGTTCGATAATCCATAACTAAAATCAATCTCCTTTATACAATAGGAGAAGATTTGTATAAAAGACTAAAATGGCCTTCCTAAATTTGTCATGCTTGACATTTTTAGTCGACATACCCATATTGGGTCCAATTCTCTTTTGTCTTCTTCTGAAGAATGGCCATCTAAATGAGAGCTACTACTTTCTTTAATTGTACTATTTGTACAGTATTGGTATTTATGATTTTCATAAGCGCGTTGTAGCTTTTGGCAAAGCTTTTCTTTGGTGATGGGACATGTTTCAACTTTATTAAAGTTGATGCGTTGCTCCATCTTTTTCAAAACTTCTTTTTCATATTAGGGCAGTGGAATACCGTTGTAACTAGTAATAATGCAATTGTTATTGCAATAATTAACCTTATTAAAGCTTCCCACTTTAATTTTTTGTTAGTTATAAAGGATTTTTAAGAATTCTCTAACCCTAATTTCCACCCAATTTTCTGGGTCTTCAAAACTTTCTTCCATGCTTTTAGAAGGATTAACGGTTCTTATATTGGCAATACTGATTTCTAGATGATGGTAGGTTTGGAAAGAACTTCCTTCATACCAGTCAGGAAGTGTAGAATTACACTTAATGAAGATGTCTGCGTCCCTTGCTGCATCAATTTTTTTACGAAAGTTTTTAAGGGCTTTCTTTATTCCTTTCGAAAAATGACTAATTTCTAACAGATTGGGAGAACGATAGATAAACTTAATTAATCTAGACATAAATGGTAGAGAAACAATTTTTGGTTCTGCACTTGGACAAAAGGTAATAAGACTTTTACTTGCCTTGTCTTCTGTATAGATGTGTTCATTCTCGAAATCAGTTTACAGATCGATCTGAATTCATCTAAAGATATGATATTGTCACTTTCTTCGACTTCTTTTAAAAATGTTTTTGGGAAAGTTTTCTTGAATTCTACAATTCTTTCTTTTCTCTTGTCCTTCAATGGTTCGGGGAAGAATTTTACCTTTAAATATCAAGTAGCTTCTTGTTGGACTTGTAATAGACTCTCGAACTTTGGAATGGAAAAATATTTCCTGAAACATACTGTGAGACTATAGACCAATCTTCACAAATGCTTCTGTGTTCTCCATAAAAAATAACATAAAATCAGTTCTTAGCAAACTGTCAGCTATCAATGGATTTGATATGCCTTTACTAGAGCCGTTTGCTTCTGGGCTAGATGAAGATTGTGATTCTTTATGTGTTTTGCTTTTTTCCAAAGCAAAAGGAGTCAAACGGATTTGATTTTTCTTTACCTTTTTGCCGTTTGCAAGGGAATAGATTCAGTTTGTAAACTTACTGTTTCCTGTACTGAATTAACAGTTGTTTCTATACTTTCGTCATAGACAACTATCTTTTTATGAAGATTTTTTAATTCTATAAAAAGAATTTTTTTCTTTGAGGTGTAAGGCCTTTAGATCCTCCATTTTTCAAATGTTGATATTTATTTTTAGAGTTGATGGTTTGCTTGAATGGTTTTTGCTTCACTAAATAGGCAATTTTCTTAGCTAGGATACAAAATTGCTTACGTACTCTGAAAATTTCGTGTCAGACAATCAGCAAGCACTGTTTTGGTCCTTTCAAGATGCTCAATATTAAAGGAATATCTTAAAAACCCCATTTGCCATCTGACAAGACGGCACTGTTTATTATATCCCGAGATTTTTGTCTTTAGGAAATAAGTAAAGTTTTTATTATCAGTTCTAACTAAAAATTTTACTGGGTAAGATAGATAGAAAACTTTGAAATCGTATTTTTTACCACTAGTAGTTCTTTTTCATTACTATGGTAATTTCTTTCGGCTTGTTTAAAACTTCCAGAACTATATTTGCATATTTCTTCCTTTTCAATTGTTTGGCCTTCAAAACCCCTCCTCAAAAGTCATTTGAGGCATCAGCTTCTATGAGGAAGTCTTCTTTCTTTGGAAGATAAAGTTTAGGAAAAATTAAATATTTCTTTATCTTCTTATTATAGTAAGTATCGGACTGTTTCCATTCCCATACATATTCTTTTTTCAATTTTACCTGTAAGGGCTTACCGAGCTCTGCTAACTTTGGAATGTAGCTTTCTGCATAAGTTAGAATATCTAAAAATATTTGAAGATGTTTTTTTATCTTCAAGCTTATTTTGAAATTTGTGTAAGTTTTCCAAGATATGTTTTTGTGGACAATGAGTTCCTTGATCTTTTTCAAGACCCAAAAAAATAATTTTTGTTTTTAAAAGATTTGCCTTCTTTTTTGAATGAATAATTCCAAAATTTTCAATTAATTTTAAAACTGATAAAACGTGAAAATAGTGTTTTCTTCAGAATCTGAGAAAACTATTATATCGTCAACATAGACGGTATAGAAGTTTTCTAGTCCTCTTAAAGCATTTTGCATATGTCTTTGAAATATGCTAGGTGCTTGTTTTAATCTAAAAGGAACCATTTTCTATTGATAATGACCATCTGGACATGTACATGCAGTTAATAGTTAAAATTTTTCATCTAACAAAACTTGCCAAAATCCACTTTTGCAGTCGAAGCTGGAGAAATTGGTTTTTCCTCTTAAAAGAGTTAATAATTCTTGCATGCAAGGGAGATTATGATTATCTCCTTTGGTACCCGCGTTAATTGCTTTATTATTAACAACCATATGCTTTTTTCCTCTTCTTCTTTAAGCCTTATTGTCAACAAAAATGCCGGTGACATGTGAGGTGATTTACTAGGAATAATAGCTTAAGATCAAATAATTCTTTGATCTGTTTGCTAAATTCTTCTCTATCTTGTGGACTATACTTCATAGGTTTTACCCTTACTATCTGTTTGCTAACTTCACGAATTATATTAGTTTTAGGAATTTGTTTTATTTTTTAATATTTTTTCATAGATTCTAGAAAACCAGGCTTTCCTATTTAGAAGGCCTTTGTAACCTTTTTAATCAAAATCATTTTTTGATCAAGATGAAAAGATATTGTATCTAGCCATTGGGTAAAAGGACCGTACAACTGACAGAATGTATTTCCTATTAGGAGATCTATTCCTGTTTCTTGTTGATAAATAGTAGGAATAGGGAACGGTTCTCCTGAAAAATATACTATTAGGTTTCTACAAACCTTGTTTAAATTAATAGTTTCTTGGTTAGCAATTGTTACATTAATTTCCTTGGGAGTGTTTTCCCATAGTTCTTGAGGGATAACATGTTTGCTTGCAAGACAAAGGCTTGTACCTGTGTCTACATAACAGATAGAGTTATTGTTTTATATCCAGTAAAGAAAATCTTTCCTTTGATATAAATAGAATTCAGATTAGTTTTATTTGATTAAACTAATTCGTTATCATTTCTTTGTAAACTGTATCATACTAAATTGGTATCAATTTGAACACTTGTTGTATTCATTCCGAAGAGCTTTCAGAAGAGGTATCAGAAGTTGATGAATTTTCTTTTATTTCTAATGAATAAACTTGTTTGTAATTATTGAAAATGTCTTCTAAAGGAAATATGTACGTGATTACTTCTCACCCGAACCAACATATGATGCAAATAGTTTTAGGCGACGTTTTCGTATGAGTTATAACTTATTTTTAAGAATATCAAACGACTTTAAAAATAAATACGAATATTTCCAACAAAGACCCGATGCGCGTAATAGCATGGGATTTAGCCCGTTGCAAAAGGTTATAGCCGCACTTAGACAATTAGCTTATGGACAAAGTTCCGACATAATAGATGACTATCTAAAGATGTCGGCACGAACAGCTAGAGAAAATCTTCATAATTTTTGTGAGTATGCCATTGAACTATATTTACAAAAATACTTGAGAAAACCTACGTTTAGTGACATACAACATTTTTATTTTGGAGTTTCATGAAGAAAGACATGGTTTTCTCGGGATGCTAGGTAGTTTATATTGTATGAAATGGGAGTGGGAACTTTCTCCAACCGCATGGCAAGGCCAACACACGAGTGAATATCATCGAAAAAGCGGCTATGATGCTTGAAACGATTGCATCACAGGATATTTGGATTTGGCATGCATTCTTTGGTGTGTCCGGTTCGTTGAACGATATAAATATTCTTGATCAATCACCAATTTTCAATGATCTTATAAATGATGTTGCACCAAAAGGAACTTTTTTTAAACGGGGTCGAATACAAGTACAAGTAGTATCTAACGGATGAAATTTACCCTTAGTATGGTGTGTTCGTAAAATCTTTGGAATACTACGTTAGACGATAAGAGATCAAAGTTTAACAAAGCTCAAATGGCGGTACGGAAAGACATCGAGCGAGCTTTTGGTGTTTTGCAAAAAAGATGGCGCATTTTGGTCATACCATGTCAATTGTGGGAAAAACCACAAATAAGAAATGTGATGTATGCGTGCGTTATTTTACACATCATGATTTTAGAAGACGAAGGATCTGCAATATGCAAGTACTTTGGTGAGGAAACGCAATCAAATAACGCAGACACTACTAATGAAGAGAGAACACTAAACACATATGAAATAAAAAATAGCCAAACACATCACAACCTTCGAGTGGATTTGGTTCAACATATTTGAAGGATTCCAAGAAATAACGCCGATGACGATGACAATGATGATAATTAAAATCATGTGATGTATTAGTTTTATTTTTAAATTTATTTGATGTATGTTTTTTATTTTTATTTGATATATTTTTTTATTTGGTGTATTTTTTTATGTGATTTAGAATTGTCATTGTTTTTTTTATAATAAAATATAAGTGTCTTTTTTATAAATTTAATACATTAGTTTATAAAAAAAATGTCACATGGCACATCATGCCCAATTTTCAAGCCCTCCACTAGTCTTAGAGCTTCGAATGTTATCAGCTTGGTAGTTGTACACTAGGTTTTTTTTTTCCAAGAGCTGATTGCTAAAGACGATGCATATCCTCCATGTATCGTCACTTTTCTTTTCTTTTCCATCACTGGGATTATGACCCATGTTGTATTCCTACTTAGAGCAACTATTGTACTTGGATGTTGAGTTGCAAGTAACACGTGGTGGGTGAAATAGTCATTTTTGACATGTGACATGGCGGGTCACTTTGATGGGTGAAAGAGGCTTGAAATAAAAAAGGGTGTAATGAGGCATATGGGTCATTTGTTGACATGTGGCATGTGGCGCCAAATGCCATTTTATTAATTTTTAAATGAACAAACTATTATTTGATTTAAATAACATAATTAAAATTACATAAATAAAAAAAACCTGAAAATACTATGAAAAAAAACCGATTTTTTTTTAAAAGTCATTTAAATAATGCTAAAAAACTAATAAAGCTACAATTCATCGGTTTCGTCAAATTCGTCATCGTCGGTTGATTCACCCGTATCGCCTAAAAACTCTTTGTAATAATAATCCCGGATGCCAGATGAGGATGTCGGGGAACTCATTTTTTTTTATAAAAATAAAATGGTAAAGTTTATAAATCGAGGTTTGGTATTGTGTGTTTTGTATAAAATTATGTGAGATGGTGTGTTTTGTTTGGGTTGGTGTGTGTTGTTTTGTATAAAATTTGGTTTGTATATATAATTTTTTTTAATGTTGCCATCCCAAAGCCCCAACGGCTTTTTTTTCGACCGTTGCCACCGCCACATGGCATGTTCTGATTGGCCCGTCCACAATTTCACCTACGCGAAATATTTCACCCAGCCCTTTTTAGCGCCCGTTTGGCAAGGTGGGGGCAGTGTGCTTGGGTGAATTGGGCGTTAAAATGGGTATTAACGCCTCATTCACATGGCCACTACGCTCAGTCGTCTAAGAAACAAAAAAAAAGTTTTTAAGGAGTTGATGAAAGCACATCTAGAGTTTGTTGGGCTCCCACTTGATCCATATAGATTTTGTAGTTTTGTTCGACCCATATCCTACACCTGGACCTTTCAAAACCTTCAATCTTGTCCCGGGTAGGTTGTCGTGATGTCATCGTTTAGACACATATAAGAGTTGACCGGCTCAACATTTGACTATTTGAGTTAACATTCGAAAGCAAATGAACATGGACCCTTGTTCCACCTATTTGGTAGCGCGCGCAAATGATGCCTGGGTGGTCACACGGCTCTACAAAACGATGATCAACGTTAACTGTGATGTCATGGCTATACTTCACGGCCCCGAAATATATTTGTGTATCTGAAATGTGCTGCAAATGGTTCGAAGTCAAAAGATAGTTATTTTGGGCCAAAAGAAGTATATTGGTAAAAATAGAACATGGAGACTAGTGTTTGTAGGGAAAACCCCATTTGGATTGTTCAATTATAAATGATGTGGACGCATTCCATTATTAGCAACATTGTCTAATGCAACCCTTTCAAGCGTGCCTGTGCACTAGGTATTACCCAACAGATACATGTATGTATGTAGGGCTGGCAAATCGTGTCTTAACAGGTTTAACAGGTTTCTGACGACGCGAACAAATCAAGTTCTAAACATGAACACGACTCATCTAACTACTTTATGTCTCATGTTTATAACACAGTTTTATGTACCAAAAAAGAGAAATGAAGGATATTTGCCTCTTAATTCTAATTATTTGAAAAAAAGTAAAAAATCAAATAGTGTATTTTTCAGTTAACAGGTCTTATCGTGTCTTATACAGCTTACCCATTGCCAGCCCTATATGTATGCTGATGGGTACTGCTTATCGGGTATGCTTGATCAAATGCTTAGTGCTTGGTGCAATCAAATGCTTATTTGTTTTTGTTTAGACAAATAATGCTTGGTGGCCATACGCTTAGAGCTCCATTATCGGCTTCGAGTGTATGGTGCTCACAGAGGTTATTTGTAAAACAGGAAAGCTCAAACTTCCTTCTTCAAAATTGTGTTCTTCGAAAATATACAAATAAATACGTTGTTAAGATAGCATTTTATATATTATTTTACAATTATTTATGTCTAGAAACGTCATAATCAACTATTTTTCCACAAAACACAATGCCCATAAATAACACAACCAAGACCCAACTACAAAATGCATGTTGCAACAAACCCTGAGTTGTCTCAAGGTCAATAAGCACACGACACATCACATGGCCATAACATACTTTACAACTATACCAATGTTATATGCACCCAACCCTTTGCATACATACCACATGAATTGTGGGACCCATCTTCAAATTATCAAGTATATGGATAAAAAAAGTCAAAAAAACCGCAAAACAATTCCAGTACAAGAGAAAAAAAAAGAGGTGAACCAAATATAAATTTGGTTTTGTTGTCATCAAATAATATTCATTCATGTAAAGATGACAATTATACCCTTAGCTATAAACAAACAATTTATTATACCGTTATCCTGATATTGCACTATTATCCAAAATCTCTATCACAAATTAAGTTACCACATGATAGGTTACATCAACATCGCTTAATGCCATCATTGATAAGTTTTCGGTCGCATATGGCATACCCAAGCCTTTGCATAAATGCCACATGAAATGCTGGACCCATCTCCATGTATGGAATTTATGGATGAAAAAAACAAAAACTTAATTCCATGACATTACAATTCGAGTTAAGACACAAAAACCAAATTTCATGACATTACAATATGAGTTAAAACTCGAAAAACAAAGGCGTCTGGATCGTAATCCTTTGGAGGCCGCGTGCACAACTCGTGCTACTATTTAGCTAACCCCGTTGGTTAACAGGGTATTGATGACTCTCGTGAATTACCAATCACGAGTGCACATAATCACAAAGACCAAATTCCGGCTTGTTTATGTGAAATTACAATTATACCCTTATTCCAAAATCAAAATTACAAAGTTACCAAATGATAAGTTTGCTATTTACCTATCTAGTTTATATCATCAAACACAAGCAACATAAATATGAACTAATGAACCAACTTATCCATGTATATATAATTTCCTTAACAAAGAATACAATGTGGAAACAAGTTACCTTTAATTTGTTGCAAAATCACGTAAATAGATTAAAACTACAACATTTCCAAGTAAACAAGGCGTACCGATTACTCGATTACCACCATTGATGAACAAGAACACCGCGTTGTCGCAAAGACTTGAACAAATCCAAGCACTGCCCATAACTCTTCTGGTATTTCGGACTCCTCACACCCGGACAACACTTCTGCCACCGGTTATAATGACATTCAAGAAACACTTCGTCGACCAAACAAATCGCGCCTGTTTCAATCAATCTTGGAATCAAATCAAACTCAGTCCCTTCAACATCCATCTTCATAACCACAAAATCATTCTCAGTTACCGTATTCTTCAACCAGTCCGCAAAATCAAACCCTTGTATCACATCCGTCGACCCAACAATCCCACCACCCGCTTTCGCAGGCTGTATCCGCCCCATTCCCCGCCCTGTCTCCACATTCTCATCCCCGGGAGTCTGATTAATCTCAAACACCAAACTCTCGTTCCTCACCCACGCCGCATAAGGCAACAACGTCACCCCCTTTTTCACCTTATACTGCTCGTGAAAATGCTTATCCGCCTCAATCGCGTATATATCAAACGTCTTGTTCTGTTTCGGATACTGCTTCTTAAACCAACTCACAATGCTGGACCCATAGCTTCGAGCCCCAACATCAATATACACATATCGACTCTTAAACGCGATATCCGCCATCGCAGGCAAGTACTTCACATTCTCAATGTTCCTCTTCAAAGTAATCCACGGTTTTAACGGCTCGGATTCAATCAACGGCTCTGCTTTCTTCAACAAAGCCTGTTTATACCCTGGAACCAAGCATCCGTCCATCGAATGCTTCAAACTCATCGAATTCGAATCGGTTTTCGACATAATTTTCGTGTCGAATTCCTTCTTCATAACAATCTCATGAATATTATCGAATTCACGAGAACGAATAAACTTACAACAATTGAATAAACGAATAAAAGAATTAAAACTATATGTATCTAAAGAATGATCAATGTGAGCAATAAAGTACCCTTCGGGTTTAAGTGTGCGACAAATTTCGGAAGCAAACGACGACGTTTTGTCAGACCGGTTTAAAACACGTGAACCGGAAAAGATAAAATCAAAAGTATTATTATTAAACGGTTGCCGGAACCCTAAACCGTTAATAACCAACGGTTTCATCGCTTTTTTATATATTCCGATCGAGTCATGGACACCGATCTCTTTTAAAGCGTACACGTCATCACCGGCGGGAGTATCGAGGCAGAGGGATTTTGATTGCGTGTTAAGGAAGCCATCGACGATGAGGTCTTGAAAGATGGTTATGTAGAACATGACGCGTTTGTGGAACTCCGGCGAGGAGGCGGCGGTAGGGTTGAGGACGGCGGAGACGGTGGTGGTTGTGGTGGTGAGGGATGACGTAAGCGAGCCGGAAGATGACGATGAGAAGAAGCAGAAGTCGTCACCGGTGACGCATGATTCGCCTCGTAGTGTGATGACGTAAGCGAAACGGAAGATGACGATGAGGAGAGAGAATAATAAGAAGCGAACGACGACGTTTCGGAAGACGCCTGGTTTTCCGGCAACCAGTTCCATTATTATTATTATTATTTTTATAAACAAATCGTAAATAAATTTATAAAAAAATGATAAAAAGTTAATAAATTTGATGGGAATGAAGAAACGGGTATTATTATTATTACCGGGAGCAGAAACGGGCGGAGGTATGGTTAGCACCGACAAAGATGGGGTAATTAGAGTAATTAGAGATGAAAAGAAGGGACAAAATGGTCATTTGATTCATGGAGATTGGTTGTTCTTCATTACAGAAGGGTTTTGATTTGATAAATTTATAGGGGGGGTTTTGTGATGATATTGATTGGGAGGTTTTGTTCACAGGTTTAACGGACGGATGATGAAGGAGAAGCAGAGAGGGGAGGGGGTTTTTGAAGAGAGAGAAAATAATGATGAGTGGGACCATGGAAAACGGTGTCAACGCGGATTACTGCGATTATTAATGCAACGAGTTTTTTTTTATTATTATTTTTTTGTTTTTCAATTATTGTGAGCTAATTTTTTAGTATACTTTGTTAAAGTAATTAGGAATGGATTTGTTAATATACTATACTTTGTTTCTTTAGAGACACGTATATGTTTTTTTTATAGAGAGTGTCCCGGGGTTGAAATATCTAATAGGGTGTTGCTAAATGCACTCCCTTTTTTTTAGTTTTACTGGTTACACTCCCCCTCTGAAGTTTTTAAATAAATACAATTAAACCTTAAATTTTCTAAGTTTTTAAAAATTGCATTAGTAAGCATCCCTAATTATTCTAGGGTTTTTTCCACTTCCCATAACCTCAATTAAACATTTTTTTTGCATCTATAGGTTGAAGTAGAAACTTAGAATTCAATTTGAAGAACGTAGTCCGTACCTTTTAATTGAACCTTCTTGGTACGTATAATTATTCGTGTAAAAATACTCTATTTTATATTCGTATGTGTATAAAATAATTTTCTTTTTATTTACTCGACTAGAATATAACTTAGATTTTTACAACCTCTACAAAAGCGATAATTACAGGGAATATGAGGCTAAGCATTACGACTCAAAAGTCAAAGGCAAACACTTGGATAAAAAACCTCAAATCATCATGCCCCTTTTTGTGCTCTATTATATAATATTTATTTATTAATCGACTATAATTTCTTGTTTTTACTTAATCAACATGGTGTCATGATATATATATGTATATAGAGTAGGTCATAGTGCTAATTCAGTTGAGGTGAGCGTAGTGCAGCCATCTCGTTCAATCGCTCTCAAAAAAAAGTATAATGACTATTAATTAATTTATTTCATAATTAAAGGGGTGAAATTTGAAAACATGTAAAATTGTTTTTTGGAAAGGGAGTGTAAAAAGTAAAAAAGGGGAGTGCATTTAGCCCACCCCTATCTAATATAACATAATAAAATATCTAATATGACAACATAATTAATGATTTGCCAATACATGATTAATGAATAATAATAATATTATTATTATGGGTTGGGATCAAATACACAGTGAAAGAAAAATAGGAAGTCGTAGGAAGGGTATCAAACGGACTCCATTTGAACTCATTTAAGCGGCATTGGAATCGTCTTATCGAACCCTACGACGTTAGTTTTTAGATCTTCGTTTTTTGGGGTTTTAGCTTGTAGTTTTTAGAATATGCGTTATATCATTGTATCTTTTATGTACCATTGTGTCTTTTTCTTATTTTTATCATTGTGTCATTTTTTCAATTCATTGTGTCTTTTTTCTTCAGCATTGTGTTATAGTTTTTGGCACTGTGTTATATTTTGTGGCTCATTGTGTCATATTCATTATCTATTGTGTTTTTTGTATCCTTCTCACTCTTCTCCTTTTTTGTAGCTTTTGTAGAATAACTTAACCCATATTATTATTATTATTATTATTATTATTTATTTTAAACAAATTTCTGCCATAAGTTATCATATTCAAATATAAAAAAAAGAATCTCTGCCTATGAAGTTATGTTTATCGTTTGTGATTTATTAGTAGAGTAAAATATATTTGAAAACAAAACCCCACAAAAATAGTTGTTTTTTTCTCCGTTTTTATATAGCACTATGGTACTCGTTGGAAAGATAATAAAACGCTCGTTAATTTGGTGTAATTTTTTTCTTTCAAAAATCTCGTATATAAAAGATATTAACGTTTAAAAGTTATGGGAGGAAACATTAGAGAGAAAATTTAATTTTGTTTTTAAATTCTTATCTTTTCCTAAAATAATTATAATATATATAGATTTATTAAAAAAACTCAAAAATTAAAAAATCCTACATGATGCCACGTGGCACATTCAATGAGGGGTTGAGACCTTCATTGAATGCCACATTATCAAAGTTCAATTCTTTTATTATAAGTTATAGATTTGTATGGTTTTCTTTGAACGGCGTTTATCTTAAGCTTTGTTACAACGCATTTGGAGTATTGAATGGTGTGATATTGAATGGTAGAGAGAGTATCGGGGCGAAGCATAGTGGAGGTATGGGTGTTTTGGCTCCCCTCGTTTTTTGGCGCAGTGATAGAATTTTGTGATTTTCGTAAGAATTTTTTATATGAATTGAGTACGGCCCTCACTGATTTGATCTTCCGACTCCTACCGATCAACATAAAAAATCCCGACCCCAGCCAATTTAATCTCCAAGCTTTGCCACTGAAAGAGAAGATGTAAACCTCTTGGTTAGGTTACATGGTGTAGAATGGACACCTCAACGTCACGTTAAAAGTGTCTAAAATAAAGCCCACTCCCCTAATAACTACTAGGAAATAAAATAAACCCTCATCAATCATTACCTATAATCATTTCTTTATTTTTTATTTTTTTTATTTAAATTTAACAAAAATAAATAATACTAAAAAAATTAGTTTGGTTTTTTGTTTTATTTTTTTCTATAGTACATTTTATTTATTTAAAAAATAAAAAACATTTAATATCACCTTCATGCCACCCCCAACCCCCGAAACCCTACAATCACTACCCCACCGCACTATCACCACCAGTCGTTAACCATCTTCACCACCACCGTAACTATCTTCACCACCCCACCGTTCACCACCCCTACCGTTCATCATCAACAACAACAACAAAAAAAACCCACATAAATTAAACTAGTGAGCTCTTGCTTCTGCACGTTTAACCCTCGCCGTTGCAACAACGAACCTTCAACCCCCCCCCCCCCCTCTTAATGGCGTCGGGGAAACAAAGAGGGGCCCTACTTATTCAAAAAATCTGAGGTGGATGGGGTGTTTTTCATCACATCGGTCAGCCTTTTGGCCTATTCATTTTTATCTAAAACTTAATTCCGACCAACCCAAACCTTAAATAGGTCGGTTATCGGGTCACTCTTTCCCGCCCAAAATCCGAACAATCAGACCCAAAAAAAACCCAAACATTTAATGTCATATGTTTTATAGAATCGTTAACTTTAGAGTCTTTGATATCTGAAACATTAAGTTTTAGGACTTTTGAGCGTATTATCATATATCATATTGCCTAATAATATTTGAATTTTGATAATAACTTTATGGTAATATGATGAATATTGAAGATATTTGGCTAAAGAAAAAAAACATTTTTCATATTTCATCTAAACCTGAAAACCGAACAACCTGACCCGAACTAACCCCAACCCTTAAATGGTTCAGTAATCATGTCATTTTTTTCTAAAACATTAAGTTTTAGGACTTTTAAACATATTTATTATATCATACTAGATTTATATCCCGGGAGCATCCCGGGGTTGAGAAATCTAATATGACTTATCAATTCTATATACGAAATAGACTGATGCGCATTACAGTTACATGCAGGAAAGTTTCGGGTAGCACCTAACCTAAATCAATTAACAATGTATCTCCAATGTTAACGCCTAACCTTAAGCAATGTATAACTCTAATATTATAGAATTCATATTTACTGGTTTGAACATAATTAATGACTTGCCTATACATAATTAATGAATAACTTGAACACTTTGTGATGTTTTCCTGTATGAACAAAACCCCACAAAAATAGTCGTTTTTTTCTCCGTTTTTTATATAGCACTATGGTACTCGTTGGAAAGATAATAAAACGCTCGTTAATTTGGTGTAAATTTTTTCTTTAAAAATCTTGTATATAAAGATATTAACGTTTAAAAATTATGGGATGAAACATGAGAAAGAAAAATCCAATTTTGTTTTTGAATTCTTTTTTTCCTAAAATAATTTAATGCCACATGACATTTTAATTGTTTTTTTGATTTTTTATTGGTGCCACATGAGATCATACATAACACTCTCAAGGGGGAGAATGACCTCTTTGAGTGCCATGTATGATATAAGGCTTTGGAATATATATACATACATACATATATATATATATACACATATACAGGTTATCTCATAATATTTGAATTTTGATAATATTTTTTTTACAGTAACGTGATGAATATTAAAGATATTTGGTTACCATGTGGGGAATAGTATTAGTCATTACTTTGTATTGTTTGGTAGATACATAAAGGGAGGAAATCGATGCTGCGTAGCGGTGGTGGTGATAACAAGCGAATATTCATTGATCGGTAAGTGAGAAAGGCATTCCTTAGACCAAGATAACGGTGTTCTTAGTCAAGGCCGAATTTCCTGTATCAAGTTAGGGGAGAGTTGAATACAAACTTAGTTTAGCTGAAAATCTCGATTCAGAGTTGGTTTAAGTCGTATTATCATCGCCCCGGTCTTGCATTGATATTGACTCAAACAACTTGATTTGTTGATTGACAAATGGTTCAAGTCTTTGGGGGGTTACTAGTTACTCTCCGAGTACTTTGCTGACAACCCACCAAAGCCGTTTTTTAAGACCTATTAAGTAGTTGTGCTATTAATATATAAAGTAGTGAGATCCATGGTAAGATGAAAAGAATTGTGGGTAGGGAGACGACCACTTTCGTAGTTGTTTATAACAAAAATGTGGTGAGGTGGATACCATAGTAGTAGTTTTTAGGGTTAGCCAAAAAGTGTCTTCTCTATGGGGAAGAACCCTCTTATATAGAGTTGACATTGGCCCTCATCACCAAAACCCTAATCGTCATGGGCCTAGGCCCTATTAGGGTTGTCTCCACTTGTAAGACCCATTCCAAATAAACTAATCTTATGCTACTAATTGAACCAAATTGGTGAATTACTTTACAAAAGATGATTTATAATTCCACAAATTCTAACTTGTCAAAATACGCATGGTGTTTCATTAGGTTTTTGTTTGAGCCCAAAGGCAATATCACATTCAAAATAACCAATAACTAAACAACATGTTCAAATTCAATAAACAAAATGATCGCCACATTCGTTTGAAAGTATGAGTTGTGCGGAAGCGATTTGTGAGATTGCATTCGATTCATCAAAATGGGTTGCCTGATCACCTTTCGGGTCCTTAGTGATGTTCCTGGAATCAAACACGGGGTGATAACACGCTAGAATACGGTTTTCAGGCCTTTGGAAATCAAAACAAAACAAAACGGGCAGGCCACAAACCCGCCATAGCCTACGGCTGATGTTTGTCAAGCTGTTGTTGTTGTATGTTGGTCGTAGCCTACGGCCAAGGGACCGTAGGCTACGGTTGGCACCCACGGCTCATAAAGGAGCCTATGGACCGTAGATTACGGTTCTTGGCCGTAAGCTATGGTTCTTACTGCTGATTTGGGGTTGTTTGTCCTCCTTACCTCTACACCATTTCACCCAACAAATGCAGCCACCATTTATGTTCGGGGAGCCATTCGGGGCTTGACAATGACCTGAATTCGAGTCCTATACACCTGGTTTAACAACCAAATCTCTTGTTCATGATTCCCACATCCGATCCTACATTTAAAGCCATTCACATTGACCCGTTAAGAGATCTAATCCTTTCCCTACCTGCGTGACCCATTAGTACGTTAGGCGAATACATACCTTAAATTCTTTCTCGAAAATTTCCCAATATTTATCCAAGGCTTGTAACGAGTGATATATCACCCTTCATTCTACCTTCAAAACTATGCGACAATATTGCTATAAGGGATTCCATTTCTTCCCCTTCAATAAATCTATTCAACACGACTTCAACTAAAGTATGACGAATACTTATGACCTTCATTACTACCCCTCATACACAAGCTTAAACAATAGAATTCAACATAAATGGGAGTTATGAGCTTTTGAGTTCAAGAAGGACGTACCTTAAGCGTACCTTTTTTGCTTGTCTTCCTTAGCGCCCCTGCTACCCGAAGCGCCCCTTGAATCACCTATATGGACAATTTCCCATTGAGTCGTTAGGAATGCACAAGTTCAATCCCAACTCTTATTCTTGAGTTTCACAAACCCAACATCCAAGGCTCGCGCTCAATGCACTCCCATGACGTGTCTAGCCACAAATTGGTGTTTTAGACACTTCATCGAGCACTTGGAGTGCAACGTTTTTTCTCATGTGATTTTCCATAGATAGTAAATCTTGATTTTCATTGTATTAACAATAATTTCATCTCAAGGTTCATAATTAAGTTATCACCTATACAATTTATCAAAGATCATCTAACTTAATCATCAATTCATAAAATCCATCCTACCTATCCCAAAACCCCATGAATCATAGCATTTAAGTTACGTTAACATAATTTTACTGAATTTGTTTCGGTTAGAGGCTCCCTTATACAAGGGTAACCTTCTAAAGTCAACAAATTGACAAGAACATGGACCATAGGATACCACCCATCATCCCCTAGACCGTCCTACACCAAATTGAAAGAAACTAAAGGTTACCTAGTGATAGAATTAGCTTTGGGTGACTAAATTTTCATGCATGCAGGTCGTGATATCTTAAATTGGGGCTGATTTGGCTTGATTCTTGAGTTTAGTGAGAGTGTGTGTGTTGGTGTATGTATTTTGATCTCCAGGGAAATGGAGTTTGGTGTTTGTTTTGTTTATCAACATCCAAAACCCCTAATATGACCATTTCAGCCGCTCTAGTTTGTATTATGGTTTAATAGCTCACAACGTATTAACCAAACAATTTATGGTGGATATTATCGTAACATATTATAGAGTTAACATTTATCTTATTTTTTTACGATTTTTAAACCCCTTAACGAATATCATTTAATGTTTAAGTTTTTTTGCAATGGAGCGTTACAACTCCACCTCCCCCCCTAAAGGGGTTTCGTCTGCGAAACTGGATACGTACCAAATAAATAAGGTTAGAACCGCCTCATTTCATCCTCGGATTCCCAAGTGGTTTTAGATCCCTTGCGATTTTCCCACTTTACCTTTACTTGCTCGATCTCCTTGTTCCTAAGGTGTTTCACCTTTCGGTCAAGGATTTCGATGGGTTTGACAACATAATTTAGTTTGGAGTCTATTTCAATTTCCTCCAATGGTACGTAGGACGCTTCATCAGCTAAACACTTCCTTAGGTGGGAGACATGAAAGGTACTATGCATGTCGCTTAGCTCTTCAGGTAATTCGAGTCGATAGGCAACCTTACCAACCCTTTCCAAGATCTTAAACACCCAATGAACCTTGGGCCTAATTTACCCCGTTTTCTGAATCGGATGATCCACTTCCAAGGGGAGACCTTTAACATGACCTGGTCCCCCGGTTGAAACTAAATCGGTATCCGCCTTTTATCAACATAAGACTTTTTCCTCTTTTGTGCTGCCTTGAGATGACCCCGGATGATTTGAATCTTTTCGTTCATGGCTAAAATCACATCTTTATGGGCAAGCTCCTGAGGACCCACCTCTCCCCAACATACCGGAGTCTGACACTTTCTCCCGTACAATAGTTTGTACGGGGGCATGTCGATACTCGTATGATAGCTATTATTGTAAAATAATTCTACCAACAGCAGGTGAACATCTCAACTACCCCCAAAGTCCATAATACACGCCCGAAGCATGTCTTCTAGGGTTTGGATGGTTCGTTCGCTTTGAAGATCGGTTTGTGGGTGGTAGGCGGTGCTCAACAATAGATTTGTACCCATTGGCTCTTGAAATTCGCGCGGTAAAATGAATGTCTGGGTCGGACATAATAGTCATCGGTACCCCATGACGGGCGATTATTTCATTCATATATACCTCCACCATCTTTTCCGATGTGTATGACTCACGTATCGGGATAAAATAGGCACTTTTGGTCAGTCGATCCACTATTACCCAAATGGCATCAAAACCTCTCGCGGTATTTGGCAGTTTGGTAGGTTGATCCTTTGTGATGTGTTCCCATTTCCATACGGGTATTTCTAATGGCTGTAGTTTCCCATACGGTTTTTGATGCTTGACTTAAACTTGCAAACATGTCACACATCATTCAACGTATTTCATAATGTCTCGTTTCATCCCGGGCAACCAATAATCCCGTTTCAAATCTTGATACATTTTAGTAGCCTTGGGGTGAATAGAATATCGGGACTTGTGTGCTTCATCAAGTAGTAGGGCCTTAGCCTCACACGAATTCGGGATCCAAATTCTCCCTGCTCGGGTCCTCAACACGTTACTGTTTTCCTTGAGATCTTTAGTGTGACCCATAACTCTTTCCTTATTCCAGTAAGGAAGGCCTCGATTTGAGCCCCTCGGATTTGATCAAAACGTCCTGAAGTCACTATTAACTGCATGGATCTCACATGTATTGGGGCGAATCCCTTTTTAGCTAAGGGCATCCGTTACCACGTTGGCTTTCCGGGGTGGTAGTGGATTTCACAATCATAATCCTTGAGTGTCTGAAGCCACTTTCTTTGCCTCATGTTTAAATCTTTTTGTTCAAAGAAATATTTCAGGCTTTTATGATTAGCAAATATCGTAACCGTCACACCATACAGGTAATGCCTACAAATCTTCAATGCAAAGACCACGACGGAAACTCGAGATCATGAGTTGGGTACCGGGTTTCGTGCTGCTTTAACTGTCTTGAGGCATAGGCGATCACCTTGCCCCGCCGCATGAGCACACATCCCAAACCATGGTGGGATGTGCCAGAATACACCACCGTGTCCTCCGTGCCTTCAGGTAAGGTTAACACAGGGGCAAGGGTTAGTCTTTATTTAAGGGTATTAAATGCTTTTTCTTGATCTTTTCCCCAAACAAATTTTTCATCTTTACGGGTAACCTAGTTAAAGGCACCGTGATTTTGGAAAAGTCTTGAATAAACCTCCGGTAGTAACCCGCAAACACCACAAAGCTTCGGATTTCTGATGGATTTCTTGATGGTTTCCAATTGGCAACGTCTTCAATTTTTGAGGAGTCCACCAGTACACCCTTGGCACCAATAATGTGCCCCAGAAATTGTACCTCTCGTAACCAGAAGGCACATTTAGAGAATTTGGCATATAATAGGTACCTAGGGAAGAAAATGCTGAAGCTGACGCCTTAGCAAACCTGGGATCCTCCTTTAATTTACTAGAAGGATCCAAGATTCCCATCATTCACATCTTGAAACCGGCGATTGAAGAGTGGCATCCTGAGGATGGCCAGGCACATCCTGAGGATAAAATAGACCATCCTGAGGATATCACTGTTTTAGCCACTCAGAAACAAGATGATTCATCATGGATGACTCCCAAAATCAAATATTTACAAGAAGATGTCATTCCTGATTAGGAAAATCCAAAGGCTTTCAGGATAAAGGTATCTAAATTTATAATTATAGACAATATTTTGTACAGAAAGTCTCTTGCAGGTCCATATTTGAGATGTCTCAACAAGGATGAAGCAAACGAAGTACTCAAAGACATCCACGAAGGAGATTGTGGAAATCATACATGAGGAAGATCTCTCTACTCGAAGACTCTGAGGACGGGATACTATTGGCCTACTATGAAGAAGGATGCCATGCTGTATTTCCAAAAGTGTGATGCATGCCAAAGACATAGCAACATGCTTCACCAGCCTGCTGAACCACTACATCCTATTGTTTCACCATGGCCCTTCATGAAATGGGGAATGGACATAGTAGGAAAGCTACCCAAAGCTCCTGGAGGAAAGGTATTCATGCTAGTGATGACAGATTACTTCTCGAAATGGATTGAAGCTGAAGCATTTGTGCAAGTCAGGGATAAAGAGGTGGTCTCATTCATCAAAAGAAACATCCTGACACGATTTGGAGTACCATCTGAAATCATTTGTGACAATGGTTCTCAATTCATTAGCAAAAGAACAACTGACTTTTGTGAGAGTTGGGGGATCAAGATGGTAACTTCAACACCAGGCCATCCTCAAGCTAATGGACAAGCAGAATCCTCAAAAAAAATCGTCGTCAACAATTTGAAGAAGAAGCTTGGGGAAAAGAAAGGAAAATGGGCAGAAGAACTTCCATTTGCACTTTGGGCTGATAGGACTACTTCGAAGAATGCTACTGGTCAGACACCTTTCTCTTTGGTCTTTGGAACAGAAGCAATGCTTCCAACAGAGATGGCATGCCTACAGCAAGGAACATCTTCAGGATGCAATTACTAAATCTAAAGCATTACTACAAGACTTGGAAACTGTGGATGAACTCAGGGATGCTGCTAAATTAAGGATGGTAGCATATCAACAAAGGATTGCTAAAGCTTACAACAAGAACATCAGGATAAGAAGATTTCAAGTGGGAGACTTGGTACTGAGAAAAGCCTAGTTTTTTTTTGCTTTGCCCCTTTTGAAGCCTCCATCCAGTTCTTTCACGTAAACCCTTAGTGTTTAGGTTTTTGTCATTTTTGGCCCCTAAACTACATATGAGATCAATAAATAAGACAATGCTTTGTTATTGTGTAATATACGTTTGTGTTTTGATGCTTCACTTTCTCTATTCTGGATGTTTTATTCTATGGAGAAATCTTGTATGGTAGAGGTGCTGACTTAGTCTCCGGTTACTTCTTTTCCTATATATGTGTTTTCTAGCTACGACTTTTTATCTTTTTTTTACATATTTCGGATGCAATAGTGTTATTTAAAAGTGTTTTTTTAAGTCTCTTTCGTTTCGATTGTGGCCTTTATTTAGCCGCCGCGTAAGCGATGCCGGCCTCCTGAGCTTTTTCCTGTGTGTATATTTTTTAGGGTGTATTTAACGCTACTGTGTATCTCTATCTTTATGTTTATACTTTCTTAAAGATTCTGTTTTGGAAGTATGTACTATTCACGATTGTTGGATTCCATCTTGTGGGTTTGTTGATATTAGCAATTCAAATGTAACAACGTTTCTATTTTTGTTTTTTTACGTTAAAAGGCCAAGTGTGTCTTTTTCTGTATTTCTATTTGATTTGATGTTTGTAAGGGTTTGATAGCTTGAAAGGTTGCACCATTGTGTTACAAATGTTATATGCGTGCATTTTAATGTTGTAGGATCAACTAACGGGTCACCCGACAATCACGACCTTGATACTCAGAGTGCGGAAACCTCTGAATATGTTTAGATAACAGTAAAAACATGAAACAATGATAAATGAGTAATCAACACACACAAATGGGTCAAGTGTTGTATGATTAATCACAAAAACAGAGCTCAAGTGTTTATAATGATTATCTCAGACCTTCAGACTTAGGGGAGGGTGTTTGGAGAGTGTGTGAGGTGAGAACTAATGATTAGGGTAATGATTGGATGTATTTATACCTCTTGTACTCGTACAGACTGCAATAGGGGATTACAGATCCTATGCCACATATAATATACACGATTAGGCCCTAATCGTGTGTACTACTAGCGAGTAGGCCTCTATCCCATATATGAAACAGGCGATTACAATGTAATCGCCTATAAGTATCCACGTAATCGCCTATACCATCCAATCAGCCCCAAAACGCTTACAAACACTCCCAAACACCCTAGAAACCATCCAAACATCCAATATAGTAGCCTAGGGACATCATGCACTAACAAATATTTTTAATGTCTAAAGTAATTGTATCTTCTTATCTCTGGCTATTAGAGTTTGCAAGAAGACGAAATTACTGATATTTTTCTAGTTTATACTATTGGTGTGGGTGAAATTTCGTGGTGAATTTTAGATCCTCAGTAGGTTCAGTATCCTGAATTTACTTGCTATGCTAACTAATGTTTTCCATTTTGTTCTAGATTTGATTTCGTAGGAGTCAAAGAAGACAAAGTCCATGCTGAATACTCACGAATATGGTTACTGAGCATATGTGTAACAAGTCCTCAATGGTAAAGAATGAATGTGAAATATTCCCCGGATTAATCGGGATAGTTGTTATTTTTGTTTTGTATAAAATAGGGCATTAATGATCGTAGTATGACACATTTAACACTATCACCTTACGAGTTTACTAGCTCACTGCAACAGCCTCATTGTAAACACTTCGTATGATCATTATTGTTCTCGAGTTGTTTTACACCAAAAAAAATAATAATAAATAAGAGATACTAGAGGTAGAGTGACAATTGTCACCTTTTGAGGTTTTATGCTGGAGATCCCCAAATATCAAGGGCTTTCCTCATAACACCTTGATTATTTTATGGTTATCCTTATCTTATTTATTGTAAATATCAATCAAGCACACCACCGCATATTCTAATTTGAACACAAAATCATTCCGGTATTTTTTTACCAAAACAACTATGAGGTGTTTGCATGTCTTTGGTTTTTGTACATGCGGTTGTTCAAAGAAAAAAATTGGGTTGTTTGACCTAAATATGTTTTACATTCTCTTTCTAAGGATTTCGAAACCCTTGATATTTTCTTGATTATTTGATTCTTTAAACGTCATTGTTGGTGTAAGGCTTAGTACTTTAAAAGTCATTATTGATGGTGTTTGGTTTTGGATTCCATATGTTTGTTAACATAGTTATCGCACAATGGTTATGTATTCTTAAGTACGATAATGGGTCTTGGGTCCATCTATTTTTGACTATTGTTATAAGGTATTTTAATGATTTAGGTTGTTGTTATGGTGCTTATATGATATGGAGGTTAAAAATGTTTACTGGATCATGTTGATGCATCTTCAACTTACAGTCATTATTCCTCAGCATGTATGCTAATCTTGATGGTGTCTTTGCTTGCATTTCTATAGGTTTTAACTATTTAACATTTTAAAGTCTTTTTTTTTAAGTTGTAGAGAACTAGAGGGGAAGGGGTTGAGTAGGTTTTCTAAAAAATTGGTGTTTAATAACTTTAATTGAAACTTATTGTCACTTGTTAACAACCTAATCAAACAATAATAGCATATGCAAGTAAGTAAATAGTCAAGGGTAAGAAATACACAACAAGTTCATAGAGATTCAAGATATGCTGACTAATATATCTGCATCCTCTCACGGATCCTCTAATCGAGAGTTTATCCACTAGTCGTCTACCTCAATTCGGTAGGGATTTCTGTTACTCAATTGTCTCACTTAGCAAGGTGGTGATCACATCTTACAAACTTCTCATTCTTTCCAAGGAAGTCATCACATTCTCCAAACATATTACTCTTTTCAAGAAAGTGATCACCTTCTATGGCTCACTAATCTCAAGTGGTAGTGATCACTACTATATCTAATCACTAAACAATCTTAGTGATGTCCTTTACAAAATCTCACAACTCTATCTTTACAAGCTCACCATACGCAAGAATGAATAAATGTTTAGTTGTTGAATAACTCTTCTTTTTTGCTTTTGATCTTGAATCTTTAACCTCTCATTGAATAGATGTTGAAATATCAAGGAAACTAGAGAGTATATTTTAGAATGCTATATTTAAGTTTAGAGCAAAAGAGGTGAGTGAAAACATTGGGGTTGACTTGTATTTATAGGCAAAATACAAAAATCAAGGAGTTGTCAACCGAAAGACCGACAATCAATCCCACGGTTGATACATCGATTATGGACCCTCAAGTTTGTTTTTTGAATAGTTAATAACTCTTGAACGTTGTGCAATGACTATAAACGACTACCAACATCTTTTTTACACCCGTATCTCTGATTTTGAGTTATCAGATCATTCATACCTAATCCATCAATCTTAGATGTCTACTTTACAAGAATGGGTTGAGATTCTGTAAAATGTGATGCTTTCTTTCCATTTTGGGCAATACATTGTCTCCTATTATGATTATATCTCTTTAATAGGAATATGTGCCTCTTGCGTTTTCAAAAATTCAAAGTCCTTCCAATTGATATTAAACTTATTTAGTTCAATTGAGACTTTACTAGTATCATTTTTATTTACTTTTTTTTGTTGATTTACCTTTGATTAAGTTATTTTCTCTCTAATTTATAATCAATTTTTGAAGCTTTGATCATTTGTAGATGATCCGTGATTCTTGATCTTTAATTCTTTAAGTCTTAATCATTTATCATAGCTTGATTATTCACCAATAGTATTTATACATGTAGCACTTGGTGAATCTTGCATATGATAGTTGTTGTAATTGATGACTTGTTATTCTTGATATCTTGTGCTTGGATCTTAATGATAGCTTGATGATCTTGATCATGACTTGAATTCAATGTTTATCAATATTTCAAAAGTGATGTTTATGTCATTGAGTTATGTATGTACCCAATTAATTACATGTAGCTTCAGACACATTGTTATAATTACTAAGACGTACTATTGTAAAGTTGGACGTACTCTTGCTATTAGTCTAAATGTAACACTAGATTATATCCCGGAAGTTTTCCGAGATAGATAAATTTAATATGAAGTGATAAAATATATGTTATGATGTAACATAGAAATTAAATTGGACGCACTCTTGCTGGACGCACTCTTGCTATTAGTCTAAATGTAACACTAGATTATATCCCGGAAGTTTCCCGAGATAGATAAATTTAATATGAAGTGATAAAATATATGTTATGATGTAACATAGAAATTAATGTACTATAATATGAGAAAACAATAATTTTAATTATGTGAATAAGAATGAAAATGTATATTAAAGAGAAGATGTATGTTTGGATGAGGAGCAAAGCTAGAAATAACCATTGCAGGGCGTGATTGATGCGGTGGTTTTGAAGGTGTGACTTTTTTTATTTTTGGGAAAATGAGTAGTTTTAATCTATTATGCTCTTGATGAAAATGGAATTCCTAGTTTGAACATGATTAGTGACTTGCCTAGACATGATTAATGAATTACCTAAACGCATTGTGTTTTTTTCCTGTATAAACAAAAACCCACAAAAAAGTCATTTTTTTTTCGTTTTTTGTATAGCACTATCGTACTCATTGGAAAGATAATAAAACGTTTGTTAATTTGGTGTAATTTTTTTTAAAAAAAATATCATATATATAAAAGTTATTTGCGTTTTAAAATTGTGGAGGAAAAATGAGAGAAAGACTTTTGAATAAAAATGAGAAGGATAGCCTCTTTGAGTGTCATGTCAAACCACATATTTTTCTTTTTATATATAGTTATAGATTATAATTAAGTTGAGTTGAAGTCAAAAAATTGCTATAAACCACCTGTTGGATTCTGACAAGTATTTAACTGTAATAAATAAGTGGTGATAATCATTTAGAAAACGCATACTCAAGGGCCCTAATCGACCCTTTTCGAACACCACCTATATAATAATAATAATAATAATAATAATAATAATAATAATAATAATAATAATAATTATTATTATTATTATTATTATTATTATTATTATTATTGTTTGTAAAACATGGTAATATTATATTCTCAAACTAAAGATATTTTTTTATAGTTTAATCTAAAGATTAAGTATGTATAATTTGTTTGAGATCAGAATGTTGATTGAATTATATCTAAATAAAAAATTATAAAAAAATAAATAAAAATAAATAAAATAAATAGAAAAGTATTAAAAAATACGGACACAATACCACTTATATTGTATGCAAAAACATTATCTTTTGTTATAATAATACAATATTTAGATCTTGTGAAGTAGATTTATTTGAGGTACGTGTCCATGTGAGTGTCATCGTTGAAATACAAAATCATAATAATGGAGGCATATTTTTCAATCTCAAGACAAGTAGCATTTACATAGCGTCCTCCTCCTACGCCTCTAAAAGAGGATCGCTATATCCTTTTTATATAAATAAAGTTATTTGTTATTTAAGTTTGTTTTAATGCCCATTAAAATGATTTGGACTTTTGTAAGAAAATACAACATTAGGTGTTAATGGTGCGCTATTGACAGTTACTTTGTAGGCTAAACCATGAGAGAGAGCATTGGCCGTTTCTATGGTTAGAATAGACATTGATTCAGGACTTATTAAGTTAGTAATTTTCAAAGCTTTGAGTTTGAAGCATGCAAAAGTACGTATATTTTTTTCCCGTTCTTTCTTTTTGTCTAAATTGTAAGTCAAATCTACCTATACAACTTCAAAACGTTTAAGCTCACATATTGATTCATAAACGATTATTAAGCTAAACTTATATCCAATTTGGGCGGTTTCATCGATTTAAGCCCGAACGTGAGCACTGTTAGTAGATATCACTTGTTTTTGAATAAGTTAAATTCATTTCATAGAAATGAAATTGAATTGCAAATTGAAAATGTTTTGTTAGTTATCAAGTCAATGAATCGTGACGGTTTTACCTACGGTTTTGTAACTAATAAATTGCGCATATGGAATCAATCTCGAAGTTTTAAACACAACTTATGTCGTGTTTAAACTATTTGAAGTGTAAATTTAATCTAACATTAACATATAAACATACCTAAGGGTGAAAACCTACTTATAGCAAGAAATCTATATCTATAACTTATAATAAAAGAATTGAACTTTAATGATGTGGCATTCAATGTAGGCCTCAACCTCTCCTTGAATGTGTCACGTGGCATCATGTAGGATTTTTCAATTTTTGAGTTTTTTTTAATAAATCTATATATATTATAATTATTTTAGGAAAAGATAAGAATTTAAAAACAAAATTAAATTTTCTCTCTAATGTTTCCTCCCATAACTTTTAAACGTTAATATCTTTTATATATGAGATTTTTTAAAGAAAAAAATTACACCAAATTAACGAGCGTTTTATTATCTTTCAACGAGTACCATAGTGCTATATAAAAAACGGAGAAAAAAAACAACTATTTTTGTGGGGTTTTGTTTTCAAATATATTTTACTCTACTAATAAATCACAAACGATAAACATAACTTCATAGGCAGAGATTCATTTTTTTTTATATTTGAATATGATAACTTATGGCAGAAATTTGTTTAAAAAAAATAATAATAATAATAATAATAATAATAATAATATTATTATTCATTAATCATGTATTGGCAAATTATTAATTATCTATAACTTATAATAAAAGAATTGAGTTTGTATGAGGTGACATTCAATGGAGGCCTCAACCCTCAATTGAGTGTGCCATGTGGCACCTTGAGGTGATTGTATTAAATTTATTATTAAAAAAAATATACCATGTAGCAAATTAAAAAAAACAAATAATAATATAAAGCCTAATCTACTAAAATTAAATTGAGTTATTTTAGGAAAAAATAATTTAAAAACAAGTTAAAATTTTTCTCTTTTATGTTTTCTCCGATAATTTTTAAACGTTAATATCTTTTATATACGATAGTTTTTAAAGAAAAAAATTACACCAAATTAACGAGCGTTTTATTATCTTTCCAACGAGTACCATAGTGCTATATAAAAAACGGAGAAAAAAACGACTATTTTTTGTGGGGTTTCGTTCATACAGGAAAAAAAACACAAAGTGTTTTGGTTATTCATTAATCATGTTTTTTTTTATTTTAAACCAGGTTCTTATCTATGATGTTGAAATTTAGCCCAATCGTCATGCTATCATTGGAATTTTACGCTTTAAAGATGCATAGGTATACTTCATCAAGAGAAGCTAGGAGAATGAATCGCGTAACACTGCAACACATGGTGTCACCTTATAGCAAGGTTATTTTTTTATTTATTTAATTACAAGAGTAATAATTATAACTATTAGTGTTAGTATTAGTATTATTAGAATTGTTATATTTTTCAACCCCAGGACTCTCCCGGGAAAAAAGCTAGTGTTGTCATATTAGATATTTTATTATGTTATATTAGATATTTCGACCCCGGGACACTCCCGGGATAAAAGCTAGTATATATATAAAAGAAAGCATATATGCCCCTTGAGAGTGCCACGTGGCTTAATAATTGAGTGTTTTTGGTGTTTTTGAGTATTTTTCTAAATTTGTCTCTCTATCTCTCAATTCTCAATTACTAAAATTAAATTGAGTTATTTTAGGAAAAAAGAATTTAAAAACAAATTTAAATTTTTCTCTCTTATCTTCCTCCCATAATTTTTAAACATAATTATCTTTTATATTCGAGATTTTTTAAATAAAAAAATTACACCAAATTAACGAGCGTTTTATTATCTTTCCAATGAGTACCATAGTGCTATATAAAAACGAAAAAAAAACGACTATTTTTTTGTGGGGTTATATTCATACAGAAAAAAACACAAAGTGTTCAGGTTATTCATTAATCATGTTTTTTCTTTTAAACCAGGTTCTTATCTACGATGTTGAAATTCAGCCCAATCGCCATGTTATCATTGGAATTTTACTCTTTTAAAGATCGATAGGTATACTTCATCAAGAGAAGCTAGGAGAAAGATTCGTCCAACACTGCAACACATGGTGTCACCTTATAGCAAGGTTATTTTTTTATTTATTTAATTACAAGAGTAATAATTATTACTATTAGTATTAGTATTATTAGAATGGTTATATTTTTCAACCCCCATCATGAATTCTACATCTATATATATAAGTATAAGTCAAATTGTAACATATTTTAATTTACGTGAAGATGATTATATGTTGAAGGTTATCCTTTTAATGCTTTATTATGTTTAATATGGTTTATGCTTTTTATTTTTTTAACTTTTTAAATAAATGTTTTTTAACTAAGATTGATTATGTTTAAGTTATTTACTCTTTTCGTGATTTGAGTTTTCTTTTTTTTATCATTTTTTATTAAATCATATTAAATTTTTTAACCCCGGGACCTTCCCGGGGTAATCAGCTAGTAGAAGATAAAAAAGAGGTGGCGGTTGCTTTGCTTGTAGATACTTAAACTTCAACATAATCATACCACACATACTTCATTGCTGTTTTTGAACATTTGTTCCTTAATTTTGGTCCATCTTGCTTCCTGTTTACATAGTTCTAAGTATTTTTCTTATTTTAGTGTCCTTTTAACAAATTTATTTAGGTGGTAATTTACCCAAATCCAAAAAGCATATAATAGATTTATAAATAAGAATTCTTATAACAATTCATTCTTCTTTAACAATCATATTATAAATACACATTTTGTATTTTAGGGTCTTATAGAAAGGTAGGGGATGATTCAAAAGAGAACTTATTTTAGGGAGAGAACTCGAGAACTCCTAACTAAATACAAAAAAAAAAAATCATAACTCAAAATTTAAGTAAAAAAATAAAAAAACTAGTTCGGAGCTCCTCTTTCCTACGTCATACCCGTTCAGAAAAAAATAAAAAAAAAACACACCTAAAAAACGCTACTGCACATGTGTAGTATAACTCAAAAGCCTAAACCCCCACACCCGCACCTTACCCCCACCCAAAAACCTAAATCCACCCCACCCTCAACAAAACACATAAATCGCTTACCCAA
Source organism: Ambrosia artemisiifolia (assembly GCA_032199755.1). Lineage (NCBI taxonomy): Eukaryota > Viridiplantae > Streptophyta > Magnoliopsida > Asterales > Asteraceae > Ambrosia > Ambrosia artemisiifolia. Next base: position 5,305,288 of record CM063520.1, on the reverse strand, counting down.
AAACCTAAACCACCTATCCACCCCCACCCAAAAACCTAAACCCACCCCACCCACCGCCTACCCAAAACCTAACCCCCACCAAAAAACCTAACCCCTACCCAAAAACCTAAACCCACACTACCCACCCCCACCCCACCCCCAAAAACTTAAACCTTACAAGCTAAACTTAAAAAAACTAACCCTAAAAGCTAAACTAAAGCCAAAAACTAAACCCTAAAGCTAACCGAACATTTACTACACACGTGCATTAGAAGTCGCCTATTCTTTTATTTTTTTTATTTTTTTTTCTGAACGGGGATGACGTGGGAAAGAGAAGCTCCGAACCAGATTTTGGGTTTTTGACTTAAATTTTGAGTTATGAGTTTTTTGTAAAATTTTTTTCTTAATTTAAGTAGGAGTTCTTAAGTTCTCTCCCTAACTATGAGTTCTCAATTGAACTTTCCCCTAGAAAGGTATTTGGTATAGGTTCAAGTGTTTTGGGATGCGTGGAGCAAGCAGAAGAAGATAGCTTTAGTGTGGTGTGTGAGATAGTGTTCATATTTGAGTATTTTTTTAGGAACGAAGATGAAGATAGGTTCAAGTGTTTTTAGTTGGTATTTTGCAAAAATATGTTTTTTTTTGGGTGGAAAGTCCCTTTGTTCAATTGAAGAAAAAACACTTTTTAATTAAACCACTTTGTTTGAATTTAAAACACTAGGCTATTTGTTGTTGGATGGTTTGAGTATAAAACACATTCTGGATATTAGTGTGTTTTATGTTCTAATGAGTTAGTTGTTGAATATAAAACACATTCTGGGTCTTAGTGTGTTTTATGTTCATCAGGAAAATAAAACACCCTATTTTATAACTGTGTTCAAACACTAACATTTGTTTAGCATGGTGTGTTTTTTTTTTTCCAAACACCTGAAACATATAACACCAAATATAAAATAGTGTACGTTGTACGATTAGTGTCCTAAGAAAAAATAAAAAAGAAAGAAAGAAATAAGTATGAATGTGGTTGTTTGACAAAGAAAAAAATAGAGACATATGGGAGAGAGGGAATAAATGGAAGGAAATAAACAATTTAAATAAATAGGTAAGGGAGGGAGAGAGAGAGAGAGAGAGAATGAATGGTAGTTACCAAAATTACAATTTTAATTTTTTTTAAAAGCTTGTCAGAATTACTAAATTGTCCAAAGACCTTGTGCCACGTGTCGCAACCAAAAGCTTTCTCACCTTTCTCACACAATTTGGACTTTGTACAAGAACCCTTATCTATATATATATATATATATATATATATATATATATATATATATATATATATATATATATATTCACGAACATTTATGGATGAGATGTAAAGTTCAATGGGGAACCTTAAAAAAGTGGGGAACTGGGGAACCATGCATTTAACATGTTAAATATATTTTAAAAATTCAATTTAACATGCAAAAAAAAAATTCAAAAATTTCTTTAGAGCTTTTGCATATAAAGATGTGTAGAAGTTATTTCAATAAAAAAAGTAATTTTTGTAAAAAAAAAAAAATTTTACCTTCTTTTAACTAATTTTAAGAATTTTTTATTATTTATTTTTTGATTTTTTTTTTGTCAAAAAAGCTTCTACATACATTTACATACAAAATATCCAATTAAACTTTTTGATAAAAATTTTTTTACATGTTTAATTAATTTTTTTATGATATAATTAACATGTTAAATGCATGGTTCCCCGGTTCCCCAGTTCCCCACTTTTTTTAGGTTCCCTATTGAACCCACCCCTATGGATAAGGATGATTAAACCTTTTAATGGTATGTTATATAGAGCACAACCATTACGTACATAACCTACCCAATATTATCAGGCCTTGTGTAGTGGTAAGTTATGGGGGCGTTGTAGCTCCCGATAGTGCCTGGAACACCGCCCCCCCAGACGCTATGGGGGCGTTTTAGGCCTTCCAAGTTATCTCCACAGCGGCGTTTTGGTTGGGTCTTTGGTCAATATGACCGTTGCAAACGGTCGAATACTTAAAAAAAAAAATTCAATTCTATTTTCTATATATATATATGTGTAACAAATTCAACACATACACTACATACACACACTCATTCACACACATACAATACATACATACAACTCAAAAAAATTCAACACACAAAGAAATCACCAAAATGTCGTCTCCTCCCTCCGAAGATTCGTTTCTCGATCTATATAACCAGTTTTTTCACGATGACGGCGCGGAAGAGGAAGAAGCCGTTACGAGTGCGGCTACGCTAGCGACTAGCGCGATGCATCTTATAAATAATTCCCCCCCACGGCCGATATTGTCTAGGCAATACATATAGCGAGACCGTGTAGCCGCCAATGAGCGTTTGATGAATGACTATTTCAATGAGAATCCGGTATACGGCCCTGGTATGTTTAGGCGAAGATTTAGGATGCGTAAAAACTTATTTTTGCGCATCACGGAAGATTTAGAGTCCGCCTATGACTACTTTAAGCAAAAACCCGACGCTAGAGGGTGTTTAGGATTCACCGCAATTCAAAAGGCGACTTCCGCAATACGTGTACTCGCCTACGGGAACACATACGATATCAATGATGAGTATTTGAAGATGGCGGAGAAAACCACACGCGATACTTTGGAGTATTTCTGCTACTGTATTTACAAATATACTTTTGATTTTTTTATATATACATATACTTGGTACATATTTTTTATATATACATTTGATTTTTTTAGGTATATGCCAATTATATGGAAAAAGATACTTGAGAAACCCGACATGGAGCGACCTTCAACAACTATATGAAACGCATTTACAAAAACATGGACTACCCGGTATGATTGGTAGTATAGATTGTCGTCAATGGCGATGGTATGCTTGTCCAACCGCATGGCGAGGTCAACATACACGCGGTGACCAAAAGGGACCAACGTTGGTTTTACAAGCAGTTGCCTCACAAGACCTGTGGGTTTGGTCGGCCTTCTTTGGTCTCGCCGGGTGTATGAACGACATAAATACTTTTCAGTTTTCGCCATTGCTAGAGTCTTACATTGGCGGAACAATACCGAAATGTGGGTTTTATGCAAATAATAATTACTACGAGCATGGATACTACTTGGCGGATGGTATATATCCGGAGTATTCAATGCTCGTCAAAACGTTTAGCCAGACACAAGATGAAAAAAGGCAATATTTTAAAAGAGTTCATGAGTCTACAAGAAAGGACGTCGAGAGGTGTTTTGGCGTTCTTCAACAACGATGGCATTTTGTTAGAAATCCTTGTCGTGTGTGGGAAAAAGAAAGGATTAGAATGGTGATGTATGCTTGTATCATAATGCATAATATGATACTTGAAGACGAAGGAAAGGCAATATGCCCAAACTATGTAGCAGAAGAAGATGTTCCAGGGACGCAAGCGACACAGGAGGAGAGATTCGAAAACAGTGCCATGTTGCGTTCCAAGGAGATACATAACGCGTTGAAGGCGGATTTGGTGGAGGAAGCATGGTCGATTCGCCCGATTCATCACAACCAAGAAGAAGAAGAAGATGATGATGAAGAAGAAGAAAAAGAAGAAGGAGAAGAAGAAGCAGAAGAAGAAGAAGAAGGAGAAAACGAAGAAGGAGACGACGACGAGTAGTTTTTTTAAGTATTTGTAGCTTTTTTTAAGTATTTGTAACTTTTTTTTAAGTATTTGTTGTTTTTTAGTATTTGTAATTTTTTTAGTATTTGTAAGTTTTCTATATTTAATGAAAAATAATTTAAACTATTTAATATTCTTATTTAAATAAAAAACAATAAAAAGCAATGATTACCCAATCATTTATAACCCCCCTTCCCACTACACCCTCTTTTTCCATAACCCCCACATAATCCAACTTCTATTACTTTTTAATATTTTAATACCACAACCACACATAAGACTATCCCCATTGGTGTGCATATGGGATGGTTGGTCACCAAAAAAAGCCAAAAAGAAAAAGAAAAATACTAAAAACCTCACAACCCGGTTGGTGCACCAACCAAGGGTTGCAACCAAACTTCACCCCCACTAACTTTATTACTCAAATAACTTGTTATATTTAAACTTAAAAATAAAACTAAATACACGGTATTTCTTAATTTTTTTTTGTGAACACCATGATATAAATTTTATTAAAAACCGAGTTCGTATAAAAAAATTATTTTTAGGATGATTTAGGTTGTGAATGTGTGTTAAATTTTGAGTAGGGTTGGGTTGTGTAAGTGTAAGAGAGAGAAATTAGTTTTTTATTTAAAAGTTGAGTTGTATTGGTTGTGAATGGGGATAGTCTAACCCCCCACCACTACACATAATCTCAGTAAATATCATTTGGTCCAAAATAGATCAAGCTAGGTCGTTGACTTGTTAACTGTTTCTGAAGATATATGTACTAATTTAACTTCTGATCTGTCTATTTGGTTCTTGACTTGATCGCCTACTAGAGTTTTTTTTATTATTATTTTATGCATATTTGAATTAATACGAGATTATGTTTATTTAATAACATGAGACTTCTTACAAAAATTTAAGCCAAAGATTTAGTGTTCTACTCCAATACACTTTTATTAGGTGTCTAATATAAATTAATACGAGATTGTCTGTAATCTTAGCGAGTTGTTAGAGAATGTGAGTCAGAAAAATATTGTTAGTATTATTCAAAAGAGTCTCTTGATGTATTTCTTAAAATAGAAGAGATTCCTAAAGTTGAGAGCGGAGTAACTTGTGAACACATTCAAAAGAGATTCCTACTCGACACACACACCACCCATAAGTTCTAGGAGCAACCAAGGAGTTCTAGCATCTTGCCTACTATCTTGGATCCACTAAGAGGTATAAACCTTAACATAGTTACTTCTTTACTTTGTTTAATTATCACATGGTTCACCTTAGCTCATAGTTTATCATTTATAATAAAACATCACCATAGATAATTACAAATGTATATATGTATGCGTGAACATACATACACATGTATGTGTATGCGTGGCATGTATATGCATGTACAAGTGTGTATGTATATGTTTAGACGCATCAAACCCCTACGTGCACGCGCACTAGGATTGACGATCCATTCGAACCTCACAGACCGCATTCGTGAAGCTCAACAGGAAACTCTTAAGGAGGTCAACCTCAAGGAGGAGGCTTTGCGTGCCATGGTTAGATTATTGGAACCCCGGACCGACGGAACGTTGTATTTTGCTAATAGGATTTGGGTTCCATTGTTTGGTGGATTGAGGGAATTGGTACTCGAAGAGGCCCATAAGTCAAGGTATTCGGTTCACCCAGGGGCCGATAAGATGTATCAGGATTTGAAGGAACTATATTGGTGGCCTAACATTAAAGGAAGTATTGCTATGTACGTGGGAAAGTGCCTCACGTGCTCTAAGGTTAAAGCCGAGCACCAGAAGCCCTCCGGCTTGTTACAGCAACCTGAGATATTCGTGTGGAAGTGGGAGCAGATTTTAATGGATTTTGTAACTAAGTTGGCAAGGACGGCAAGCGGTCACGACGCAATTTGGGTAATTGTGGATCGGTTGACCAAATCTACTCACTTTTTGCCAATCAAGGAAACTGATAAATTGGATAAATTGGCAAAACTCTACATTAAGGAGGTTGTATCTAGACACGGTATCCCAGTCTCCATCATTTCGGATCGTGATAGTCGGTTTACTTCTAGGTTCTGCAAGACGTTGAACGAAGCCCTAGGTACTCGATTGGACATGAGTACGGCTTACCATCCCCAGACTGACGGACAGAGCGAGAGAACGATCCAGACACTTGAGGATATGCTTCGTGCATGTGTGATTGACTTTGGAGGTAATTGGGACGCTCACCTACCTCTAATTGAGTTTTTGTACAACAATAGTTATCACACTAGCATCAAAGCCGCACCATTCGAAGCTCTCTATGGACACAAGTGTCGATCACCGTTGTGTTGGGCAGAAGTTGGGGACAAGCACTTGACTGGCCCGGAAATTATTCAGGAGACGACCGACAAAATCTTTCAAATCAAGGACCGATTGAAAGCTGCCCAGGATAGGCAGAAGAGTTATGCCAATACGAGGAGGAAACCTCTGGAATTTCAAATAGGCTACAAGGTCCTACTGAAAGTTTCTCCTTAGAAAGGAGTACCTCGTTTCGGTAAATGCGGCAAGCTAAATCCAAGATATATCGGCCCATTAGAAATCTTGGCAAGAGTTAGCCCAGTTGCTTATAAGCTTAATTTGCCCGACGAGCTAAGTGGAGTTCATGACACATTTCATGTGTCGAAACTCAAAAAGTGCTTATCGGATGAATCGTTGATCTTTTCGCCCGAGGAAATCCAGATCGACGATCAACTTCATTTTATTGAAGAACCTGTCGAAGTCATGGAATGGAAAGTCCAGAAGTTGAGATTTACCCAAGTTAAGCTCATTAAAGTTCGGTGGAATTCCCGACGCGGACCCGAGTTCACTTGGGAACGCGAGGACCAAATGAAGCGAAAGTACCCCTCTCTCTTCAAGGATTCCCTGGTATCAGATAGGTCACATCGAATTTCGCGGATGAAATTTCCTCAACAGGGGGAAAATGTGACACCCGCCACTTAGCCAAGTCAAAATCCGTACACTTTCTAGTCAACATTTACTTTTCCATGCATTATTCATGCCTTTTTATATGCATAAGTCCCCCGAGATACTCTAGCAATGTCCGAACGAGTATAATTTCACCCATATCAAAGAATCTTGGTGACACAAATTTATATGATTACAAGTGATTTCCCAAAATCATGTATAGATGCCCATTTATTTTATAATACAATGGGAAGCATCATGGATTTTTATGCATAAAGCCGAGTATTTATTCAACTAGCATACCCACACATATGTGTATATGTGTAAATGACACACACATGTATATATATATATATATTTCTGGCCTATATATATATGTATATGTACAAGAATACAATAAACTAGTTAACATATTTAATTAGCACTACATATTCTTTTTATTCCATCTTAAATGAACTAACTAGTTCTTTTATAAACTTAACCATTTTTGGTGAAACAAGTGATCAACACTAGGATTCATGAAAACTACTAGCCAAATATGATCACCACCATCTTGTTTAGTGTTTTGTTTCCATTTGGAACATCATCAATGTAGTGTCATGTCCCATTATTCTTTCTAAGACAATCAAATACAAGATTTGGTGGCTTAACCATATAAGGTAATATTCCTTAAACACCTAGGATCATGGATGTTGGTTTACCACATTTGTTAATTGTCCACTCTTCTTTTCTTTTCTTTTTTTTTTATCGGCCAAAGGTGCACCCCCCCACACCATATTATTCTTTTTTTAATTCATCACATGTTTGTTTAAGTCTCTAGAAATCCCAATGTGTTGTCAGATTAGCTCAAGTCTTGTTAAGCATCATCATGGTGATTAGTCAACTTTGAGATATGATGTAAGACTCTTGGTTTGCTTGCAAGATTGGAGACAAAGTAAGATCATTTACCAAACCTAGTAATATTCCTTAATTCACTTAGAATTAGAAAAGATCATTACCACATTTAGGAAGCACCTCTCCTTCTTGTTTCCTTCCCAAGCCGTTGCCCCCTAGTGTCCCTCTAATCTTTTTTTAATCTTAGTCAAACTCTATATTAACATGTGTTAATTAGTTCCATAAGTTGACTACATGTGTTATCAATCATGCTAAGAATCCATCCAACACCAACAAAAGATTAGTCACCATCCATCACATGATTTAGACCTTAGATTTGCCATTAAGATATGAGACAAGGTAGATTACTAGCCAAATAAGGAAGGATTCTCTTAATCACCATAATCCATAGAAGTTGACTTACCCAAAGTATTCAACACCTTTTCATCTCCACCTCTATATAAGGAGGCCTTGGGTGAGCATTTCACCACACCACAAACCTTTCTTGCTCTCTCACTCTACTCGACACACACATACACACCACCCACAAGTTCTAGGAGCAACCAAGGAGTTCTAGCATCTTGCCTTCTATCTTGGATCCACTAGGAGGTATAAACCTTAACATAGTTACTTCTTTACTTTGTTTAATTATCACATGGTTCACCTTAGCTCATAGTTTATCATTTATAATAAAACATCACCATAGATAATTACAAATGTATATATGTATGTGTGAACATACATACACATGTATGTGTATGCGTGGCATGTATATGCATGTACAAGTGTGTATGTATATGTTTAGACATGTAAGAACCTAAGTTGTCATGTTATTTTACATTAATAAAAAAGCAAAGCCCATGTGTGTACATACATACATACACGTGTGTATTTACATAATGTATATGTATGTGTAAAACAAACTCATAAGTATAGATAGTAATGTGTATGGACTACCAAGATACATATGTATATGGGTATATATATACAAGTGTAGATCCCATAGACATCCCTACCTATGGTTATATGTGGAAATACACAAATAGGTATCAGTATAGATGCACGCATATGTGGGTGTGAACACATGTGTATATGATGCTTGTGTAGGGTATAAACTAAGTGTATTTGAACATAATAACATATGTTTTAATATGGGAAACATATGTTAGAAACTAGAACCTCTTTTCATATAAAGATTACTATTTTCGAGCAACTAAAATGTCACCAAGAAAGTCTAAAACGATTATACCGCTAGAGGTTGGGTAAACCACGAGTACCACGGATCATTTTTACATGAATCTAAGGTACCATGTATGTATATGGGACGTATAGATCGAGATACCTAGTTTCGGACATACACTTTTGCTAGACTACACGCAGACTTGAGGTAGGTTCTTACGGCCCCTTTTTACTATCTTATGTTTTGGGGAAAAACATGCATCATTTACTCGTTTTTAGAATGAATTCCTAGCCGACCGGTGTACATGAGACGATGTGTATAAGAGTACTCGCTAAAGCCCTCGTATATTAGTTTATCATAACCATTAACTATGGATTTAGCCTAGAAACGCATGAATAGATCTATTGGGTTGACACCCCCACTATTGGTTAGTCGCTCTAACCGGTTTATGATATATGAGAGTGCTAGCATTTCTTATATGACGATTCATTGCATTGTTGTGCAATGTGTGAGGCATCACTCGTCGAGGTTTGGTTATGAACTCGTGAAGCTACTACCCTGTGTAAAGCACCTGTCAAGGCCTGAGCAAACGCCAAACAACAACTTAGGGGAATGCTCTTAACCGTTTGAATAGGAAGTAAGCAAACCAATTCCCGGAGGGATACATCCCCAACCATTCCTCTTAAGGGACCGGGGTCCCCATCCACATCAACATGACGAGGTTTTGGGATCCCAAAAATGAAATCTCCAACATTTTTTGAATCCACAGAGAGGGAAGAGACACCATCAACATGTTTATACCTCCTACTGAGGGCATGCAATGCCATGTACCTCCCACATAGCCATTTATCCCTCGTCTGAAGGGTGTCCCCAACATCCATTAAAAGGTCCAAATCCTTGAAGATAGCCTCCTTTAAAAATATCCTCTGATTTTCCATTTTGGAATGGGTACTTTGCATGTGCTCAAGTAAGCGGAAAAACCCTAAAGACCCAGGTTTACCATCTTTACACTCATGAAAATGCTTAAAGAGGCATGTCCTTAAACCGTTGATAGAGCTAGGGCAAGGCCCTCCTAATTTAACATTCCGGCTCCCTTTAGTGGAAGCCATGCACACGCGAGACCAGAAACTAAATAAACCACAAGAGATAATAAGAAACCCTAACCGACACCCCACAACAGTCGCTAAGGCATAAGGGAAAGGGGAAGAAAGATCACAGCTGGGTTGGTTTAGGCGTAGTGGTGGTCTGGAAGGTGTCGAGGGGTAAAGTTTTGGGCAAAAGGGTAAAGGTACGAACCAAGTGGGGGTATTTAAATGAGTGAAAGGTAGTAATCAGGTAGAATAAACAGCTAATGGGGTGAATGGGGCACAAATTGGGGGACTAGACAACTATTTGGGGCGAATGGGGCACAAAATGGGCGGGCGGGGGTGAGATGGACGAATAAGGTTGAGATGGGGTACTATAGGTGAGTGGGCTGAGGGTAAGAGGTTGGGTGGGCATAAGGGAGGCAAGTAGGGCGAATGGATATGGGTGAAGGTTGAAAAAAGGCGAATGGTCTTTTGAAATAGGACCGTTGGGCGTTGGGTTGGAGTGGATGAGAGAGGAGTAGGATGGCCGGAGAGAGATTAAGGGTTGAGGTCTTGGGCACTGGTTGCGAGGTATGGCAGAGAGAGAGAGAGGGAGGCTGAGATGGTAAGGTTCAGGGGTGATGTGTAGGGAGATGGTTTCAGGGTGAGGTTCGGTCGGGAGGAGAAAGGTTCGTCTGAAGATGGTGAGGTGAGTTCGGAGAAGCGAAGTTTCAAGGTGAGGTAGATGTTTCAGATCACATATTAAATAAGTATAAAATCCTGTTAAAATAGATCTAAAAAAATCATACCCATTGATAACATTCAAACAAATTATGCTATAACATTTATTTTAAACATTATTTATAATTTATTAATACCTAATTATATATAGTATTAATTTACAAATGTTTTGTGCTTCATTGTGTTGTATATCATGCTTAACAAGTGTTTTGTGCATGAAAGGGTTGTACATCATGCTTCATAGGTTGTACCCTACTTTGTTTTTTTCTTTTATTTTTTACTTTTAACCCTAAAAGTTTTCGTGTTTTACATTTAAATCCTACACTTTTCTAATTTAACTTTATCGCATGTATCTTAAAAAGACTTTTGCCAAAGGCATTATAGCCCAGTGGCATGTTGGTGGTGAGATAAGACTTAGGGAGCATAAGGTCCTGGGTTTGAATCTCACATAGGGGGTTTTCTCATAATTATGAGTTTCCTCATGAATTGGTGACTTGGTGGTGGAATATGATCGCGTGGCAACATTGGTGGCACGATGATACTCCAGTGTTCCGTGAGTGATTCCAATTTGTTGGCCGTTCAAAAAAAAAAATCTTAAAAAGACTTTTAGTTTTACGTTTCAATCCAAATTTTTCGAGAGTACGTATGATGTTCAATATTTTTACCTCTATTTTTCCCGTCAAACGGGTCACGTTGTGTTTTAACTTTCAGTCTATTTTTTACGCATTATTGCGTCGTAACGGACGTGCATAGGTCACCGTTTTTACATCTACATTTCACCCAGTGTTATTTTTTTTTTGTATTTGAGTTTTTTGATATTGTTGGTCGCTAGCAACAATGTGTTACTGATGCTACTTGGTATGGTTTTATGCCCTTCCACAGCAACGCGAGAACTTAATAATAGTTTTACTAGTAATTAGAAAACAAATGTAGTTTTTCTATGTTCGTTTAGTTCCTGGCAAAATAAGTTACTAAGAATTTATGTCACAAAAAATAAAACAAAATAAAAAAAAACAAAACAAAGTAGCTGCTAGAATGTGGATAGGCTTGATAAAGAGGTGGTGTGGTTGTATCGGGTTCTGTTAAGCAAGCTTTTGATGTCCCGTGACCCTACAAAGCTAAACAAAATTCCAACTGTTCTATATATACCGTTACCGTTACAAAAGCCTGTCGCCTGGTTTAGGTGGACCCAACCCAATCCCTTTCATTGCTAGCTTTCACTTTTTTGCTTTCCAATTTTCTTCCCTTTTATGCCGCTAATTAATGAAAAAATAATTACGAGTTTTCTATTAACTTTATATAAAAATTTTTTGATGTCCCGTGACCCTACAAAGTGATATCGAAAAAGATCTCGAAGAGGATTTACGTTGAGACATTAAATTTCATACCTGCGATTTGATTTATGGAACCAATTTTCAGATGACAATTTTGAAGTGTTCGACTTAGAGACATGCGATACGATTCAAAATTGGATTAGGGTTCAATTCGATTTGGGGCTTTTTTTGGCAAGTGCCTCTGATAGAAACATAGTTACTTAGATTGATTGTTAGTTTAAATCACAGGGGTGCAAATTGCAGTTTAGTCAAAAAACAACAATAATAATAATAGTAATAATCACATGATAAGGTCGACGATCAAATGGTCACATTCAAAGGGGAATATGTTTATAAGCATTGGGTATCATTTAACCTAAAACAATTACATGCAGGAAAGCTTTGGGTATCATTTGAAATATCTCTAATGTTAGTGTATAACTTTGAAATATCAAATTTACACCTGAAAATAGACTGATGCGTTTTACAGTTACATGCAGGAAAGCTTTGGGTATCATTTAACCTAAAACAATTAACAATATATCTCTAATGTTAGTGTATAACTTTAAACAATGTATAACTCTAATATTAAAACCTAACCTAAAACAATGTACAACTCCAATGCTAACACATGTTGTAATTAAAATTCATATTTACTGGTTTGAACATAATTAATGACTTGCATATACATGATTAATGAATAACCTGAACACTTTGTGTTTTTTTCCTGTATGAACAAAACCACACAAAAAAATAGTCGTTTTTTCTCCGTTTTTTATATAGCACTATGTTACCCGTTGGAAAGATAATAAAACGCTCGTTAATTTGGTGTAATTTTTTCTTTAAAAAATCTCATATATAAAAGATATTAACGTTTAAAAGTTATGGGAGGAAACATTAGAGATAAAAATCTAATTTTGTTTTTAAATTTTAAATTATTATTTTCCTAAAATAAAGCTCTTGCCACATGGGATGACACATGGCACACTCAATGGAGAGAATACCCTATTTGAGTGTCATGTTATTAAAATGGCTTTGGTTTATTATATGTATAGATAGATTTGATGTCCCGTGACCCTGCAAAGTGATATCGAAAAAGATCTCGAAGAGGATTTACGTTGAGACATTAAATTTCATACCTGCGATTTGATTTATGAAACCAATTTTCAGATGACAATTTTGAAGTGTTCGACTTAGAGACAAGCGATACGATTCAAAATTGGATTAGGGTTCAATTCGATTTGGGGCTTTTTTTGGCAAATGCCTCTGATAGAAACATAGTTACTCAGATTGATTGTTAGTTTAAACCACAGGGGTGCAAATTACAGTTTAGTGAAAAAAACAACAATAATAGTAACAATCACATGATAAGGTCGACGATCAAATGGTCACATTCAAAGGGGAATATGTTTATAAGCATTGGGTGCTAAAATTTTATAGGTTAAACAAGATCAGTGCTAGTCTAGACCAAGGGTGAGCAAGAAACTTGGACAGTGGATTTTTCAATGAGCCAATTTTTTTTAAAAAAAATTATGTATAATTTATTTCAAAATATAAAACCCAAAGTCGTTTGCATTATTACTTCATAAAGCTTAGAGGGTGTTTGGGATTGCGTTTTGAATCTGATTTTCAGATTATTGCGTTTTGAAAACGCAAATAATCAGTTTTTAGTGTTTGGGATTGCGTTATGAAAAACAAGATAATCAATTTTTAGGCTATCAAAACGCAATAATCTATAAAAAGCCCCACCCCTGCTTTTTCAAAACATATAATCTGTTTTAAATAATTAATCCCAAACACCCCCTTAGTCTACATATGGAATGCCTAATATTAATCCATTAACCTAATAACTAATAACATTAAAAAAAGGGCCAAAGGGCTTTTTTTCCTGCCCGTCCAGGATACTTGTGTTCATAATACCAACTCTAAAGAAGATGGTCACACTTGTCTTCGCTTTCTTGGCACAAACCTTGTAAATGTTGATTTTTAAGGCAAAACCATTTGTGATTTGTGATATGGTTTTATATTTCATGTAAGCGTTTGTACGGTTTAATAGCTATATTTCTATAAAGTTGGTTACACTATTATTTATTTTAAAAAAAGTAGCCTATTGTTACAAATAGTAGTGTTAATGTGTGGTATTTTGCTTTGAATAAAATTTTTGGTAGGTTTTTCGTATTATATGTTAGGCGTGGACAGGAGCCGACTTTAAACCCAATAATATGTAGAGTAAAGATCCGGTACAAATAGCTTTTTTGGTAAGAACTGTGAGAATCAAAGGAGGGTATTTTTTTAAAAAAAATTTTTTTTAAATTTTTTTTCCCCATATTGTTAAACATGTATTATAGTATTGAAAACTAAAAAAAAAAAAAAAAAAAAAATTTGGTGTAGAGTAATTACGTGTAGAGTAATTACATAATTACTCTAGTGTAAACTAATGTATTTACCTTAATGACGTAATTACACTAAAAAAATTTTTTTTTTTTAATTTTTTTTTTGTATTATTCATCTAGAAAGAATGTTTAAGCACATGGGAAAAAAAAATTCTAAAAAAAAAAATAAATTTTTTTTACCCCCTTTGATTTTCACAGTTCTTACAAAAAAACTATATGTATTTGATCTTTACTCTAATATGTATATGAAAAGACGTTTTGCTCTATAAATTGTTTAGGATTTGGGCCGGTCTCTATAGACATACCGAATATGCATATTCTGAGTTAGTAGACATTGGGCCAGGCTTCCAAAAGCACAACTATCAGGCTCAAGGTTTTAGGGGGCTAGAGGCCTAGACGATCCTTACAGGTGGGAATAACAACTTACATACTTTTGGTATGCCTTACTTATTTACTTGAAAAGTTGAAAGTGTATGTTTCTTGAGTGTGTGTATTTTCTTAACAGGTTCTTGAGTGTTGTTTTAAAAAAATGTTTATGTAAAATAATTTTATTAATATTAATTTTACTATTGTTAATTATGATTGTGAAAATTAAATATTCAAAAATAAATAATTAAGAAAAGACAGGAAACACCTCATATAGGCACACAAGTAAGCAATAACATCCAAAATCCTCCAAAATTAACTAGAAAACTAGGCTCTCAAGACAAAACTTTAATATCCAGCCATACCCCCTCCTAAGAGTCACTAACTCTAATTCTACGTCTTCGTGAAAATCTATCTTCGATCATGTCCTTAGAGAGATACAAGTCTATCAAATCTCTCCTAATCTGCTCCCCCAAGTCATTTTGACCTGCCTTTACTTATCTTTCCCTTAGAGAGTCACTTACATACGCTTGTCTCCTCATGACATGCCCAAGTAATCTAAACATCCCCCCATACCTTAACTGATATACTAACTACCTCTAATCTATCCCTAAAGATGTCATTTAGTATCATGTATAACCTAGTATGCCCACACACCTACCTCAACATTCTCATATATGCTACCTCTAATTTATGCGCTTGTGTCTTCTTAATAGTTCACCAATCCGTTCTGTATAGCATAACAAGCCTAACTACAACCCCATTAAAATTTCCATTAATTTATTTCGAAACCTCTTGTCACATAATACTCTAGTAGCTGCTCTCCAATTACCCCATCCAACTTGAATACGATGGGCTACCTCACTATCTATCTCTCTATCCCTCTATACAAAAGATTCTAAATGCTTGAACTTAGTTGCTTGTGGGATCCTTTGTCCCTCATTAGTGATCTAAATGTCCTAGTCATTTCCCGCACCACTAAAATCACACTGAAGGCACTCAATCTTAGAGCGACTAATCCTTAAACCTTTACCCTCCAAAGCCGCCCACCACTCTTCTAACCTCATACTTAGGCTCTGTTTACTCTTTGAGACTAACACAATATCATCCGCAAAAGGTAGGCACGACATAACTGCTTCCTGAATCGACTTTGACAACTCATCCAAGACGACCGCAAAAAGAAAAAGTCTCAAAACAGACCCTTGGTAGAGTCCTACTTCCACGGGTAGGAATTCCGTATCTCCTACAGGCGCACAAACACTAGTTAGTTGTAGTCCTGACATACATATCACTAATTACTTCTATATACTTCCCAAGCACCTCTCTACCTTCCAAAATTTCCTAAATCAATCTAGTGGCACACTGTCATATGCCTTTTCAAGGTCTATGAGCACAATATGTAGCTCAAGCTTCTTCTCCCTATACTTTTCCATCAACCTCCTTAGAATGTGTATAGCTTCCGTTAATGATCGCCCTAGCATGAAACCAAATTGATTTACCATAACTTGAGTTTCTCTTCTAAGTCTAGTCTCAATTACTCCCCCATAATTTCATAGTATGGCCTAGCAACTTAATCCCTCTATGTATATGTTGATTTTGGTCAGCTCACGCATCAGTCAACTTATGTTTCAGTTGATACCTTTCAAGTTTCAACTTACAATATATTACCAGACTGATCATTCTAAGCATATCAAGAGTATACTAAAAATTGAAGGTGATCAACTTTCACAACACTAAGCATTATGTAGAAATGGAATAATATATCAACTCATATAATGTATTTGAAGAAACAATAGTCTAACCTTCGATTAGGAGGGCTAAACCACGTTACTACAAGCTTAATCCTTCGCTAGATGAATGACCTATCGAACTGTGGAAGTGATGAACCTTAAACAAACACAACAATCCGATGCGGGGCGACCGCCTCGAATCCCGAGACATTCTACATAGCAGACATAAAAACGTAGTCGGCCTTATGTGTGTTCTTCAGGGTTTTATGAATGGCTTATTGAAGGAGGTGAAGTGCTCCTTAAATAGGTTCCACAAAGGCCTCAACATTCACTCTTAACTTACCTTATGGGCCAAGGCCCAGTTAAGGGCTTGCCTCCACACCGACCCAAAGTTAGCCCGTCGTAGTAGAATGTGTAAATATTATATTAATCATGGAGACAGGTCGTACTATTGGTCCGACGTGGCCTCCGTCTGCTGGCTGCAGGTCTGATGTAATATGATTGGCTAATTCTCTTTGCCGAGTGCACTATTGTCCCCTCTGCGGGTACACGTTAGTGGAGATCATCGTTGAGGTGGTCCCATGTGATTTGATTGGGTGGCGCTGGCAGGAGATGTACTTTTTGTCTCCTGTGTCAGTTATGCGGATACGTGTAGCTCTCAGATTGGTAAATCGTGCAGCATGTTCTTTGCCACATGTCCTGATCCTGTGATTGGGTCGTACTGGTCTATACGACCATATCAGCGTATGCCACGTGTTCGTCCTCACCAGCTCTTTAGGGAAGACCTGGCGGATGTTGCAAGTGATGCATGATTCCCCAGATCTTGCATCCGCCCGGAAGGTGGTGACCGCCCAACCGGATCCGCTGAACCCGTGTCCGTAAAAGTTGAGCCCGCTATCCGCATGGGCCTTTGGCTAGTTACGTCTTCGGGCTTGTTTTTGGGTATGGGCCCGTCTCACTAGTGTAGTTTTGGGCCCTTGTCCCTTCAATTCCTCCTAGTCTAGCGTGCCTTCCGGGCATACATGGATGAGTGGGAGGGATGCTAGACTCCTTGAGGTTGAGTCCTTTTATTCTGGTATCCTTTATGTAGTCTCCTGGACCACGTAATTATTTTTAGATGGCGCCAATGAAGAAACAATAGTCTAACCTTCGATTTGGAGGGCTAAACCACGTTACTACAAGCTTAATCCTTCGCTAGATGAATGACCTATCGAACTGTGGAAGTGATGAACCCGAAACAAACACAATAATCCGATATGGGGTGACCGCCTCGAATCCCGAGAGATTCTACTTAGTAGACACAAAAACGTAGTCGGCCTTATGTGTGTTGTGTTATTCATGGTTTTCTGAATGGCCTATTGAAGGAGGTGAAGTGCTCCTTAAATATGTTCCACACAGGCCTCAACATTCACCCTTAACTTACCTAATGGGCTAAGGCCTAGTTAAGGGCTTGCCTCCACACCGGCCCAAGGTTAGCCCATCGATCATAGAATGTTTAATATTATATTAATCATGAAGAGAGGTCGTACCGTTGGTCCGACGTGGCCTCCGTCTTCTAGCTGTAGGTCTGATGTAATATGATTGGCTAATTCTCTTTGACGAGTGTACTATTGTCCCCTCTGCGGGTACACGTTAGTAGAGATCATCGCTGAGGTGGTCCCATGGGCTCTGATCAAGTGGCACGGGCAGGAGATGTACATTTTGTCTGTTGTGTCAGTTATGCGGATACGTGTAGCTCTCTGATTTGTAAATCGTGCAGCATGATCTTTGCCACACGTCCTGATGCCGTGATTGGGTCGTACTGGTCTGTATGGCCGTATCAGCGTATGCCACGTGTTCGTCACCTGCTCTTTAGGGACGACCTGGCAGATGTTGCAAGTGATGCATGCTTTCCCAGATCTTGCATCCGCCCGGAAGGTGGTGACCGCCCAACCGAATCCGCTGAACCCGTGTCCGTCAAAGTTGAGCCCGCTATCCGCGTGGGCCTTTGGCTAGTTAAGTCTTCGGGCTTGTTTTTTTGGTATGGGCCTAGTGTAGTTTTGGGCCCTTATCCCTTCAGTATTGTTATAACTTTTGTTCAGGGCCGGCTCAACCATTTTGGTGGCCTAAAGCGAAACAACATTTTGGGGCCTTAAAAAAAAAAAAAAAACCTTACCTGTTGCCAGCAGGCCAGCAGCTTCATCCTTTTCAAATGTGAGTCATTCCAACAGCTCTAGTCACTTGCTAGTTCACCACAGAAGCATCAACATGAGTTCTGAGATCGAAAGTGCAATTGCTCGCTGCAAAAGATCACAGCAACAGTTACATGTAATTAATAAGACCATAAGTGACATGGGTTTAGCTGCATCAAGAACTGCATGTGATGATCAAGAAATGCAAATATGTATAAACCAACAATCTTTGATAATTAGCAAGAAGAACTAAAGAGCCGAACTTGAAAGAGCCGTTGCTCTCTGGCAGTGCGACTCTGCATCTTTTGGGCGTCCGTCGTTTCATTTGCTCAATAATTTCGATGCAAGGTATTGAAAAGAGGGAAGAGGCAAGCGGCGTAATAAATGAAGGATTGAAGGGCAGCTGTGGTTGTTCGACGAAGGACTCCTGGCCTCCTGCTGGCTGCTGTCCTGGACACAGATAGTAGCAACAGATATTAGGTTATTAAGATTTCAGCCCAACAACAAGCCCAATTATCATATAATTGGGGGCCCTAGAAGAATTGGGGGCCCAAAGCCCTAGCCTCAATTTAATTGGGCTTGGGCCGGCCCTGCTTTTATTGTATATTGTTTGCTCATTATGTCAGTTCTTTTGACAACTAACAATTGTCAATTTGTCATTATTGTTTTACCCAAGTTATTAATCCAATTTGTGGTTCACGGTGCAAGTTATTGAGTACAGATTTTTAGTCATTGGGTCTGTTTAGAGTTTTTTTATTTAGTATTGTATGGTTTTGCTATAGTCTTTATTTTGGTTAGTATATTATTTGTTTCCTAGTCTAAGAAAGTTCAAGTCTAATAGCCTAGGTAGTAGAGTCGTTCTTTTTTTTTGTTTAAATAAACGATTAGGGTTATTGTTTCAGTATTAAATAAAAAAAAGTCATGACCATGACGGACCCAGGCCAGCCGAAGGTGGGCGGGCGCCCCCCTTGAAAAGAAAATTTTTAGTGTTATATACGCGCGTTATCCCGTTTGCACCTCTTAAAAATTTCAATCGCACCTCTTGGACTTTTGAAACTAGTGTTTTCAAACCCGGTCCGGAGCCAACTACCTCCGATGATCTATGGTAGCAACGGTTTCAGGGATTTTCAGTTTTAGGTTGAATGAAAGAGACGACTAGTTGATTTATTCTCTTGTCTGGGCCTTTCTTATTTTGTTAATTGCATTACATGGGCCTTTTCTAGTGGTATTATTTGGGCCTTTTAAAGACCCAAATCAAAGCTAGATACCACTAATACCAGTCAGCTACAACGTTATTTTATGTTATTTCAAAACATTTTATCACATAGTCATTAGATATGTTCAATGAGCATTTTATCATAAGTTTTTTTTCTTTTTTCTGAACCGGTTAAATTACACAAATCCTTTTTCGAATGATTTAAAACATGAAAAAAAATGAGTAATCAATGTGAAATATTTGTTTAGAGACTAAGGTTTACTAAAAATTTCAAGTTTGTTGACTTGGATTAATGAAAATATGTAATAAATCCGTAAACTGATAATGCGTTATTAAATTTTTTTTATTGAATTGAATTATTTAAAACAAGAATTACGAGTCACATAATGGAACGATTCTTCAAAAGTAAAGTTGATTATCCTTCTTTTCTATATATGACTTGATTTACCCCAACTTGACCCGGCCTGACCCGACCCGATGTAGACGAAAAAGATATATATTATATAGCGATAAACAAATGATCCCTATAAATCCTCCCCCCCCCCCCCCCCCCCCCCCCCCCCCCCGGTGAAAACATTTTCCAGGATCTGCCGCTAGTCATGACTTTGTGTTGATTACAAAAACCATCAGTGTTTATTGTTTGATTGGTTTGTTCGATCCAATTTAGTTAATACCAGAGCTAGAATGACCGAACTAGTTGAAGGCAAGATGTCATCATGTCAACCTAGTTCTATTCTATACAACTAAGTTCCAACTTGCCCCTTATACTTCCCACCTTTCGCCCAACATCCTCAAAAGTAACTAAGTCCAAGTCCAAAACAAAAGTACAAGCCCAATGGCCCTTGATGTATGTTAAACCAAAGAAACCAGACCAAGTTAGAAATATGATTTTAAGGTATTAGAATTATACAAGTCTTACGTTTGCATGAATTTTGTATGTTTCAACATCTACTTTTGGGTTCCTTAAAAGTACATGCATATCATGCTTAATTTGAGAGTTAAAAATGCTTTAAAACTTAAAAAGATTGTGTTGCTTCTCTTAACAATTATATTTATCGAAATACAATTACTAGAGATATTGGAATCGTAGATGTTTCATACTCGTATTTGTTAAATTTATCAGTTTTTATTTTATTTTTTTATAACTTCGATATCTTTGAATAACCAAATTCTAAACAACTGTTTCATAAGTAATCGGTTTTTTTCAAGAGAAAAGAATACCATTTTGGATTTGGATCCATATGGATATGTCGAACATATGAGGAATAAATAATTACAAATTATTCTTTATATATCGATTATTTGTTGCAAAAATCATTAAATTTCGTCGTTAGTCTCTATTATTTACATAAGTGGTTGTCAAAACAAATAATCTAGGAAATTGACAAACAATTGAAATAAAGACGATAAGGAAACCTGTTTGGCATTTCGGTGATTTGAAGCATCAAACAATGTGCTCCATAAAAATATTTCAAAAAATCGTCAACTTGAAATAATGAATGATATGAAAACTTGTTTGCCATATATCAATATTCATGTGGCAATTGATATGAGAACTGATAAATTTAAAACTAATAGTAGGGTGTCCGCGTGTTGCGGCGGGAAACAACATTTATAACGGTTCTGTTAAGCAATAATCAATTAACCAAAATATTTGTTTTGGTGTGTTGCATAATCATTAGCGGAGCTTGAACTGCATTAACCACAATCAAAACATTCGAATCCTATGTGCTAGAGGAAGTGCACACACATGAATATATACATAGCAATAATTGCGAGAAACGCTAAGCAAAAAATTAAGATGATCATGAGGAACTGGGAAGTTACACACATAAGGACAAACCCTAATTGTAAACACATTGGTGATTGTTCGGAAGTACATAATCTAACCTGAAATTGTGAAACAATGTTAATTCAATGTTTATAAAAGACAGATACGTAGGTTGATTTCAGGTCGTTTTCGTTTCAGTTATTACTTAACCCTAACATATTTTTTTAATTGAAAACACTATAACAATACTATATTCAAATTAAAGAGACTGCAACGCTCGTTTATACGGTGTAATAATACTAAGAAAATATTAACGAATGAAAAAGTTATGAACGTTTAAAAATCATGGGGGTAGTTGGTTAAAATATGGGTGCGAAAATGTAACACTATTTAAATAAATAAATTTGAGTAAAGTTGAGGGGACAAATGTGTAAGTATTATGTAAAAGATATATGGTGTG
Source organism: Ambrosia artemisiifolia (assembly GCA_032199755.1). Classification (NCBI taxonomy): domain Eukaryota; kingdom Viridiplantae; phylum Streptophyta; class Magnoliopsida; order Asterales; family Asteraceae; genus Ambrosia; species Ambrosia artemisiifolia. The sequence continues at coordinate 5,283,443 of CM063520.1, read as the reverse complement.
TTGTACTTTAAACAATTATAATTATAAAACTTAAATATTAAGAGGTCATTGGGAAATGTATTATAATATACTATAATATAGATTGTATAGATTGGTTATTACTTAATCCCAACATATCATTTTTTAAATTAAAAAAAACTATAGCAATACTATACTCAAATTAAAAAGAAAAAAAAATGCTCGTTTATACAGTGTAATAATATTAAGAAAATATTAACGTTTGAAAAAGTCATGGACATTTAAAAATCGTGGGATAGTTGGTTAAAATAAGTGTGAAAAGTGTAATTATTATTTAAATAAAAGGAATTGAGTATAGTTGAGGGGACATATGTGTAAGAGCATTCACATCCTGTCCACCAAATCTCTTCAATCAAATTACATTAAAAATCACCACTCTACCCTTAAATCTTCTTTCTCCTAATTAAAATAATAATACATTTTCATACTTTTATCAATATATTTTCTCTCTCCTCACTCACAACCACTTGCAAAAATATTAAAATATATATAGGGGTAGCTTTTCAAATATATGGGTGAACAGTGCTTTCACCAAATATTTTCTCTCTTTTCCACTCACACCACCCCATATAATTTGAGGGACCTCCTCACAAAATTTAGTGGACGGGCTGCGAATGCTCTAAGTATTGTGTAAGTAGTTAACATGTGCATTGTGTATTGTACTCTAAGCAATTATAAATGTACAACTTGAATTTTAAGACATTAATGGGAAATGTATTATAATAAAGTTTAGATGAGTTCAGTTCATTTTCGTTTTTTTTCTTTGTTTTTGTTTCGGTTATTACTTAACCCTAACATATAATTTTTTTAAAAATTAAAAAACTATAGCAATACTATACTCAAATTAAAGGTAATAAAATGCTCTTTTATACGGTGTAATAATATTAAGAAATTTTTTTCGTCTGTAAAAGTTATAAACGTTTAAAAATCGTAGGGGTAGTTGGTTAAAATAAAGATGTAAAAGTGTAATTATTATTTAAATAAACAGAAATTGAGTAAAGTTGATGGGGGAAAATGTGTAAGTATTGTATAAAATTATAATATAGTATAGTATAGATAGATAACGGGAAACTGTAACTAATAAGGTGTATATGTGCAAGTTATGTTTGAAAAGACATAAATGCCCTTAAAAAGTAGTTAGTACATGCATTATGTGTTGTACTTTAAGCATTTATAATTGTATTACTTAAAAATTAAGAGGTCCTTGTAAAATGCTTTATAAGATAGTATAGATGTAGTTATGATATACTCTCAAGTATATATACATACACTAGATTATCCCCTGGGAAGTTCTTGGGATAGACAAATCTAATATGAAGTGACAAAATGTGTGTACTGTAAAAGGAATATGTTGTTTTTTCAGATTTTTTTTTATAAGATCAACCCTCAGTAACTTATAATTCTACGTGTGCATTTTTTTTCTAGTAAGACTGTATATAAAAGATATATGTTAAATATGTATACATGTTGTTGATGAAACTTGTATGTATATCAATATTTACCTTCTTTCAAAACTTCTTTTTTGAAGACTACACAGTCTAATAGCAATACACATCACGTACTTAATTAGCAATGATTTGTCATCAACTTAGTTGCTGTAAAATAAAAGAAATTAGTTTCTTACCAAGCTGACTAAATCTATGAATATATATATGTATTTAGCGGGTTCTTATATATAATAGTAGGTTCAAAAACATATATACTATCTTAACATGATTAATGACTTGCCTAAACATTATTAATAAATTACCTCAACACATTATGTTTTTTTTTTTCTGCATGAACAAAAACTCACTAAAGCTATGAAATATCTAGATTCTGATAATGGTGTTCATATGAAAAGAATGTGGTCATGTATATGATTTGACAATTTGCTTGAAGAGTTTAAGCTTTTTCTCTACTTCTAACAACCTATGAAACAGATCCAAAGACCCACCCCTTTTAAAGTAGAATTGGTATAGAATGGAAAATGAAATCGGAAAACACACATAATTGGCTAAGCACCCAAAAATGATTTGTTGATCAAGAAACTAACTTAAAACTTGAATATACAATCCTCTACCCACACCATGGTATTTGTAGCTAAACACACATATTAGACTATAACTAGGATTGTTAATAAATCTATTATTCTAGAACATAATAATTATTTCTAAACAATTAAACCTTATCACGTTTAATTCGTTAATAACTATCCACTCCTTAAATTAGCTTCCTTGCCTTGTACGCAAAGGAATCTAGAATTCGAAAATTAGGACCAATTCAACAGATCAAGTTTGAGATGATAATAAGGGAGCTGTGTTAAAAAGATGTAAACTTTATAATTCAACTCTTTTTATACAAAATAATATGTATTATATTAATGGTTGGGCTTGGAGTATTGTGGATAAAATGCAGATTATTGGGCCTATTCTAAGAAGTCAAGATGGACCAATCAGATGGATAAGTCGGTGGGCTGAGGCCTTTATGGTTCGAGTATAAATACAGAGAAAAGAATTCGAGAAGCCAGTTTTTAGATCAGATATTTTCATTTTGTGTCTTCTCTGTCTCTAGTATGTTAGGGTATCTCTCTATATTTGTTGTTTCATCTCTAAGTCGTCTGTAATTATTTGTTTATTATTTCTTCTCGTCTTCATCTGCTGATCTACATCATCAGCAGATGCTAGACGTACTTTGTATGATTCAGATTTCAATATTTGCTGAAATCTAAGGTTTGGTTGGGTACGTTTTGGTTTGGGTTAATAATAGATTTTGTCACCGTTTTCTGTCGCTATATCTCTGTCTTGTGTTTTGGTTGTGATTTTTTGATTGATTGAGAGAGAGAGAGAGAGGGAGTATTATTGGTTAGATTTGTAAGTTTTAACATGGTATTAGAGCTTTAAACTCATGATCCTGAGGTTGTTTTGTATTCCGATGTGGTATTGTGTCTATATCGATATAGTTTGGGTATTGGTCTTTTCTAAAGTGTTTTGAGCAAATCTAGGGTTTTCTGGTCTTAATATGTTATCTTGTCTTTAGGACTTCGATCTTCTTAATACATCTAAGTCTTGATAGTTGTGTAATAGATCTGGTCTTTATAGATCTTATCTATTACTTGTCTTTAGTTTTCCCCAGATATAGGGTTTCTGGTGGTCAACTGTTGTTGGCAAGGATACTGGTGAGTTTTCTCTGGTGTGTATTTCTTAGATTGGAAGCTTGCAACATGTAAGTCGTTTCTGATCTTTGTTCTTTTAGTCTATTGTTTGTTTCTTGCTGCTGTGAGTTCTGTAAGTTCTTCAACCCTATTCTTTTATTTTCTTGTCACACGAATTATTTTGTTAGCCATATTGGTGCTGGGTTAGAAGAACCAGTTTATTTATCAGAGGGAGCCATCCTTTGATTGTTTGTTCATCTTATTTGTTGCATTCTTTGTCTGTTTGATGGTGTATTTTTGGATATTTGTTCTACTCTGTTTTTTTATTAGAGGATAGGATAGGTCAGAGCTCATGTGTTAAGATCTACATGGGCACGTTTTGAGTGATGAACCCACGATCTGAACACTAACACAAATTCGCTCTTTAGGAAGTTTTATTGTGTGTTAATTTTGTATTGTGTGATTTTTTGTCTAATTGTTCTTGGTTGTTCTTGATTGTCTTTGTTGGTAAATATGTTTGGTGATCCTGTTATTCCCACTCCTGCAGCAGTAGGAAATCCTGCTGGAGTTGATGGAAGTGTTGGAACGTTAATTAGTAAACTCGATATAAGTGATCCTTTGTTCTTACATCCTAGTGATACTTCTAGTTTGTCTATAATCAGTATGAAACTTAAAGGAACAGAAAACTATTATGTTTGTTCTAGTTCTATGAAGTTAGTTTTAGATGCTAAGAATAAAATTGGGTTTATAAATGGAAAATGTGTTAGACCTGTAGATGATGCAGTTCTTGGTAATCAATGGGATAGGTGTAACTCAATTGTCTTGTCTTGGTTGTTAAATTTTGTTAGTGAGGAACTCTATTTGGGTCAAGTCTTTTCAAAACTAGCTACTGAAGTATAGACAGATTTAAAAGAAACCTATGATAAAGTAGATGGTTCTATGGCGTTCAATCTTTATCAAAAATTGATTCTCATATTTACTCATGGGGGAGAAACATGCTACACATTTTGGTTACTTAAAGATCATGTTTTACTACTGATATCATTTGTTTACTATGCGACTCATCTAAATCCCAAGGAAACCACTAATATGGGTAAATAGCGGGAAAATGTGGATAGATCTATTGGGCCTGACAAACCCTAGCCGGGTCAACTGGAGGTTTGACGGGTGCATATTGTCTCAAACACACTGACGGTAGTCCGATGGGTACACACTTATGGAACAACTTAGTCAGCAATGGTTTCTCTCGTAGTAGTAACATACTAACGTCTAGCTAACGTTTATATGACATAGTAGTAACAGGAATCATCTTTCACACTTATAGATACGTCATTGTGAAACCTGTGAACTCACCAGCATATTATGTTGACACTTTTAGCATGTTTTCTCAGGTCGCTAAGGTAGAAAAGTTGGAGTAGGCGCACGGAGTGCCACGACATATAGGTTGTCGTTTGCATGTGTTTGAATAACTTTAAACTATCAAATATTTTAATTTGTGTTTGTCAACTGTTTAATTAAGGTTCCGCTGTATTTGGTTGGTACTATAAAACTGCATGGTTTGTTACGTATTTTTTTACATATAGTTTTCGTTTGTTGTGACCGTTGACTTAAATTCTAGTGTATCACATGTCTCGCGGTAAAACCCCACAAGTGCAATTTGAAGGTGTGATAGTAGTAGTCCCTTGAACCGTTTTCCGGTTCTATTTAACGGCCTGGTAACCATGCATTTTTTATTTTTGAATTAATATAATTCAAAATTTTTTTTATCAGAACCATTAGTTTTATTAGTCAAACCACATTCTTGTTATATTTTTTTATTTAAACCGTGTGTTTTAAACATAAAAAAATAAACTAAAACATAATTAAATAGGAAACATAATTAAAAACATAAAACATAATTCATTAATATTAAACATAATAAAATACATTAAAACATAAAAAAATAAAGCTTAAAGTTGACGCATGAGTTGCCATGCCTGGACATGGTCAAACGTGCCACGGTAACGAGCCGCATAGATTACCTGGGTGAACTCCACAGCCAACTCCGGCACAATGGCCAGGTGCAAGCTCATGGTGCGCTCGTAGCAGGTGGTCCACCGATCACATTTGTTGTTGAGATCGGTTCATTTCCTCCGAAGGCTCTTGATTGTGCGATCATTTTGGCCGACTTGTTAGTTGAAGTCGCCCAACACACGGTCCCAAAACCGTGTGTCCCTCCTCCCTGAGCCTTGGCGGCGTTGGCGTTGAAAGGATTGGTCGTTTTATGCGTCTTTAACGCACACAACCAGAGCCATTTCTTCATTTTCGGTCTAGCGCGTCATTTTGAAGGGTGTGGGTGTTGATGTTGAAGTGTGTTTTCACGACCGTTATATGATTGTTTATATACAAAAAATTCTCAACCGTATTACGTGTAAAGTTTAACTTTTCTGACGGTTAGATGAGACCGGTTGTAATGCACATAAATATTTTAGACCATGTTGGTGGGACGGTTTATGAGAAATTAAATAAAAATCTGATCGTTTGGTGGTAAAATAACAAAACCGTGTGAATTAAAAAAAAGGGTTTAGATTTGTATTTAAATGAAAATGAATAAAAGAATCAGTGGAATGCTGCCTCCAAAAAAGTGTTTCTCTAAAGTAAATCAGTGAAGTGATGTGACAATGCGTAATTGGTTAAAATCAATGACGTAGAAAATAGTTCAGTTGAGCGCTCCTCCCCCCAAAATAATTTTTTTTCGCGAAAAAAAGGAAAATCACCAAAATGACCCCTTGACCAAGTGACTTACCAAAATGGCCCTCTCCCGTCCTTTTGGAGAGACCAGTCACGGCTCCCAAGAGGTCTGAAACATCTCCTGAGAGGTCTCCCGTATAGACCAATACAAAACCAACAACTCATCACACACACACACACACACACACACTCTCTCTCTCTCTCTCTCTCTCTCTCTCTCTCTCTCCTCTCAAACGTCTCCTATCCTTTTGGCGTCTCCTATCCTTTTGGTTTTGTTTTCCTTCGTCAGGCCAAGCCAATAATAATAACTAGTTTGTGTCAAGGCGCGCTTTGTACGTCTTAAATCACTCTACCACCAAGTCATGTTGTGACTTATTATGAAATCATATATATTTATTAATAAATAGGTGTTTGTAAAACAAATGTTTCAAACCGGTTTCGAACCTAAGACCTCAAAGAACACATATAAAACACAAACCACTCCACCACTAACTCACTTTATTAATTATTATTAAATAAAATATATTTATAAATAATTAAGTGTTGAAAAAAAAAAGAATTGAAAAAGACAAACTTTATTAATGAAGTTACTATTCATTTGTAATAATAATAATAATAATAATAATAATAATAATAATAATAATAATAATAATAATAATAATAACCCATAAACAATACACCACCAAACCAAACCCAATCTCTCGTTAAAGAAACTCATCCGGTGATGACTGATGAAAGTGACAATATTTGCCCCAAGTCCAAACGCTATCAATATATTACACTGCAATTACACGGAGAATTAAGAGAAAAACTCAAAAGAGACAAAACTCTAGAAAATCTCTCCTCCGTCTGTCCTCTCTTCCATCACCGGAGACGCCACCACCTCCGGATAAGTCACCCAAAAAAAACACAGAGACGCCACCATCGGAGACGTCACCGGAGACGTCTCTACAGAAACCCATCGGAAACGTCTTTAGAGACGTCTCACCGGAGACGTCTCTAGCTTTATCGGAGACGTCTCGGCGGCGCTGAGACGTCACCGGAGACGTCTAGCAGGTGGGAGAGACACGTGTCGTCACCTAACTTGTCCAAACCGGAAACGTCTCGGGAGATGCCTTGGGTGCCTCGAACTTGGTGACCCGTCTCGTAAAGGGGTCGGTCAACGGGCTATTTTGGTGATTTTCCCATAAAAAAAACACTTATTCAAGCCAGTCAACCTGATATATATAATGCCAAAAACACATCATAGAACATCTTGTGTGGCTTGTGGTAGCCAGGAGATATCATTCAGCCACGATTAAAAGACAAAACCACGTATAGTTATGTTATCCTGAAGTATGGGCGACAACCCTCACATTTCCTGTTTGATTATACCTCAGACACAATATTGAATTTTTTATAAACTTTATAATTTATTATTTATAATTTATAATTATAATGTTTTGTCTATTTTGTTTAAAATTATAAAATATTTAACGATTATTATGTGTATAAAAAAAACTAATAATTTTTTGTAACTACAAACAAAGTTAGTGTTTGTTTGTATAACATATTTTTAAAACAAATATGGCTCGGTAATGAGGTATGCTTGATTCTAACATTGAGTTTGAAGAACATACAAGATACTTTGTTTCGATTCTGCTGATTGACAGAACACAACCTTCATACAACAAAAAACAAAAGTTTTTTGTTAAGCGTAAAGAACTTTTTATTGTTTAGTCACTTGTTAAGCTGAATTAAATTTCCATGTAATTAACTTAGGTTTTCTTTTAGGTGTAGGCGAATTTACAAAACTATTCTATCGGTAATATATAAACAAGGTGACTCAACCTTTTTAGAGGCCTAAAATGAATTGCAAAATCAGAACATTTTTTTTCATATATATTATTAGAATCCTAATTAAGCATGAGAAAATAATAGCACACATTTTGTGTACGATTTCTAAAAGGTCGCCTAGTTAAAGGGACGTACTAGAAGTCACCTGGTCGGGCTAGCAGATGTTCGGACGTATGGTAGTGGTTTTAGGCTTTAGATTGTTTTTACGATGAAGAAGTCAAGGTGTCGGTGGTAGCAATTCCAATAAAAAAATTGAGACATTGAGAATTAAGAGAAAAAAATCAAATGTGAATAGAATGTAGTAACCCTTAATTTTTGTATGTTTTTAATGAAATTATAATTTAGTTATTTTTAGGTATTTACTTTATTTTTAATTTAAAACAAGCATAAAGTTCTAATGTAGTTAAAAGGAATGGTAGTTGAGAGTAAATATGATGTTGCAGTGCACGACTAAAGGGGTAGCATATGAAAGAAACACCACCAACACCCTTAAATGTATCCCAAAATTCACTATATATTTTGTAAACTTTCTTAGTCTATGTTATCTATTTAAGACATGTTCCTAAATTAATAAAAAGCTCAAAACTTAAGTATTTTTTTTTTCTTTTTCCTTTCTTGTTTTTATACAGTCAACCCTTTTAAAATAAATGTAATGATAAAATTGAGATTTTTAAACCACAGATTACCACAAAATCACATACCTAAGACATCATAAGATTAAGACCATGAATTTGTTAGTTGTTACACAGTAAGTGTCGCTGCGGCCAAACACATGGCCACGTCACTTGGAACCTTTTAGGCTAGTGAGTTGGTCCAATTTTGTCCACTCAATTATGGATATATGCTCGAACCACCACATTCTTCAAACGTACCTACCCACCAAAACTAACATTCCAATCTTTATGCACAAATGAACCCCTACGCCCTTCACCGATCTCTACTAGATACCACCACGGCCACCGCTCACGACAACGCCACCACAACCGCTACCGGATGTGGTGGTGTCCATACACATACATCTTTGCCACCAAAAGTGCATCCTAACATGTTACAAAACGTTCCGGACATTAAGTTCCGTGTGATATTGATAACTATGTTTGCAACAGTTGCAATATGGGCAAACCACGAAGCGTCAAAAGGGTTCGCGATCAAGATAGTTAACGACGCGGGGAAATACTCGTCGCCAGGCAAGCGTTTTTCGCTCTTTTACGAATCAAATGATAAAGCGACACGAATACTTCTCAACACAAGTAGTTTTGTAGAAAACCTTCTTTACCCTAATGATCAAGACTCGCAACATGCAAAGAAATACATCAAGAGTGTCACTCTTACACTCGCCCGCGCAAACTTCTCCGCGATCGTGTCAGTCTATTCGCAAAAACCGCATGATTATACAATCATGTTGAGTCCATCACTAATGGAAAGTCCATACAACCATGATGCCTTTGTTTTGGCTGTCCTACAAGGGATGGCACGGGTATGGCTTTGGGACGGGAATGGGGCCACTCCAAAGGTGCTTCTGAACGGCATGGTGGAGTATATCACCACCTTAGCCGGCTTCAGAAGCATCTCTGAGCGGAACACTGTCCACTCTGGTGGTGGCCCCACCATACCGCCCCAAAGCGACCTAATTTGTTGGAAAGATGAGGATCCAAGAAAGGTGGCAGGGTTTTTAAAATATTATGACCAAAGGCTACAACCCCGTGGCGGTGGTGGTGGTGACGGTCGCGGTGGTGGCACGGTGGTCCGACGGTTGAACAAAGGGATGAGAAACGGATGGCATGATAGGATGATGGATGATGCATTAGACATGGCAGGTCAGCATGCATGTGGATCCTACGACATATTAATTAGGCATCACCATCCATCCAGCTCAATTTAAACTCTATAATTAATTAAGGGCCATTAATTAATTCAGCATATGGGCATAGAAATTATTACGATGGGATACTTTTGATCATTGAGTTATTGTGATTTCATGCTCCATGGCCCATTGTTTAACTTTGTTTAATTACAGTTGAAACATAGTCATTTATTCGTTGAAAAGTAGTCTTAGTTAGTAAACATGTACTAGCGTGTGTCTTGTTAGTTTTTTGCTTCATAAATCTAAGAAGGGTTTGTTTGATCATATGATAAGATTTTTTTTTTTTTTGTACATTTAATAATATAAAAACAATGTAGTTTATAGTTTCCTTGACTTAGTGTAACAACTTAAAAATTCAAATATTAATCGATCCTTATAAATAAAACTCATTTTAAAGGCTGATTTAATTGTGAATAGAATAAACGAAACTAATGTGAATAAATTTAATATTGCGTAAATATAAAGGGGTCTAAACAAAGTATCAAATTTACATAGGATTCCAATTATTTCTTCATTGTCTAATCTGAACTAACATGATGTGAATAAATGACGGTTGATGATGTCTTATTTATCTAAAGTGTCAATATAGATGCATTATGCATACATTTTTATTTAAATTTTAGGGCATGCCACTATTACAAAAACTTTTGTAAAACTTCGGTCAAAACTGTAGCGAATCATGCCTTTATGACGATTTTGTATCGCCACATACACCCTTGTTAAAGATTGGCTTAAATCGTGCCTCTCATTCTCATTGACAGAACTATCGAATACAAAATATACCTAACTAATTTAGGATTAAATACAAACTTTAAATAATCAAATATGCGATATGTATAATAATAATAATATATATGGTCTATTATACGAGAAAAACAAATGTTGAGACTGTAATGAAATTTTTTTTTGGTAAAACTGTCGGCTATATGAAAGTTGGAGGAGACATGTAAAACACGAATAACTTGGCCATGAACTTTCTCCTGAATGAAATGGATATCCATTTCTATATATTTGGTGCACTAGTGTTGTATGAGATTCTCTGCTAAGTAAATAACACTAACATTGTCGCAGTATACAATAGAAGTCCTCAAATACGAATGATCTATTTCAAAAAGTAAGTTGCGAAGCCAACATCTACCACATTAGCCACACCACTTATTGCCTTGTGATTGATTAATACACGATTATAACAATAATTATTTAATAAGAAAACGAGTATTGAATATGATTTTTAATTAATTGAATAGATGTATTACAAATGATGGCCGATGGTGGAATATACATGCCTAAGTAAAGTGTTGTGACAGTTCGCAAAGAACGTATCGTTTCATTTCATTTTATTTACAATATTTCCACAATTAACCTCTACTTCTAACAATTACATATTATATCCTAACTCTACAAACTGGATGTTCTAACATAGTTGAACTATTCATTAATAAACTAACAAAAAATTTTAATGGGATGGAGAATAACCAACAATCAACCCCTTAATATCGATCTTGCAACCCAACATGCTTTGTCTTAATAGTAGTGTAGTTAGTCTCCCGATCAGATGAGCCTCTAGATCTATCTCTTTTTCTTTGTCTTTCCACTTTGTGCATTTATAATCGAAGTGACCATATTCATTATATTTGTAGCACTTACGGTCACTTTTCTCTTTGTCTTTGTGTTTCTGTGACTCGCATTTCCACGTTTGCTTTCAACATTTAAAGATTCTTTTCCTTGATCTTTTTCATGGTTTTTGTTACCATGATCTCTTCTAGGACGCCAATTTTTTGGGTTATTATTTGCACCAACGCACATGAGCTTAATTTGATCATTGTCTTCTTGTTCTTCTTGACTTTTTACTCGTTCTTCAAAGGCTATTATTCTTCGTATGCTTCTTCAAATGGCATGTTGTCAACATCTGAATATTGCTTGATAGATGCCATAATGAGTAGAAATTTCTTTACAACAAAATTAAGTAACTATCTCACAATTGTTTTATCCTTGAAGGTAGTACTAAGTGTTTTTTAAAATTCGGCTTTTATATTGACGAACTTTCCAGTGGAATCACTCACAGTTTCGGTTTTTTTCATCGTTATAGTTTTATAACACATTCCTTAATGCCTGTAGGCGTGCCGTTCAGCTCTCGCTTCAGTACCGAAAGATCTCTCTTACAGTTAGCGCTCGTGACAGCGTACCCCCTATCTAGGAGACGACTTTTGAACACCGAAGAGTCTCTCTTACAATTATCTTAAGGGACAGCGTATCCTCCATTGGTTAACGGCTTTGGAATGACGAGAACTAGATAAAATATTCTTGTTTTATTTATCTTACAAGTGACAACTTAATAATTTATTAATTAGATAAATTTAAGTTTGGTTTAGTGATTAAGTGACAAACCCAAGCCATAACCTCCCGAGATGAATGAAGTCCTTAACAAAGGTGGAACATAATCCTAAGGGTGTGCAATCCGAAGATCACTGGTGCACCGGTAGGGAATCCTCCCTTTGCCAAGAAAGTCACTCATACATCTGGTAAGAACCAGAAACGTGTCACTCAGATCTGGTCCACTTCAGAAGCCATTGCTTAGAACCCGGTTTGGATATCAGAAACCCGAAGGTTCTGTCTCACTACCAGTTTCCTTGCCTTGGATCTAGCTCGGGACTATCAGAAGCCGATCGAAACCCATGATAGTTTAATTTATTATTTAAATTTGAATTGTTTTAGATTTATCAAGTTAATCACTAGTTGAACATGTCACAAAGATAAACAAACAAGAATTAGTTAAGAAAATAACATACCAACTAACTAAAAATAAACTACTACTAATAATAAAAGTCTACAAATCGAAATGGTTCGGAGACAGAAATATACAACCATAAGAAATGATCTCCACAAGAAGATGGCCGCTCATTGACAAGCCTTCCAACATCTTGATGCTATGTATCTAATGCAAACCTCACGACCCTCGATTATTTATTGCAGGAACTAAAACTACCATCCCGCTCTTGGCCATGATAATCAAGGTAGGACAAGGCCTAACCTTGGTGGGATGTTAGGATGGCCCTAAGGCCTCCCATAAGACCCCAAGATCTCTGGAAGAAGCTTGAAAGTTGGCCCAAGAAGCACAGAAAGGAATGACAAATGATTGGGGTGAGCTTGCTATTTATAGAGCTGTCAGAGACTGCACGGGCGTGCAGAATGGAGGTGCACGGCCGTGCACACTGCCCCACGTACGTTCTGTTGCTGCAGATCCGCTCTCTTTGTCCTTGTTTTCTGGCACGGCTGTGCCAATAGATATGCACGGGCGTGCAGGTGACCACAACAGGATTTCTTGTCTCCCAAGTTGGCTGCGTTGTCTTCTAGTGTGCGTGACCTCTGTGTAAGTGAGCATGGGCGTGCTGGGTCAACTCCGGGTCAATTTTATCACCGTTTAAGTCACGGAAAGGTCTTCTCACATACGGGAAACATGCTGAGAGTCTCGTATCCTCTAGAATCTTTTTTTTAGGCTTTTTTGCCGGAAAATCACTTGTTTTCGGTTTGGAGCTCCAATTTCCTGAAAAATACAAATAGGAACGATTAAGTAGCCAAAATCAACAATTTAAGCCCAATTTTGTCCTATTTTGAGACTAAATATGTATGTCTTATATGTGAAAATTACGGCACATCAGTTGTCAAGATGTTTCATAGCAAACTCTTAAGCTTGTTGATATATGATGGACCCCCCTAGTGCATCTAAAGATGTGGTAAGAATTATGTCATCAACAATACTATAATGTAGGCCATGTTAGTACCACATTTGGATGTGAAGAAGAGTGATCACAATGGCTATGTTAAATCCCTAGGGTGCACACACAATTCATTGGATTTTGATATGACTTCCTTGGTACACAGACATGATCGAGATACCGTTGGTTTGGAAAACCCATCGGTTAATGCATGTAAACCGTTTCAGCTAACTAGTTGTGTAGCAATGTGTTTATACATCCAATTAGTGAATGCGCTAAGAATGTGTAAATGCGAAGAAGGGGACATATTTTAGCAGACTTAAGAATGTGTCTAAAAGTATCTCCATAGTTTACCCATGGCTAATGAGACATGCCATCAAAACAAAACAAGCCATGCCTTATACCATTCAACGACCTCATTAGAATTTGATTCATGTTTAAAAATCCACATGCATCTGATGACGTTCATATGAGGCTCACATACTACTAAACCTAACGTATTATTTTCAACACATTAAATTCATTTATCATGCATTTTGGTTAAGGAGAGCCTTTCTTAGGGTACGTGTTACTTGAACGTGGATGAAGTATTAGGATTAAATATATGTTCGGATTTTGTTATCCCACCAATGAAATGGTTTGGCATATATGGGGTGGGTGGTTGATTAGTTGACTGAGTTGTGGTAGGAAAGGTGGAATTTTGAGGGCTGGAAGGATGAAGAGTGGAAGACTAGACAATAGAAGGTGAGGTGAATGAGGTGGAATTAGCTGACTGTATGAGGTGATGAGGTGAATGTTTTATCAAAATAAGGAGTAGATGAGGGAACATGAGGACATGGTTATGGATTCCCAAAGACAACAAGTGTTTAAGCATGGTACTTATCACCCTAGCTATGCCCACTATTCCTTAGTAATTTAAACTCTTCTTACATGGTTAAGCAATAAGTCATCATTATATTGGCAACCATAGAAATAGCCCAAGAGTATGGAAAATCATAGTATCGCCTTGTTTTGATAACCTTAGGCTTACATACAATGCTAATGAAAAGATTAACATTCATGGGTTCAGCTATATCCTTCAGGTGTCCCAATAAAACGGTGGCATAGACGTCTTGATTGGTTAAGGGATTTATTTTAGTGTTTTACTAGTTTGGGCAAAAAAAACACATTATGCAACATTCCACATGCTAGATAATTGAACATGTTTACAAATACTCATTTTTTTTCCAGTTTGTGACTAATAAAACCATTTTCTCTTAAATATCTCAAAACAATAAAAATCTCATGATCATAACTGATCACAACGATCCTACTTGTTAATCAACATCAAACTCATTCATATGTATACACTATACTATCACATCCACTTAACATGAAAAGATCCCAATTTAACACATAATAATCCACATAAAATTATCCATGATCTATATTTATTATTTAATGAATGGTTGAGATTTATGTACATCAATTAAAGGTTCATGATCATCAAATGCATTGAAGTGTATCTCCTTTCTCATGTATGTATTATCTTGGAACCATTTATCTCCTTTCTCATGTATGTATTATCTTGGAACCATTTATGATAGTCACAAACATATAAATCACATATTCATGTAATACCCAAAAACATATATAAATCACATACACACATGTTCACTATCCATATTAAGAGTTGAGCGTACTTATATTTGCATTTAGAGATTCCTATTGTACGCCTCTACCATGTTGATATGTTTTGTATATCAGTAACGGAAAACATGATAAATATTGATAGTGTTAAAGAAAGCAGTTTTAACATCCATCTGTTGAAGCCCTCTGCAACCAATCCCACTTTATATTATTCAACTTTCAGTTAAGATTTAGTTTAGTTTTGTTTTGTTTTGTTTTGAAGTCCCTCTTATAGCCTACGGGTTTTTTCACTATTAGGTAATTCAACCAAATGCAAAACTTCATATTTCTTCATGGAGTCATGCTCGTCAGTCATGGCTTTATTCAGTTCAAAAGACCGGTCACTGTAAAAAGCTTCATTATAAAAGATAGGATGGGTAAGCTTTCCAGTATCCATTTCAGCTTCAGTTAGGAAGGTCACATAATCATCAAAGTTAGTAGTTCTATTGGGCCTAGATGACCTCCTCAGCTAATTATAAGGTTCATCATTATCTTAACATTGATCCTTTGATGTGTCTTCATGTTTTGGTGTGTTAACATCTTGTTGTATAAGAGTAGGGGCAGTGAAATGGGGTGCAACATCATTTACAAGAGGAATAACCGGATTTAATATAATCTACGAATATATCTCCCCCACGTCTTGCACTTCTGGCAAATCATCATAAGGATTTTCACTACTCTCACTAACCTTGAAATCCTCTAGGAATGCGGCACACTTAGTTTCTACAATAAGAGTGACATAGGAAGGACAATAGAATCTATAACCCTTTGAGTGATCGGGATATTGGATGAAAACCAACTGACATTTTGATGTCAAGTTTCTTTAATGAACGATTGTTAAGTTTAGCTTCGGCAAGATAGCCATATAGTTTCATATATAGAAGACTTGGTTTCCTTCCTGTCCAAAGTTCATAAGGAGTTTGGGGACAGATTGTAAAGGAACTCTATTGAGTATATAAACAACTACTTTTCAGTCCCCGCTCTAGAGGAATAAAGGTAATCCTGAGTTGGATAACATACTGCATTCATTGTCCATTAGGGTTCTGTTTCTTCTCTCAACAACACCATTTTGCTGAGGAGTACCCGTCATAGTGTACCGGTTCACAATCCTTTAGCTCTTACAAAACTCATAAAATGGACCAGAAGTTTAACCGACATTAGTATTTCTACCATAATATTGACCTCCTCTATCAAATTTAAGAACTTTAATTTGACGATCTAGTTGTTTTTCAACTTCTTCTTTATAATCTTTAAAAGTTGATAGTGATTCAGATGTTTCCTTAATGAGATGCAAGTGCACGTAACAAGAATGATCATCAATGAAAGCGATAAATGAAGTATGCCCAGTTATGCCAACAGTATTGTAAGGACCACATATGTCAGTGTGAATGAGTTCTAATAAATTAGAGCTTCTAGTGGCACCTTTGTTATTTGTTAACATCACTTTCTCCTTAAAGCATTTGACACGTTTTCCATAATCATTGAAATCGAGAGATGGTAACACTTTATCCTTCTCTAGTCTGGATAACCTTTCCCATGAAATGTGGCCTAAACATTGATGCCTCAACATGGATGAAGTTTAAGTCTCTCTTTTGTTTCATCTTTGTTATCAACTCATTTATATTATATGATAACAAAGATTTGGAAAAATCATCATCTAATTCTAATTTGTAGAGACCACCATCTAGAAATCCATAACCAAATCCTTGAGAATTGTAAGTAATAGTAAGTTTGCCATTACCATGAGAAACATCAAACTCATACATCTCTAACTTTGACCCTGGTACAAGATTCTGAGTAATCTCATGAATATATAAGGTATAAAAAAGTTTAAAGCATAAACAAAATTGCATTATTAATTCCAAGGTTCCCACAGCTTTCAATTCCTAAACCTTAAGTGTTCTTTGATTTCTTTCCAGCTTCCAGATTGTGAGGCATTCTTGTAGTGAATTGGTTACATGATGCATACAATCAGAATCAAACCACCAATTATTAGATGTAACATTTAAACTAAAGGATTCGAGTATCATGAAAAGATGATTACGTTTCTTAGTCAGCCACTCCTTAAAGATAATTACTTGCAATAAAACTTTCCTTCAAAGTTGGAGTTCTTAGGACTGGATGAAGTACTGACATCATTCCTCTAGTATTTAGAAACTTGATTCTTGTGGTAATTCCCTTTCCCCTTCTTTAGATTATCCATCATTAGATAAGCAACATCGGGTTTCTCAAGCTTCATACGCTCTTCCTCTTACACACACATAGCGATCAAGTCATGCATTGTCCATTTATCTTCAACGTGTTGCAGTTGATCTTGAAGGCTTCATAGGTATCAGTAAGAGAAGACAAGATGAAATGCACTAGGAAAACATCACTGATCGCATGTTTAACCCCTTGAGCATATGGGACATGTCGTTCATCATCATGATGTTCTCACAAATACCACTTATTCCATCATACTTTATAGTTACCAGTTTTAATATAAGAGTAAAAGCATGCGGTTTTTAGATACCTTTAAATTGTTCTTCCACATAATCCAGATAAGTTTTAGCAACCTTTGAGTCTGCATGGCTCCTCTAATAGGAATGCTTATGGATTTTCTTATGAACATAAGAGACATTCGGTTGCGTCTCTCCCATTTTCTATGCACTAATATGCCGTTAGTAGTGCTCATGCCAGTGAGTTCAAGATAAGCATCCTCTCTCAGTAAATAATCAAATTCCAGTAATGCAAGAGTCAGCATTAGGGAGTCTTTCTAAGTAGCAAAGTTGTCATCAGTTATAGGTGTCCTCCCACAATTGGAAGCTGATAAGTGGATGTAGATGAGAACAGTAAAATACTTAGTTAGAGAAGAACTTAGAGTGATCTGTGGGGCAACTAAATCTAAGGCAGACAGAAATAAGGATCATTAAACAAATGAAGTTGTGATAACTAATTATAACACCAAATTATGTTTACTTAAACAATAGGCTTTCAGTTCAATTTATTCAAGAAGTAGTTTTGCAAACAATGAGTATAACCTATCACCTTTGGGAAGAAGTGAAACATTCAAGTTTTAATGAAATACACTTAGTGATGACATAATTTATAGCACATCACATTTGGGTAGAAGTGAAAATCTGAAAGTAAGGTGAACTAAGCTACAATACTTAAGGAGACTTAAATAACCTAGTAAGTGTAACACATCACCTTTGGGTAGAAATTAAACATAAAAATGTTATTTCAAGTTAAGAAAGGTTTTGAATGTTAGGTTTTGAAAAAACATAAGATGTAAGGTTCTAACAGAACTTATTATTTAATTGCCAACCAACTCTTAGGGTAGATCAATTTTATTGTTCTCAGTATAATGAGGGTTTCAGCAACATTAGAGTTCCCGGTATAATAAGGGAATTATGAACCAGGAACCTAACCTGTGAACTATTATCTCGTAAACGTTATCCGGACTTACTCTAGACTCTCTAAAAATTAAACTACTGACAGACAAATGTACCCGGCGAAACTAGTAAAGCTAAAGTAAGTCCGGATATAGAACCCGTGAGACTCTATTGAAAACGTTAACTAGACTCAATTACTTTTCTACACTACTAATTTTAATTCTTTTTATTGTTTGAGGGGGGTTTCTACCAATCCTAATGCAATTAACTAAATGGTTAACTATAGAAGACTGAGACACGAACTAAAATTATAGACGAGATCAAATGATTGTGAAAGCACTACCTAGGTCAGAATCCTATACATGAATGATAGGTCTTTTATCAGCTATGGAACTATTGTTGAACCGGGATCTTAAGATGCTAAACTCAATGTGATCTAATCTCAAGGTATAACCTAACAGATACCTAGAAGCTATTAAAACTACCGGTTATGAGGATTTCCTAATGGCTTTTTGGACTCTAATAATGAAGTACTCGCTAGACAGTCTACCTCACAGCGCAAAGGTCTCAATACACTAAAAAGTGCAAGGGGTAAATATTGCAATCCTGATCGGACTCGATAGGCAAGGAATGGGAGGCAAACTAGGGGAATCTTCTCACAAAGGCTTTGCTCCTAAAAACCTAACACTTAAGACAAACCGACAATCCTTCACCTAACAGTTATTAAGAACGATTGAATACTTAGACCTACTCAATTCACAATTATCACTTCTATGGGTTACTATGTCTAGCAACACACTTAACAACCGAGAACACACAGTAAACGATCTAGCATGCACCTATAACTAAAAGACATTCAACAAAGCACATGTGGAATAAATAATCATGCATCAAATATATCTAACTACGCGTACACATCAGATCAGGAAAACAAAGTCTTTACTTCAAAATACCATCCACAAATAAGTTTCAAAACACAAAATCACAAATCAAACATGTGTGTTCATCCAAAACTAGGTAGTTCTAAAGGTTTAGCCAAATATCATCATGAACACAGAAACAAAAATCAAAACAAATTCAGCAAACATGGTTTAGAAATCAAAGAAACAATGAAGCGATGAACCGAATGTTAACACCCGAAGGTCCACGCTCCCATTGCTTGAACCATTGATCTCTAGCCTTCTTGCTCTTCAAAATCACCTCTATGTAGCTCACGACTTGGGTGTTCGTATCTTGATCAAAGTTCCTCATTTCCAGCTTCATTTCTCACAAACACCTATTAAAATATAAAATAAATATAGAAGTACTAAAAATAACTGAAAATTAATAAAAATTTAACAAAACACTAAACTAATTAAAATAAACAAATACAAGCCTGAAACTAATATAAACACTATCTAAATGACTCAAAAGTGACTCAAAATACAAGGAAACTAAGTGTGTTTTGCAACCCATCACAACTCTAAATAACTTCATTTATCTATAAGTGTCATTTTGTCTATAAGGGGGAGGGACACAACCCAATTTGGCCACGGGTATCCCACTACCTCGACAAGCGGATATGATTCACAAGTAATTGGCAACAATTATGTTTGAGAATTCAAGTTTAATCCCTCCCCCACCCCCCACAACGGTTACCTTGGAAAATAAAAAAAGTTACTAATTTAACTCTTTATATAAACTAATTTACCATCTTTATCCAAACCACACCATCTTTTATTCAAGCCATTTCTTTTATCATTTCATTCAATTTCTCCACATTTATTCTTATTAAATGGGTGGTGGTGATTTCTTTTCCGCTCGAACTAACAGGATCTTCATACTGTCGACGGTTATCCCATCATTGTGCAAACCGTCCAACTACAAACCCTCTAAGTATATACCCACCGACTGCAAACCCTCTAAAGTTTGAATTTTATCATCCACAACATTTTGAATATTCGACTGTGGAAGAGTTGAACTATATTTATGATTTTACCATCTACTATAATTAGGAGCAATACAAATTGGAGACACTGTTACAGTTCCAAACACTCCTACTCCTACAATGCCAAACATTCCAAGTCGGGCTCAAGGGTACGAAACTGATCCCGGGCCCTAATACGTATGGACTCGGATAACGAAATTGTTTGTCCGTTATCCAAAAGCTCTGGATATCGATATAAGAGGTTTGGTGAACGTGATAGTGATCATGATTGCTCGTTGCCCGGTATCATCCTTGGTTATTGATTTATGTATTAATCTCTATTTTACGTATGTATTAATTATAAATTAGTATGTATTACCCTTAACTTAAGTTGTGTATTAATGTTAAGACTAAATTACAAGTTTTGTTTTTTATGTTTATACCTAATTACAACACCTACCCTTTACGTTTAAAAATGATCGGTTACATACTTTATGTTTCAAAATTATACACGTTTTGTCCTTTAATGCTAACTGGGAGAACTTTTTTCATTAAGTCGTGACATGTGCAAGTCAAATGAGGGCATTTTTATAATTTTCTCTACCCTTGCATTATATAATTAAAAATATTAATGA
Organism: Ambrosia artemisiifolia; assembly: GCA_032199755.1. Classification (NCBI taxonomy): domain Eukaryota; kingdom Viridiplantae; phylum Streptophyta; class Magnoliopsida; order Asterales; family Asteraceae; genus Ambrosia; species Ambrosia artemisiifolia. The sequence continues at coordinate 5,262,563 of CM063520.1, read as the reverse complement.
ATATTTATGACTCTCTTCCTCATCTCTTTCCCATTTAACACCACCACCACTCACCCTAGCCACACCATCTGTCACCGCCATCACCCACCCACCCGAGCCACACCATCTGCCACGGCCACCACACACCAATGAATCAAACAAAACACTTAACCAGTCTCTGCCACAAAACCCAGAAAACCCAACCTGTGACGTGTGACTTCGATGAACCCACAAAACCCAACTGGCACTTATGACTTCGATTAACCTCAGGCATCATCATCATCAAACCAACAAATTCTAAACCTGTGACTTCAATGAACCCATAAACTCCCAACCAACTCTTGTGACTTCGATTAACCCACAAAAAAAGATATGCATAACCGGTGACTGCCTGATTATAGGGTCCTTGTGACTTCTATTAACCCAATCAGCGGTCTTTCCAACGGTGACCTTTTGGAATTCTCATATCTGAGCCATCAAATGAGATGGGGGTTGAAGGCAACGAAAGTGAGGAGTTGTGTTCGTCGGTAGGTGTGGTTGGCTTAGGTAGCAGTGGAGGATTGCAATTTGAGATGTTAAGTGACGGTCTCGGTGGTTTGAGGTTGTTTGGCGTGGGTGGTGGCCAGGGGTGTGGTGGTTGCCGGAGGTGTCAGGTTGTGTGGTGGTTGCTGGCAATAGGTTACATATGGTGTCGGGTGGTGTCAACTGCTAGAGAGAGAGAGAGAGAGAGAGAGAGAGAGAGAGATGAGAAAGAGGGAGATAGAAGCTGATTTATGTCAGGTGATGATTTTCTATGTGATATAAAGACTTTGATTATTTTTATATTTTTTAATATGGGTGGAAATACTAAATTGCCCTTATGTGACTTGCACATGTCACAACGTAAGGAAAAAAATTAACCTAGTTAGCGTCAAAAGACAAAACGTGTATGATTTTGAAACATAAAGTACATCATCATCATCATACTCAGTTAATCCCACCTATAGCAAAGCTAAGTTAGGGTTTGAGGAGGGTAAGATATAGACAGTCTTACCTCTACTGTAAGAATAGAGAGGATGCTTCCAGTGAGACCCCCGACTCGATGTGGTTTTGGACATAAAGTATATAACCAGTCAAATTTAAACCTAAAGGGTAGACGTTGTAATCAGGTATATACATAGTGTTACCTCCAAATTGGTGTTTCAGGGTAGTGAATCAATGAACCGATGTGGCAATGCATACTTGACGGAAATTAGGGTAGTTTGGGCTGACGCCCCTCACACCCTAACTTAACACCAAAAATTAGATTTAGATCACTTTACCATATTTTTATCCATTAATTTGGCGACTCGTTTAGATCAAAACTTGCATATATCCCTTTAATCACTTCACTTTTAATATAACAACAAATTTCACTAGTTATATTTGACAATCGAAAACCAATATCTTAAACTTAATACCATTTTTTTACAAACATCGATCCTAGATTAATTATTTATAAACTATCAACATATGAGTTGATTCTCCTAGACACTGAAAACTAATAGTTTATGGATGTTGGGGGCGCCCTTAGAGACGGGGGCTAAATGGCTATGTGGGAAGTGCATGGTGATGCATGCTCTCAGCAAAAGGTGCATTCACAGTGCGGATGACATCCTCTCCTTCTCTGTGGCTACGGGAGATGTGGAAGATTTCATTGTTGGGATCCAGAAACCTCGTCACGTGACTGTGGACATGGAACCTGGTCCTTCAGGAGGTGTGGTTGGGGATATATCCCTCCTAGAAAAGGTTTTCTCACTGCCCATTCAAACTGTCAAGAGCATCCCCCCAAGCTGTCGATTGGCTTTTGTCCAGGCCTTGACAGGTGCCTTGCGCAAAGTGGTGGCTTCACCAGGCTCCGTAGAAAGTTGGGTCAAACTACTTTTATTGCCGTGGTGTACCCTGCGGGTGGTCAAACCGTCGACTAGGCAGGAGCGAAGGTCTGGGAATAGGAAATCATTGCAGTGTAGTAGCATCATGCAATCGCTTTCTTTGTGGAAAGATGGTTCTGGGTTTGCATATTTGGTTCCTTCTCTATTCGATTGCGCGGGGGGCGTTTCTTTTATCAAGCAGGAAGCAGGGGGGAGTGAAGCTACTGAAAAGAGGAAGCAGGGGCGTTTCTTTTATCAAGCAGGAAGCAGGGGTTCGTTTTTAGTAGGTTAGGGTTTGCTGTCCAGAAAGGGGTGGCGGCGCAGCTTGTTGCCCGGCTACCCGCTATCTTGATGTAATTTTTCACGTTTTTTATTGAATAATATAAAATCCTTTCAAAAAAAAAAATTGTATTAAATGACACTACCGATCTTTAGGAAACTACACTAATTGGGTTAAATCCCATCAAATCTTAAGAATGATAGATGATTCTAAACAAACGAGGTTTTAACTTTGACCTTGAAGATTATTTTCGTTTCAACATAGGGCTGAATATGATCTTATCTTCTTGGTTACGTTCTTCATTCACATTGCATACACTCAGAAGGGTGTTTGAGTTTTTGATAAAGACAAAGGTACACATTGGTCCTCCTAGTTCGATTACTTAAATTTTGCCTTAATTTTAGTAGACATTTTAGTCCAGAATTATTGAAACCGACTTAATTAAGTCAATACGTCACAAACATGAGTTTATCATTTTAACATGGAGACATGGAAAGTTTTAGAGCACTCTGATGATTTCTCCTTTTCTTTTAGCATTAAATTCTTTTTTTGAGTTCGACATTGCATTAATTTTAGTAGTTGTATATTTTCTCTTGTAGAATTTATTTCTTTCTTCTCCAGAATCATCCATCACATGTTTAATATCCACTATTTTATTTGTCAATGTCATATATTAATTCATGGGAATTTAATATTTATATATTCGTTTTTGTACAACTATCAATAGGCATGGCTATAACATGGGCTATACTATAGCCGATCAAAAATATAACACCTGTCGTTGTAGAGCACAGGTGGTCTGGATGAAAACATAATATCTTCCCGTTTATTTTTTCAGAATAAAGTTTAAATACAAAATGGTTGTTAACGTAAAAAAGCGTACAAATGATTATATATGTAACTAACTATTAATGTAAGTGCCTTCCAAAAAAAAAAAACTATTAATGTAAGTATCTTAATTATTGTGCGTGATTAGTTAAACATGTTGCATAATAATTTTGTTTAACGGCCAACAAAACTTTTATTTTACATCGCTAACAAGATGCTAGCAAAAACAGTCCGAAAACAAAGTGACCTGGGAACTCAAACCCCAGGAAAAAACATACAATTAAACCCGAACAACAAAGAAAAACCTACCCCATCTTCGACAGATCAAACCTACCCCACGACTCCCACGACATATCCGACATTTTCCCACGATTCTTTATCCACAAATAACTCATTATCTTGACTTCCTCGAAGATTTTGCCCACCGAAACTTGTTTGTTGCTGAAAATATAGTTATTCCTCGCTCTCCAGATACTCCAAAACACAGTTTGAACAACCACATAAAACGCCTTTCTTCGTCTAGTTCCTGCCATAGCCGTTAGATGATACAATAGAATGTCCCGAACATGAAATGCAAAAACATCCGGGACCCGACACCACGCAAAAACTAACTGTAATTACTCATATATTTTGCATAATTATGTCACTCCATGCATAATTATGACATGAAAGACCTTTGTACATTAACTTACCTTATATTTTCATGCTCGTTGAAAGATTTTGATCTAATGAATCAACATCTAAAGTTGTAAACCGGTCATGGGTTGTCAAATGGGTGAATGGGATCCAAATTATATAATTTGAGTTAAATATGTAGTTTCATTATATAAGATCCGAAAACTTGTGTATCATTAGGGTGATTTGAAGCAATATATAGCAATGGAAAAGTCCAAGTAATGTTCATAGTTTTATGGTATTGTTCTATTTATAATGCATTTACCAGGTAATTGTGAACTTACATAATGATTCTGTAGAAAAGTGGTGGTCGTTGCAATAGTTAATAGGGTTAAGTTATCCTACACAGTGTAACAAATATAAAACGGGTGAGAAGGATAAACACAATAGGTCACGCAATATATGATACAATGAGGCACAAAATATAATACAATGCGGAAAAATATAACACAATGCTGAAGAAAAAAGACACAATGGATCACAAAAATGACACAATGATGAAAATAAGAAAAGACATAATTTACATGAAAGACACAATGATATAACGTAAATTATAAAAACTACAAGGTAAAAATCTATAAAAAGTGAAAACCTAAAAATTAATATCGTAGGGTTCTATGCCACTTGAATGAGTTTAATCGGAGTCCGTTTGATAACCTTCCTACGACTTCCTATTTTTCTTTCACTGTGTATTTGATTCTAACCCTAGTTAATGACACATCAATCTCATGTGTATGTACTGCAGAGTTTATTGAATTAGAACGTTGATGCGTATTCATGAGCTTCTTTTGTATACTAGATCTAGGGGTGTTCTTTTTAACCGATAACCAATAACCGAACCGAACCCGAAGTGATCCGACGCGAGAAACTACCTTACCCGATTAACCCGAACCCGATTAAGTGCATACCCGAACCCGAGTAGAGTCTTTAGGGTCGGTCTTCGGATTAGTTTTGTATAATTCGGGCCGAATAATTCAAAATCAAATAAATGATCCAGTTTCCATATTTTTATTTATATCGGAGTAGTGTTTTTATAGCTAAATATTGTAGCCCATGTTGTGGTTTTATTTTACACATATTGTAGCCCAAATGGATAGAAATACGCAACCCAAATGGTGGGAAATACGTAACTCAAACACCCGAACCATTAAACCAATAACCATTTAACTCGACCCGAAAACCCGAACCCTATTAACCCCATAACCGATAACCATTTAACTAGATTGGGTCGGTTATCGGGTAATATTTTCACAACTGAAAACCCGAATAACCCGACCCGAATAACCCGATAACCGAAAACCAAACCCGATGAACACCCCTAACTAGATCAGGGGCGGACGTACGCTTAAGGAAACGGTTTCACAGGACCCCTTTGACCTTTCGAATGTCAAGAGAGCGTATATTATCAAAATGTTAGTTACCCCAAATAATCTTGCTAACATCTCACTGCTAAACCCTTTTCTGCACCCCATCTCTCATACATCAAGGTTTAAAGTTAAAAGTTAATTTGATTATTTTACTAGCATATTAATTATTATGTTTTTGCTAGACATCTAAATTTTGAACATGAATGTGGAATTTAAACAAATTTTGGTGGCATTGTGTTGATGTTAATATTATTTAAAACTTATGTTTTCTCCACTGAAAAGCATTTCAATTTTAGCATCAAAGTATTGTAAATTTCATTACATTTTCATTATTGTGCTAGAGATACATAATTTCTCACTATAAATCACTTTAGTATGTAGTCTACTTTAAGAATTATATGTTTGATTCCTGTATACTTTATGTCATTATAATAAAGCATCCACAAACGCTATACACACATACACCACAAATCCTAACAACTAAGAAGCAACCAACATTATCCGCAGTAATACACGAGCATTCCGACCAGTAATTCTATTGGTTTGACTTAATTGTTTGATTCAATTTCTGATTCAGAACTTGATCGATCATTCATTTTCATCTTTTTTTGGGCGGTTTATATTAAATTATACATCTATAAACAAAATCACCAATGTAAAGAGAAAACACATCATAACACGTTTACTTGGATTTGGCCATATGATTGTATATCTCTATATAAGCTTGTATAACTTAGAGATAAGTTCGGCACTGTATTGGTATCGAACTGTACCGGTATCAAAAGTACCGATCATGAAAATCGCTAAATTATCGAAAGTGTTCGGTACGGCACGACACTCGAAGGTAAAATGTGGGTAAGATTTGATTTGGATTAGAAAATTTCAAAATTCGACTTATTCAAATTTGATTATCAAGGTTTGAATTCGTTATCAATCATTGGAATTGAATTCGGCTTTACTTTTCGAATTCAAAGCAAATAAGAATTTATAATTTTCTATTCAATATGAAATTTAAAGTCAGATCATACATATATATTAATGAAAAAAAACCTTTTGTATTTGGGTTTAACTCTCAAAACCCATCTACATTAAAACTTTTATACAATAAGGTATATTTTGTTCATTTAGCTTGAGTTCTGAATTGTTGTTGTTCGGAATCGATCACTGAATTCGTTAAGGTTAAAATTTCTATTTTGAATGTTAAACTATTCGTACTTTATTAACTTGTAATATGGACGTTTTCCTATTTTGAATGCTAATTATTCGTATTTTTGGAACTTTTATAAGGCATTGTGGGTACTTTAAATTTTTATATGGATATTACAATTACGATTTGTCTGCTGACGTATGGATTGTATATTAATTTTGTAAATTAGTATTTTTGATGTTAAAATTAGTTAGTTTGTAAAAGTATCGAAAATACAAGTAAAATAACTTATCATTTAGGCAAATTTGAATCAAATCCAATTTATTCAATTTAGAGTTTCAAATTTTTTTTTTTTTTTTTTTTTTTTTGAACGGCAAATTTCTACTCCTTATGGGACTTGAACCCATGATCTCCCCCTTAGGTGTTCCTAGAAGCTTTGCTTCTACCATTGGGCCACCAACCCCAATTTTAGAGTTTCAAATACTCTCAAATATGAATTAAATAAATCAAATGTAATTCGACTATGAATTCAGGTAAAATATATAAAAAAAAATCTAAAAAATTCGATTCGATTTATTTTGTTATTTGATATGATTTAACACTCTTACCATATATTCTGGTAAATTTGTCTTTGATGGAGCTCGAACCCTTAATCTCTAAGATGAGCAATATCCTAACTTCATTGACTTTGCCCATTAGACTCAGGTATTATATTCCATCTAATTTGGAAGTTTTAGAGGGTGTTTGGGATTGCTTATATAACTCCAAAAGTATTTATTGGATTATGATTTTTTGAAAAGGAGTTTAAAAAAAATGTTTGGATTAGCTTTTGTGATTAGAAACGTCAAAAAGTCAATAAATTGTTTTTTTTTCAATGTTTCTCTTAATTTATTGTGAATATTGGTTGTATGATGGTAGATTTGTAATTTTATTCCAAAAGTCAAAAGCCAAAAGCTAGGATTTCTAACTTCTTGAAAACAACTTTTTTACCCTTATTGAAAAGCGAAAACCAAAAGTATTTTTCGTTTACACAAACAACTTATTGACTTTGGCTTCTTGGAGAAGTCAACAAGTTAATAAAGAGTTTTGAAACACAACACCAAACACCCTCTTGGAGCATTATGACAATTTCCTTTTTTTCTTTTTGCAGATCATCTTTTTGTTTTTCCGTGATTGACAATACATTTAGGTATGGCAACGGGTATAGGTTGGGTTTGGCTAATATCATACTCATACCCGGTTATAAAATTTCATACCATACTCGTCCTATTACCCGTCAGGTATATGTACTCGGGTATTACCCGTCGGGTATAGAGTATACCCGCGGGTATCGGGTATACCCGTTGATATTTGCATGTGTGTATATATATATATATATTCTTATATTTTAAAAAAATCTAGAATATATGAAATTGTAATAAGTAAGATATATATCATCATCACCATAATAATCTTTGAAACATTTAAAATGTACATATATATATATATATATATATATATAGGGGATGGTTAAAATGGAAACCACAAAAAGTTGAAGAAACCTTGGAAACTAAATGTGAGCCCTTGATCAAACAAGATGGAGGGTGTAGATTGAATCTAAATATTATAATACAAGAAAGGACATTAAAGTAGGAGAGAGGTGTGAGAAAGGGTAGTTGAGTAATTTGGCTTTGGCTATGTGTTGGTTACTGCATGCAAGATCAGAAGACGTCTTATCATTCCCTCTCTCTATCAATAACATCTCCCTCTCTCTTATTGCTTATACAAACATCACAAATTCAAATTCTCGACCCCTGTTCTCTCTTGTAAAGCATCATACAAACAGTGTAAAGCATTACAAATCAACATTCTTTGAAGAAACAACGAACAATCGTCAGTGGTTACACATCAACGAAAGGGATGAGATCGTTCATGTGGAGCATATCTTCGTTTAAACGACGGTTTGGTTCGAAGAAAAATTCAAAAAGGTAGGTGTTTAATGTTTTTATTTAGCATTACAACCATTATTATTTTCTATAAAACATTTGGGGGTTCTCGAGTTGGGTGTAAAAAATCCTTGAGTTTGGAGGTTTTTGAATTTGGAACAGTAGATATGTTCTGAATTGGGGGTTTTGGGATTTGTTTTTTATTCACTCTAGAATGACATGGTATGTTATGATTGTGACACAATAATCGCAAAATTAAAAGTTGAATACGTATATACCTTGTTTGAAACAGGAGGAAAAGAAAAGTTGTCATTTTGTCTGATGATACCACATCAAAAAGGCATGTTAAGCACAAGAGAAGATCAACTAGTGGCCATGAAGAAGCAAAACGTCAACTAGGTAGGTGTTACATACATTATGGATAGTAAGTAGGATATTTTCCTTTAAAGATTATAGAACTGTAATTATAGTGTGATATGGTTGTATTTATAGTTTTATAAAATGAGAATGTTGGCTGAGAATTTTTTATATATAAATGTTGTGATGGTAGATTATGATTCAGACACACCGCTTGTCAATTTAAAGAGGCTGTGTAAAAGAGTCGCGAAAGATTGTCAGGATGCTGATCCCGGGCCATCTAGAGTGAATGCTTCAGATGATGACGAGGAAGGAGAAACATCCATTCAAGCGTCGGCTGACAGTGATGCGGACTTTTCTGGTGCAGAAAAGAGTGATGATGATGAGTCGAGCGTGAAGGCGCATAAGGGTAAGGGTCGATTTTAAGAATACATTGTCACAATATGTTATGTATAATGCTAAGGTTTACTTGGGTAATTGGTGTCTTATGTGTGCAGCCGAGAGGCCTTCATTCTTTTGTAACAGACGTCTTCGACAAACGGCTAAAAATAAAGGTTTGTATTAAATGTTTTTTGGATACTTTTCCTGTTACGTGTGTAAATGAGTTTTAGATGTTCTAGTTTAGCAATATGGTGTTCCTGTACCCTGAAATATATGTTTTGCAAAAGCAGGAAAAAAAGTAGCATGTGAAGCAGTTCAAACAAGAGCAAAGAAAGGTTAATTTTAATCCTATTTGTAGTAAATATGTATGAAATTTTAATAGTTACATGTGTAACAGGTAAAGAAGCCGTACCTGTGTATGATGTGTCATCAAGCTCGCCGGTTAGGATAACCCGATCAAAAGCACGTGCGATAGAGATATCATCTGAAAAACCAAGGGGCAGAAAAGTCGAACCAACAAAGCCAAGTAAACGTAAGAGGGCGGAGAGAATGTTGAACGCTGATGTAGAGTCTCGTAAGAAGCGCAAAAGATCAAAGTTGAACGAGTGGCTGGGAATACGTACTAGATCATCACCAACACAGTTTACAAGGTGCATACAAATACTAAGTGACGAACAACGCCTAGCAGTGAAGGAAATGGGGTTCGGCCGCCTGCTTAGTCTGAAAATGGATGGGATACCAGCGAAGTTAGGGCATTATGTTGTTGATAACTTTGACCCGGATAGTTTGGAGTTGACCTTGCCGTCTGTGACAATTGCCATTGATGCTGAGGTTGTGCACAAGATACTCGGTATTCCAATTGGAGGGGTGTCTTTCAATGCGCTGGAGTGTAGGGACGCGCATGATGAAGGGATAGCTAATTGGAAGAAGAGGTACCCGCCGAGCAGATTTATATCTCCAAAGCAAATGGTTGATATGATTGAGAAAGAGTCCAATGGTGAGGATGATTTTAATTTTCGTATGGATTTTATTATGTGCTTCTATACGATCATGGTTGACTGCCACAAACAAGGGAGTTTGAAGGACAATATACTGGACTATCTGACGGATGACTTGGATTTTGGCGGGCTGGACTGGTGTGAGTTAGTAGTGGAGGGTCTAAGGAGTTGTAAAAATGGTTGGAGACGAGACAGTTTGGATCCACCTTTTACAGGCCCATTGACCTTGTTGACGGTAAAATATTTTTAACGTATGTTACATAGTGACATAGTGTAGTATTAACATAGTTTCTTTACTTGTTTACAACATTTATTTTGCAGCTGTTATACGTTGATAGTTTTAAATGCAAAGGTATAGATATTGATTCGTCAATGCTTCCTATGAGTTTTTGGACATTCCAAAGGTTAAGAGAACGAGAAAGGATTGAAATAAAAGGAGGCGGTTTCGGTAGGGGTCCTAAGAAACCGTTGACTTCGTACGAGGATTTGAAGGTTGGATTAGAGGAACCAAGTATCAAGGTTTGTAACATGTTGTCTATTAGCTATGTACGTTTCGTGTACTACATATAAATACCATACTAACAGGTAACAAATATCAAAAACAGGAAAGGGTAGCAAGTGTCGGGGATCTACTAGGTGTTTTGATTAGAACGAAAAAGAAGGTTGAATCGGTCATATGCAAGTTAGATGAGGAGTATCCAGGTAGAGAAGAAGTTGTGGCTGTCAAGTCTAGGTATGATGCTTTCATTAAAGACATAGTGAAAGCGAATGAGGCCGAAGCTGTTGCGTGTGTAAAAGCAGCTGGAGAAATCTCCTGTGTTTTAGCAGCATTAAGTAAATGCAGCACCTTGGATGCAGGTAAGTTTGATGTTTATGAGGAATATATATTTTGGTAAAGTTTAAATACATTAATTCCCAACATTGAATATTATCTTACGGCTGTATGTTAAATCAGCAGAGAAGGCTGGACCAAGCAACCAGAAACAACAAGATGAGGATGATGTTGTTAGTTTGGGCGAATCACCGCTGAACAAGTCGCCAGTTACGTGCTTAAAAAAGAAAAACGGCGATGGCGCGGTGGACGAGGGGGGGGGGGCATTTGAAAGCCCAATAGTAAGCCAATACAGAAAGATTCTGCATGACAGTGAAAAGCAAAAAAATGACGCGCAAACAACAGGTGTGGTAGAAACAGAAGGGAAGGAGATTTTCAAAATTCAAGGTAAAAAAACACTACGCACATTCCAATCGTTAATAACATTGTGTTTGACTAGTTATGTCTTTAATATCTGTTAACAGGAAATGAAGATCTGGCAAAGAATTTAACCAGCAAATTTGCTGAGGTTAGTGAAGAGGGGAAACATGAGCATGATGTAGCAGGACATTCAGGGGACCTACAACAAAAAGGTAAGGAGAGTTTCCTGTTACGTACGCATAGTATGTGCTGTTACGTACGCATAGTATTGAGATAAGTCAAGGTGTTGATTGTAATGTTATGTGGTTATGCAGATGTCGATGCCGGCCGACAAGTTGTTGCAAATGTGTCAGACAATGTGGTACCAAATGACAACGAAGAGGAATTGCTAAGCACACAAACGTTGGCAGCAACACAAAGCGAACAATTAGGTAAAAACTGTATTGTTGTTAATAAACATGTAAATCACGTAACCAAAGTTTTGAAAATTGATTACATATGAAATGGGAATTAACTTTATTCACGGGATAATATTGTTGTTTCAGAAACGGATGCGCCAACAAATGAGATATTACACAAAGTGGTGATCACAGAAACATTGGCTTCAACGCAAAGCGAACCAACAGGTATGCAGTGGAATAGTATAAAATTGCTAATATATAGAATTGCGTTAAGATTGTTGTATGGTGACGTATGTTACGATATCTTAAGGCGGCGCTATAACACCAGAAGACGCTGCAGACGAGAGGAAAGTTGAATCAAGTGTGAACATTGGAGAGACAAAAGCAGAGGAACAAATGGAAGAGGATAAAACAGGTGAAGCAGAGGTGACCACGCTCAGCAATAATGAGTCAGGTATGATATTGTAAAATTTATAGGTACATGTATAGCTCATATGATATGATTGTGTTATAAGGTATGTTCATAATGTGAAGCAGGGAACGTAAGAAACGCAAACACTACAACAAATACAGTTCAGGCAGAGGGAAATGATGAACAGGGGCAACAACCTGAAACAGGTATTGTAAAGTCATTTGATTGTGTCGATAGTAAAGCAAGTATGTAACAGATTGTGGGCGGATACGGAATTGTCATACAGGAGTACAGGTGCATACGGCAGAATCGAGTGATAGGGGCAACCAGGTTGGTGAAGCAGTGAAACAAAAAGAAGCAGGTACGATGAAAAAGAAAAACTATATATGTTTAGAATACACATCACGGTCAATAAATTATATTTGGTTAAACATTTGCAGGAATGACCTGGATATTTCCATATATGTCAACACCAGATGACAACGATGCGCCAACGTTTAGCTTTGGCCTTACACAACCAGAACCAACAGATCCGGGAGAGTCGGGTTTGAATACAGTTCTTAAAATGCCAATACAAAAATGTTAGATAATTGTCTGCGTTTTAAACAGTTTTTAATGTCTATGTTACAGAAGGTGTCACAATGACTAAAAAAATGGAATGTGGTTTGACAAACAAAGCAGGTGAATCAGGTATCAAGTCTACATGCTACCAATGTTGAATCGATAGAACATATTAATCAGCTAACAAAAGTTGTGACATACGTTACAGGTTCTGGCGGTGCGGAAGTCAATGAAATAGTTGATGAGAAGGAGGTTGTTGGGTCAACAGGTTAGATTGATGCTGTTTCTCAAAGTATAAAATTATTAACATGTGTAATGATACAACCGTTTTTAATGTCTATCTTACAGAAGCTGTCACAATGGGTCAAAAAATGGAAGGTGTTCTGGAGGACCAACAACGTGTAACAGGTATCAACTTTCCATGTTAACACTGTTGAACCGCTGGAACCGATTATTCACTTAAAGATAGTTGTGACATACGTAACAGATTGTGCCAGTGTGGGTCCGAAGGCAAAACTTGATAAGAAGGAGAATGTGGGATCAACAGGTTAGATTTAGGCTATTTTTGGAGTGTTAAAAATGTTGAAAAGGGTAGTCATATAACTGTTACATGTGTAACATTACTTTTATTTATATTAGGTGACACACCCCTGGATGTGAGCAAGGCGCGTGGAAAGGCAAAAGCTGATGATGTTATAGGTTAGTTCATAAGTAAAATTGTAATGTAATTTTAGTTTTCATACATTTCTGCTGATAATACCTATTTTGCATATTTAGAAGCGGGTTGGGTTGGTGGATCAATATGTAATACACAACCGGTGTATCCGTTGGTGCCGCCCGTCAGTTCATATGACGCACAGACTCAAGTTTACAATGAGTACGCGGTTGGTGGTAGCCTGCAGGTAGATGAGGACAACATGACATTGGCAATGCGTCAGGCAATGATTGCAAAGATGGATGCAACCAAGCGAAACCCCCTACGTGAAAGGAATGTCACATATGTTCATAAGTCACCGTTTCACATAAGGGGGGTAGATTTGGGAGAGGGCGTCACAAAGGATGATGATATGGTGTGGAACTTTGTTTACAGGGACGAGGATCCGTTGAATATGTTGTGTGGTTCTGAGGAAAGAAGGAGGGTAGCCATAAAAACCCGGTAATTAATTTGAAGATTGTATGTGTTAATAAGATTTGACATGCTGTAACATGTGTAACATTTGTTGGCTGGTTTTATGAGGTTTTGCAGTCTAGAGCGTGGGGAAGAGGTAAAAAATATAGACATACCAGCTGAAGAGATAGATAATGCCCTTGCAAAGTAAGACAATGTTTTTTTTAGGAACTTATAAGACTGCTTCCTAAATCTTTCTTGGTTAAATGACAACAGTGAGGTGTTATTTAGAAGTTTATGTGACGTGGAAGCCACACGTCGCATGTTCAAAACGTTGAAGCCGGGGGAGCAGGTAATGGATGTGATTGTTGACTGTTGGGTGGATGTTTTAAACTACGAGGAGAGGTTGAAATCGGACGGCGCTCCTCTACGTTTGTTTGTAGGGACAAACGCAGTGGTACGTAATTTAAAATGCAAACATTGGGTTACATATGTTATGTAAGTGACAATGACAACTTCTTTTTATTTTGTTGACCAAAAAAATTAGGTTCCGTGGATGCTTAATGACAGAAAGTGTGATCCGGAAAGACGAAGTTCACGGTTTACAGCAGCGATGCTGGCTGCAGTACCTCGGTATGAGAGCAACCGTGACTTCAAACGATATGATATCGTCTTTTTCCCGATCCTTGAAAGGGCCCACTTCTACTTATTGGTGTTTGAGCTGAAGAATATTGCCATAATGCTGATTGATAATGACAAAAAGCGAGGGAGACGAACATGCAAGGATCATCCTCAGTTTCACAAAAAGGATACTGTAAACAAATATGTAAGTTTTTATAGATAATTTGAAATGATATATAATAAAACCTTGTTAATTTAAAACAATGTTTTTGACAGAAACACATGTTTGTGGAGTTCCTTAAAGGCATCGAGCATCCGAAGGCTGCAAAGATCGGAGGGGCAGAAGTACATAGGCTGGATGTAGAGTGGGGCACATCTGGTAATGGGACGGATTGTGGTGTGTACCTAATGAGACACATGGAGAGATTCATGGGGCTGCATGTACCGTTTGACTGCAAATTCAGTAAGCACTGGCGCGCTAAAGAAGGGGATATCAATAAGCTGCGGTCCAAGTACACCGCACATATTCTGCGTTCACCGGTTAACACAAAGAAGGGAGAGGTGGAAGCAGGGGCACGCTTGAAGACACAACCTCCGATGTTGGTGTAGGTGTTTGTTGAAAACTCTGTATGATGATTGTCTAGTGTTGGAACACTTTTTGTGGTGAAGGATACACTTATGGGGTCTGTAATATAAGTTAACCTAACTTAACTAATATGGTCAATTGTCAAACGCTTAACTGTTTTAAGCAGGTAGTATGTTTTAAGCACATGTATTATGTTCCATATGTTAAACTGTTTTAAGCGGATATTATATAAGAATTTTGCATACGATAATAGCTAGCAAAATGGTAAGGTAGTACCCTTGGGATGGTTTATATGGTACTGAGGTGCCAAAACACACTGTTACATACATAACATAGATCAACACAGGCAGACTGACATACCCTACACGTCTTAAACAAACACATGAAACTAAAAACCTACATAAACTGCCTTCCACACGAAAACACAAAAAAAAAAAAAAAACACAGAACGACGAACCATGAGAATAAGTTGCCAACTCATGGGGAGAATGATCCATACTGCGCTTCCAGGCTCAGCTCTGACTCTTCGCTATCCTCGCCTTCCCAAGGGTTATAGCTTGCCCACCTAGCGAGGGTATTTGGTGAGTTTGGGCACAATGGACAACCGCAATACTCATGGTCGTACTCAACACCTGGACACTCCAAGTCTGATATTGGTACATCCGTTTTTGTTACCGAGTACGCAGTGCCAACTGACGTCCCTCCATCAACATCCATCTTTGCATCACCCGATGGTGTGTGAGTACTAGAATCAGCTTCCATCATTGTCGTGTCAGCGCCTTTGTTCGCTAGTGTTTGATCATTGGGTGCAGTAACATGTTTCGAAGCATCATTGGCTTGACGTTCGGTACGCTCCAATAAAGCCCAAAAATCAGTTACTTTTGAAGTGACCTCCTGATCGACGTCGATCTTCTGTCGCTTGGCTGCATGAGGGTTTGAAGGAGTATCCATTGGGAAAAAGTGTTTCTTTTGGTAAGTTGGAAACACTATTATTATGGAACTTAAATCTACTTAGAAAATGGGTTATAAAAATGAAGTTAAATGATGGGTGGTTGGGGTTATTTAATTAGAGTTTAATGGTATACTTTGCTTTATGTCAAATCAATCTTGAGTTGTTGGGTGATAAAGTTGAATTTATATTTTATTCTATTCATGTGGTATATAATGTCTATCATTATTTTATTACATTTTGGTACTTCCCTTCCCTACAAAATCTACCACACGTGCTCAAGCAGTTCCTCTGCATGGGCCCACACAAAGGGATGTTTAATATAATAATAACCACACAAGTGGAGATTCTGTGTTGCATATGTTACCAATACTGGGTAAAGTAAAACACATAACCTAATAAAAACAACGCACCACGTCGTAGGCCCACATTATATATTACAAAACCAAAAACATCATGTCTGGTGGGTGAGCATCATACATAAACTAGTCAAATACCTAAAAAACATAGAAGTAGCTGGGGAACAACAAAACATCAACATGTGGCAACCATGTTACACACGTAACAAATAAAAGGGACATAAGATGTTTCTAACTGTTACCGGAGTCCAACATGGTTCAAAAAGCAGAGATTAGTAATGCTGCCCCATCAACTGCCATCCACTTGTTTTACGCTTTCCCGGCCTTTGCCGCCGCCTCCTTGGCCCTCTTCATCGCAGCAACCTTCTCACAATTCCTTGCATCATGATCTGTGACATATTGGTGGCAGTTGTTGCATAAGCGTGGGGCCTTAGGCATTTTGGGACGCTTTGTGCTGGCCTTCTCAGCAGCTCCCGATAGTCTGCGAGTTTTACCACAACCCTTGTTGCGTGCTACATCAGGATTCTCAACAATGATTTCAGTATCGGCCGATTGCCCGATAATGTCTTCCACATCAGATTGAGACTGTTGACTCGGAGCGACAGAAATAGGTTCCCTGGATAACAAGTTCAGTTTCATAGATTTCAGCTGCTCAACCAAGTCCGCAAGCGCGCTTTCATCTGTTCGGGCAACATCAACACATTCAGTTACAAGTTCAAGTATCTCATTCCTCAAGAGAGAACCTGGATGAGTGTCAACACCATAACGGCCGGTAATAGAATACACATGTTTGGGTAGTGTGTCACGTAACCACCTGTCGACAACATATTGCTGGGGGATGCGGTCAACCTTATTAACCATGTAAACAGCAAATACATGGCGGCAAAGGTAGCCAAGACGCATAAAACATCGACATGAGCATTCAGCCGTTGAATCACTGCTGTCAAAACGCACCTGCATCATTGTACCAAATGGTAAGACCTATGGAGTACAACAAATATTAAGAATATGAACACTATAGGTGGTATATAAAAGCAAGATTAGTTTCAGCAGATTTTCACAAGTTTTTTAACTAACTTGTTACACATGTAGCACGAACTGGTTACACATGTAGCATGAATTATGGAAGCAACGTAATGCACACGAACATTAAAAGTATTGACATATGAAAACCTAACTCACAAAAAGTACAGAAAATAAAAATACATGCAATATAGTGCTTGGTACAAGTAAGTTGTTACTTATGTAGCATGAGACAGAACTAACAAATAAATTTTAACATTAGGCAGAAAACTTAAATGACAGGGAGTAATTATCAAAATGATCCTCTTACAGAGTGGAACAACACATGTTACACATGTAGCAGCCTTTTTATAAGCAGCTGTGGTTAAGATTATTAACTGTTTTAACATTAAATACAAAAAACACAAGAAGTTGGAAAAATTAGTACCTGGTAAACGTTGGTAACATCACGACGCTTGTCGAGTTGTGTGACTGAAAAGACGGACGGCATGTTCTCCTGTTCATCAACATTCGATATGTAGCACGAAAACTTGCCCTTCAAAATCTCCTTCTTAACTTCCTCGAATATAGTATTCGTGTACAGCGTAAACGCATGCTGCTCAATGTCTAAATCTGTACACCCAAAAAAAACAGTTGATGAAGTTTTGAACTCGGCAACACGCTGACGGTAACGTTGGCTATCAAGGCGGGACTCAAAACATAACATGAACTGAACTAGTGTGTGTGCACTAGTCGAATTGACTTTGAAGGCACTGTTGGAACTCTCGCTTCTGGATGTAGTCTTCATCAAGCATGACATTGGAATCTCCCTGAAGTACGCCGGCACCCACAATTCCTTGATTGCAAACATATCGCTCAACCACTGGTTTTCCTCAAGACCAAATGTCTCTAGCAGCGCATTCCATCGAGATTCAAAGGTTGAAGGTTTTATGAAAATGTTCCACACCAATTTATGAATGCACGACCGAAAGTCAGTGTTGGCTAAAACATCCCCAGCAACCTAGGTACAAAGCATAAATAAAGGTAGGACATTATAAGCATATGCGTGACATAATTAATATAACTTAAACACAGAACATGGGTGCCTACATAACATTACCTTGTTGGGTAGTTTTTTCATTATATGCCACATACATAGTCTGTGGCGAGCTTCACTGAAAACTTGTGGTACAGCCTGCATCATGGACGGGTCTTGGTCAGTCAACACAAGCCTGGGCTGTGAACCATGCGCTTTTAAAAAACTTTCAAGCAACCACACGTAGGAATCAATGGTTTCATTAACTATCAAGCCTGCACCAAAGGTCACACACTGCTTGTGGTGGTCCACACCAGTGAAAGGGACAAATATCATGTTGTACCTGGAAATTATAATAATGAGTAGATTGTTATTTACATATGTTAAGTAGTGAAAAATGCAAAACAGATAATCTGTAACGCACGTTAAGGTAACTTACTTGTTCGTGTTGTATGTTGCATCAAACGACACAACGTCACCGAAGGCCTTATAATTCAATTTTGAGATTTCATCAGCCCAAAAAACAGAGTGCAGCTTACCATCGCGTACCACAAAGTCATAAAAAAAGTCTGCCAAATTTTCAAGCCGATCACGCAAACGGTCAAGGAATAAAGACGAGTCCCTCTCGCCGATAAAAATCCGAAGGTCCTTACTAAAGTTCTTGAAATCAGAAGCAGTTCCATGGACATTATGGTGGCCGCCTTTAAGAGACACTAAGTACCGATGAGCTTTCAAAGGTCCAACTCGGTTTAGAGACATGTTATGAATAAACTGCTTGGTCGAGTAAGAAAGTTTACGAGAAATCTTAGTAAGGTCAATGTTATTTTTATCCCATAGCTGATGGTTATGAACATCATTGAAACGAATCACTTTAAACAACGAACCCCCACAAGTGATTGACAATAACACATGGGCTTGGCAGTTTGAAAGGGTGAACGTCGATCTACGGGGTTTAACAGAAGATTCATCTAAAGTGTCAAAGGTTTTGTTAACCTGAGGTTTACCGTATTTGCAACAACGGATATACTTGTGTGTGGGTTCCCCCATCCAATTCTTGGTTTGTCCCTTCTTAGGTGAAAAACCGGCCTGCTCAGCATATTCTGCATACATTGACATTGCAGCCTCAAACGTCGGGAAAGTCTGACCAATAGCAGGCAAATACCGAGGACTGACATTGGGGATCCAGAATTGGGTGCCATTGGGGGTTGAAATAACATAGTACGGCTCCCTGTCTTCATTTGCATCTGTTAAGTAAAAACATATTAGATTTAGCCATCTTTAGCCATCTTTGCAAGGCTGTGTTACACACGTTAGAATTCTATACTTTTTTTTATTTGCATCTGTTAAGTAAAAACATATTAGATTTCTATATTTTTTTTTCAAAATCTTGCTACAAAAAAGGTCTACAAAAAACAGCAGATATGTAACACATGTAACATATATATAACGTAGATTCTTTCCCAAAATGGCTATCACCATGTACATAATCATGCTCTGTTCATGATAACTAAACTGAATCTTTGGAAAAAGTTGCTTACCAAACTCAACCCCTGCATGTACATTTTCATTTGGTCCTCTTTGATTCACATCAACAGGATCCACTCCATCAACATTCCCAAACAAAGATGAGGACCCAGATGAGGAGCCAGCACTAAAGCCTGAAAACAACAAAAAAATAAAAAACCTTATAAAACCACAATAAAAAAATAAGTTTTGAGGATGGTAGTATGAAACTGAATATAAAACATACTAACACAATGTAAACATGTTAAAGAAAAAATATAATTATCAAAAGACGATAAGTAATAATAACTATAGCCTGATCACTATAATGCTCTGTGTTTCTGATCATCGGTTTTTATGAATATAAAACCCTATGATAGTAAACAAAACAAACAATAACTAATGATCAGTAAACATACAAACACAGTACTACAACATACTAAGCTACCTACTAGATCATCGGCATTAACAAAAAAAAAATAGGTACAAACCTTGGGAACCAGATTCAATCTCTGTTTCTGATACAGGAGACGAACTTGAAACATAATCAGGCGCTGCATGGCTATTGAGAGAATCAACGAACATTAAATGTGGATTCAATGAAGGATTCGATTCCATCGAATGAATCACTTAATGAGGCAACAAGAAGATTCAAACGAAGTTAATGAAAGAGTGAGAGAGTATAGATTATTAATGGTGAAAAGGGTTAAGTAATAATAATCAGGTGAGAGAGAGAGTACTTGACTTTTTTACCATCTTGTACTAATTATGTCAGGAAATGGCAAATCAAAGGATAAACAAAATGACTAAATTACCCTTTCCCTCCTAAACAAAGACTAATGATGTGGATTAATGAGAACCACTAGTTGGGTTTCCGGGGGTTTTTTCGTTTTAGAGGGTTTCCTCCTTACCTTTAGCCTATATATATATATATATATATATATATATATATATATTATAGTATGAATTTTGAAAACTATTTTTATATTTAATAGCATATAAATATAAATAATAATGTTATTAGAATATATATTTAGACGAAAGTTTAATTTTTAAATAATGAATCTATTAGAATAAAAATTATTAAAAAATAGTTAAGAAAAGATATATATAAAACTTAAAAGTCTTCGGGTATACAGGTATTTAGTTTCGGGTAATCGGGTCGGGTATCACCTAATACTACCTGGGCCCCCTTCCCGCGAATTTTTTTTTTTCCAATACCAAACCTGTCCCCATCCCATACCTTTCAGGTATCAAGTATACCCGTTTCAAATATTTCAGGTTTCGAGTATACCCATTAGACTCGGGTTTTTTTTGCCATCCCTATATACATTACTTTTGGTAGTTGTACATAACTCTTTTTTATGAATTTATAACTTTCTTTTTCAAAATCAATCATCACGTTTTAAAGGTCCTTGGATTATTCATTTATGCGGCTTAAAAGTATTAATTCATGCGGCTCTAATATTTATGATTCGTTTCTTGCCCACAAACCTAAGGTGCACAAATTTGCCCCAACCGATTCGGGTCGGAACCGGTTGCGATTTGGGTCAACAAAAGTGTCAAAACTGGCTTTTGTTGTATCCGGTTAAGGTTGGAACCAGGTTGAAGAAAGTCAAAGGGACGTAATTGATTGGTTTAAACCTGGTTTTGACCTGTACCAGTTGGGTTTGACTTACTTCAAACTGGTTTCTAACTATAAAAGATAAAAAAACGGGTTTCAACTATAATGTTTGGGTCCGTTCGGTTTCAAAACCTATTTTTAGTGTTGGTTTTAGAGGAAACAGTAACGGTTTTAGGCACCTCTACGGGTATTTTGGAATCATACACCCCCTATTTAGGATTCATACACCCTGACCCACATCACACATTAATAGAAGGCTGTCACATACCCCAAAATGTGATATCACACCTCTAAAATATGATGTCACGTGGTGTATGAAACTAGAACCCACCTCTATGACCTCGATCATTTATTTATAATCCTTGTCATTGTACAGCACGTTTGGCCCACATGAAAACAATTTATTTTACCAATGGTTTATATTGGGTCCGTCTATTGGCACCCCCAACATTCTATTTCAACTCCCATCTGAAGCGCCTCGCTTAGGCCAAAGCGAGGCGCTTCAGTCAAATCAATGTCAGACTGAGTACGAGGTTGCATGGGAGTCTGAAAAAACGTGTTCCAAGCGCCTCGCTTTGCCCAAAGCGAGGCGCCTGATTTAAGGGGGGATGAACATGGACGGTTTTTGGTGTTGGGAGGGTTTTAGGTGTTTTTTGTGTTTTGTTTTGAAGTGTTTTTATTTTCCTTTATTTTTCCTTTTTTTTTTTTAACTTCTTTTTTATTTAATTTAAGTAACTTTTTACATCGCGTGTCGAAAATGTCCGGTTAGTCTCGAACCAAAGGTTGATCGGGTTAGGTCCTTCCTCCTGATCTTCTACCCGCTTCTCATCGACAGCGCTGTCTTCATAGTGCGTATAGTCTTGTTCTTCAAATGTGTCATCACCACCGTTAGCGTCGTAAGTATAACCGTAGACAGGTTGACTAGGCTCGTCTTCAAATTCATACGGGTCCTTCCACTGTGTATTCAAGTCCAGTTGTACCGCATTGTCACGGTAACGAATGCCAGACTGACCCTCCTCGACATTACTAGACTGACCCTCCCCGACATTATATGACGGACCCTCCTCAACATTATATGACGGACCCTGCCCGACATTATATGACGGACCCTGCCCGACATTATATGACGGACCCCCTCGACATTATATGAATTATAGTCGTAAGAATCACCGAAAATTAAGTCGTAATACGACATGTTATATGACCGACCCTCCTCGACATTACTAGACCGACCCTGCCCGACATTATATGACGGACCCTGCTCGACATTATATGAATTATAGTCGTAAGAATCACCGGTTCGTTCACGTGCCGGTCGGGTCGAACTGTTTCTGTTCGTTAACGGGTCGGTCGGGTCGGAACAGTCCGGTTCGTTCACGTGCCGGTCGGGACGGATTGTTTCGGTTCGTTAACGGGCCGGTCGGGTAGCAACAGTCCGGTTCGTTCACGTGCCGGTCGGGTCTGACTGTTTTCGTTCGTAAACGTGTCGGTCATAATAATAATAATAATAATAATAACAATAATAATAATAATAATAACAATAATAATAATAATAATAATAATAATAATCGTTCACGTGCCGGTCGGGTCGGACTGTTTCTGTTCGTTAACGGGCCGGTCGGGTCGGAACAGTCCGGTTCGTTCACGTGCCGGTCGGGTCGGATTGTTTCGGTTCGTTAACGGGCCGGTCGGGTAGGAACAGTCCGGTTCGTTCACGTGCCGGTCGGGTCTGACTGTTTTCGTTCGTAAACGTGTCGGTCATAATAATAATAATAATAATAATAATAATAATAATAATAATAATAATAATAATAATATTATTAATAATAATAATAATAATAATAATAACAATAACAATAATAATAATAGTAATACTAATAATAATAATAATAATAATAATAATAATAATAATAATAATAATAATAATAATAATAATAATAATAATAATAATAATCGTAATAATCGTTCACGTGCCAGTCGGGTCGGACTGTTTCGGTTCGTTAACGGGCCGGTCGGGTCGGGTCGGAACAGTCCGGTTCGTTCACGTGCCGGTCGGGTCGGATTGTTTCGGTTCCTTAACGGGCCCGTCGGGTCGGAACAATCCGGTTCGTTCACATGCCGGTCGGGTCTGACTGTTTTGGTTCGTAAACGTGTCGGTCATAATAATAATAGTAGTAATAATAATAATAATAATAGTAATAATAATAAGAATAAAAATAACAATAATAATAATAATAATAATAATAATAATAATAATAATAATAATAATCGTAATAATCGTTCACGTCCCGGTCGGGTCTACTGTATAGTCCGTCCATGATGTACAACGTTTTATGAATGTTCTTAAAAGTCGGATGTTTCTACCGAAAACCACAAACGAACAATTAAACCTACCCAAACACGTTAAACAGAGACTGGAACTCCAGGATATCGATTAGACACGTGAAATTTTAATTAATATAAAAAAACAGGTATCGACTGTTTAGTCCGTGCATGACATATAACAATTTATGAATGTTCTTCAAACTCGGATGTTTTTACCGAAATCCACAAATACGCAACAAACGAACCGAAACGCTTCGAACGAAATTTTTTTGGATTCGATACAACATAAAACTATTAGAAATCAATTAAAAAAAAAATTTAACCGCCCAAAACTATTTTAAATGAAATAAAACAATAATTAAAAAAAAGTAAAAACTAACCAGACGCCTCGCTTAGGTCAAAGCGAGGCGGCTGCTTGGATGGTTTGTCTAAACAGGCGTCTCGCTTAGGCTTAAGCGAGACGCTTCGAAGAGTAACCGTCTAAGCCAAGCGTCTCGCTTAGGCCTAAGCGAGGCGGCTGGCTTAGACGTTTTGTCTGACCAGGCGTCTCGCTTAGGCCTAAGCGAGACGCTTCGGATAGACGGTTACTATTCGAAGCGTCTCGCTTAGGCCTAAGCGAGACGCCTCTTTTTTTGTTTAAAAGCCAAAGCGAGGCATCAGATCTGCCTCGCTTGGCTCTCTCCACACACACACACACACAAAACCACCCTTCGCCGCCGTCCTCCGCCGTCTTCCGAAGCCAACATCCACCGCCCCTTCCTCCGCCGCTCCTCCGCCACTCCTCCGTCGTCAAAAAGGTTAGTTTTCGATCCAACTCCCCCTAGTTTTCTTGTTTCTTTTGTTCCGGTTGTCGTCGTTGGGTGGTTCCGGTTGGGGCTTCGTCGGAGAAGACGACCAAAGCGTCTCGCTTTGCCCTCGGCGAGACGCTTTGGTATTATTGTTATTATTATTATTGTTATTATTATTATTATTATTGTTATTATTATTATTATTATTATTGTTATTAGTATTATTATTAGGATTATTAGTATTATTATTGTTATTATTATTATTATTACGATTATTATTATTATTATTATTACGATTATTATTATTATTATTATTATTATTATTGTTATTATTATTATTATTATTATGATTATTATTATTATTGTTATTATTATTATTATTACGATTATTATTATTATGATTATTATTATTATTATTATTCTTATTATTATTATTATTATTACGATTATTATTATTATTATTATTATTACGATTATTATTTTTATTATTATTACGATTATTATTATTATTATTATTATTATTACGATTATTATTATTATTATTACGATTATTATTATTATTATTATTATTATTACGATTATTATTATTATTACGATTATTATTATTATTATTTATATTATTATTATTATTACTAATAATATTATTATTATTATTATTACTAATATTATTATTATTAGAGGTAAAGTTAGATTTGTTAGGAAAGTTTCCAAAGACCTTAAATTACACACCTAATTATAGGGCTGTAAACGAACCGAACGAACACGAACACAGGCGTGTTCGTGTTTGTTCATTTAACTTTAATCGAACACGAACACGAACACAAACACATAATCGAACACATTTTTGTGTTCGTGTTCGTTCATTAAGAAATTTGTCGTGTTCGTGTTCGTTTATGTTTGCGAAGGCGACGTCGATTAGGGACCCCCTGTACTACTACTTTCAGCATGCGATCGCCACCTCTATCGCAGCACGGGGGAACAGTCGGGAAAAGGTCAACCAGAGTGACCTTTTCTTTTTGTACTGTTTGATTATGCGGCAGCCGTGCAACCTGGCCTCGTCCCTGGTCGAGTACTTTAAGTGTTGCCACACACGCCAGGCTCGGTCACATCTCCATGGCGGGACGTTCATCACTCACATTGCGCGTCATCTGGGGCTCTCGCCAGATACTGACCCTCGGTTGTCGCCCTCGATCCCATCGGTAGAGCTCGGTGACGCCAATGCCCGGAGCATGGGGATCCTCTTCGAGGTCTCGAAGGGTGTGCAGCGGTTTCGAGCTATCGGAACCAAGAAGGCTTTTGAGCCGGCCCCCTTCCTACTTTCGATGATATACCGCCCTACACTGAGGTGCGTCCGGGATATCCTCTCCTGGTCTCCATGGCGGGTCAGGTCGACGAGCCTGACGACGATGACGGCCCCCCACCTCCTCCGCCGCCACCACAGCAGCAGTACCCCCGCCATATATATGATGACCTCACTCCTGCTGCGCGTTTCGTGGCGGAGGACATCGATTGCCGCATCGGTGAGCTGCGGGATATTCAGGATTGGACGGTCGACTCGATGCAGGCGATGGCGACGCATTGGCAGGTACAGTTACGCACACCACCACACCGTGGACCAGCACCGGGGGCCCCACCACCACCGCCGCAGTAGACTTTTTTTACTTGTATTTTTTTTTTGTATGGACAAATTATTATTATTATTATTATTATTATTGTTATGCACTTGATCTTTTGTTTTATATATATGTTGTCTGTTTTGAATGTTTAATTGTCTAATAAATATGGTCCATATTAAACCCATAAATAATAAATGAACTAACACCAAATTATAAATTGCAAGCCAGTAAAAACAATGAGATCAAAACAGTAAATATCCGATTATAAACGTGAACGATTATTACGATTATTATTATTATTATTATTATTATTATTATTATTACTATTATTACTATTATTATTATTATTAATAATAATATTATTACTAATATTATTATTATTAATATTATTATGACCGACACGTTTACGAACCGAAATAGTCCAACCCGACCGGCACGTGAACGATTATTACGATTATTATTATTATTATTATTATTATTACTATTATTACTATTATTATTATTATTATTATTGTTACTATTAGTATTATTAATAATAGTATTATTACTAATATTATTATTATGACCGACACGTTTACGAACCGAAACAGTCCGACCCGACCGGCACGTGAACGATTATTACGATTATTATTTTTCCTTATTATTACTACTACTATTATTATTATTGTTACTATTAGTATTATTAATAATAATATTATTACTAATATTATTATTATGACCGACACGTTTACGAACCAAAACAGTCCGACCCGACCGGCACGTGAACGAACCGGACTGTTCCGACCTGATCGGCACGTTAACGAACCGTACTGTTCCGACCCGACAAGCCCGTTAGAAGACATAAACATAACCAATACGATTTTTAAGAACATAAACAGTGTTTAAATATTTTTTCAAATTTCACATATCTAACCTAAATCTTGTACTTCGGGACTTTGATTGGTGTCCCGTTTCGGGAAAACTAATTCTTTGTACATATTGATTTGATTTTCAAACATAGTTTCCCATTCCGCACCACCATCATTTCTAAAAGCACTCCAAACTCTATTCGGGGGAGGCATTGGATATGATCCTTCAAGCGTTATGTTGATGTAATGTCGGTCCACGAACAAAACTGCTACCGTCAGAATAGGCGGTAGAGAAGCACTTGGGCCTAAAAATAGAGGGAAAACTGTATCAGAACCTCTAGTGTCGAGTGTATGAAAAACACAACCAAACTTCTGTGCAATGAGAAATCCCGCTTCCGGCGTCGTCATCCACTTCTCTTCTGGGGCTTCTCCCACCCCTCTAAAAGAAATGCTATCGCAGAGACGCTGATAATGTCCTTCGTCATTCGGATCAAACATTGACCTATACAAGCCTTCGTTATTGCGCAACTCGAGTAGCATTTGGGATCGGACCAACATATGTTCATTTTTACCTATCCCTAACCCCACAGCTACCGCTCGAAAACCGCAATGACCATTAGGTTTCACATCGGTTATTTTAGATATATATGGGTGAAACACAGATGGAATTCTATCCCCATATTTCCTTACTAAGTTCTCTAACTTTTTTGTCCGCGGAAGCAACGGGAAATTGAATTTATCCCAAATGCCGCCCCCCTGGGACGATGACGGTATGTAAGAGCTGTGACGGTGAAGCTCGTAAGGAGGGAATGGCTGGGACTGGGAAGGTCGTACGAGGTCCTCCTGTGATGGTACGAAAGAGTTGTGCCGGGGAACTTCAAACTCCTCGTCGGACCCACTTTCTTCAACAGGCATATGCAAGCTCTTTCTTGCAGATTGTTCTCTCTTGTGTTCTTGCTGCTTCTTGGTTGGACGACCACGGGTTTTCTTTTGCACAACAGGCGGTTTATTGGGGGAGTAGTTGCCTGTGACGATTTGTGCAAATTTGTCCAGGTAGTTTAATTGGGTAAAAACTGGTTTCGTATCAACCGTTTCCTTTAATTCTGCCCAGAAATTATCTACATTGATAGCTTCGCAACCAGTCGTCGCAGGTTTGAAGTCAAGCTTCCTCCAGAACACGTCTATCGATAACAAATGGATTTCCTCACCTGAATAAATAACATATGTTATAAAGTTAAATCATGTAATAAATTATGTAGTAATATCATATGGACACTAGTACTAAGTACCATTAAGTTGTAACTGCTCGAGACGACAGGCACATGGCAAAGCACAACTATTATAAAGCTGGCATCCACAAGTGTTATTGTAAAGGCGCATGGACGTTCGAAGACGTTCGATCTCTTTGTATATCAACTGAATAACATGTTTGCTTACCTTCCGAAGTAACTTATTAAGCAATGGCTGCTTCTTGTGGTGGTTCATTGTTTTTCTTAGGCTTTCTTCAAAACCTTTTTTAATGTCTCTATGTTGCTTATCAACCATTTGATCAACGGACCTCACAATTGTCGACAACGAGTTGCGATTGCCTGGAAGGTGACTTTTAATTTTGGCATGCATGCCCTCAACTCTGTTGGAGTGGTCTGGCGGAAGTTCAGCGTTTGGTTAGTCCACGCAGACACAAACTTTTGACGGAACCGGTCCAACCAGTTATTCTTCGTATTGGAAAAAACGTTTGAAAAATATAACCAAAACTTGTCAGGCGTGTGTATGTAAACAAGTACGTATGTAATTATGTAAAACTACTTACCCAGACGATCCATCTTTTCCAGATATGACTGAAATTGCCCCAAATTGTATTCGTATAGGGTTTCCGTCGTAGAGTCACACAGCCACCAAAACATTCGAACAAATTCCTTCCACTCCCTATCCGTGAACTCCTTCTTGCTGTTCCTGTTGATATTCTGCGAGATATGAAACCGACATACATACTTGTACGCCTTTGGGAAAACCACATCACACGCGTTCATCAGCGCAAGGTCCCTGTCTGTCACAATCACTCGCGGCTCCATACAGCTGTCCAACATAGACTTTATCCTCTCCAACAACCAAGTGTAGTTACCAATCCTCTCAGAAGAAATAAACGCATGGGCAATCGAAAACGACTGGTTTGTCGACGCCATACCCACTACCTGAACAAACGCCATGTTGTACATATTTGTATTGTAGGTGGCGTCAATCATCAGCACATGCGGGAATGCGCACCACATAGTATGTGAAAGTTTGTGAACGAAGAAAATATCCGTGAGAGCCTTCGTGGTTTCATCCGCACGCGTGTAGTAGGTGAATCCTCTCTCCGTCAGAAAGTATTCGAGGTGCTCCATGTCACCTTTGGGAATGACTCCCTTTCCAGCATTCATCATCTGAGCAGCATTGTGTATATCTTTCAGGGTAGTCTTTCTCTCCGGGTTCTTTGAAAGGATCATTCTCCAGATGCTACGCTTGGGAACATCATTCTCTGTCATCTCTCCCACAAATTGCTTGTCATCCACAGAAAGCCTTCTGGCATACGGGTGACCCTCTAAGTGTTCAAAGGGAGTGTGGTTGTGCGTCGGGTTTTTCACCTTTAACCTCCAAACCCGTGTCCGAGTTTCAAACACCCCTGTCAACTTAAACGGGCAGCCAATTTTTTTGCTACCCGTCTTCCTCACCAAAGCCACACTCTTATGCTCCCCCCCAAGAGTGCATTGAAATACAACCTTAACAAAAATAAGTTTATTAGAAAATAAGTTTTTTTTATAACTTTTTTAAATAATAAATTATAAAAAAGTTTATTAATTAAAAATTAACAATACTCTTAGCAAAGGAGAAACGTAATCCTAAAGGTGTGTGGCCCAAAAACCACTGGTGCACCCGTAGGGAATTCACCTTGACCAACGATAAAACACGTGTTTTTAGTAACTAATTTATAAGTTAAGTTTATTGTTGCTTTTTAAATAACAATTTAAAAAATACGCATTTGTTAATAACTTAAAAACAACAGTGACTGAAATATATACCTTCACGAAATGTTCTCCTCTTTTCTTCGATCTTTTTATAACTATGACGTCACCATTTGCCATTCCCGTATCATGTACCCAATCGACCAACTCATCGCGTGTCGAAAATGTCCGGTTAGTCTCGAACCAAAGGTTGATCGGGTTAGGTCCTTCCTCCTGATCTTCTACCCGCTTCTTATCGACAGCGCTGTCTTCATAGTGCGTATAGTCTTGTTCTTCAGATGTGTCATCACCACCGTTAGCGTCGTAAGTATAACCGTAGGCAGGTTGACTAGGCTCGTCTTCAAATTCATACGGGTCCTTCCACTGTGTATTCAAGTCCAGTTGTACCGCATTGTCACGGTAACGAATGCCAGACTGACCCTCCTCGACATTACTAGACTGACCCTCCCCGACATTATATGACGGACCCTCCTCAACATTATATGACGGACCCTGCCCGACATTATATGACGGACCCTGCCCGACATTATATGACGGACCCTCCTCGACATTATATGAATTATAGTCGTAAGAATCACCGAAAATTAAGTCGTAAAACGACATGTTATATATGTTTGTGGACAAAGAATTCAAATCGAACGAGTTTATAATGAAAAGCTATGAAATCGATTGAATTTATAGCCAAAATCTGATGGAACCAAGCGCCTCGCTTAGGCCAAAGCGAGGCGCCTGGGGTAATTATTTCGAGGGAATATCAGGCTTTACGTTGAATCAAGGTTAATCAAACTCTCAAGCGCCTCGCTTAGGCCTAAGCGAGGCGCCTGGGTTAATCGTTTTCAGAGAATCTTAAGCTTTATGTCTAATCAGGCAGTTAGGCGCCTCGCTTTGGCCAAAGCGAGGCGCCTGACTGCCTGATTAGACATAAAGCTTAAGATTCCTGAAAACGATTAACCCAGGCGCCTCGCTTAGGCCTAAGCGAGGCGCCTGGATTAAGGGGTTGATTTAGAAGTTGGGGGGTTTAATTAGCACGGTCCTTTATATTTTCATACGCGCTACAATTTGGTACAACAAATGGTCAAAGCGGGGAATGGTGGTTGTAACATGTGGTGCCTATTTTATGTTATTTTTCCCCTCAATTGGATATTGTAATTAGTTTTAAATTAAATTGTATTTTACATCCTTTATGTTTGAGTTAAATTATAGACGTTGTCCTTTAACTAACGAAATTATAGTGAACGTCCTTTATGTTATTTTTTTCTAATCAAATTATGTCATTTTGCATTAATCTAGTTAATTTTTTGTTAACTCTTAACACGTGCCACTAATATGAAAGCATAATTACCTAAATCAAGTTAGAGAAATATATGAAATTGACCCTAGTATGGTGTGGAAACAAAATTTGAATTTATACTTTATAGAGCAGTATTTTTTACTTGGTTATTCTGCATGTTCAGAATATTTTAGTTTTCGAATTTGATCAAGTTGATGAGTTTTATTTTGCTAGGTGAATTGGTTTTGCAGTGGAAAAATAATGGCGAAAAAAACAAAAAATGTCATTTTAGTTGTTAAAATGTTTTTTTCATACCTAGATTTTAGATTAAAATCAATCAAGAGTCGAGAAAATTTTCTTATTCTCCATTTTAAGGAATTTCGTATATTTCTTTTTGAATTTATAAAATACTAGCTTTTATCCCGGGAGTGTCCCGGGGTTTAAATATCTAATATAACATAATAAAATATCTAATATGACAACATAATTAATGATTTGCCAATACATGATTAATGAATATTATTATTATTATTATTATTATTATTTATTTTAAACAAATTTCTGCCATACGTTATCATATTCAAATATAAAAAAAAATCTTTGCCTATGAAGTTCTGTTTATCGTTTGTGATTTATTAGTAGAGTAAAATATATTTGAAAACAAAACCCCACAAAAATAGTTGTTTTTTTCTCCGTTTTTTATATAGCACTATGGTACTCGTTGGAAAGATAATAAAACGCTCGTTAATTTGGTGTAATTTTTTTCTTTAAAAAATCTCGTATATAAAAGATATTAACGTTTAAAAGTTGTTAGGACCGGCGAACGCGTAATCCGACAATCACGGGGTTTATACCAGAGGTGCGGAATCCCTCTAATATGTTCTAATAACAGATACGAGATTGAAACGATGATAAACGAGTAATTACTACACACACACGGGTCAAAAGATTATAGATTAATCACCAAAACAGAGCTCGAGTTTTTACAATGATCAAATCAGACGTCTCAGACCAGGGGAGGGTTTTTGGAGAGTGTGTGAGGCAAGAACTGAGCTCTAGGGTTGAGAATAGGCCTATTTATACCTCCCGGGTACGAACAACCCTTAGCAGGCGATTACGAAGGTCCAGGGTAGGCGATTATGGCTAATCGCCTACCAGAAACCCCCTAATCGTGTGAACAGTATGGCGAGTAGGGCCTCAATCGCCTGCTATCACATGCCAATCGCCTACAGCTTCTCAACCACCCCAAAACACGTATAAACGCCTCCAAACACCCCGAAATACGTCCAAACATCCAATATACTAGCCTAGGGACATCATGTACTAACAGACTCCCCCTTGGACCAGGCTAGTATACGTACAGAAATAACCAAAAGACAACGTTTATAACAAAAGCAAGCAACTTTACAGACTCGATAAGCAGAAAACAAATACAGCTAAACAAAATGACAAGCAGCATCTTCTGTCTTCATCTTCAGCTTGACGTTGTCCTGATTCTTGTGATTCTCGACCAATCGCATCCTGCATGAACCTTGTTGGCGTAGCAAAACCGGATCACTCTTTGAAACTTCATAGCTTGATCGGCTTCAACTGGTAAATGCATGATTGGATGCTGGTACAACGTTTCCACGTCCTTCTCTGAGCAGTTGATCAACCACATAGGATCCCAAATCCTTACTTTCTGCACGGCTTCGGACTGTTGCTCAAGACAATCACAGCTTCTGTAGTTGCTTCATCATAGTGCCAGTAGTACAGCTTAGAAGAAAAGTCTTGCTCAACTGGAACGATGGGAATCCTTGAGACACACTTCGGTGGCTTGATCTTGTGTTCCCAGATAGGCTTCAAAGTGAAAGGATGAATCTTGTCTGTTGGATATGATCTGGGATACTGAGGCTCAAAATCTTTCCATCCCTCTGAGCTTTCTCGCTTCAGTTTTGTGTAGAAACCCTGAAGAGGAGG
Source organism: Ambrosia artemisiifolia (assembly GCA_032199755.1). Classification (NCBI taxonomy): domain Eukaryota; kingdom Viridiplantae; phylum Streptophyta; class Magnoliopsida; order Asterales; family Asteraceae; genus Ambrosia; species Ambrosia artemisiifolia. The sequence goes on along the minus strand of CM063520.1, from coordinate 5,229,575 downwards.
AGCCTTCTCTTTGTACAACGGATAGTCGAGACGAACTAAATCACGAATGTACCAGAATGGCAGGCTCAGAATGTCTTTGTATTCCCGAAAGTACAACACACCTTCTTGCCATTTCACCCCGAGCATCCTCGTGTGACTCACGTACGCCCAACTAATCACATTGCCCGACATCTTCGACAATCTCTTCTTGAAGATGGATGCTCGCTCGACTGGTTTTCTTTTCTCTTCGGCCTTGAACCATTGGGGATAACGCTCTCTGATCTTGTCCTGTCGTGTCTTTACTTCATCAGGAACTTCAGCAGAGTCAGATTTCAGCTTCTCTTCAGCCTCACGTACCATTTCTTCATCAATGTTTGGAATTCCAGCGCCCGAGTCATTCACAACATACTCAGGAGTCGGCACGCTGGTTCAATCTTCGAGATCCACCTCGTTATTCTCTGGATGCATCTCAGGAGGAATATTTTGACTTGCACGGGAAGATTCTCCAGATGCAGAGCCGTATACCTTAGCCATATCCTCTGATGTCATCTCAGGAGGTATCTCTGATGTGTTGTAAAACACATCTAATTTCCTATGTATTTTGTATTTTATTTGGTCAAGTTTTTAGTCGTTTTGTGTCGTTTTTATTATGTATTTATGTATTTTATTATTTTATTATTTTATAGGTGTTTGGAGAAAATGAGCTCAAAACGAAAGAATTTTAATCAAGGCACGAACACTTGAGAGCAGGTGTTCATGGACGTTGGAGCATAAACGAGTCACTTTGGTCGAGCCAAGAACACCCGAATCGAGAACATATATTACTACTACTACTACTACTACTAATAATAATAATAATAATAATAATAATAATAATAATAATAATAATAATAATAATAATAATAATAATAATAATAATAATAATAATAATAATAATAATAATAATAATAATAATCATGGACTTTGTCCATGTTGATTTACGGAAAAAAAGAAAGGGAACTTGTGGCCCAAGTCCAAAAAAACGTAAATTTGTGGAGGGCTCCAATAATATTGGACGGCACATGGCATAGGTTACATATTATTATTCTTCGAAACGAACAGGGGATTATCAGAAAACAGAGGGGAGCCGCCAAGAAAATAAATATCGAGCACAGCAGCTTTAGAGCAAGAGTTGAGAGGCAATTTTCAAGAAGAAGGCTTGGGTTTGTTTATCTAAAACACTAGTTTTGAGTTTTGATTACTTTGTGTTTTTCAACGACTTGATACTATGTTTTATTATTTTGTTGAACCTATGTTTTCATTGATGTCAATGACTATGAGTAGCTAAACTTTTAGTGCTACCTAGGTATTGATGATGGGTGACAATTGAATAATAGTTTTCGGTTAGGATCTATGTTATGTTTTGGATAATGTTTTGGTAAAGGTTTTCTAATAAGGTTTCTTTTGTATATGCGTGCTTGATATCTAAATATTAATACTTGTTTCGCTTAATTCTAGTTTAATTGATTTTGTATCTTTTGATCTTGGGTTTTGTAAGTATCTTAGACTTGGTGTTTTTGATATATTTTGTGTTTGCTAGACGTAGTAAACCCTAGAAACAAGTTAATTAATTATTCGGTAATTTAGCATTCTACCACCTTTGAGACCGAGAGGAGATTAGGTGTCAGTGTGTCTAGCTTGGTAGGTATTCGGGACAGTGGTCTGCACGAGAGTGAGTCACCCCTAGCGTGCCTGTTTTGTTAGCATCCTGTGTTAGAAACCTGTTAGAATAACTATCCCTTGCATCCCTTACACATCCCGGATGTATTGTTTCTGAGGGGGCCGAGAGGACATTCAGATTTAGGATAACTTAGCATAGTTTGGAGAGACCAAGAGGTAATCTGAACCCGAGACCGGTGAGTTTACACACTTCCCTAGATTCACTATTGCGACATGTTGGAGAGTGATTCGCGTTCCAGTGTTGGTCTAGTTTAGTGTATCTTAAGATCCCGGTAGCCAAAACCCATTTATTCGATCCCGAGAGCTATATGTCAGTCACCTTGATTCTTACCTAGGTAGCCATTTTCTCATTACTTGATCTCATCTAGTTCTACTTGTTCGTTTTCTTTGTTGAGTTGTTCGTATTCTATTTACTTTAATTTTATATATTTTTAGTAATTTAATTAAATCACCATCACTTTAATTTATTAGACTAGGACTCGACGAAAGTTTAGTAGCGAGAGCCGCTATTACTGTGTCCACGGTTCGATACTCGAACTTATTTACTTTACTACTTTCGACCGGTACACTTGCCGGTAGTGTGTGGTTTAGTGGGTATTTCCCATTTAAAACTTGTTTTGAAATTAATTGGACTTAATATATATATATATATATATATATATATATTTATCACACATTTCACACATCAAGTTTTTGGCGCCGTTGCCGGGGACACAATTGCGCTTTCGAGGACGACCCGAGTCGTGGATTTAGTCACTTTTACTACTTTTATTTTATTTTATTTTAATTTTTTTTACTTAAATTTATCTTTTAAAAAAAAACTAAAAAAAAAAATATATATTTCAGTAGTTATATTATATTTTGTTTTGCTTTGTTTGCTTACTTGCTTTTTAGTTTGTGTGCTTAGGATTAATTGCTTATCTTGTTCGTGTGTTAGATTGTTTTTTCTTGCTTGCTAGTTTTATTTGCCTACTTTGTCACCTGCTTTTGGTAGTTTGCTTTTTTTTGTTTTTTTCTGCTATCTTGTTAGTGTATGCACACACGTTCTTCGGGCCTACCTGATATTACACCATTCCCTGAGCCCGAACGAGAGTTCCACCGTCGCTTACGCCAGCCACAGGTACCTCTTTCTGATCTCATTTCTTCTGTAGTTATGGCTGACACTAGGACTGTTCACGATCACATTAGTGATTCGCCCACCACCGTTCGCTCTAGCATCACTCTTCCCACTGTCGAGGCGAACAACTGGACCATCCCACCCACTCTGATTAACACCATTTCCCACTCGGTTCAGTTTCATGGATTGCGTGATGAGGATCCGCATGCTCATCTGACTAGGTTTGGTAGGGTATGTAGCACTTTCCAAGCTGAGTGGCGTTACTGTGGACGCCATTAATCTTCGGTTGTTCCCATTTTCTCTCACTGATCAGGCCGCTGTTTGGTTAGATTCCCTCCCACAGGGAGCCATTACCACTTGGACTGATCTTCAGACCAAATTTCTTCAGAAATACTTCTCCCCTGCTAAGACTGCTCGTCTTAGGAACCTCATCTATGCTTTCACTGAGCAGCCGGGAGAGTCTTTCTATGAGACCTGGGACCGCTTCAAGGGACTTCTGAATAAATGCCCTAATCATGGTCTCGAGGATTGGAGGGTCGTTGAGAAATTCTATAATGGAGTTTCTAATGCGACCAAGAGACTCCTTGACTCCACAGCAGGTGGTAACATGATGAAAACTAAAACCGCTGCTGCTTGTCTCGAGATGATAGAGGATCTTGCCTCTAGCACTTACACTGAGCCTGGCTCTGGGGGCGTTACTGCTGCCCCCAATGGTATTCATTCCGTAGATTCTAGCGTAGCCTTGTCTGCCCAGGTAGAGTCCTTAGCGAAAATGATGAAGGACATTCAAGTTAAGATTTCTGCTAAGTGTGAGGTGTGTAGAGGTGGGCATGATACGATTGATTGCCCTGTAGGATCTGAGGAGGAGTTGAGTTTTGTCCAGAACCAGGGACGAGGTTGGCAGCCACGCCAGTCCTCAAACTGGAGGAGCGGGGGTCCTCCTGGATTCCAGCCCCGCCAGAGTCTGTTTCAGACCCCTGTTGATGGGCATAATAGTGGAGAGTCTAAGTCTGAGATGAGTGAGTTTCTTAAGAAAAGTGAGGAGAGTCAGAGTAGAACCAATAAACTCTTAGAAACTCTAGTTATGCAGGGTGAAGCTAGACATCAGGAGCAGCAGAAAAAGAACCAGGAGTTTGAGTTAATGTTTAGGAATCAGGGTTCCACCATTCAAAGTCTAGAGAGGACAGTAGGAGAGATGGCTAGTAGGATGACTGAGAGGCCTGTAGGATCATTCCCTAGTAGTACCCAGGTTAATCCAAATGCCACTGCTAAGGCAGTGACTACTAGGAGTGGTAGAGGGAAGGAAGTTGAAAAACCAGTTAAGGTAGAGGAACGGGTTGATGAGGAGATTGAGATGGAGACTCCTGCTGGCGATGTGCACCCTAGGCTGCGCCCAGCAAGTACAGCACAGACAGAGGAGCCTCCTAAGGAGAAGGTAGTTGAGAGGAAGTTTGGTAGAATTCCTTATCCCACTAGGTTGATTGAGCAGAAGTATGAGAAGGAGTATGGTCACTTCCTTGATTTGTTTAAGCAACTCAAGGTGAATCTTCCATTTGTTGAGGCATTACAGCATATGCCTAAGTATGCTAAATTCTTGAAGGACCTCCTGTCCAACAAGAAGAAGCTTGAGGAGATTTCTACAGTGACTCTAAGTGAGAAGTGTTCTGCGGTGGTTCAGAACAAACTGCCCCAGAAGATGACAGATCCGGGTAGTTTCACTATTCCTTGCTTGTTTGGTAGTTCGTCTGTGAGCCATGCATTGGCTGACCTTGGTGCTAGCATCAATTTGATGCCTTATTCGATTTACTGTAGACTAGGCCTTGGTGATCCGGTCCCTACCCGCATGAGCATTCAGTTAGCTGATAGGTCAGTTAAGTTTCCTAGGCGAATCGTAGAGAATGTCTTGGTGAAGGTGGATAAGTTCGTATTTCCAGTTGATTTTGTGATCCTTGACATGAAGGAGGATGAGAGAGTTCCATTGATTCTAGGACGCCCATTTCTTGCTACCGCTAAGGCATTGATTGATGTCTGTGACGGTAAGCTTACGCTTCGCGTAGGTACTGACACCGTGACTTTCGGTGTGAAAGAGTCTATGCAGCACACCGATGCTCAGGATGATACTTTATACTTCCTAGACTCTTTTATGTCCCATGTTGGTCAGAGTTTGAGTGATTTTTGTAGGGGTAGTTCCGAGATAGATTCTGTTGATGAGAGTTGGGAGGATCAGGGGATAGAGATGATGACTTATCCGCTAGGACAAAGCCCTAGGTCTAGTGATAGCCCCATTGAGTCTGTGGAGAGTGTAGCTATTGAGAGAGATGAGCCCGTCGAGAGGCCGTCGGTAGAGACCCCACCGTCCTTAGAGCTTAAGGAGTTGCCCGATCATATTGAGTATGCGTTTCTGGATGAGGAGTCACGTTTTCCCGTCATCATTTCATCAGATTTGACGGCGGAGGAGAAGAAGAAGTTGTTAGATGTGCTTAAGGAACACAAGCATGCCATCGCTTGGAAGCTTGTGGACACTGAGGTCCACCCTTCCTTTTGCACACATAGGATTCTGTTAGAGGATGGCTCTAAGCATTTGGTGCAGCCTCAGCGGAGGTTGAACCCGAACATGCAGGAGGTGGTGAAGAAGGAGGTGTTGAAGCTACTTGACGCCGGCCTTATTTACCCCATTTCTGATTCACCATGGGTTAGTCCAGTCCAGGTTGTCCCTAAGAAGGGAGGGATGACAGTTGTGGCTAATGAGAGGTGTGAGTTGATTCCTATGCGTACCGTCACAGGTTGGAGGGTGTGTATAGATTATAGGAGGCTGAATGAGTCCACCAGGAAGGACCACTTTCCCCTTCCATTCATTGATTAGATGCTCGAGCGTTTGTCTGGACAGCTATTTATTGCTTTCTTGATGGTTTCTCAGGTTATTTCCAGATCCCCATTGCACCAGAGGATCAGGATAAAACCACGTTCACATGCCCTTATGGGACTTTTGCGTATCGTCGCATGCCCTTTGGACTGTGCAACGCTCCTGCTACTTTTCAGAGATGTATGGTGGCTATTTTCCATGATATGATAGAGAGCTCCATGGAGGTGTTTATGGATGACTTTTCAGTTTTTGGGAGCTCTTTTGATCACTGTTTAGAGAATCTTGAGAGGATGTTAGCCAGATGTGAGGAGACGAAGTTGAAGTTAAACTGGGAGAAGTGCCACTTCATGGTGAAGGAGGGCATAGTGTTAGGCCATAAGATTTCACGGGCGGGGATAGAGGTTGATAGAGCTAAGGTAGAGACCATTACGCGTTTACCCCTGCCGACTTCTGTGAAGTCTGTTAGGAGTTTTCTAGGTCATGCAGGTTTTTATCATAGGTTCATTAAGGATTTTTCTAAGATTGCTAGACCGATGACTCAGCTCCTAGAGAAGGATAGGCCGTTTGAGTTTAGTGAGGAGTGTGTGAGAGCATTTGAGACGCTGAAGGAGAGGTTAGTTACCGCCCCGATTCTGGTGGCCCCTGATTGGAGCTTGCCATTCGAGCTCATGTGTGACGCGAGCGACTTCGCGGTTGGGGCCGTTTTAGGACAGAGACACAATAAGCATTTCCACCCGATTTATTATGCTAGTAAGACACTTAATGATGATGCACAGGAGCACTACACTACCACTGAGAAAGAGCTCCTGGCGGTGGTTTATGCTTTTGATAAGTTTAGGTCCTATCTTGTTTTGTCCAAGACCATCGTTTACTCTGATCACGCGGCTTTGAAGTTTTTGTTTAGTAAGAAAGATGCTAAACCGCGTTTGATTCGGTGGGTCTTGTTGCTTTCTGAGTTTGACATAGAGTTGAGGCAGAAGAGTGTCGCCGAGAACGTGGCGGCCGATCATTTGTCTCGTTTAGAGCACCCGGAGAGTAGGTCGAGTGAGGAGAGAGATATTGGGGATGCCTTTCCCCATGAGTTCTTGTGTGTGTTGACAGCTAAGGAGGATGAGTTGCCTTGGTTCGCCGATTTTGCGAACTATCTTGCTGATGGATTCCTGAGGGGGGACTTAACGTACCAGCAAAAGAAGAAATTCTTTGCGGACGTTAAACATTACCTTTGGGATGATCCTTATCTTTTTAGGATTGGCTCGGACCAAGTGGTCCGTAGGTGTGTTGATGGTAGGGAGTTGAGAGATGTGTTGAGGCATTGTCACGAGGGCCCTACGGGAGGCCATCATGGAGTTTTGTTGACCGCAAGGAAGGTTTTTGACGCGGGTTTCTATTGGCCGACCATCTTTAAGGATGCAGCCACATTTGTGAGGAGTTGTGATAGGTGCCAAAGGGTTGGCAACATCTCGTCCCGGGATGAGATGCCCCAGAATATTATGCATCCATGTGAGGTTTTCGATCTTTGGGGTATTGATTTCATGGGACCATTCCCTATGTCTCGTGGGAATAGGTACATTCTTGTCGCCGTAGACTACGTTTCTAAGTGGGTGGAGACACTTCCTACCCCCACTAATAGCGCGAGAGTTGTAGTGGGATTCCTACGAAAGTTGTTTTCGGTACTCCAAAAGCCTTAGTTAGTGATAGGGGCACCCACTTCTGTAATTCATTGATGGAGAAGGCTTTGCAACGCTATGGGGTCACCCATCGGCTTGCTACAGCCTATCACCCACAAACAAGTGGGCAAGTGGAGGTGAGTAATAGAGGGATCAAGAGGATCCTAGAGAAAACTGTAGGGGCAAGTAGGATTGATTGGGCTGAGAAGCTAGATGATGCACTATGGGCCTTCCGCACGGCTTATAAGACACCGACTGGTTCTACACCATTTCGGATGATCTATGGGAAGGCGTGTCATCTCCCGGTAGAGTTAGAGCACCGTGCATATTGGGCATTACGATCCGTTAATCTTGACATGTCTTTGGCCAAGAGAAAACGGTTTCTTGAGTTGCACGAGTTAGAGGAGTTGAGAGATCATGCATACGAGCACACTCAGGACTATAAGTCTCGTACGAAGTCATTGCATGATAGGAAGTTGAAGGGGAACAAGGATTTTAAGTGTGGGGATCAAGTACTCCTGTACAATTCCCGTTTGAGATTGTTCCCAGGTAAGTTGAAGTCCCGGTGGTCAGGACCGTTTGTTGTAAAGGAAGTTTTCCCCTATGGCACGGTTACCATTGAGTGGAAGGATGGAGAGATGTTCAAGGTGAATGGACATAGGTTGAAGCTCTACATAGGAAGATCTAATGAGGAGGAGGATGAGGTTGAGGTTATCCGCCTCGACCCGCATTGTGATTGTAGAGGTTAGGTTCTTCGGGTAAGAATCCAAGTGTAGAGTTTTGTATCATCATTCGCCAGGTATGTTTTTATTTTATTTTATTTTATTTTCATTCTTCCTTATTTTAATTTTAATTTTTTTTTATTTTCATTTATTTATTTATTTTTAGTTTATCGAGTCTTGTGGGATTGCCTTGGCCTTTTTCACTATTGGATCTCCCCCGCCCGTACTCAATCTCCATTCGGGTGGGGGTCGATCTTAAAATTAATTTTTGTAAACAGGCATCTCACTTGTCATTGAGTCATTTTACTTTCACTTTCTTTTTAGTTTATTTTTGCAGGATTCTGATTATGGCCGCGAAGGAAATGCTATACGGCTGTAGATGATGGACGGACGGGACACTTTCTGCGAGCTATCGTCACATATTCCAGGGGAGTCTGTTCCATTTACTTTGTTGTTATATATTTCGTTTATTTCTATTTATTCTTTTGCATTTTTATTTTTAGTTTACGTTGTATCCTGGAGCACATTGAGGACACTGTGCCTTTCTAAGTGTGGGGATGGGAGACTTCGTCTTTATTTTGCTTCGTTGTAGGTTGAGTAAAAAAAAATGAAAAAAAAAGTCCCTGATTTTTGTAGTCCCAAATTACTAGATCTTTTAAGTGCACAAGATTGTTATCACTTAGAAACACCTATTTATTAGGTGTTTTAAGTGATTAATCTTTACAAACAAAGAAACTAGATGAAAACTAATAGAAACCGACACACAAGATACTCAAATAACATGATTCCGTTAATGATAGATCGTCAAAACACCATGGATACATACTCATAAGTTCGCAGCTTTTAACTTGTGTACTAAGATGACCAAAAACCCTAAACCCTAGTTGCACACTAACATTCTATTTATAGGCTGAGCATTATGGGCCTGCGCACTTAGGCTTAAGTGCGCAGGGCCTTCTGTTAAGTGCTCAAATCAGCTAGGGTTTCCAAAAGTATCCAATAATTACATAAAAGGCCCTCTAACTTCTAAGCAACATAATAAACTATCAAAACACTTGATTCTGGTAACTGTGGTCTCAAAATAACCCAACAATACTCCCCCTAGACCACAGCTACCAGATCTTCATCTTCAGTCGATCTCAACATCGCTTGACTCCCCCTGTTCTCTTGCTCGGCTTGCTGGGAGTGCTTGAACTACACTATCATCAACATTTGGTTCTTCAACTGGTGGATCCTGGATGAATAACTCAGCGAGATCTTCAGTTGCTGGTTCTTGCTGAGTTTCTGGGACTGGCTCTGGAGAAGCTGGTGGGGCTTGAGTAGACTCAACTTCTGGATCTGTTGTTGCTGCAGGAACCTGTGTTTGCACCTCTGGGATAACCTCAGCTTCAGATGTCTTTGCAGCAGCAGCAGCTTGGGCAGCCTTTTCTTTGTCATCTCTAGCTTTGTCGGCTGCATTGATCCTGTCTACTAGGTCGAGCAATTCCTGCTTTCGCTTTAATGCCCGTTCCACCGCCCTTCTAAACAAAACAGCTTCTTCAAACAGCACGTTTCCAGCACCTACATTGATTTGGTTTCCAAAGAGAGTAGTCAAATCAGAAGGGTTGAGAGCAAACACATCCACTGGGTCAAGAATTCTCAACGCCTCTGAATCGTCTTTTAGCTTGATGACAGCTTCACCAGTTAAGCTATCATAAAACCACTTCTTGAATTCTGTTAGCATCACAGGAAGCTCAGGATGAATGGGAACCCTTGTGACGACCTGGGGTGGGTCAATCACATAGGTGATCATTCCCCGTCCGGTAGCTGGATCGATTCTTTTCTTGGAAATTCTTCTTCTCGGCTTCTGTGGCTTCCAGTTCTTGAAGTCAGACTCACACTCCCTTTCTATAAAAGCAGATATCATGCCAGCTTGGGCGTCCAAAGAGTGGTTGATGAATGGTGTTCTGCACATTTCCCGGATATCCCAACGTGGAAGAGTCTTCAGCTCAGGTCTGCCCTTGAAGTACTGTATAACTCCCCCTCTTCGTTTCACAACAAACAATCTCTTAAACCCATCATACCCCCAAGAGATGATTCTTTCCTGCTGAGCTTCTCGAGTGTGGTGTATGTTCTGGTGCAAAGCAGGAATGGTGATTGGTCTTCTTGAAAACCAGGTTGATCTCTCAGGGTCCAACCTGTATCCATCAGCCATCTCATAAACGGTTTCTTCTCCTGCACCCATTTCTACAAACTTTTCGGGCATCTCGTCCTCACTTATCTCATCAACATCACTTTCCTCAGCTTTTCTCTCTTTCTCTTCTTCCATAAACTTCCCAAAATCGAAAGCTTCATCAAAAGTCATACTAGGAGCATCTGTTCCCTGTTTCTTCAGTTCTTGAAGCATATCAAACATCTTTATCTGTACCTGAGTCTGGAACTTGATAAGGTATCGTTGATCTTTAACAATCTTTTCCAGATTCTTATTCTTATGCTTCAGCTTTTTTAACTTTTTCTTCAGTTCCAGGTTGTTGTGAATCTGATTCTTTAGGGTGCATATTTCTTTTGTTGCTGTCTTTCCCACTTCTTTTGATAGCTTCTCATAAAGTTCTTGATGCACAGGTTTTGGGCGTTGTGCAGCAGGAGTAGACGAGGATGGAACAGACTGCTTCTTCACCGGGGGTTTGGGAATAGGAGGCCTGGCAGTGGAAGGCCCTGGCCTGGCAGTGGAAGGCCCTGCTTGATCCTCACCCCCGAACATAGACTCCCAAATTTCTTCAGCCTCAACATCTTCTTCAGTCATAACACGTGGTCTTTCAGACTCTGGCAACTGTTCTCTTTTTCTCTTTCTTTCTGCCCTTGCCAGTTCAGCACTTTGTCTGGCAGCTTCAGCAAACTCAAGTTCCTCTGGTGTCAGTGATTCTCTCCCTTGCTGCAACAGACCAGTAGGCCTATTTCTTTTTGTCGGCTTTGGAGGAACGGGTTCAGATGCTACTTTCTTGCCTACTGTTCTTTCTCTGGCAACTTCTTCAGCAGTTGGCTGGGCTGTGGTGGGAGCAGGCTCAGATGATTCAGGGATATTAGTGGATTCCTGACGAGCTTCAGTACCGGCCTGCCTCCTTTTCTTGATTTTGTTGTAAAGTTCCATCACCACAGGGTAACGTTGTGCTGCATACATGTGCGGTAGCATGGGTTCCCAGTTAGGCGTGTTGCATTAAGTGAAAAATCTCCCACCTTTGGCGAACCCGTACACATCACTGTTGTTTGTTGGCAAGTTCTCGAGCTGTATATTGATCATCATTTGCACGAATCTTGGATACATGGCCCACTTTTTGCTTGACAGAGAGTTCTTTATCATCAAATCTAGAATCATCCCAGACACATTCACCGGCTCATCTTTACAGATCTTTATCATAGCACTTGACCATTCTGGGCTGAGAGCATTGTAACCTCCTTTTCTGTGGGACATTGACATGACGAATACGTGGCAAATCACCTTCCAGTCACGTGACAGTTCGCTCTTCTTTACATCACTGCGCGTGTCGAAATCTCCTTTGTATCCGATTCTCTTGAATTCTCTGAGCAGATTAGCTTTAGCTAGTTGTTTGAAGCTTCCGGGTTGATCTCCTAGTCTCAGTGCCCTTCGGACTGTATCTTCAGTAATGATCACCGGTTTGTTTCGAACTGTAGCATTTAGTCTCTTGTTGCCATCTACTGTCTCAACTTTTGCTGATCTCCAAAAGTCTTCGATGTGATCAACATATACTCTAAGCTCGTGTTCCACAGCATACCGGATCCTGCTATGCCTGATCCATGAGACAACATCTCTGAACTTGTGGTCGTCAGTTTCAAGCTTTATTGCCTGATTGTGCATTCCTCGAATATCCCATACAAGAGCCATCTGTTTCAAGTCATATGCACGAAAAACAGGTTAGATTTCTGTTTTCAAACACATTACCGACTACTGAAATCTTAGACTTAGACGGACAACGACTTTGGACAAGTTTAATACGGATTAGACACTTGTTTTGTTTGATCAGGTTGTCTCACAGGCATATATGTTTTAAGTTAGCAAGTTCTTAGTTGTTGTCCAAGGTTAGATTGTATGCAAGTTCTTAAATATTGTCCAAGGTTAGATTGTATGCAAGTTCTTAAATATTGTCCAAGGTTAAGTTTACAGGTTACAAGTCCAAGTACGCAGTCCAGTCAACGGTCATAGATTATCAAGTCCGATCACAAGTGACTTAGTGATTTATGTATACGTTCAAGTTCACAGTTCAACAAGCTCATCAGATTGAGCACTTAGCGAAGTGCTCAAACCTGAGCACTTATCCAAGTTCGCAAACCTGAGCACTTGGCCTAGTGCTCAAACCTGAGTACTTAGCCAAGATCTCAAGCCTGAGCACTTAGCCAAGTTCGCAAAATTTGAGCACTTAGCCAAGTGCTCAAATCTTGAGCACTTAGCCAAGTGCTCAGATCTGAGCACTAATCTAAGTACGCAAACCAGTCATCAGTTGGGCATGGTAACCCTAGTGCCTTAGCAGACCGATCTGCGCACTTATCAAGTGCTCAACCACTTAAACTCACGTTTAAGATTTAGGTTCGCAAATTAGGTTCTCAATTTCTTAGGGTTTGAATCCCTTGTATCAACAGATTCAAGTACGCAAAGATATGAAACAAGTTCTCAAATCCAAGAACTAAGTTCGCAATCATCGGAAATCAAAACCAAGTTCACAAAACCAAGAACCAAGTTCGCAATTATCAAGAAAACCCAAAAGGTTTCAAACTGATGGTTCAAATCCGTTTAAATTTTTGTTGTTTGAACACCTGTTAATCACCAACAACAATCTATTAGTAAGAAATCTACCTAAAACTGGAACACAAACACACGGAAATCAAAAAATAGAAGAAGAAGACGGTGGTTAGTGGTTGTGGTGGAGATGACGGCTGATGATGTTGATGACGGCTGATAAGGAGCACGTTGAAGATTAGGTTTTGTTTAGGTTTATGACGGCAGTAGAAGAAGAATATTAGGGTTTAAGTTTAGAGTTTCAGGGATTAGGGTTCTTGAGTATGGTTGTTCTTGAAGGTAGATGAATAAGACGATGAAGATTGAAGACACTTAGGGTTTTAAAAAAAATAACGGCTGTAAAAAAAGATTTGGGTTAAAGGGAATAAGAGATTATATATAGGAGGGTGTATTGCGCACTTAACTAAGTGCGCATTCCAAGATTTAAGATTAAGTTCGCAAAAATAAAAATGTGTTAAAAACATAGATCAAGGACCAGAGATCAACCGTTTCTCACCTTTTGCATCAAGATCATACTAACCATACCTGCCAGACCATATTTCAACTTTCCGTTGGATCGCTGCAGCCCAAGAAAAACTGTCGGTATGTTTGTCCACTTAAATCCATGCCTCTCGTCTTTCAACAAACGTTTGGTGATGAGATTTATCATGTTTTCGTAATATTGACGAAAAGTTAGTGCCTACCAATCCTCAAGGTTTATTGAGATATAATGATGAGAGCTTCAGGTCTATGTTTCCATAAGCAGAGAAGATGATCATTATGTCAATCAGATGATGAGAGCTTCAGGTCTATGTTCCCATAAGCAGAGAAGATGATCATCTGATTGCTTTTTGAGCTATCTATATGTTTGCACGTCACTAACATTGCGTGTCTTTTGTTGCTCATTTGATTTAATAGCCCCGCTTTGGTAGCTTGCACTCTTAGGTGTCTTTTGATTGCTTATGCATAAAATTTTCTGTGTCTTTTGATCTCTCAACCTGTGTATGACCGGACTCAGCTTGTGCAGACCTAAAACACAGTGGGAATCCAGCTTTTCGTGTAGATCTTTTCAGTTTGTCACCATTAGCAGTTTACTCGATTCCAGACTGAATCTACCGACATGTCGTTGCTTGAAACCACAACGTCCTCTGGGTCCTATTCACATGCTGACAAATATGATTAGTCCCTATCATTTCTTGATTTTTGAAAAAGTTTTAAATTTTGCAGTTAGGGATCTACCGGTTTATTTCTCCCCCAAAAATCTTTATTTTACTTAAACATAAGATTTTTCTATAATTTATACACAAGTTTTTTTTTTTTTTTGAATAATGATTTTACTCATTCAAAATTGATCATTTCTAACCATGTCACCAACTGACGAAAACGGGTTTTGTCGAAAGCTTTTGTAAAGATATATGCCTTTTGATCAGCAGTATCTATAGGCAACACCTGTATATACCCTTTGTCGTGCGCATCGCGAATTGAATGAATCCGAATTTCAATATGTTTGGTTTTCGAATGATCAATTGGATTCTTCACGATGTCACGACAGGCATCATTGTCAATGTAGATAGGGGTTCTCATGATATTCAAACCGTAATCCAACAGCTGATTTTGAATCCACAACACTTGACAGCAACAACTGGATGCAGCTGTGTACTCGGCCTGAGCGGTGGAGATAGACACTGTTGTCTGCTTCTTGCTTTGCCAAGACACGAGCCTGTTTCCCAGAAATTGACAGCCACCAGAGACAGACTTTCGGTCAATCCTGCAACCTGCATGATCACTATCAGAGTACGCAATTAGGTCAAAATTGTCACTCTTAGGATACCATAAACCTAGTTTTGGTGTTCCTTTGAGGTAGCGGAAGATTCTTTTTACTGCAGTTTCATGAGATTGCTTTGGATTTGACTGAAAGCGGGCACAGCATCCAACTGCCCACATGATGTCCGGTCTGCTGGCTGTGAGATACATCAAGGATCCGATCATAGAACGGTAAGTGTGAGGGTTCACAGAAGCGCCTTGAAGATCTGGTACAAGCGTTGTTTGAGCTGCAAAAGGAGTGTTGGACGGCTTGCAGTCCGACAGGTTGTACTTTGCCAGAATGTCTCTTGTATACTTCGCTTGATGAATGAGAATGCCGTCTTCTTTCTGTTGGACTTCGAGACCTAAGAAAAATGACAGTTCTCCCATCATGCTCATTTCAAATTGAGACTGCATAATGCTTTCAAATTCCCTGCACAAATTTTCGTCAGTTGAACCAAAGATAATATCATCAACATATATTTGAACAAGAATAGAATGTTTGTTGACTTCTTTGGTGAACAGGGTCATGTCGATCTTCCCTCTTGTGTATTCATTTTGTAACAGATATGAGGACAAGGTCTCATACCAAGCTCTAGGAGCTTGATGGAGACCGTAGAGAGCCTTGTCCAACTTGTAGCATCTGTTTGGATGATGAGGGTCTTCGAATCCTGGCGGTTGGCACACATAGACTTCCTCCTTGATCTTCCCATATAAGAAAGCACTCTTCACGTCCATCTGAAAAACTTTAAAATTTCGATATGAAGCATATGCCAAGAAAATGCGAATGGCTTCAAGTCGAGCGACCGGTGCGAAGACTTCCTCATAATCAATCCCCTCCTGCTGACGAAATCCTTGAACAACCAGACGAGCTTTGTTCTTGATTACCACGCCACGTTCATCCATTTTTTTGCGAAAGACCCATCTCGTCCCAATAGGATATTTTCCTTCAGGCAGATCCACGAGCTCCCACACTTTGAGTTTTCGGAACTGAAATAGTTCTTCCTGCATGGCCTCTACCCAGCTTGCATCTCTAACTGCATCTTCAATGCTGAAAGGTACTGTTTGAGATAAGAATGCTGAGAGAGCGGTGTTGAGCTTGTCTGTCTGATTTCTTGTAAGAACACCCTCATTGATTGGTCCAATGACATTTTCAATTGGATGATTCTTAGAAGACTTGAATCCCATATTCTCTTCTTCTTGCACTTGTGGAGGAAGGTTCGAAAGATGATCTCCAGGTACAGAAGAGCTAGATGGTTCATTTACAGACTGCTGATTTGATTGTGTTCCTTCAGCATTTGACGTGCTTTCAGGAATGTTAGAGGTTTCAGCAGCTGTATCACCATTATTGAGTTGAGGAACAATTGGATCAGCAACAAGAGGGGAAAAGCGGGTGGTAAATGGTGCAACTTCGTCGTCAGAAGAGTAGAGAATATTTCCAAAGGGAGATGAACTTGTAGCTTGATTTTCAGGAGCTTGATCTGCAGGAACTTGCTGTTCAGGAATGACAAAGTGATTGAACACAACATCCACGTCAAAGAACCAGTCAGGACCGGTTCCAACATTAGTAGAGTTGGATTCTTGCCAGTCAACATAAAAGGATTCCAGAACCATCTTGGTACGTTTGTTGTATACTCGATAAGCCTTTTGACTAGAAGAGTATCCAACGAAGAAACATTCGTCTCCAACAGCATCAAACTTCATGATATCCTCAAAGTTGTTCAGAAGAGTGCAGGAACATCCAAACGGCCTGAAATAATCAATGAGAGGTTTTCTTTTGAAAAGCAATTCATAAGCTGTTTTCCCACGAGGCTTGACAATCAAGACCCTGTTAAGAACATAACAGGCGGTATTCACAGCTTCTGCCCAGAAGATGATCGGTAACTTAGAGTCAATGAGCATGGTTCTGGCAGCTTCAATGAGTGTACGATTCTTCCTTTCAGCCACTCCATTTTGCTGAGGAGTCCTTGTAGCACTGTATTGAAGATGAATTCCTTTCCCGCTGCAGAACGTCACAAAGCTTTGGTTCTTGAATTCTGTTCCATGATCACTTCTGATTGACTTCACTTTCAATTTGATTATATTCTCGATCAGGGGAAATAACAGCATCAAAGTCTCAGCAGCCTCACTCTTGAACTCCAAGAAGTACACCCATGTGAAGCGAGAGAAATCATCTGTAATCACCAAACAATAAGACTTTTTACCCAGGCTTTTTACACTGATTGGACCGAAAAGATCCATATGTAATAATTGAAGTGGAGAGTCAATTGCGTTCACTGTTTTGGACTTATGCGATTTCTTGTGTTGTTTACCTTTTGCACATGCTAAACATTTTTCAGAAAAGGAAATTCCTTAGAAGGAAGACCTCTGACTAGATTTAGTTTAGAAAGTCTGTTTATATTTTTAAAATTTACATGACCTAATCGCCTATGCCATAACAGTGACTCCGACTCGGATGCCTTTGACAGTAGACAAGTCATTGGTTGTTCAGACTTGGCATCTCTCATGTTTATCACATATGTGTTATTTTGTCTGGGGGCTTTCAACATGATCATGTCGGTGGGTGGTTTAAATCCTGGCTTCAGGAAGATGCATTCCATGTCGTTGAACAACACTGAGATTCCTTTGTCACAGACTTGTGATACACTCAACAGATTGTAACACAGCTCTGGAACATAGTTGACGTCCTCAAGTGTTAGTGCATCAGAGACTACATCTCCTATGCCAACGATCTTTCCACCCTTTTCATTTCCAGCGAACGCTACAAACTCTCCATCGATGAACCGATAGTTCTTGAGGAGTTCTTTCAGTCCAGTCATGTGTCTTGAAGCGCCGCTGTCGACATGCCATAGATATCTCATAAGAGCTATCAGCCATTTCTGTAATTTATTCTGCAAAAACAAAAACAAAATAGAAACAAAGATAAACTAAAGAAAATCTATGTACAGTGACGACTCTGCCTGATAATTAAGTGACTTTGGGAATCCAAGTCTGTTTAATCTTTGATCTGTCATGATTTTCTCCCAAAATTGACTCTTGTTTCTTCCAGATTTGTGTATTTTTGACAAAACTTTTTACGGTTTCTTGAAGATTTTTTATTTGATCTGAAAAAGAGTTTTGTGTTTTGACATCTTTCTGTGGTTTAGGTTTTATATGACAGTTTTTGACCACGTGACCCTCTTTTCCACATCTGAAGCATTTTGAATGCTTAGGCTTGATCTTAGGAGAAGATCTGGATGATGATGGTTGTGATGTTCTTTTCTCGAGCTTGTCTGATCTAGAGCTTTCGCTTGAGCTTGATTCTTTCTTGTTGCTACTTGATTCTTCATTGGTGTCGAGGTTATGTAAGATGGTGTTGCTCTCTGTATCACTTAGTGATTCTTCAGAACTCGAGGTACCTGTTTCACTTTGTGATTCTTCAGAACCTGATACATCTGTGGATGAGGGGATAAATTCTGGGATTTCCTAGTGAGAAATTTCCCAAACCTGTTACGCTTAAGTTCTGGCACAAACACAGATGGTTTGAGCGCATGATTTTCATCAGAGAATGCAGCATTAAGATCAACACACACAGGCATAACATTTTCAACACAAACATTAGAGCGTTTGATAGGAGGCTTCCTATCATCGAGAGCCACAACTCCTTTTAAATCAAGTTTTGAAATACAGTCATCCATCCTAGTTAAACTATTACAATCATCCACCCTAGGCAAACTATTACAGTCATCCAATTTAGTTAAAGTTTTACAGTCATCCAAAATAGAATTGTTTTTTGACTTTTCATTGTTCCAGATAAACCAATTCACTGTTGAGTAATTGGCACCTGGATGTCCTAACCCCACTGTCTGCCCACCACAACTTTCATCATCCTCCTCATGAGCCTGTTGGGTCACATCTGCATCGCTTTTACTTATGTTAGCATTTGACTCAGACTCATCACATTTATTTTCAAAAAGATCATTTTTAGGATGAGGTGATGGAATGGGTATGTATTCACTTCGGCTCAAGGGTAAGAATAGTGATCTTTCGATTCCATTCTTATCCTTATACCCTATTCCATCCTTTACGAATGATTGTCTTGCACAGTCGACTATATCAGTATGAGCCTGTTTGCTCACATTCCATTTGTCAACAACAATTTGAAGACGAGTTGTTTCATTTCTAGATTTCTCTAGTTTTGAGGTTAAATCATTTATCAGAAAATCTTTCTTAAGTACAAATTCTTTTAAAGTTTGCATTTCAGCTAGAGTTGCATTTAACTTTCCCTGATATGCCCACTCATTTTCTTTCATTTCAGAATTGATTTGACGAATGTCATCCATTTCTCTTAAAACTCGTCTATTGTGTGACAAACAGTATGCAACAGCTGTAGCACACCTTGGTGAGCACAGCTTAGATTTTATTTCGAGAGGAATATTTACCATGTCTCTCTCCTCAGCTTTCTTGGAAGAACTTTTCACCTCTTCAGCAATTTTCTCTGATGACGTCTTCTCAGCTATCAATGCCTCCTCCCTAGTCTGATCATTCACCTTCTCATCAATCAGCACACTCTTCAGTCCTACATTCTTCTGCATTTCTCCTTTCAGTACCTCAGCAGATGACCCTTCAATAGAATTCACACCATTTGAGGATTTGGTGCAAATTGTGGCCATCAGGGCTTTGTTGACTTCAACTTCTGCAGCAGCTGCCTCTTCTCCCCAATCGAAATCCTCAACAACCAAAGCCTTCTGCGGTTCCTTATCATTTCCTTCATTTCCGTCAGTTATGGCCACCAACCTCTTAGCAGGCTTGATTTCGGCTTGGTTCAAAGTGGGGCATTCATATTTGAAATGCCCGAGGACCTTGCAGTTGTAACATCTGATCTTTGACTTGTCAAACCCAGCCTTTCCCATTCCCACTCTTCTACCGGTTCTGTCTTGAAAATGCTTAACTCGTAGAGTGATCATTGCCATCTGCCACTTGAGATCCATTTCTTCCATATCATCTGGGTCAACTTGGTACATATCCTCTGGGGACATCATCTCACTCTTGATCTCTCCTGTCTTTAGTGCCTCAAAACTGCTCATAAAGGTGTTGAAGAGTTCCACATGTTCAGCAGCCAGCTTGGCAACTTGTGGAGTCAGTGTCTTTGCTGCCTTTTCAGAGTACATTGGAGCTTTGCCTGAACTTGAACTACCACCCCCCATAGAGTCCACATATGGATGCAGTGAACTTGAACTCATCTCACCAATTGGTGTCATCAAAGCCAGATTCTTCATAGCACTGCTGGGAGTCACCTTCGGGACGGTCTGATTCATTTCTCTCTTTGTGATATCCATTTCAAACGATTTCAGAGTGTTTATAAGATCGGCCAGAGTAGACTGAGCATCCAAGTAATCTTTCTTGATCAGCATACATTGGACAATCCACTCCTTTGGAAGAGAGTCGAGTAGTTTCTTAATGGAATTGCGGTTGTTCACAGGAATACCAGCTTTCTTCATCTTAGTCAACAGATTCATGAACCTGTCAATGTGTGACGACAGACTTTCACCACGGATGCTTCCAAACATGTCGTATTCCTTTTGAATCATGTCCTGTTTGTTCTATCTCATCTCAGCGTTTCCTTCATAATACTCACTCAAAGCAAACCACAGATCATGCGCCGATCCGTACTCTTCAAACATACTGTATACATCGTTTGACAGAGCCATGGTGAGAGCACCATAGGCTTTGTGGTCTCGCTGCATCAATTGTTTGTCGAGATCTGTGTATGTAGTGGGATCAGTGTTGAACACTTCTCCTGCATCAGTGGTCCTTGTGGGAATGTGAGGTCCGAGTTGCACTGAGTTCCACTGAGTGTGATCGTTAACGAAATAGAAAGCTTTCATTCTGTTTTTCCAGGTACCGTAATCTTCAGCACCCATCAACTTGGGAATTCGAGTGATTGTTCCAGTTTCCAGTTCTGCTTGGGTTATGGGATTAACTTGGAATGAGTTGTTGTTACCAGCCATTTTAGAGTTAATTTGATTGATTTTAAAGGTTTGATTAATTTGTTTAAGTGTTTAAAGTCCAGAAAATGTCCAAAGTCCTTGATTTTAGTGATCAGTCCACAAGTACGCAGCTAAGTGCGCAAATCTATGCTAAGTGCGCAGAAGCCTAAGTCAGCACCCACCTGAAACAATGAAGCAAACAGTGATGTCAAGATTTTGATCTCCTGATAAGTGCACAATCTTGAAGTACACACAACGCTAAGTGCGCAAATCTGTCAAGGCTGAGCAAGATAAGTGCTCAGTCTTTGACTGATCAGTTTGCGAACTTATTTAAGTTCGCAAACACTTAAACTCTCGTTTAAGATTTTAAGTGCGCAAAAACCCTAGCCAAGTACTCAAAAATTGCACCCTTTCAGCAAGTACGCAAACCAACTAGTGATTTCTGATAAGTGCGCAGAAACCCTAGTTGTTTTTGGAGATAAACTGATTATTAGCCTAAGTGCTCAGAATTTAAAGTAAGTGCGCAAAACTGAGATAAGTACTCAAAATTTGAAACAAGTACTCAAAATTTGAAACAAGTGCTCAAATTTTGAAATTTAAAACAAGTACTCAAAATTTGAAACAAGTGCTCAAAATTTGAAATAAGTACTCAAAATTTGAAACAAGTACTCAAAGTTGGAAATAAGTGCTCAAAATTTGAAAGAAGTGCTCAGAATTTGAAATAAGTGCTCAAAAGTTGAAACAAGTGCTCAAACTTTGAAATAAGTGTTCAAAAGTTGAAATAAGTACTCAAAATCAGTACTCAAAATTTTGAAATAAGTGCGCAAAATAAGAACAAGTGCGCAAAATAAGTGCGCAAATCTCGCTAAAATTGCACTAAACACAGCAGAATCTTATCCAAGCCTTTTTCAATTGATCTGAAATGCTCGGATGATGTTTCTACCAAAGATAAACAACTTTTAACACTTCAGAAACACAACTATAAGGTAAAAATGAAGCAAAAGAAGATGAAACACCCCCCTTTTTTTTTTGATAAACTCACGCAAGAAATAAAAAAATATGAAGAAACTAACAAAATGAGGGTTTTGGTATCTTTAATCAGATACAATCTAGAGCACGAAGGCTCTGATACCAAATTGTAGTCCCAAATTACTAGATCTTTTAAGTGCACAAGATTGTTATCACTTAGAAACACCTATTTATTAGGTGTTTTAAGTGATTAATCTTTACAAACAAAGAAACTAGATGAAAACTAATAGAAACCGACACACAAGATACTCAAATAACATGATTCCATTAATGATAGATCGTCAAAACACCATGGATACATACTCATAAGTTCGCAGCTTTTAACTTGTGTACTAAGATGACCAAAAACCCTAAACCCTAGCTGCACACTAACATTCTATTTATAGGCTGAGCATTATGGGCCTGCGCACTTAGGCTTAAGTGCGCAGGGCCTTCTGTTAAGTGCTCAAATCAACTAGGGTTTCCAAAAGTATCCAATAATTACATAAAAGGCCCTCTAACTTCTAAACAACATAATAAACTATCAAAACACTTGATTCTGGTAACTGTGGTCTCAAAATAACCCAACAATTTTGTGTGCTTTTAATGGAAAATGATAGGTAAAATTAGGATTTTCGGTTATTCAATAATATATATAAGAGAATATAAAGGTAGAGAACATGTTGCCTGTGATGTGTTGGTAGGCCCAGCCGACTGTGATAGTTTCCCGAATAGTGTTATAATATACGAAATAATATAATCATGAAATCTTGTGGGTTCTCACCTTAGGATGATTGGCCGAGTCTGAAACCGTTGATAGTATAAGAGGTACCACTATAAGTAAATGCCTATAAGTATTTTGAATCAAATGGCACACTTGATCCTTTTTATAAGAATAAATCCGGTGAAAAGTGGCGCCCGAAAAAAATCCACATATCCATCAATTGAGCTAGACTAAAAAAAAAAAAAAATACCGAAGCTCATGCTGTCGCTCTTGGGGATGGTGACTCTGATTGAGACAACCTCTGGGTTAGGTATGAAAAAAAAAATGTCTAAGCTCATACACTTCATCCATCTTCCATCATATTTGGTTCTAAATACATAAGGGCATTTATATTAAGTGGTAGATATTAATCTTTACCTTGTAAACTTGATTCGGGATTAGGATAGAGTTATGAGTTTTGAGTGTGAGACCCTTAGATGATTGAGCTAAATTGAACCTAATTGATAAAACACGAAAATGGCTTGATTAGTCGGTGGTTGGGTTTAGGTGGATCACAATACCAACAGTTGCAATTAGTATGTTGTTTTGCCTAATTAATAAAAAGTATTAACAGAGTTTGGAAACCGAAAGTCCTGGTTATGATTCCATTCTATGCTTTTTCAGGGACGAAAAAGGTTTAAGTGTGGGGATGTTTGATGTGTTGTAAAACACATCTAATTTCCTATGTATTTTGTATTTTATTTGGTCAAGTTTTTAGTCGTTTTGTGTCGTTTTTATTATGTATTTATGTATTTTATTATTTTATAGGTGTTTGGAGAAAATGAGCTCAAAACGAAAGAATTTTAATCAAGGCACGAACACTTGAGAGCAGGTGTTCATGGACGTTGAAGCATAAACGAGTCACTTTGGTCGAGTCAAGAACACCCGAATTGAAAACATATATTACTACTACTACTACTAATAATAATAATACTAATAATAATAATAATAATAATAATATAATAATAATAATAATAATAATAATAATAATAATAATAATAATAATAATAATAATAATCATGGACTTTGTCCATGTTGATTTACGGAAAAAAAGAAAGGGAACTTGTGGCCCAAGTCCAAAAAAACGTAAATTTGTGGAGGGCTCCAATAATATTGGACGGCACATGGCATAGGTTACATATTATTATTCTTCGAAACGAACAGGGGATTATCAGAAAACAGAGGGGAGCCGCCAAGAAAATAAATATCGAGCACAACAGCTTTAGAGCAAGAGTTGAGAGGCAATTTTCAAGAAGAAGGCTTGGGTTTGTTTATCTAAAACACTAGTTTTGAGTTTTGATTACTTTGTGTTTTTCAACTACTTCTATGTTTTATTATTTTGTTGAACCTATGTTTTCATTGATGTCCATGACTATGAGTAGCTAAACTTTTAGTGCTACCTAGGTATTGATGATAGGTGACAATTGAATAATAGTTTTCGGTTAGGATCTATGTTATGTTTTGGATAATGTTTTGGTAAAGGTTTTCTAATAAGGTTTCTTTTGTATATGCGTGCTTGATATCTAAATATTAATACTTGTTTCGCTTAATTCTAGTTTAATTGATTTTGTATCTTTTGATCTAGGGTTTTGTAAGTATCTTAGACTTGGTGTTTTTGATATATTTTGTGTTTGCTAGACGTAGTAAACCCTAGAAACAAGTTAATTAATTATTCGGTAATTTAGCATTCTACCACCTTTGAGACCGAGAGGAGATTAGGTGTCAGTGTGTCTAGCTTGGTAGGTATTCGGGACAGTGGTCTGCACGAGAGTGAGTCACCCCTAGCGTGCCTGTTTTGTTAGCATCCTGTGTTAGAAACCTGTTAGAATAACTATCCCTTGCACCCCTTACACATCCCGGATGTATTGTTTCTGAGGGGGCCGAGAGGACATTCAGATTTAGGATACCTTTGCATAGTTTGGAGAGACCGGGAGGTAATCTGAACCCGAGACCGGTGAGTTTACACGCTTCCCTAGATTCAGTATTGCGACATGTTGGAGAGTGATTCGCGTTCCAGTGTTGGTCTAGTTTAGTGTATCTTAAGATCCCGGTAGCCAAAACCCATTTATTCGATCCCGGGAGCTATATGTCAGTCACCTTGATTCTTACCTAGGTAGCCATTTTCTCATTACTTGATCTCATCTAGTTCTACTTGTTCGTTTTCTTTGTTGAGTTGTTCGTATTCTATTTACTTTAATTTTATATATTTTTAGTAATTTAATTAAATCACCATCACTTTAATTTATTTTACTAGGACTCGACGAAAGTTTAGTAACGAGAGCCGCTATTACTGTGTCCACGGTTCGATACTCGGACTTATTTACTTTACTACTTTCGACCGGTACACTTGCCGGTAGTGTGTGGTTTAGTGGGTATTTCCCATTTAAAACTTGTTTTGAAATTAATTGGACTTAATATATATTTATCACATATTTCACACATCAATCTCTCCTTCTTCCAGATCATATTCAGGCATGGCAGGTGGTGGGAGCAAGTTGCCTTCATCATCATACGCGAAATAACAATTCAAGGGCTCCACGTATTCAACTTGAACTATCGCTTTCTTCTTCACTTTATCCCGTAGTTCTTGAATCTTGCTCATCATAGGTGCAGGCTCCCCCTGAGCAAAAGAACCTGCTTCGGGGTCATTGCCTTTGCGATCATGACTTTTCATTGTTCGTCTTGATGCAGAACCACCCGATGATCCGCCACCGCCTGTGGCTCCAGGATCACCACCATCACCACCTTCACTATCACCATCATCATTATCATCAGACTCATCATCTTCATCCTCATCATCGTCATCTTCTTCACTATCTTCATCATCATCACCAGCAGCAGTACTAGCTCCAGCTTCCGAACCACCAGTGAGTCTAGGTTGAGTTCCAGTCAACTCATTTAACCTAGTCCTCAGCCTTGAGTTTTGCTTCCTGTATTTGGTGATTCGGCGCTCATTGTTCACATTCGCGAGCTGGAGATCACTGTACTTTTCTTCAACACCTCTAAGTCTCGCCAAGGCACTTTGGTTAGACTGAATCAGTTGCTGGTGTGATTCCATGAGCTGCCTGTTCGACTCCAAGATCTGTTGGTTAGATAAAGTGAGTGCGTCGACAGTAGCTCTCAATTCTGTGTTTGCAGTAATAGTCTCGCCAATCAATTCCAACATCGCCGTTTCATTCTCTTCTATTGTGGCGTTTTTGCTTCTCAACTCAGCTATTTCACGCGCTTGTGCAGCAACTAAAGCCGTAAGTTCACTGACATGCCGCTGAAGTTGTTCGTTGGTTGCTGGAGTCGAAGAAGAGGATTGGCCTGAAGGTTTAGCTGTTGTCGATCTCGCTACTTCCTTCAACTTTCGGATTCGATCACCTACCGGATTTGAGACTAACTGTGAACTCGTCGCTTCAACGGTAACTGAGACTTGCTCAGTGAAGACTACCGATGAAGGCATTGACATAGTCACGCCTGCAGGCATAGCTGCACTAACTGATCGAGGAACTGAAGATGTTGCTGCTGCTGTTGTTTCTGTTGCTGCTGTTGTTGTTGCTGCTGTTGTTGCTGATACGGTAGAAGAAGCAGGAACACCAAAAGTGTCTGGGAGATTCAAGGTTATACGCCTTTCCCTCGATCTCTTAGGAGTCTTCTCAGCCGCAGCTGGTTTCTCCGCCATTCTTTTCTGTCCTCTACCAACCTTTGTTGCTTTGGATTTCTGTCTTTTATGAGGAGGAGGCGTGCTAAGATCAGCATCGATATCTGCAACAAGATCACCACTACCTGGAGCGAAAGTGGGATCTCTTGCAAGATCTCTCGCCTCGGCTGCGCGAGCTCTATCCTCTTCTAGAGTGAGTACATCGGGTGAATCATCTTCTGTAGCTTCTGAGTCGTCATCATCATCATCAACGTCTTCTATGTTAACCGGGCCTTCATCGATCTTGGCTTTACCTCTGCCTGAACTGGATGGTGCATCAGCATCCAAAGACGTTGGATCAAACAAATCATCATCATGTCTCAGTTCATCGTCTACCGTATTGCCCGGTCTATTGGCTCCCAACGCAGTAGTAGGTCTGCCAATGTTATCACCATCTTTAAACACTTGTCTGTGAATCTGAACATCATCTTCTGAATCACTGTCGTCATGCCTCCACCTATTACCTGGAGGTGCCTCATAATCATCTTTCACTAGAAATGCATACAATCGACGACTTGGTGGATATTCTGACTTCGGCTTGTTCTTGTATTGCAGCATTCTTTTCAACTCAGCTTCATCAATCTTCTTGATATCTAACAGTTCTTCAACACGTTTCACCATGTTTGGGATCTGGTTGTCAAGGATCATCTGCAGAAAGCGAGAATAGACAATGAAAGGTTTCTTTGCCATCTTCTGCAGAATCACTTCCTTCAGATGATGCATGATCATTCCAGAGAAGTTGAACGGCTTGTTCAACGTCAACGCGACAATCGCTGATGCTAAAGTGTCTCGGATCGCATCGAAAGTTCCTTTGCGAGGGCCGATGCACTTCAACACAACGTGCGTTAAATACTTTAGCTCTGGAGGTAGACACCCTTTCTGTAGTATCTTCTGCGCACGAACATCATCAGTATACTTCATCCTTAGGAATCCACCACGTATCAAAATGGAATCGAACACGATCGGATCATCTTTATCATCTTCAAACTTTAGGATCTCGCGAACTAAGTCTTCAGTGATAATAACTTCCTTTCGTTGCACAGTACTTCTGATAGTAGCTGGAATTGTGCTGTTGTCCACCCTAGCATTTTGATAAAATTCCAGAAGAATGTTCTTGTAAGCCGCATAGTCCGTAGATATCGCATACTTTATCTTCGAGCGCTTCAAGAATTCGATTACGCCTTCAAACCGCTTGCATTCCGGCTTCTTTACAGGTCCAACAAATGACAGACAGTTGTGCTTGGCAGACGTACCGTACTGCATGATTCTATAAGGCAAACAGACGACAAGATCATCACAAACAGTTCAAGATATGATAAACGGACAAAAAACGGACAGATTTTGACTAAGATTGGTCAACACAGGGCTTATAGGCGATTAGCATACATAATCGCCCTATATACCACACGATCAGCCACAATCGCTCATCTTAGCATGCGATTAGCAAAAATGAAGAGCCAATCGTTCAACTATTCATGCGATTGGGGTTGCCAATCGCATGCCAGTTCAAGGAATAAACCAATCTTGTCAAAATTTGCAATATGGGTCGTTTTGGGTTGATTTTTGTCACATTATAACCTACACCCACCGATTAAAAAAACCCCTATGAAAAATTTCATAATCAGTTTAAAATCAAGGTTAATTGAACGATTTTTGACAACCTAGGGTTCTTAATGGTTTCAAATTTGGGATTTTTCTGATTTTGATGCTATAAACGATTATTTTGATGAAATAATGATCTACATGTGCCGATTAAACTACCCCAAGCAACAATTTCCATTAACAGACCCCTTAGACAAGTCAATCAGTTAAGAGTCTAAGGCTAGGGTTCATAAAGTTCAAAATTGGGGCTTTCTGATTTGGAATGTTTTAGATCAATATTTTGGTGTGAAAAGATTCCCCATGAACCGATTATCAAACCCCAACCAACATTTTCCGTTTACAAACAAGGTTAGGTTGAAAATCACCGAAGAACACTCGTCTAGGGTTTTGGTTAGAAAAACACGATTTAAACTCCTTAAAACATGATATTAAGATCTGAAATTTTGAGGGTTTGTTACCTTGATGATGAGTAACAAGATTCCAGATCAAAGAAAAAACGGGCAAGAGTTTGTTTAAGGATCGGGTAGGAGGGAAAGAACTCAACTGTTGTGGCTTTTGAAATAATGAAGAACACCAACACTAACAGTTCCTTTTATACCCAGTCCTAATCGCTAGCTACAGTAGCACGAGTAGGGTATACTTGTGTGCTACAGTAGCACGATTGGAGAAGTAATCGTGTGCTAAGAGACCTACTCACCTGAAGACTTCATGTGATTACACCTAATCGCTTAGGTTCATACGTTTACACACTAAGTTGCTAATCGTGTATAACTGAACACGATTAGGATCATAATCGTTTAAACAACCACGCGATTGGTGGCAATCGCCTAAGGCTATCAGCGATTAGGATTCTAAATGCCTGATGATTTCACACAAATTACCAAAATGCCCCTGCAACACCAATTCTCACATTTTTGACCCGTTAAGGTTCAAAACATGCGTTTTTCAACCCGTTTTAACATACGACTCAGATGATGACTCAGATACTTGAAAAGTTACATTTTCCGCCCTTGTACTTGATAGAAAGTATGGTTTTGACCCGGCGTTTTATTCTTGAAGAAGTAAGATTACAATGGATTAGGTTTCCATCATCGGCAATCAAGAATAGATAATCTACTAAAATTTAAATAGAAAATAAGCGAAAACACGAAAACGACTAACTGTACACTATCATATTTTTACGAGTTTCAGTAGTTAGGGAATCATATCAGTGTACGGACTATATTAGAACCCTTATACTTTCACTTTTTGATTAAAATTACCAATAAGCATCCTACAACAACTGTCAGTATTGTTGTCCACCTAAGCCCAAAATCAAGTTTTATCGCTAGGCACTTTAGATACGTTAAGGTAATATTAAAACTGATTAAAGGTGTTCCCCGCACACGCGTCATATTCCCGCGTCAAGGCATGCACAAAGCTTCCTCGTAACCGGTGAATAAGCTGTTGTCATCCGTATTTACAAGGAATGGACTCAGTGGTGATCAGGTCTGCAAGAATGCTGCAGCAGAGAGACAGTGAGATCCAGACCAGGGTTCAAGTCAAATACCGTATATTTTTGATTTTTCACGGTACGATGCTTTAGGTATATGATTTGATACCTTAGAGCGATTCTCTTTGAGAATAGGGTTTTGGCATTCACGATCTTTTTGCTCTTACAGGATTCCCAGACGTCTCCTTATGAGAATTTGTTCTATTTTTTTTGTTTTTCTTTTCTTTTTCTGAGAATGGCAAAGAGGTGTCTCAGTTGTAGGCTGCGAACCCAACGTACGTCACTTATGCCACCCCAATTTATTCTGAGAGACGTCCAGTTCACCCCGGATGTACCAACCTCTTAAAGACGAGAAACCTCGGATTTTGGCATTCTATCAACAAGATTTAGGCTTTTAGGCCATATGCCAACGCGACGTTAATCCACACAATCCTCAGTTGATTTAGGTTTATATCACCGTGCCGAGCTTGGAAATGATTTCGAGCCTACCAACACATCATTGTAGAGGCTACTTATCAGATCCAATATTTTTGAGATGATAAAGGTCCAGACAGTCCGACTGATTGGTTAATATCATCTTCCCCATCTTCACCAAAGAAACTCGTTTTTGCATTTTTCCTTTTTTTTTATTTTTGCATTTTTCTCATTTTTTTGATTTTTGTAATTTCTGACGTTTTTGTATTTTTCTGAATTTTCTCCCCCTAAAAATCTAAAAATTTGCAAAAAGACAATATTTTTGGATTTTTCTGTTTTTGAAGAAAAATATTTACAAAAACGATTACCGATGAGGATCTAATCCTGCTTTTCTTTAATGCCATTTAAAACCAAAAGATACTCGAAGCGAGGTTTATCAAAAGCTTTGGTGTATAAATCGGCACGTTGGTAGTCCGTGTGGATTTTAATCATATCTATCAGTTTCTTTTCATAGCAATCGCGTATGAAATGATACCGAACATAGATATGCTTTGCCGTGGAATGATTTACTGAGTCTTTAGCAAGCACTATGGCAGACTCATTATCATAGTAAATAGGAGTATTAAGAAATTTCAAACCGTAGTCTCTTATTTGTTGTTGTATCCAAAGAACCTGTGAGCAACAGCCGGAAGCAGCTATGTATTCCGACTCGCAAGTTGATAAGGACACAGAGGCTTGCTTCTTGCACTGCCACGAGACTAGTCATCCTCCCAAGAACTGGCATCCAGCCGATGTGGATTTTGCGTCTTTCTTGCATCCGCCATAGTCAGCATCACTAAAAGCGACGAGGTCAAACTTATCGTCATTAGGGTACCATAGACCTTTGGTCGGACAACCCTTTAGATATCGTAAGATCCTATTCACAGCAATCAGATGGGACTGTTTCGGCCTGGACTGGTATCTTGACAGCAGGCATGTTGCGAACATAATATCGGGTCTTGAAGCTGTGAGGTACATCTACGAGCCAATCATTGCTCGATAAAGAAAGGAATCAACGGCTTGTCCTTTCTCATCCGGACCAATCCCGTGATTGGTTTGGATAGGGGTGGCTACAGCAGTAGAGTCTTCCATCTGGAACCGGCTCAAGATGTTAGCAACATATTTCGTCTGGTGGATGAAGATCCCCGACTCAAGTTGATCTACTTGTAGGCCAAGGAAAAATTGCATTTCCCCCCATCGAGCTCATCTCGAACTTGTCCTGCATTAACTTTTCAAATTCCCTGCACAAAACCTCATTAGTTGACCCAAATATAATATCATCAACATAAACCTGTACCAGCAGACGGTCACCATCTTTTTCCTTGGTGAATAAGGTGCAGTCCACGAGTCCACGGTTGAACCCATCGGAAATCAAATAGCTGCTGAGCATTTGATACCATTCCCTCGGAGCCTGATGAAGACCGTACAACGCTTTATTCAGTTTGTAAACCTTTTCCCGATGCAACGGATCTTCAAACCCCGGAGGTTGTGAAACATACACCTCTTCCTTCACAACACCATACAGAAAAGCACTTTTCACGTCCATTTGATACACCTTAAACCGTTTGTACGAAGCGTAAGCTAAGAACATCCGGATAGCTTCAAGGCGCGCAACTGGAGCGTATACTTCGTTGTAATCTATTCCTTCGATTTGATGGAAGCCGAGGACAACTAATCGAGCCTTGTTTCTTATAATTAGCCCGCGTCATCCCGTTTACACTTGTAGACCCACTTTGTTCCAATCTTCTTTGCGCCTGGAGGTAAGTCAACTAAGTCCCACACTCCTAGCTTTTGGAACTGCTAAAGCTCTGTCTGCATTGCGT
Source organism: Ambrosia artemisiifolia (assembly GCA_032199755.1). Lineage (NCBI taxonomy): Eukaryota > Viridiplantae > Streptophyta > Magnoliopsida > Asterales > Asteraceae > Ambrosia > Ambrosia artemisiifolia. The sequence goes on along the minus strand of CM063520.1, from coordinate 5,198,142 downwards.
CAATCCATGGTTCTTCTCTCAAAGCCTCTTGGACGGTTCGTGGTTCCATCTGAGAAACATATAGAGCAAAAGACCAATCGTTCTGATGACCTGCTTTTCTGATCTCCGAATAAAGAGCTAGGGTTGTTGAATTGTCACTTGGACTGGCATTTCTGAGTTGACTACGTGTCATCACTCTACCAGTCGGATCACCAATCACATTCTGCAGTGGATGAGTGTCGTGAATCCGAGATTCCGGATGTGCCGGCACTGGATCATCCGAACGCAGATTGAGATTTTCAAGGTCCTGAGAGATATTCGTTTCAGCGGCACTTGAACTAGAAGGAGCAGCGGATTGCAAATTAAAACCGGAGAAATCAATCTGTAGACCAATTCCAGGAGCTGCTGAAGAAGAAGGACCAGCTTGATCATTCCCTGTAGGAGGAACTGGAGCTGTATTGGCAGATTCACCATTTCCAGCTAGTTCTACAGTAAGAGTTTCCTGAGATTCTGTATATTCCTCATCTGAAGAAGATTCCATAACCTCTGACGCTTCCTGAAAGACTTCCTCAACTTCAACTGCTGCGGCTTTATCAGGGGGACCCATGGATGTAGAAGCATTAGATGCAGCAGGCGCAGGTGCATTAACCACGATCGGACGCATTAGCGGTGAGCTAGCTGCGTTTTCACACTCGTAATACATTTGCGCTACAGCATCATCTACAACATTATCCAGGTTGAAAGAATCGAACAAACTCTTATAGTCGAACAACCAATCGGGTCCAACACCGGGCGCATTGACAGTGTAACGCTGAACATCGACATTAAGCCAATCCTCAACGTTATTGGTTCTTTTGTTGTATACCCTCTTGTTAGGAGTACTGTATCCAACAAAGAAACCTTCCTCTGCCTTTGCACCAAACTTCCCATCGGGCTGTAACATTGTGCATGGAGCTCCGAAAGGTTCCAGAAACTCTAAGTTCGGCTTCCTTCGGTTTAGAAGTTCGTAAGAAGTCTTGCCGAACCTCTTAACCGTAAGAAACCTATTCAGAGTATAACACGCGCAGTAAACTGCCTCGTTCCAAAACATGACAGGCAAGTTTGAATCTGCGAGCATTGTCCTGGCTGCCTCAATAAGAGTTCGGTTCTTTCTTTCTGCAACCCCGTTTTGCTGAGGAGTATATGGCGCTGTGAATTCGTGATGAATACCCTTTTCTGCACATATTGACTCCATAGCATTGTTCTTGAATTCTGTTCCATTGTCGCTTCGAATCCTGCGGATTTTCAGCCCATAGATATTTTCTAGTTTGGTGAACAGATCTTTCAAAAACTCAAAAGTCTCACTTTTATGCTGCATGCATACAACCCAAGAGAACCTTGAATAGTCATCTGTGACAACCAGACAGTATAAATCTCCATTCTTGCTTTTACGATTGACTGGGCCGAACAGATCCATGTGCAACCGCTCGAGAGGCATACTGACTGAGTTGACCTTCTTAGGTTTGTGAGATTTCTTCTTCTGCTTCCCTTTCTTACATGACACACAGACGTCATTTAGATGAAATTTTTTGACTGAGACACCTTCCACAAGCTGATTCTGAACTAGATGATTCATCTTCCTCAAGTGAATATGCCCCATTCGTCTGTGCCACATAATAGATTCCTTCTCTGTAGCTTTAGACAGAAAACAAGTGACCTCCCCCTTAGCTGTTACAGCTTGACTCATATCCAGAACATACAAATTGTTAACTCTTGGAGCTGAAATCATAATCCATTGTTTCGGGATCTTAAAGCCAGGTTCAGAATGAAGCAAGCATTGTCATCAAAGAACACTGTGTATTTCTTGTCACATATCTGTGAGACACTCAGCAAGTTGTGGTCTATCTGTTTCACGAAGCTTATCTTCTCAAAGCTTACAATACCATTTCCCATACTGCCTTCTTTTGTGATGTATCCCCCTTTATTACCAGCAAAAGCAACATACCCCCCGTTGATATTCTTGATGTCAAATAGCAGGGATAAGTCGCCTGTCATGTGCCCAGAAGCTCCACTATCAACAATCCAGAGGCTGCTGATAAGGCCCTGTGGAACTCCCTACACGACATTCAAAGTTTAGTGGTTAAGGGGGACCCAAGCCTTGACGGTCTTGGGTCTACCATCTACATCCAAAGTCGGAAAGTCAACCCACTTTCCATTAGGAGTTGGTGTTGCTTCCGATGGTCCGGCAGTTTCAGCACTAACAGATGATTCTCCGTTCTTAGTCGGTGACTTGGGTCTCCAGGTATGTCCCGGTTTCTTTGGCTTGGGCTTCTTCTTTGCCTTGGGGCTAGAAGGTCCAGCCTCAGATTCCTTTGGTGGAACAGTCTTTGGATCCACTTCAGACTTAACTGCACGTGGAGCAGTGTTAGGGTTGCCTTGAGGTTTAGCTGCAGCCTGAGCTTGTGGCTTAGGCGCTGCTTGAACCTTCATAGGGACTTGGCCCCCCCTCGACTGCGGACCCCTGCCATCAACTGGCTTTTGGTTCATAGCAATCTTGTTGCGGTTGTCATAAACTACCTGTTTACCTTGTTGCTTCTCAGAAAGCTTAGGAGAAACAGGTGATTTAGAGTTGCTAGAACTCGGAGCATCATTTGTCTCGATCCTTTTGCGTCTCAATTCGGGGCAAGCAGCAACTAAATTCCCATGAACCCCGCACTTGTGACAGGATCTATACTCCTCAAACGGTGGAGCGTTACTATCCTTACTCCTTTTGTTAGACTTCGTGGCAAAAGTGTTTTTGTGTTTTAAATCCTTGAAACATTCTTTTTGCCAGTCTGTTTTAGGATAATTATCATACTCATTGCCTGAAGATCCAACAAATTGAGTAACATGTTTCTTAGGAGATCTCTCCTGAGCTTGATTCTTGGGGTTCAAAGTGTTCTTCTTTTGATTTTTATTTTTGTTTCTTTTGGACTGATTACCCTGACCCTGTTTCCCGTGTCCCCATTGTTCTTTCTCAATTGTAATGGTGGACTCTTGCCAGATTTTATCAACACAGCCAGGTGCTCTAAATCTTAGAGGACTCACCTCATCAGCATAGATTTTATCAGATCCTTTTAATCTATAGAACACTTTGACATTTTTACCAACAGGGGTTTGCACTTTCGGTTCAGGATCACACAGGATGTGATTTTGGACAGGAATATCCGTATTCTTCACCGGTGCATACCTCTCTGGTTCATCAAGCTCATCATCAGAACAGTCTGTCTCGCAGACACTAGCATTATCAGCAATCTCACCAGATTTGGCAACAACAGCAGTGGGTGCAGCCTTAGTAACTTCAGCAGGTTTAGCTGCTTCCATCACTTTAGGCGCAGGAGGAGCAGTCTTAGTGACTTTGGCAGGTTTAACTGCTTCCATCACTTTGGGCGCTTCTGCAGCTTTAGCTGCTTCTGCTGCCAAGTCCACAAACTCTTCCTTCGGTAAAATATCATAGTGATGATTTTCGAATCTCACCGGAGGAGGACACTGAGCATATTTGGGACTGGTGGAATTGCTATCCTTATCTGAGTGTTCAATGATATGATCAAGAACATACTTGCAGTTCAGGTAACTTTCAAGTTTCTTCTTGATCTTCTCATAGTCACAGTTAACAATGGCTAAATGTTTCTTAGTGTCTTCTACCTCATTAATGTAATTATTGATAGCAATTTGCTTGTTAGCTAGAGTTTTAGACAGTTCAGAAGCATCCTTCTTATAGTTTTCAACAGTACTAAGAAAACTTTTCTCCTTTTGTTTTAAGGAATCATTTGACCTTTGTAACGGACCTACATCAGCTTTTAAATTCAGATTCTCATCAGTTAATTCTTTGATTCTGAATTTAAGCTGATCCCACCCAGTGGAATCTCTCTTAAGAGTATCAATGGTGATTTTGAGGGCTTTCTCATTAGCTCTCAAAACCTCATTGCTCTGTTGGCATTGACTTAAGTCTGCTTTCAAGTTCAGATTTTCGTCTGTTAAGACATCAATTATGTACTTAAGCTTGCCACATTCAACACAATCAGGTTTAGGATTGGAAGAAGAACATACCTTATCGGACGATTCTGTAATAGCCATCAAAGCATAATGAGCAGCCGTCTTCACTGATCCGAAGAAATCAGCAAGGTTGTTCTTTGTATAGTCAGCATCCACAAGAATCGACCTTTTGCTAATCAAAGTGTCTGCTTCAGCTAACAAATCCTCCAAATCCATCCCCTCATCAGAATCACAGTCGGAGTCACAGTCAGAAGCTTCAACTTCAGGAATAACTACTTCAGACTGACTCGGACACTCTTCAACTTCTTCCTGAGCATCAGACATTATCTGGGCAAAGCATGCTGCACCACCCTGAGGAGCTTGTTCACTAGTGATGAGGTGATTCCAGTTGAAACCTTCATCTTCTTGAATTACCAGGGCTTGATTGTTGTTTGCATGAGGCCTCTGGTTCTGGTTGTTTACTGGAACAAGAGCTCGTTCAACATTTTGGTTAGGTTGTGTCTGAGCTGGTTGCCTCTGATGATTCTGATTGCCTCTGTTGTTGTTGAAAGGATTCTGATTTCCTTGTTGTCTAGGTCGATCACATTCTCTGGCAAAGTGTCCTCTGTTGCCACAGTTGTAACAGGTGACCTTCGTTTTATCAAACCCAAACTTAGTGTTGTTGTTAATCAGCACATCTCTCCTTCCAGTTCTATCCATGTAATCCTTTGCACGTCTCACCACACTAGCGAAGTGCCACTGGATGTCTATCAGATCCATGTCATCCTTGTCGATCTGGGCATAATCTTCTTGAGTTAGATAAGGATTCCCGATCTGCCCTGCAACTAATCCACTATAGGAATTGACCAAGGTTGACAGCAGAGCCATGTGTTCTTGGGCTAACTCTACTGTCACCTTTTCAAAACCCGCAGTGTTCAGCTGCTCTGCAACAGGATTGGTCCGATAGCCACCCTGATTTGAAGTAGAAGCACCTCCATATCCATATCCACCATAGTTAGTAGATGAAGCACCACAAAACCCTGACGAAGAAGGTCCACCAAAGTTGGAAGTTGCCTGTGCTGGTGCTGCAAGATGAGCAAACGGATTAACACCAAATTGGTTAGTATTATAATTAGAAGGATACTGGTTTCCTTGACCCCTAGGAAAGACTGGTGGAGGAACATCAGATGGGGGACAATAGTTGTCAAACGCAAAGACTGGATCAGGATTAACCATGAAAGCAGTCTGAGGTTTGGATCCTCCCACACTGATGTCCTAAACTGGATTCCCGTAGTAGATACTGGGATTCTGAACAACGGGCGGCTTGTTAGCTCTCCTGATCTCCTCGATCTCCTTGTTCTCCAGCTCTGCCACGAACTCATTGATGGAGAGTGTCTGATAAACGTTGTTGGATTTCTGGATGTCCAGCCATTGATGCCAGTGTGAAGGAAGCGCCTCTGCTAATCTTTCCACAAGTTCTGCAGAAGTGTAGATAACCCCATACTGATACATCTCGGACATCTGGTGATAATATCTAGCCGTCAGATCTCTTAGCGATTCATTCCCCATCGCGTTGAAGTTCTCGAACTCTTTCCTCAACTGATCCACTTTCACCTTTCGCGTCTTCTGATTACCCTCATTACGCTCAGCAAGCGCTAACCAAAGCATCTGCGAAGTAGTACACTGCGCAAACTGATGAAGGATGTCTTTGGGAAGTGCCTGCTTCAACGCTGCCATCGCCTTCTTCTCATAGTTATATTTCTTCCTCTGATCTTCAGTCATATCTTCCAGTGAGATCGGAGTAGTAGAATTTTCAACCAACGGCCTTGTGTACCCATTCTCGATAGCTGACCATACTAAGCCATCGATACCCTCAACATGCGACTGAAATCTGCCCTTCCATCCATGGTAGTCTGACATATACTGCAGTTTCGGTGCCCTGTTAGAACTACCCGTCTCTAAGTCACTGATGAGAACGGAAGACAGATGGTTTGTCTGAGAGTTTGCAGCAGCTGCGAGTGCCCAAGGATTCGCATTCATTGCCTGCTGTTGAGCAGCTAGCGCCTACGGATTGATTCCGGCAACATTCTCTTGCATTTGCGATTGTTGCATCCGTTGCGCGTTTCGTTCAGCTGATAACTGCCAAGGGTTCGTGGGTACGTTAGCTTGATTGTTCATTTGATTGTTCATTTGTTGGTTGTACTGAGTTCTCGGTTGACTCAGATGTTCCCAAGGGTTCGCCATATGTTAAGGTATGATAATAGTCCGATACTTAGTCAAATTTTACGTTCCAGAACCTTGTAGGCGATTATGGGCACAATTGCTAGCTAAGGTAGGCGATTGGGGGTTTTAACACGTGATTAGGGCTAATTGCTAATGAATAGTGACGCGATTAGGGGTTTAGAGGTGATTGGGGTATGCCACGTGATTAGGCCCAATCGCATGAACAGTGTAAGCGAATGAGAGCCTAATCGTGTACCAGAACAAGAATTATCAAGCGAATGTGGGGCTAATCGCCTACTGTAGTAGGCGAGTAAGGCTAATCGCTAGCTAAACCCTAATCGCTCAAACTTTGCATGTGATTAGGTCTGCGTAATCGCCTGATCTGATCTGCAGCCGCACTTTTGCTCAAAAATCACCTATTTTGCCTCAAAATCTTATCTAAAACATTGTATTTTGATCCCAAATGATTAGACAAGTTACCAAAACAGTTTTAGAACAAAACCTGATAAAAAACACACGTTTTTAACCGTAAACACACACTAATATTTTGAAAAATATGGGTTTTTGATAAAAACTCAAAGTTTCAAAGTATGAACAGGTTTTTGATTAAAAATCTTAACTTTTACACCAAAAACAACCTGTTTTTACTCGTTTTTGCTATTAAAACACCCGTGATAAGAGCCTCGGCTCTGATACCACTTGTTAGGACCAGCGAACGCATAATCCGACAATCACGGGGTTTATACCAGAGGTGCGGAATCCCTCTAATATGTTCTAATAACAGATACGAGATTGAAACGATGATAAACGAGTAATTACTACACACACACGGGTCAAAAGATTATAGATTAATCACCAAAACAGAGCTCGAGTGTTTACAATGATCAAATCAGACGTCTCAGACCAGGGGAGGGTGTTTGGAGAGTGTGTGAGGCAAGAACTGAGCTCTAGGGTTGAGAATAGGCCTATTTATACCTCCCGGGTACGAACAGCCCTTAGCAGGCGATTACGAAGGTCCAGGGTAGCTAATCGCCTAGCAGAAAGCCCCTAATCGTGTGAACAGTATGGCGAGTAGGGCCTCAATCGCCTGCTATCACATGCCAATCGCCTACAGCTTCTCAATCACCCCAAAACGCGTATAAACGCCTCCAAACACCCCGAAATACGTCCAAACATCCAATATACTAGCCTAGGGACATCATGTACTAACAAAAGTTATGGGAGGAAAAATTAGAGAGAAAATTTAATTTTGTTTTTAAGTTCTTATCTTTTCCTAAAATAACTATAATATATATAGATTTATTAAAAAAACTAAAAAATTAAAAAATCCTACATGATGCCACGTGACACATTCAAAAAGGGGTTAAGGCCTCAATTAAATGCCACATCATCAAAGTTCAATTCTTTATTATAAGTTGTATGTGTTTCTAAAGGCTAAAACATAAGTTCTTAGTACTCATCCTTACTCACAGTTTTAATAAAAATGTAATTCCACAAGGTAGAGAAATATATGAAATTGACCCTTCATTCTTACACACAAATTTTCCTTTGTAAAAGAACTCATCCTTACAATTTTTTTAAACATGATAAATAATTATAAGTTTTGAACATCTAGAGTTACCTGACGAAACTATTAGAGTTATAAAAATATTCAATAAACAAAATGCTTCTTAAACTGGAATCATGTTAACTTGTTAAATGGGTGGGAGTCACTTTTTATATTGTTTATCTTCTCATTCATTCAAAGACAGATACGCAATCAGCGAAATCAAGACTTTCTGCTAATCCTCTAGTCATAAAATTAGTCAATTTTTAGAATAGAATATGATTATCAATTAACAAAAACAAAGGATGAATCTCTCTAGAGAAAATAACCTTATGATCACTCCAACTACAACCTTTTGGTTTAGCCGGACCCTAAATTTTGATTTTCGTAACATCTATAGTCATTGAAGTATAAAGTTACTGTTGTTGTTTTGTTTTTTTTCCTCTTAAAACATAACAAAATTTTAATTTTGTAACATACATAGTTATTTGGACTCACATTAGTCAACTTATTACCGGCTAAAGAAAACATTTTGGTAACAGTAATAACAAAATGTTATATTTATATTTTTTCATCCACACAAATGCAACTACATTTTCTTTTTCCACCACATTCCCGCTCATGCTCATCAATGACACTTACCAACTTCAGCTATACTTTGCTGGTGAGTGGTAACATCATGAAGGGTAAACTTTTAAAATTTTCTCTAAGGTTTGTATACATTTACTAGTTGTCGGTTATATCTAGTGGATTAACCTCGTCTAAATTCAACGTTAACTCAGAGGCATTTCCATTTTATTTTAAATTTAAAATAAAAAGCAATAAATTTTTTATGAGACCCACCCCACCCTCTCTAATTCTCTACATCACCACCATTTTCAATTAACCCGCGGCCACCACCATCATCAGTCTGCCATTGGTCACATCGCATGAACACGCCAACCAAATCATTATGTCACATGCATATCATTCTCTTCTTGTTGCAATCAAACTCATGTCATATTGCAACAAAATCGAACTCTGCAAAACACCAACAATAATCATACATTATTTGGCTTTCATCCCTGAACCTAATGCAAAATCGTAAACAAAAGCATACTAACAAACCTTTGTTCTAGTGTTAATAGTTTTCGGTTGATTATGGAAAGATATTAAAAGATGATCTTAAATTGGGGTTGGGAGAGAAGTGGAAAGAGAATAAATTTTGGGTTTCATGAGCGAAAGAGATTAAAAGATTAGAGAAGTTGAAAATTGGTTTAAAAGGGTTTTTTTAATTAATATAAATAATAATTAGGTGAATGTTCAATGGGCCCTTTGAAAAAAAAAATTATGCTGATTTTTAAATGTACCCAAATCTCGTGGATGATTTAAAAAAAAAAAATTAACATCCACGAATACGCTAAGATGACTTAAACTAATCAATCCACTCATGACCTAGTGTCAAGTGATATGGTGTTTGCCCCACGTAAAAGTAATGATTTTAAATTGGAAAAATTACAGAAATGGCCCTTTATGTTTACTTGTTTTTTCAGTAGGTATCCTTAAACTTCAAAAGTGATGAGAATCGTCCTTTATGTTTTAAAATGTTTCAAGTCTCGTCCTTTAGGCCTAACCTGGTTAGTTTTTTTGGTTAAGTTTGGTCACGTGAACCCCACATGAGGGTAAGATTGTCTTTTTACAATAAGAATTAAAAAAAAAAAGATATACCCATCTTCATCTTCACACCCTCATCCAACCACCACCACCACCACCAACCAATCTTCTTCAACCCTGCACACAACCCAAACTTCTTCTCCACAACAGTCAAAATTCCATTCTCTCTCTTCTCACAGATGTAAAAAATCCATGATTAGACAACATACACAAGTATGAACCTCCATAAATTTGATTAAATAATCTGCTGAAAATTTGCAGTTATTAAATAGAAGAAGTGTACGATTAGGGTTGGGGGTTTAGATTAGGTGATGGTGTTGGGGCGATTGAGTTAGTGTTCACAGATCTGAAAGAGGATTGAATCAATATGATGGTGGTTAGGGTTGGGAGTTTAGGTTAGGCCACTAATTACCTTATGTTTCTGATGTTGATCTGCTGTATTTTCATCCTCTTGCATTTTCATTTGTTCTTCATTATTTGAATCATCCTTGTTGGAACCACCTGGTTCCATCATATGTATAGCTTTATTCACAGATATAACATCTTGCTGAGATCGTTCAGCTATGGCATTTTCTTTATTTCCCTCCAATGCATCTTCTTTTTCTCATTTCTTCTTCTTGTTTACTTTACAAAGTGCTTTGTATCTCCTATTCCAGCTTCAACTTCTCTTCTTTATCTTCCATTAAGGTTGGGGGTTTAGGTTAGGTGATGGTGGTGGTGATGGCGAAGGCAGGTGGTTGTGACGGTGAAGGCAGGTAGTGGTAGATGGCAGATGGCTAAAGAAGGTGATCAGGAGGTTGAGGGTTTTTAAAGGGAGGGGAGATATGAAATGCATATATGCCCTCACGTGGATCACACGTGACTAAACTTAACCAAAAAAACTAACCAGGTTAGGCCTAAAGAACGAGACTTGAAAGATTTTAAAACATAAAGGACGATTCTCATCACTTTTGAAGTTTAAGGACACCTACTGAAAAAACAGGTAAACATAAAGGACCATTTCTGTAATTTTTCCTTTTAAATTTTTGTCATGCAAGGTTAGATAGCATTTAGGTGAAAAAAGTTATTTAATAAAAAAGGAAAACCTAAACTAGTAAGGAGCATTTTATAGAATTTTAAATTTTTCGATAATCTGGTCTTTGTTGATTATGTTAGATGTTTGAGATGGCACTTTTCACAAATCTTTAAATTGGAATTTCAGAGATTTTTTATTACATTTGGTAAATTGTTTTCCTTTAACGTCCAATGGCTACTTTAGGAAAAAAATTACCAAATGTAACCAAACATAAAAAAATACGACTCTAAAATGCCTATTTAAAGATTTGTGAAATAGTGCCTGCCTGCCATCTCAAACAACTTATTAAAGGGGCTGGCCCATATCAACAAATGGGCTATTTTTACTTTATTGATTTTGTAAATTGGGTGACAAACCATCAACGACAACAACTTGTTAAGGAGCTGGCCCAAACACAAAAAATGGGCCGATTAAAATTTTATTACACTTTATGAAATAACTAGTATTTTGTCGGCCACGCGATGCGACAACGCACACCGGGTCAAATCGTGCAGTACCACATAAAGTGTAAAACACAATGCGCTACACAAAATTTGTAAATTTTCTGGTGGGGCCAGCCTCAATACATATATAAATTTCCGAAAATTTTTGGTAAAATTTACACTACTAAACGAAAAAACTGGGTGGGCCGAGGCCAAGTCCGGCCCTAGTGAGGAAGCGATTAATAACAATATTACTATTATCAACAATAACTAACAGTTTGTACGTAAACGAGTTTACGTTACCCGCGTGTTGCGGTGGGATGTTGATTAAGAATATCTTTTGAATCACTATATGGATGCGATAATTGTTAACTTTCTGCAATGTAATTTCTCATTTGCTAACTTAGCATTTAGTGTAAGTTGGAAGTACACTCATTAAAAATAAAATAAACCATCGTTCATTCAAATGCAAAATTCAATTTAGACACAACCCGGATGAACGTAAAAACAAACGTCAATCTTCTCCATTTTAACATTTTTGGTTCACCTCTCTCATTTCCACTCTAATAAGTTGAAAGGAGCCATTGCTTAGTTAGGCCCACATCTCTTCCTTTAAAGTACCTAACTAATCATCTGACTCCAGTTTTATCCAATTGTAAGTGGTCTCATAGGTTTTAGAAGAACAATACCATTTTCTTACTTACTGGATTGAGGTGGGAAGGTTTACCTCCTTGGAGGGTTCCTGCCCGGGTTTGGTCTCAGGTTCGATTCCCACGTTCCACCAAAAAATAACCATTGGGTTTGAAAGGAGAAACCCGTGTGGTTCATATGGGATTCGATCCTGGGCAGTGGTCGCTTTGCAACACGGGATTTACCGCTGAAACACTACTTTCCAAAAAAAAAAAAGAAAACTGAATTAAACACACTCATTAAATTATCAATAAAAAACACAACACATACATAGATACTAAAGCGTATATATAGAAATCTTATCATCTAAATTGATCAATACATGATTGTGTATATACATGTGACCGGAGGTTGTGAATGAATACACACAACTTTTAAACGAAAAGATACAACCTTTAAACGAAGCAATACAATGGGATCGTCATAAATTTACAAATAGTTACATATAATTCGTTTTTTCTTCATTTGACGAAGCCAAAATGAGTACTTTTTGCTATGGCAATTTTTTTTAATAATGGATGAAACCTCTTTCATAATATGAGTTCTTTTTACAAAAGTATTTTTAACATATATATTGAATTATAAACCAATTAACATATAGCACTAAACTTAAAATAAAATGGAAACCATTCATTCTTCTGTTTCATGACTTCACATGGTAAAAATTCCTGTTGCAAATCGGGCAAATTACGAACTTTTATTTTGCCTTTGGATTTAGTGGACGTTTTGCTATGGTAGGTGACGACGGTGTGAAGGAAGGTGGTGGGGGATCTGGTTGGTTGAATCATAGGCACCCTCACTCTTGTGGTTTATAACCATAGTGGGTGTGTGCAAACAATAAAAATTATTATAAGGTGGCAGTAAGGGGAAATAATGGACGAGAAGATGTAATTATAGGTTTTGTAGTAGTGTCGGTTGAAAGTTATTGGGTGGTTATGTGACTCTCTCTGAGAAGGGACACCACCATTTATAGGATGGTTAATGATTTTTAAACGGTGTAAAAAGGATGTGACGCTTATTACTTAATATTTAATAGTGTATATTAAATTTGAAGCGGTATGTTAAAAATTTTGAAGCAGCAGATTATATACTCTTTTTGTACGGAAATTTTGAAAAGGCAGTTCAATATATACGAAATGAATGATGTTTTGTTGTTATATATAATTTCAATCTATGTGATATATGTGTGGTGGGATGGGATTGATTGGTTTTTGTGTAAGTATATAAATTAAGTTTTTGTGAAAAGGTGGGTGTTATATTGTGAAAAGGTGTGAAGTGGTGGTGATTGTTGGAGGTGACCAAAGTTGGTAATTGTATATATATCTATACTATATTAATAAGCATATAAGAAGGGCAGAAATAGTCATTTGTCACATGTACAAGACTTGAAAGCATGTTGTACAAGAATCAATGCATAAAAACTCTTAAACTTTTAATGGGTGCAAGCTATGATGCATTATTTACAAGCCTTCAATGCACAAATGTATTCTTAAAAAAAACCCAGATACATTTCATTCAACTAAAGCAGATATGGATTTAGGGTTTCAAACCACTCATTCCATTCATCCGCCTCCATCGTCACACACACACACACACACTCTCTCTCTCTCTCCAATAGATTCTAATTTAGGGTTTTGTATTTGAAGAACCAGCTCTGCAATCGTCATGTTAAACATAAGAAGCAACTCTCTTATGGTGGTTCTTTGTTCTGCTAATAAAACGTTGGGGAATATAGGGTAACATGGAAGTGGTGATTTTTGGATGGGGTTTGTGGGTCTATAGGGGTTCATTTCTTACAGATCTACACCATCGTGTTGCAGATCTAGGGTTTCTTCAACATTACTCTTCTCACTGCCGGACTGCCTTGCAGATCTAAGGTTTGGAAGGGTAAGCTAATTATGTTCGTTCTATATGATGCTACCCAACTTTTCTTACATGTTGACCCTCTTTTCCTTATATGTTTTTATTTAAGGTGGTTAGGTGAAGGAGGGTGGTGGTTACTGGTGGTGGAAGCTGGGTTGACGGTACAGGTGGTCGGAGGTGGTTAGGCAGATTATGTGTTACATTTCTTGTGTGCTGATTTATATTTCGTATTTCCAATTTTAGTTATATAGATTGTTATGGAGACATGGGGAAGTAGCGGGAATTACCATCTCAGAGGCGCCGTTTTTGACCTCAAGGTATAACTTCGATTTTGACATGGCTGCTACTTTATCTAACTCTTGATACCTTTTGAGTATAGATGGGATGCATAGGAAAGGCTGATGTGAAGATTTAGTCTATAGTAGTATTGTGTGTAAACATGTCATTTCAGGCCAATCATATTAGTAACAAGTCAAAATGTCAAATTAATGTGTGTCCTAATTTACAAGCCACTTTTTGAAAGTCGACCCATTTACATGTTTTTTTCTAAACCTTACGTACCAGTGATTTGGGTCGGACCAGTTGCATTTATGTTCTTATGAGTATTTTCTTATTTCATAAAAACTGTTAGATTCTCAGATAAGGAGTAAAAATGTTGGGTCCGACCAGTTGCATTTTTGTAAATAGTTTATGTTTGAACAACCTTTGATTCCGCTCTATATCCACCATCATTCTCTCTTTAGGGACATCAACACTTCCATTTCGCAAATTTGAACGGATGGCTGGAGACTGGTTGTTTTTCTATAAGGTGATAAGGTCATGCATGTTGTGCAATTTTTTATTTATTTATTTTTCAGATTCACTTACCATGCTTGAATTCTTTTCTAATTCCACAGCAGGTGGCGGCGTACGACCTCATGTTCTTTTTGGCGAAGCAACTGTACCTTCAGGAACACGCTCTTTGGGTTTCACCTGCTGACCGCGACATTTCCAGGTAGTTGCATTTGGATCAAGCTTAGTATTTTTATTCTGCAGGGTTCACAAATCTTAGTTTTTATGCGTTTTGAAATCCTTATGGCTGATGGACTGTTAACTGGAGATGAAGAAGCTTACGTTGAATTGTTTATAGATCATTGCTTATATTGTTGTTTGGATAAATTAGAGAGAAAACAGTTACGTTTGGAGGGAATGTGTTATGCTTTGTTACCTATTTGTGAGTTTATTTATTAAAATTAGACTCTTATAATACTCAGTTTATGCTCACACATAATTCTGTTGCCATTTGGACAGATGGAGCTTTTGCATTGTACCGATATTGTTAAGACCACTAAATACAAGGTGTTTGCACCATATGGACCAAGATTTTCAAGACCGCAACATTCAAGGAGCTGCCATTTATTGTTTTGAATAATCAGTTACGTAGGTATATGTTCCTACTTAGATAGCCAATCTATACTAAAGTTTGATCTTCAAGACTTTCACGGATAAAATTAGCTGTACAACTTTCTTGGTGTAATTGCAGGAAGCTGCAGTAGCTCTCTCTGCAATGGGCCAATCACCATCAAAGGCGTTGTTGAAGCTGGTGCACATGTTAGATTTAAACCGAAAGCTCGGTTCCTACTTTAAGGAACATCTTTAAGCAATTAATTTGATCTATTTGAGATTGAATATGACTTTTTATAAATGAGATGCATGGAGTACACAGTGCTGGTGAGTTTTTCTTTTGTATGAATGAGGTATTTTGTATGCACATATGCAGACATGTTTAGCATAGTGGCGACTTGTCTTTTTAAATGAATTTTATATGTTCATACTATACAAATTTGCATATCCAAACTTCATTAATTATTATTTTATTGATCATAGAATCTTGAAAGTTCTAAAAGTTCTATCAAATTTATGGTCCTCAAATATGTAATTTATATAAAATTGATAGACGTTTATTTCTGCAGTACGTGGATCTTTATGATGTTGTCGAAGCTCATTATCATATGAATGCGTGTATGTTTGCTGGTAGGGAGATTTCCATTGTTCTTGCTTCATCATTGTACGTTTATTTAATATATATTTTGATTTTTTAGCAAGGTAAATTTAATATGGAGAAAAATCTGTATAAATGTTCTTTAAAGCTTCAGAAACAACGTTGGAACAATGGGACTTTGACTTTCTTGATGCTAAAATTTGAATGTTTTGATATTTTTTTAAAAATCATTTTTGATTGAATGTCAACTGAGCTTTAGCTTGATTTCATTGTTATTATAAAAAGAATGAGATTTTTAGTTAATTTTTTTTACTTTTGTACAAAAGGTCAAACAATTTGCTTTTACTTCCTTGCTGCTAAAAAGGGAAGTTATAGTTTAATAAATTGTTTGAGTGTAATTTTGTTTTCTTTTGTCAGAACTGTAGCTCGGTTTCACCATCAATTTGACATCAACGAGAATATGTGAGCCATATTGATCGACTAGCTCATTTTGGTAACTTTTTGGTCAATTGGATTCAAGAATTATAATTGTCATATTTCAAATCTTATTTATATTCAGAATATCCATTAAGGCTTTTTTTTTTCTTTTGTTTCAATAATTACTCTACTTATTAGTTTATTCACCGTTGATCCTATTCAAGTTATCATTATGCTTATGAAGGTGTTCCGGATCTAGATACCAAGGAGTTAATTTCTGATACAAGGTTAAACAATAAGGTTGGGATTTCTATTGTTGGCTTAGTTTGAGCTGACCCATGGTTGGCTTGGGGTCATTAGCTGCGATGTCTAATCTACACACCTATGAATTAATGCAGTCTCAAGATTTGGTGCCTTTGAATAACATAGCAAAAAGGGGTTGGGTGACTCAACTAAGAAGCACAGTGGAGAAGGTAAATGTTTTTGCGTATTTGACCGCTCGGGTTGGGTCATCTAGGTAACAGATCAAATTTGACATGTATTTAATACATTGAGAATTAGTACAAATGAAAATGGATTGGGCTGACCTTGAGTTTTATAAATTTTTATTTCAATACTATGGCTAGAAAAATTATATTACTCATAATAATAAATGTTTGAAATAAAATGATTTAGGAAATTATGGGTTTTATGTGTTTTTAACAAGGGTGTCATTTTGGGTTAATGTTGTGTTGGGAATGGTCACTCTTAATTTTCAATGTACTTTGATGATTTTTAACTTGTTCCCATTTGAGCTCATTTCTTAACATTGACTCATTTGACTTATTAGAGATGAAGGTAGTAGTTATAATTCAAGCCAATGGCTATTTCTTGTCTTTGAAACCAGGGATTTGATTCTTTTTCAGATGTAGAAAATGGTACAAGAGCGCAAAGGGTACAAAATGGTGAAAGAATGCAGGCTATAGAAATGATCTGCTCACATTGATTTCCTAAAATGGTGGAAAACTGCAACTGGGAGGTGGACTGCTCACAGTACCAAATGCAGTGTGTGCATGTGTGTTTATTGGTTTCCCAAAATGGTGAAAAATATAAAAGTTTAGTCAAAGTTGGTGAGTGAAGAAGACAACAAATTAAGGGGCAACTTTAGGTGGAATAGTCCATTGATTCCCACTACCATTCCTATGCATTAGACCACTCGTAGTGGGGGGTTATGTGGCGTTGTATTGCCCCATAGCGCTGGGGAACACCGCCTCCCCCCGGACGCTATAGGGCGTTTTGAACGTTGAGCGCCATAAATACAACGGACATTGTGTTTGTGATTTAGTCCATAAGAATCTGTTAATGTCTACAACTAGCATATGCGGAAATAATTATCATTATTTGAAACCATTAACAATTCATTACAAGATATCATAATCATTATATTTTAACCACTTAAATATAGATTTAATTGTTCTTGTCTCTACGGTTATTGTTATTACTTTTTTTGTATAGTCTTATGCTGTTAAACATATGCTTTTGTGTAGTTATCCAACATTTTGACTTGCTATTTTTTTTTTATATATTTTCACCTCTCAAGTATGATAATTTTACCTATTTAGGATAGTATTTTTTCAGGAGCTAAAGACAATTTTATTGGTTTGCTGGCTTTATTTAAAACTTTACCTTTTTACTAAAATGTAAAATTTGTTAAATTTTCATACTCCCTCCGTCCCAATTTAAATGTTCATGTCTAAAAACACACATTTTAAGAAATCTTTTGTTTGTATGTGGTAAAATGACAATAATATCCTCAAAAGTGGTAATTGTGTTTTGTCTTTTATGGGCAAAACTGGAAAGTACATTTCTATTTTTGGAAAGAGACATTTAATTTGGGACAAACAAAAAAGAAAAGAAGGACATTTAAATTGGGACGGAGGGAGTATTTTTCTATTTTTAAGTAGATTTTTTTTTGTTTTTTTACAAACTTTTGTTTTTTTACAAACTTTTGTTTTTTGCATTCCGTGTTTCCTTTTTATGTGCTGCTAATAAGTTTGTTTTAACTATATTTTGTTTGCTTTTTTTTTTTTAAAAAAAAACTTTTTTTTTTTGTTTTACAAACCTTTGACGTGTATGATGAAAAATGGTGGGCAAACAATATAGATGGGCAATTGAGATATGCAAGACTTATGATTAAAGGTTTCATATTTCATGAATCACCTGCTTTATCTATTGTAGCTTTAGGATTGATAGGAACGTTAGATGTAGCAAATAAGGATTCATAAGTTAACCTAATTGATTTGTAACATATTATAGCAATAAGTAAACTAACTTAAATACTATATAATATATCGCGAGACCATTGATAAACTAACAGAAAAAGAGTACCACGTTGAAAATTATTGCCACCGCTGCAACGCGCGGGTGTCTTACTAGTATAATAATAACTATATTGGAAACAGAGTATGAAACAGACAATTAAAATAACAGTTTTTTAGTATTCAATTTATAACTTAAAAACATAAACAAATACTGTTTATGAGATCGAAGAATAATTTTAACTAAGATTAACTAAATTCATTATTACACCAATAACAATGCTTAACAATGATAAATATTCTTGTATACCATTATACTTTGAAGGTTAATTGGTATTTAGGATCTGCGAGTTGTGGCTGGATCGTTAAACCAAATAAAAAATAAATCTAAAAACATTGAACTTCAAACTTAAGCGTCATGTCCAAATTCTTGAAATTATTACTTGCAAACGTTAATTCAAAGTGAAACGAATCATATTATGAAATTGAACTAAAAGCGTGACATCCTAAAATTTTTAAATGGAATTATCTTCTTTTGTCCGCAAAAAAGAAATAAGGCTTTAAGATGAATAACTAAATAGGTTTTTATCAGGCCGCGCGTTGCGGTGGAATCAATCCGATTTTGAATATAAGTAATCACATACCGAACCCAAATCCCATCCCAAATCGATTGACATTCAAATGCTAATCAACTATGCTACATTGTATCGCAAAAGTTACAAAAGAAAAATAAAATTTAATCAATGTTTAATCTTTCTTTTCTGTTTGCCGAAGTTACGCCGGATTTTCGCCCGATTCATCTTTTCGTTTCTGTTCTGTTCTACAATCCCGGTTCTTCAAAATTATCTTTCTTAATCGTTTAGTCTTGGCAATAATCCTATGTTTCAGCAAAATGGTTCCAACTTTGTCTCTGTTTTCTCTTTCGAAACAGGGGATGTGTCATATAAAGAATAAAATTAGTTTTTTGATGGGGATTTGGGGAACTCTTCATATAACCACACCTTGAACAGTATGTCAATATCCTAAAAGAAAGCACAACAATCTTCTAAAGCAGATTTAAAACCAATGATGTAATTGCTCCCCTACCATTTCCATCCCAATAATTAGGTAACTTTGTGAATTTTATCAAAAATCCTTCTCAATTTACATTATAACAAAAATGATATTGTTTGGATTTTGGAATATAACACACGAGATATTTTATCAAACAATATGTGTCCGTCGCACGTGCACACACACATGTGTGTGTATTATAAAATGCATCAACATACCTGTGTCCAGTCAATTAAACATTTAATCAGCGGCAATGGGACCTGTTATGGCTCTGGTATCTGCCCCGAGAATGACACCATCCTGAAAATGAAATTAAGATATTCAATTGATTCATGTTTCTTATATCTGAGCGAACACCTCTAGAACCCTTCTAAAACATTGTATATCATGAGACAGAATGACAATGAATGCCTTTCGACAATTTAGACTCTAAATCGCCCAATGAGTGATTTATGAATAAATTAAAAGCTTGGTTCTAACATTACCATCACAAAGTGCCAATAAGAAAACCCATGTGCCTTATTCCTCATATGTGTCTTCATCAGATTCCGCAGCCTGAATCATCACCTTGCATCTGTGTAACACGAGTTTCGGTTTAAAGTCAAGGTAATCGTACAGGTTGCCAGGTCAAAATTGATCATTTGACTATGTTGACATTTTCATGGGTCCATTAGCCACAATAAAAATCAGTTACCTAAAGTAGAAACTTCATCAAAGTTGGTTATGCTTTTATGTATTTTGTATTTCTTTTAATTTATTTCCACACTTTTTTATAGGAAACTAGGAAACAGGAACAATGTGTGAAATCAGTAAAACAACTGATACCAACTTTAACTTAGAAGACATAGTTTGACCTCAAAAGTCAAAATATACCTTCTATTTGTAAAAACCACCCACAAAAAAGACTATACCTGATAGCTGGGTAAGTCAAGCAGGTAGCAGCACACTTTGACGGCACCCGAAATTCGCATGCCAGGAAGCAGGCAAACATCATCGGCCTATTACACAATATGGAACAAAAACAAAAAAGAAAGAAATAAGTTTCGAGTTTGGATTTAAGAAGTAACATAACTTTGACATGTAAAAATAAATAGAGCTTACCAAACCAATGCTAAAAGTTTAGACTGTTTGCTTGCAAATGCATTATGAGCAACTCTACATGTTGTTGTGGATCAAGTCCCTTTCAAAACCATCTGAAGTTTCTCCTCATGTTCATTCTTCATGTAGGACAATAGTGTCTTCTCAACCCATTGATTAGCGCCTACAAAACCAACAGAAAAAAAAGATCAATAAAAAAATTAGCAATTCGCTTATGCTTATGCCCATATCTCAGCTTACAACGCAATTACAACTTGTTACAAAAAAAAACCACTCTTTGCAACAACCATTATTACACTTAGCATTCAATGAGGCACATTAACTGACAAATTCAAAATGTACATAACAAAATTCAACTGAATACCAAAATTCAAAACGTGCAACAACCATTAGTTGTTTCATCGGTTACCTCTTTTTCCATTTCAGTTTAATGGTTCAGTTCAACAGAGTTTGTGGTGAATTTCATATCGTTCACAAAGCCCTTTCAAAAATGAAAATTAGGTTCGAACTCTATATAAGCGATCCAAACTCGAGCGTAGCAAGCAGCAAACAATATAGTAAATTACCAATATATAGATAGGATATATATAGGCAGTGACGTCACAGCTTGTTGTCCGTCTACGTGCTATCCTTATGTAATTTTGCACTATATATATCAATGAAGGAAGAATTATCTTCTTTTTAATATAAAGAGTGATAACAATTGTATCTTTTTTAGCCATTTGAACTGTTATAATTTAAATACAACTAATTTGACATGTTTTCACATAAATGAGTTGAAATTTCTACCTTATGTAAGTGTGTAACCAAGGACAGGGCCAAAGATGGAGTCTGGTTCGGCTAAACAAAGATAAGTTTTTGTAATGGCCAAAACAGTCCAGGTTAAGTAGACCCACCATCACTTTTGTCCATTATGTATAATTTGTAACTACTAAATGCATTAAATCTGATTACAAAATCTATCTTGTTAAAACAAATAGTTAATTAATCAACTTAACACTAATAAAAGAAAAAAAGCAACAAAATTTATTGTAATTCATGATTCTTGGTTGCTTGGGTTCCCAGCCCATCTGTAAAGAAAGATATAGTTTTAAGTGGATCCAGTTTGAACGCTAAACAAAAAAAAAATGACGAAAACTCGAAATATGTAAAAGAGACACCAAATACCCAACAAAAGAAAATGATAACTACAATAGGCACTGTAAGGTCACCAAAATAGTAAAATACCTTTAAAGGCCACCAAAGTATCCGATTGATTTCTTTTAGAATGATTTCGACATGTTTTTTGTTTTGTTTTTTTTGCCATAATAAATAAGTTTCGAGTTTGGATTTAAGAAGTAACATAACTTTGGCATGTAAAAATAAATAGAGCTTACCAAACCAATGCTAAAAGTTTAGACTGTTTGCTTACTGAATTAAGCGGCCTATCTTGCAAAGCTATCAACGCATTAGTAATTAGCTAACTCAAAATTGCATAGCAATGGTTGTAGAGAAGTTGATAAAATATACCAGATCCCATATATGGTATTTGTAACCCATGAGATTGGCAGTTACACTCCCCACATAACTATCATCTGCACAACAAAATATCCTTTAAGTAATATGAGCAATTACGAAAATTACGACCCATAGCTTCCGATATAATGTCTGTGAACACCTAATTCCGTCCCTACAAAAAACCCAACAAAACTCACAACACGATTGGCAGGTCAAGACCTCGTCCAATAACTTCAAGTATCTTGCTTCAAATAGGTGAAGCAAAAGGTGAATTCTGGAAAAAATTTCGTTGGAACACTATCTTCTTGTCTCTATTGCCTAAAATGCTTTAAAAAAACACCGATCTAGCTTAAAAGACAAACATGCAAGAGAAAGCTATGCTTACCGAAGATTCGCTGGTTATGCTCAGCCCGACAGAAGAGGGCAACCAGGGTGAGGAGGCTGGCAAGACATGTGCCGCCGCTGCCTTCCCTGCCTGTGGCCGTCTGGCTTACTGATGTGCGTGAGGTAGACGTGGCAAGGAGAAAAGATATGGTTGAGAAGATGAGATGTAACACCCGTAAATTCACGGACTTGTGTTTTGCCTTGTAGAGTTTGTACATCTATATATTTCCATCTTGGCTTTGTTGAGGGGGCTATTTAGAATTTTCCTAAGTCCATTTAAGTAGCTTTGGGAACAAGATACAAGGAAGTCGAATTCAAAGGGCCTTTTTGTAAAAATATGATTAAGTTGTAAACCCTAAAGGTCTTCCTTCTTGCCTCCTTGTTCTCCACGCAAAAGAGCAGCATCACCTCAGCCTTTTTTTCGATTTTTGAGCAGCAAATAACCTCCATTCGATTAATCCTAAGGTATCTCATCAAAACCCTATGTTTATCACTCCTTAACATGTGTTAAAAATCGAATTTTGATGATGTTTTGGGGCGATTTTAGTTTGAATTCGGCCAAGGCATTAGGATTTCAATTGGAGGATAACAATTGGGGATTTTGCCTCTAAATCATTCCCCAAGGTGAGTCTATCAAGTCTCTATTCGATTTCATAAGCATTTGTTTAGCAAAATCGATTAATTGAACTTTTTGAAAAACTAGCGTTTATAAATCGGCCATGATCAATTCAGCCGATTGGAGGGATTTTGTTTGGGGGTTTTGCCTCTAAATCATTCCTCAAGGTTCGTCTATCAATCCCCTAAGTGAATTCATGGTTAATTTTGATGTTGTGATCCATTAATTGTATGAATTTGAATCTAGGGTTATGAAATTGACTTCTTTGTTCTTTGGGCAATTTGGTGGACTTAATTGGGGGTTTTTCTTCCAAACCATACCAAGGTATGTAATTAGCATCATATCCGAAATTGGTACTAATTGGTGAAGGTTTGATGGGTCAATTGATTGAAATACGATTCTAGGGTTCTAGGGTTCTTCTTTTGGGAAATTTTGAGTTCTTGGTGTTAATAAATCAATTTGATGTTTAGGTCAGCCCATAAACCCTTGTTAGGACCTGTTTTAATGTGTTTTATGACTTAACACGGTTGAGGAATTCGTTTGTCAATAATGTTAAAATCGGGGTTCTCGGTATGTAAGAGAAGGGGCGATTTTGGGCAATGTGTTGTTGTTGTGCAACCACCACCCAAATCTGATCCCAATTGTTTCAAATGATAAAATATGATATAAAATATGGTTTAGATTGATAATAGGGCTGATTTGGGTGAAGGACACACTACTTTGCGAAACAGGACCTTCGGTTCGGCAGTTTTTGTATGATTGCGGACTGCTCTGATTTATTGTTATGGTTTGAGTCTTAGTAGGCGATATGCGCTTATGTAGACTTGTTGTAGTTTCATGACAAATTGGCAGAATGCGCTTATTGTAGATTTAAAATAAAGTCTTATGTTAAGTAGGCGGATTGCGCTTATTCTAGACTTTACATTTTGCTTAGGGAACATATAGGCAGATTGCGCTTATTGTAACTCTAAGGTTAAAGTATTTTGTTAACTTTTATTTTGACAATTTACTTATTATTTAAGAACTTCATAAAACTTGAATTCACTCAGCTCGTCTGACTTTGCGTGCGTATTAGATTGATTTCAGGTATTTGAAGAATAAAAGGGATGCCTTGGCATGCTGCAGGACTACTCAGAGGCAGTTGACATTTTTGAATAAAGAAGAGCCTACTTTATTGCTTGAAAACTCTTTTTGTAAACTTATTTTTCTTTTTCACAAATATGCTTTGACCCATTATGGGGATTTCATGTTTGAATAACTTAAACCATTTATTTTCCGCTGCGTGTTTTCGGATAATAAATAAGACTTCTTCAGTATTAATTTATGGTTTTAGTCTTTGAATGCCAACTGTTTGACCAGTCGGTTTTGAGGGTCTTACAAGTTGGTATCAGAGCAATGGTTCGAGGGATTCGGGCAGTTTATGCTCGAACTCGAATCTAGTATGGGACCAAACTGTTACTAAAAATGTCAACTGTTGGGTAGCTGCACGCCAAGAGGTAATCCTTATTTTTGACGTATGTCTATGTATATACACTTCATTGGATGCTTAATAGCATGAAGTCTAAAACGGGCGGTTAGTGCCTTCACATTTTGATGTAGTATGGGAAGTCTATTATGTAGCGCGTAATGCACGACACATAGGTTGGGATGTTTCTCGTTGAACACTTAGATACATAAAGTGTTAGAAGGAAACCCAATAACTATATTTGTTTAAGTATTTTATGATGGCTCTTATTGAGTGCTTAATTGTAATCATTCATAAGGGGGTGGATGCTCTTGTGTTTTGAAGTAAGGTAGAATTCCCTTCTTCGTTAGTTAATTGCAAACCTTTAAGGTTTAATAGCTGAATACCATGTGTATTTGTGTTAATGTGTAGGCAGAATTGTAAATGTGGTCATAACTTGTTGTGTTTAGGGTGACTAAAGTAAAGTAAACAGCTAATCACACTTGATCAACGTTATTAGAAGTTTACCCTTACTTTACACATCCTGAATATGTCTTGTGACGGATCATGTGATGGTTTTGTCATGAAGGTTTTGTATAGGTTGTGTCTATCACCTTTTGTATTAGGTTAGATAAGATCCAAGGGTACTAGACATTTAATCGAGGACAAGGTTGCAGTAGGAAATTCACCCCTTGTGACCAAGGCTGTAGATATTTGTTGGATCGAGTTATTGGGCCATAGTCTTTCCATTCTCTTGTACTTAATGTCATTGGGTTGCTTTGATGTTATTCTTGGGATGGACTGGCTGGCTACCGTGGATGCTCACTTTGTGTGCGGGCGGAGACTCGTGCGACTTACAGCTCCTGATGGGAATTGTATTACTGTTCATGGGCACGATGGTTGCTCATTACCTCGGGTTATTTCTATGCTAAAGGCGGGGATGATGTTTCGGCGTTGGTGTAAGGCGTACCTGGCGTAGGTCTTGGATGCGGGGGCTGATATCACTAAGCTATGGGATGTCCCCGTAGTGCGGGATTACTCGGATGTATTTCCTGAGGATTGTATCTAATGAATTATGAGTTCAATACATCCTCTTTAGCAGAAAGATGGATATTCCTTGACGGAATTGCCATCGGACCGTGAGGTTGAGTTTAAAATAGACCTCATGCCGGAAGCTGAACCCGTAGCCAGAGACCTTACCTCCTAGCCCCTGTGAAAATGAAATAACCCTCATCTCTGTTGGAGGATTTGCTCAAGAAAGGATTCATTAGACCGAGTATCCCACCATGGGGTGCGCCGATTTTAATTGTAGAAAGAAAGATGGTAGCATGCGGATGTGCATCACTTGATGGTGAAGAATAGATATCCTTTACCGATAATCGACGGTTCATTTCGATCAGCTCCAAGGAGCTAGTTGGCTCTTGAGGATTGATCTTAGATTGGGTTATCATCAGCTGAAAATACGAGAGCATGACACTTTCCGTACTCGTCATGGACATGATGAGTTTTGGTCAAGTCTTTTGGCCTGACTAACGTGCTGCGGCATTCATGGATTTGATGGACTGGGTGCGTAGGCCGATGCTCAACTGTTTTGTTATTGTTTCCATTGATGACATGCCTATATACCCCGAAAGAGGAGAAGACCATATTCTATATCGCAAGGAGGTTCTTCAAACTCTAAGGAACAAGAAGCTTGGCGCTAAAAATTCTCAATGGTGCTTTCTGATTTCATGAGGGTCAGTATTCTGGCCCATGTCATTAATTCCGTCAGTACCATGGTAGATTCCACGAAGGTGCAGGAAGTGATGAACTAGGCGACACGAAAAAAAATCATCGTCTGTTATTAGTAGCTTCTTGGGTTGGCAGGTTGTTATCGGAGGTGTGTACAGGATTTCTTTAGGATAGCTCACTGACTTAACTAACCAAGAATTAGGTGAGGTTTGCTTGGGACTTGGACCAAGAGAACGTGTTTCTTGAAACTAAAGAAAAGTTTGACACCGGATTTGCGGGTCTCACAAGTTTACCACATGCACCGATCCTAACCTTGTCGGATTGGACGGAGGATCTAGTGGGTTATTCGAACGCATCACTTGGGGGGGTCTCGGGTGTGTACATATGCAGCGTGGTAAGGTGATGGCTTGTGCCTCACCCCCAGCTGAAGCCCCTTGAGATTAACTACCCGACTCATGATTTGGAGTTAGCAGTCGACGTTTTCGCACTTAAACTGTGGAGGCATTAATTATATGAAGTTCATTGCACCATCTATACCCACCATGAGAGTTGAAATATTTCTTTGAGCAGGATGAACTTAGCATGAGGCAGCGCAAGTGATTGGAGTTAATCAAGAACTATGATGTGGAGATTGCGTATCACCCAGGAAGGGCTAATGTGTTGGCAGACGCGTTGAGCGAAAGGAGAGGCCTAAACACATTCGGGTGAAGTCTTGTCAGCTTATCTTGAAACCGGATATAGTGAAGAGATCTCTAGTGTCCAGATTGAAGCCTTACAGGTGGAGCGAATTATGACAAAGCGTATGTGGGGGCAACAAGATGTATCAAGATCTTAAGAAGAACTATTGGTGTCCAGCAATGAGGTATGAGGTAGCAACTTATGTGGGGCGGTGTTAGACTTATTTACAGATTAAGGCAGAACATCGGAAACCATTTGGGAAAAAAATTCAACATTTGGGAGTACCGGAATGGAAGTGGGAGTATCTTACCATGTATTTCATCATTAATCTACCCCGTACGCCTAAGGGGTTTTGAAACCATTTGGGTGGTGGAGGATTGGTTGAAAAAGAGTGCTCACTTCTTGCCAATACGGGTGACCTGTAACTACGAAAAGTTGGCAAACTTTTTCCTTGGGAGATTGTATCAAGGCACGGTGTGCCAGTGCCTTTTGTTTTTGATAGAGGCATTTTTTTTCTCGTGAATGGGTACTAGGTTACACAACAGCACCGCGTATCACCCGCGGATGGATGGCCAGTCGAAAAGAACCATCCAAACTCTCGAAGGTATGCTTCGGGCATGCATTGTTGAGGGGGCTATTTAGAATTTTTCCTAAGTCCATTTAAGTAGCTTTGGGAACAAGATACAAGGAAATCGAATTTGAAGGGCCTTTTTGTAAAAATATGATTAAGTTGTAAACCCTAAAGGTCTTCCTTCTTGCCTCCTTGTTCTCCACGCAAAAGAGCAGCATCACCTTAGCCTTTTTTTTCGATTTTTGAGCAGCAAATAACCTCCATTCGATTAATCCTAAGGTATCTCATCAAAACCCTATCTTTATCACTCCTTAACATGTGTTAAAAATCGAATTTTGATGATGTTTTGGGGCGATTTTAGTTTGAATTCGGACAAGGCATTTGGACTTCAATTGGAGGATAATAATTGGGGATTTTGCCTCTAAATCATTCCCCAAGGTGAGTCTATCAAGTCTATATTCGATTTCATAAGCATTTGTTTAGCAAAATCGATTAATTGAACTTTTTGAAAAACTAGGGTTTATAAATCGGCCTTGATCAATTCAGCCGATTGGAGGGCTTTTGTTTGGGGTTTTTGCCTCTAAATCATTCCTCAAGGTTAGTCTATCAATCCCCTAAGTGAATTCATGGTTAATTTTGATGTTGTGATCGATTAATTGTATGAATTTGAATCTAGGGTTTTGAAATTGACTTCTTTGTTCTTCGGGCGATTTGGTGGACTTAATTGGGGGTTTTTCTTCCAAACCATCCCAAGGTATGTAATTAGCATCATATCCGAAATTGGGACTAATTGGTGAAGGTTTGATGGGTCAATTGATTGAATTACGATTCTAGGGTTCTAGGGTTCTTCTTTTGGGAATTTTTTGAGTTCTTGGTGTTAATAATTCAATTTGGTGTTTAGGTCAGCCCATAAACCCTTTTTAGTACCTTTTTTAATGTGTTTTATGATTTAACATGGTTGAGGAATTCGTTTGTCAATAATGTTAAAATCGGGGTTTTCGGTATGTAAGAGAAGGGGCGATTTTGGGCAATGTGTTGTTGTTGTGCAACCACCACCCAAATCTGATCCCAAATGTTTCAAACGATAAAATATGATATAAAATATGGTTTAGATTGATAATAGGGCTGATTTGAGTGAAGGACACACTACTTTGCGAAACAGGACCTTCGGTTCGGCAGTTTTTGGAATTTTCGCAATTTAAGTGATGGTTCACCATGTGGGTCACTAAATCAGGTCCTAGACCATTAATATAGCATATGAAATTCTTACAAATGATTTCTAAAGTTTAGGGGCTGAATTGATAAACTACACCTTTCTAGGAACTCAATATTGCCCGGCCGACCCGTTTGGAACCATAGAAGTCTTATAGGCCTAGCTTGTAATATAAATTATTACTTGGCAGGTGTTTGAGTTGTGTATAGCCTTCCGGTATCAATTTTATTGTTCGGTGTTGTTCTCGCTTTCAGGTGAATTCATGTGTCCTTTTTACTGTTTTAAAACATTTTATGCTAATATGCATGTCTTGAAAATGTATGTGGAACCTTGCTTGTTAGATCGGGATTTGCCTTGATTTATAATTGATTAGGTTTAATTATTTACTATATATTTATACATATATAAACTGTGTATGACGGTTACTTAGTATTATAAATTGAGCTATGATAGTTATATTGTATGACCGCTGACTGCTCTGATTTATTGTTATGGTTTGAGTCTTAGTAGGCGATGTGCGCTTATGTAGAGTTGTTGTAGTTTCATGACAAATAGGCGGAATGCGCTTGTTGTAGATTTAAAATAAAGTCTTATGTTAAGTAGGCGGATTGCGCTTATTCTAGACTTTACATTTTTCTTAGGGAATATATAGGCGGATTGCGCTTATTGTAACTCTAAGGTTAAAGTATTTTGTTAACTTTTATTTTGACAATTTACTTATTATTGAAGAACTTCATAAAACTTGAATTCACTCAGCTCGTCTGACTTTGCGTGCATATTAGATTGATTTCAGGTATTTGAAGAATAAAAGGGATGCCTTGGCATGCTGCAGGACAACTCAAAGGCGGTTGACATTTTCGAATAAAGAAGAGGCTACTTTATTACTTGAAAACTCTTTTTCTAAACTTATTTTTCTGTTTCACAAATAAGCTTTGACCCATTTTGGGGATTTCATGTTTGAATAACTTAAACCATTTATTTTCCGCTGCGTGTTTTCTGATAATAAATAAGACTTCTTCAGTATTAATTTATGGTTTTAGTCTTTGAATGCCAACTGTTTGACCAGTCGGTTTTGAGGGTCTTACATGAGAGAAAGAGATGGGGGAAGAGGCATAAAGTTGAGATGAGAGGAAGAGGCGGTGGAAATGAGATAGTCAGGGAAAAGAGCATTTGGGCAGGTTTGAGGCAAAGATGCCCTTAAGATAATAATAATAAAATCAATGTTCAATATAACAATAGTAAATTACTGTTCAAATACTTTCGTTTATTAATATAGTGTAATTTACGGGTAACAAATTGGCCAATAAAATTTTGCCATGTGTCAGGGTGAATTATGATTAAACAAGCAACCTAAGGCGTTGTAGCAACCCGAGTTTTTTTTCCCAAATATGTGGTGTTAGAAAAATTATTTATCAAAAAGAGGTTGTTTGAGCATATGGGACCCATACCAATATTAAATGGCTAAATTCGCTCTTGAGGTCTGTTCAATATTGCTAGATCCATACAAAATAAGAATTTTTGACACCCGAGCCATTAAGGTTAGAAATCTAGTGCTAAATCCATCCAATTTGCAAACTCTGTTAAATACAAATGTTAAATCAGGGGTATTTTGGTCGTTTCCTATCATTTTTATCCTTTAAATTCCTTCTGTGACACCCGACAAACTCAAATCAATACTTTTTACAAGCATAAAAGTCTACCTTAGCAAAACATTGAGTCGGTTCGATGATTCGGGGAATCATCGGAAGTTGGTTTACATTCACGTATTGTCCATGGGTTTCCAAGAAAACTTTTGTGTTAAGCTTGTTAACACATGTTTTTGGGATCTTTAACACATGTTTATAAAACAAACTTTAGGATATGTTATAACATTAAACAAGATTGGCTTGTTTTGTGCCGGACTCGACCCTATAAACCCATGCATACACCCATATGTTTGTGTGGGTGCACGTGTATGTCCATACACGAGTTCTAGGATGTGTGAAATCGTATATACATGTGTGGGTATCTTTAGGTGAAAAACATTGAACTTTCATCATAAAACTTAGGTGCTTAAGTTAGTTTTACTCAAAAATTAGTAGCCTAGTGATGTGTTCGAGTGGGTGCCTTCGGGTGAATTACTCCATGATCGAATATTTATACAAATAAAAGAAATTGTTTGGTTTTATACCTCACTTGTGTGTAGCCAAAATATCAAAAGAAAATAAGCCTATATCCCCACAATGTGACTCCTAGATGCTTGTTAGAGACTTGGAACTCCTAAGTGATAATGGTGAATGCTCATACCAACATCCTTGGGTGTGGGTGTCTTCGGCCGAGAGGTAGAAAGAGAGGGGTGCGGTGGTTTCATGTGTTAGTGTGAATTGTGATGTTGCGGTGTTATCTCAAGTGTCCAAGTGTTCCTATATATAGCCAAAGGTGAGGAAGGAGCCAAGAGTTCATTAGATCACAAATGGGGAAGATCAAAACCTTACTTTCTTGGTGTGCATTCCACTAGTGTCCCTTAGGGTGAAAGAAGTTGACTTGAAGGTTTTTGTTTGGATGTGTGGGTGGTGGTGTAGTAACCGATTTGTATGGGTAAGGGGCAAGTTGTTTTGGCAAGTTTGACAAGGTGCGGAGGGTTATACATTTTATGTCGTTGCCATGTTAGTGCAATAGGTTGACTAGTGTTCTTGTTTGGTTGTGTGCACACTAATGGGGGCCAAAAATCATGGGGAAAAGGAAAGGATTTTATGGTAAGTCAACTTTGCTTGGATGGCCATGTGTTTTATGTTGCTTCCATGTTTGTATATAGTCTCTAGTCGAGGGGTTTTGTAGGACATGAAAGGTGAACATATGTATGTGTATATTTGTGTGTGGAGTGTGTATGTAGAGTAGGTTAGTGGTGAATCCAAAAACATCTCACTTGACTTCCTTGGGAACATATGGGCCGCAAATTGGCCTAGGGAATGATCATGGGAGGCTTTTGGATGTCAAGCATCATAGATGTTAGTGAACATAAAGTGGTTTGCCAATTAGGGAAATATTCTTGGTGTTTGTGAGCATGTTCATGAGTGTTTGGGAAATATGTAGGCTTGTGTGTGTGTATGCGATCGTGTATGTATGTATGTGAGAGGTATTTGTCACTTTCCAAGCATATGTTGATGTTTGTGTGTATATATTGTTGTATGTATGTATGTGTGAGTGATAATGTATTTGTTTGATTCTAATACACACACAATGTGACATCCGGGAACCAAGCACACATTTTTACGCTGGCTTTACTGTTTACTTACTGAATTTCGAGACGAAATTCTTTTCAACTTGGGGATGATGTGATACCCCACAATTTTAGGTTCTTACTTTAACTAAACTCTAGTTATTTGTACTTACATTCCTTGCATTCTACTTAACTAGGGTTAGCTAGATAAGTCACACGTTGCACAATTATAGGTTAATAACTGCATGAAGTGGTAATTCGGGAATTACCAAGCTAGATGAACCCCGGACGTTGGTGAATTGTGAAGTTAAACAATTGGGGATTAATTGATTGATATTGATTGCAATTACATGTTTCTGTGAAACTATGTGCAATGTGTATGTGATTACGTGAACATAAACCGAACGGGTTATTAAAAACTGTAATCGATGAACCGTTAGGATGGTTGGGGTCTTAATACATGGGGTTACACTTGATATGGTCCAAAATAGCGAAAACATCAAAGAAAACACGCGTTATACTGGATTGGGCCACCCGGAACGAGCCGAGGTCAAGTGAGTGGCCGCTCACTTGGACCGAGCGGCCGCTCACCAGGTGCTGACGAGTTAAACTAACTTCAAACCTGTGACACCCGGCAAACTCAGGGTAACATTTTTCTAACATATGAGTCGAACTTAGTGAAAACATTCATTTAACATACTTAACGGGGTCAGTTAAGTGGGGTTACGTTATGTATTGTCCAGGGTTCAATGATCCGGAGGATCATTGGGGTCACCTTTTTGCACACACACGAGTCTTGAGTCCCGTTGTTGGTGAACTTACATAATTGGATTGGATGATAAACTTGAACCGCTTCGTGTATGATGAGTAACGTGTGAATACGTGTTTACGTGATTCTTATATGGTTCTACATGATTTTATATGTTTATCATATGTTAGGATTTCATGTTCATGTGTTAGGATGTGTTAAAATGCGTTTAAACGACAAAACTGGAAAATAGGGAAAACATGAACTCTGGTTCGACTATAAGGGGGGTCGAACCAAAGGAATGAGTCATTGAAGAACCTCATTCGACCACCAGAAGTCCCATTCGACCCAAACAAGGGGTCGAATGAACAGTATGCATAAATACCATACTTTGCAATTTTTCATCATGTCACAAACCCTAGTCGCCTCCAAACATTCTCTCTCAACTTTAATCACTGAGGAAGGAGTTTTTGAACTTGTTTTGCATACTCTAACCTACAATCAACTTCCATATCACAAAACAAGAGAAGATTCAAGGTGTGTTCTTGATCTAAAACCATTTTCATTCATTTTGATTCGTTTTTATCAAACCCTAAGTGTCTAGATCCGATTCAAACATGTTTTCATGGATAAAAACCTTTCTAACGTCTTTCTAAACAAAACCTTTTCATAAACAATGGGTTTTCATGCAAAATACATGTGTTAATGGTGTTAATTGATGTGTTATGAACTTCTATGGAATTGATTGATGATTTGCTGCTGTGTAGATGTTATAACAATGATCTAGGGCTGTTGTTGATGATGATTTGTGTTTAAGATGGGTTACAATTGGTTAATAATGATGTTTTGCTCATTTTGGGGGTTTTTGTGTTAGATCTAGGGTTTGATTCATGTTATTATAGTTGATGAAATGATTAGGGGTTTTCTTACACATGATAATCTGAGCATGTTGAACTAATTGATAGATGATTTCGATAAGTTTCCATATCGGGTAGAGATTGCATGCGTATGATGTGACAATTCCATAAATTGCCATTTTGGGTAACTTGTAAAACAGACGGATTTCGGGATAAAATTGGTAGGGTTTTGTGGGAATATGTTAATGATAGTTGACTGCTGTGATTGGTGATGTTTTGTGATGTTTGTTTAGATGCGTTTTGGTGCGTTTTATGAAGTTTTGCAGCAAAAGGGTCGAACGTGAAACTCATTCGACCCTTCATGGGGTCGAATGAAGCTCAAATAGGTCGAATGAGCATGCCTGGGGTCGAATTAACACGTGTTAGGGTCGAATTAACACGTGTTAGGGTCGAATTAACATACGTTAGGGTAAAATAAACATGTGTTAGGGTAAAATAAACATGTGTTAGGTCGAATGAACTTATGAATAGGTTGAATGAACATCATGAGGGTCGTACCAAGGGACCATGGGTCAAACCAGAAGCCCTTGGGGTCGAACCAAACCCAGAAATCTTCCGGTTCGACCTTACGACTTCGTATATGCGATTTATGATGCAAACTAAGTGTGTTATGCTTGAAACTTGTGTGTTAACCTTATGTACTTGATTAGTTGATGTAATGGGTCACGAACGGGATGTTGGGTCTGTCCGGTGTGTCCGGTTAACGTTTAAACACACTTTTAAACACGCGTAGTCAAGATCTGGACAATCGGGGACTAGTTAACCCTCGGTTTAGTAGTCAAGACACTTATGCAAACTTATTGATAGGTTGCCACTAGTTGGGGCTATCGAACACGTGTCGGATTACTATTTTATTTGAAGACGCAACCTAAGGTTAGTTCACGGCCCCACTTTCACTAGTTTTACCTTTGGGGGAGAAAGCATGCGCTAAACTTGTGTTTTGAGAACTTGTGTCATACTATGGGTTACTTTGGGTTACTATACGATCTTTGGAAGTCCCGGGGGAAACCATGAATGTGCGGGGTAGCACAACGGGGGAAATGTGGATAGATCTATTGGGCGTGACCTGCCCCACTCGTCGGCTGGGAGCCGGGCGGGTGCATATTGTCTCGACCTTGTAACTTGTAACATTATTCGGGCGGCTTGAACTTGTAACATGCTGAACTTATCTAAACGTGTCCAGTAATGGTTTTCCAATCGTAGTAGTAACAAAACATACGCCTAGCAAGCGTACTTTGGCTTAATCATGACATAGTATTGACAAGTTGAACTTGATATCACTTGGTAACATTTTTGGAACATTTGGTAACTTTTGGTAACTTGAGAAACTCTTGGTAACCTTTGGTAACATTTAGAAACTCTTGGAAACTTTTGGATGGAACTTTTAAACCTTTGGAAATGTTTGGAAACTTTTGGAAACACTTTACTCAAAAACCTGTGAACTCACCAGTATTTTGTACTGACGTTTTTAGCGTGTTTTCTCAGGTCACTAAGGTAGTAGCTACTATTAGGCGCACGGTGTCGCACGACGTCTAGGATTTCACTTGCATGGTTTTGAATGTTATTAGACTCATAACTTTTACCTTTCGTTTTGTAAAGACGTTTATGCTTCCGCTGTTGTGGTTACATTTTGAGAACTTAATGAATGGTTTACGTCGTTTTCATATCATATAGTTGTTGTTTATTGTGACTGTTGACTTGGATCCCGGTGTGTCACGCGCCTCGCGGTAAAACCCCGCATGTGGGATTTGAGGGTGAGACAAAACCTTTATTTAAGCAATCTTAAGCCCCAAGTACCCCATAACCTTAACCCTAATCATCCCCTACTGCCTATTTACGAAAATATCAAACCCCAAACAGCTGCTAAGGCTCAAGAACACCATTCGGGAAGCTTGGAGAGCATTCAGTTGTATGTTTTGAAGTGCTTTCGGTATAATACTCAATCTTACATGTTTTGATTTTCTTTAATGTATTTTAAAACATCATAACCGAGTTTGTCCAGGTCTGAAACACTTTTATAAAGATTAAAACTTGTTGTTCATAAAGATTAATGGGGTTAAACATGATGTTATTCGATGATTATTGGATGTGTTGCATGAGTTTGCATGTTCTTGATGTTTTAGACTTCTAGGGTTTATGATTGATGATGTTTAATATGTATCTTGCTAGGTTTTGATCAGGTTATGTCTTATTGATATGGTAGAATGATTGTTGAGTGTTATTGATCGATTATGTGCGTAGATGATTGATTATAACAAGGGTTTATGCATGTTTAGAATCTGGACAGAATGTTTAAATCGACTTGCAGAGTCTGTAACGTGATGTTAAAGTGTTTGTTTGATGATTGTTTTGCATGAAAACATTGTACATGGTCTTATATTTTCATAATGGGCAAAATCATCTGTTTTGGACGTCGTTTGATAGGTTTTTGGGATTTTCTTTGATTAAAGGTCATATCAGATTTTTGGATTAGTAAATTGGGTAAACTTTAAACGACCATAACTTGATATTTACAAAGAGTTATATTATGAAATTTGGACATCAGGTCGACATTGGTAGAACTTGACTTTTCCAAGTAGATTCATCCTATTTGGATGAATACACAATTTTTGGGAATTTTTCTACTAATATGATCTGTTGTGATTATTTTCTGGACCTAGCTGCATTGTATCATTTTTCATAATTTTTGTTCTTGGGTTTGTCATGAAATAAAATATATGGACTTGTCCGGTAGACTCCCTGAAATATTCAGTAAAATTTTGGGAGTCTAATTCAGTGGATAAGTATTTTTAATAAATTGGTTTTTACGGCGCATAATCTGTCCTAAAAACGCAGATTAAATAATGTACGCTTATGTGACTATTTGGAGTCTTGTATGACTTGTAATTGACATGAGCTTGTATGTGCACTTATATGACGCGTATATGAAGTGGATAACTGATGTTAATCATTGTGTTCACCAACGGGTTTGTAGGGTCTACTTGTGCATTTAGAATCATTAGGTGTCACTTACACGGTTTTCAACTTTTAAACGTCTAGACAAACGGGTCATACGGTGTAATGATATTACACATATACTCACTTAGTGAAACATGTAATAGGGAGTCGGTAGTACGTCTTATTTGTGGAATTTGGATTATTTGCTTGTGTTGATGCACTTTCTGTGGGCGTCACTGTCGAATAGACTAGCGTTGAGTCTTGTATCGTGTTACATGAGATTGTGGTGATCCATAAGGGCATTTTATGGATCTGATGCATTTGTAAGTATATAGGACAATACACAAAGTTTACGTTCGACCCAAGGTAAAGGGCGAATGTGCAAACATTCCACATTCGACCTATACAATGGGGCGAAGGTGGACTTTGGTCCACATTCGACCTTTACAAAAGGGCGAATGTGGAAACATTCCACATTCGTCCAAAGCAAAGGGGCGAAGGTGGAATTTGGTGTTGGACTATAAATAGCAATCTCATGTGTTGGTTTTCATTTGAAGATTTGAGTTTGTGCTTTGAATGCTCTCAAGGGGGAGGTCATGCCCGACCTCCCCCGACCACGAGATGGATGTTTATCCTACTGATGACAGTGTCTGTAACCGTTTCCGTAGTAATACGCATCAAAGATTCGTATTACTACGGAAACGGTTACAGACACTGTCATCAGTAGGATAAACATCTATCTCGTGGCAGAGCATTCAAAGCACAAACTCAACTCTTCAAATGAAAACCAACACATGAGATTGCTATTTATAGTCCAACACCAAATTCCACCTTCGCCTCTTTGCTTTGGACGAATGTGGAATGTTTCCACATTCGTCCTTTTGTAAAGGTCGAATGTGGACCAAATTCCACCTTCGCCCCATTGTATAGGTCGAATGTGGAATGTTTCCACATTCGCCCTTTACCTTGGGTCGAACGTAAACTTTGTGTATTGTCCTATATACTTACAAATGCATCAGATCCATAAATGCCCTTATGGATCACCACAATCTCATGTAACATAATACAAGACTCAACCCTAGTCTATTTGTAGTCCCAAATTACTAGATCTTTCAAGTGCACAAGATTGTTATCACTTAGAAACACTTATTTATTAGGTGTTTTAAGTGATTAATCTTTACAAACAAAGAAACTAGATAAAAACTAATAGAAACCGACACACAAGATACTCAAATAACATAATTCCATTAATGATAGATCGTCAAAACACCATGGAAACATACTCTTAAGTTCGCAGATTCAACTTGTGTTCTAAGATGACCAAAAACCCTAACCCTAGAGCTGCACACATGCTTCCTTTATATAGGTAGGAGCTGAGGGGCCTGCGCACTTAGCTAAGTGCGCAGGGCCCGTCTGTTAAGTGCGCAAATCACCAGGGTTTACATAAAACTATGGTTTAATTACACAATCAGTCCTCTAACATTCAAACTACAAAACAAGCTACCAAAAGTCTTCGTTCTGGTAACTGTGGTCTCAAATAAACCCAACAATACTCCCCCTAGACCACAGCTACCAGATCTTCATCTGTTAGCTTCAAACCGAGATATCACTCGATTCACCTTCTTCCTGCATTTCCTGCACTGGTTGTTTTGGAACTATCACTTCTGGAGCTTCAGTAGTTTCTGGCTGCTTTTCTTTAATTGTCAGCTTTGTCTTTGTTAGCAATTTCCTTGTCTTTGTCTCCAAGCTCCTTCTCTTTGTCTGCAGCCTTGATCATTTCCAAAATTTCTAGCATCTCCAGGTTCCTCTCTTTAGCATGATCTACTGCTATTTGAAATAGCATTCCTTCTTCCAGCAGTGTCTGACCGGCTCCAACTCTGATTGTGTTCCCAAACAGCTACATCAACTCTAACAGATAAAACATGAATACATCTACCAGATCGAAGAATCTCACAATCTCGTCCCCTGCACTGTTCTTGATCACAGACTGGATGATGATCAGGATTATATGCAATAATCACATCTCACATTCTAACACATATTTTAATACTCCCCCTAAACTTTTTATATATTGTACGTTTTTTTTAATAAAAACAAAAACAACAAGGAGGGGTTAACTGTTTCTCACCTTTTGCATACAAGATCATACTAACCATACCTGCCAGATCACATTTCAACTTTCCGTTGGATAGCTGCAGCCCAAGAAAAACTATCGGTATGTTTGTCCACTTAAATCCATGCCTCTCGTCTTTCAACATACGTTTGGTGATGAGATTTATCATGTTTTGGTAATATTGACGGAAAGTTAGTGGACCCCACTTGTGCTAGGTGTAAGCATACCAATCCTCAAGGTTTATTGAGATATAATGATGAGAGCTTCAGGTCTATGTTTCCATAAGCAGAGAAGATGATCATTATGTCAATCAGATGATGAGAGCTTCAGGTCTATGTTCCCATAAGCAGAGAAGATGATCATCTGATTGCTTTTTGAGCTATCTATATGTTTGCACGTCACTAACATTGCGTGTCTTTTGTTGCTCATTTGTTTGAATAGCCCCGCATTGGTAGCTTGCACACTTAGGTGTCTTTTGATTACATATGCACAAAATTTTCTGTGTCTTTCGATCTCTCAACCTGTGTATGACCGGACTCAGCTTGTGCAGACCTAAAACACAGTGGGAATCCAGCTTTCCGTGTAGATCTATTCTGTTAATCCCCTATTAGCAGTTTACTCGATTCCAAGCTGAATCTACCGACATGTCGTTGCTTGAAGCCGCAACATCCTCTGGGTCCTATCCACATGCTGACAAAATATGATTAGTTCCTATCATTTCTTGTTAATTTGCAATAGAGATATACTTTCTCCCCCAAAAATCTTGTTTTGTATGAAATTAAGTTTTTTTTTTATTTTTTCTTTTTTCTTTTTTTTAAACACCATGACATAATGTGAGCTCACTCAAAATTTATCATTTCCAGCCAAGTGACCAATTGGAGGAAACGAGTTTTGTCAAAAGCCTTTGTGAGGATATCTGCCTTTTGATCAGCAGTATCAATGGATAACACTTGAATGTATCCTTTATCGTGAGCATCGCGAATAGAGTTAATCCTGATCTCAATATGTAGTGTTTTAGAATAGTCGATAGGATTCTTCACGATGTCACGACAAGCATCATTATCAATGAAGATTGGGGTTTTCTTGACATTCAAACCGTAATCCAGCAACTGATTTTGGATCCACAAAGCTTGACATCAACAACTGGACGCAACAGTGTACTCGGCTTGATCAGTGGAGATAGACACTGTTATCTGCATTTTGCTTTGCCAAGATACTAGCCGATTCCCCAAAAATGTGCAACCACCAGAGACAAATTCTCTATCAATTCTACAACCTGCATGATCACTATCAGAGTAAGCGATTAAATCAAAATTATCACTCTTAGGATACCATAAACCAAGCTTTGGTGTTCCTTTGAGGTAGCGGAAGATCCTTTTGATTGCAGTTTCATGAGATTGTTTGGGATTTGACTGAAAACGAGCACAGCATCCAACTGCCCACATGATGTCTGGTCCGCTGGCGGTGAGATACATCAATGATCCAGTCATGGATCGATATGTTTGGGGATTCACTAATGGTTCTTGATGCGCCCCTATCAACATGCTACATATATCTCATAAGAGCTATCAACCATTTATGCAGCTTATTCAAAAAAAAAATTACAAAAAAAAATAATAATAATAATATACAAAGATAAACTAAAGAAAATCTATGGACAATCACGACTCAGACATTTAATCAAGTGACTTTGGGAATCCAAGTTTGTTTTAGTTTTGATCTGTCATGATTTTCACCCAAAATTGAGTCTTGTCTTTTCCAGATTTGTTTATTTTTAACAAAACTTTTTACGGTTTCTTGAAGATTTTTGATCTGATCAGAAAAAGAGTTTTGTGATTTGACATCTTTCTGTGGTTTAGGTTTCAAGTGACAGTTTTTGACCACGTGACCCTCATTTCCACATCTGAAGCATTTTGAATGATTAGGCTTGATCTTAGGTGAAGATCTGGATGATGATGGTTGTGATGTTCTTTTCTCGAGCTTGTCTGAGCAGGAGCTTTCACTTGAACTTGATTCATCCTTGCTGCTACTTGATTCTTCATTTGTGTTGCAGTCAGGTATGCTGATGTTGCTCTCTATATCACTTAGTGATTCTTCAGAACTTGAGTTACCTGTTTCACTTTGTGATTCTTCAGAACCTGATACATCTGTGGATGAAGGGATAAACTCTAGGATTTCCTCAGTAAGAAATTTCCAAACCTGTTAAGCTTTAGTTATGGTACAAACATAGGTGGTTTACACGTATGTTTATCATTAGAGAATGCAGCATTAAGATCAACACAAACAAGCATAACATTGTCAACACAAACATTTGAACGTCTAATAGGATTCTTCCTATCATCAGGGGCCATAGCACCCTTTAAATCTAGTTTAGAAGTCAAGTTAATACAGTCATCCGGCCTAGATAAACTATTACAGTTATCCATCCTAGATAAACTATTACATTTATCCATATTAATTAAAGTATTACAGTCATCCGAAATCAAATTGTTTTTAGACTTTTCATTGTTCCAGATGAACCAATTCACTGTGGAGTAATTGGCACCTGGATGTCCTAACCCTATTGTCTGCCCACCACAACTCTCATCATCTTCCACCCGACCCTGTTGGGTCACATCTGCATCGCTTTTACTTATGTTAGCATTTGACTCAGATTCATCACATTTGTTTTCAAAAAGATCATTTTTAGGATGAGGTGTTGGAATGGGTATGTATTCACTTCGGCTCAAGGGTAAGAATAGTGATCTTTCGATTCCATTCTTATCCTTATACCCAATTCCATCTTTTACAAATGATTGCCTTGAGCAATCAACGATATCAGCATGAGCCTGTTTGCTTACATTCCATTTGTCAATAATGATTTGAAGACGAGTTGTTTCATTTCTAGATTTTTCTAATTTTGAGGTTAAGTCATTTATTAGAAAATCCTTTTTGAGAACAAATTCTTTTAGAGTCTGCATTTCAGCTAGAGTTGCATTCAACTTTCGCTGATATGCCCACTCATTTTCTTTCATTTCAGAGTTAATTTTTCGGATATCATCCATTTCTCTTAAAACCCTTCTGTTGTGTGACAAACAGTAAGCAACAGCTGTAACGCACCTAGGTGAGCACAACTTTGATTTTATTTCAAGAGGAATGTTTACCATATCTTTCTCCTCAGCTTTCTTGGGTGCACTTTCCATCTTTTCAGCTGCTTTCTCAGTGGGTGTCTTCTCAGCTATCAAAGCCTCCTCTCTAGTCTGATCTTTCTTCTTCTCAGCAATCAGCACACTCTTCAGTCCTGCATTCTTTAGCATCTCACCCTTTAGCACCTCAGTTGATGACCCTTCTAGAGAATTTACACCGTTTGAGGATTTGGTGCAAATTTTGGCCATCAGGGCTTTGTTTACTTCAACTTCGGCTGCAGCTGCCTCTTCTCCCCAATCAAAATCTTCAACAACCAGTGCCTTCTGTGGTTCCTTCTCATTTCCCCCATTTCCATCAGTTATGGCCACCAACCTCTTAGCGGGCTTGATTTCAGCTTGACTCAAGGTGGGACACTCATATTTGAAATGCCCAAGAACTTTACAGTTGTAGCATCGGATCTTTGACTTGTCAAAACCAGCTTTACCCATCCCCACTCTCCTACCAGTTCTGTCTTGAAATCTTTTAACCCTCAGAGTGATCATTGCCATCTGCCATTTGAGGTCCATTTCCTCCATATCATCTGGATCCACTTGGTACATATCTTCAGGGGACATCATCTCATTTTTTATTTCACCAGTTTTCAGTGCTTCAAAACTGCTCATGAAGGTGTTGAAGAGTTCCACATGTTCAGTGGCCAACTTGGTAACTTGTGGATTTAGTGTCTTCGCTGCCTTTTCTGAGTACATGACTGCTTTACCCGAACTTGAACTTCCACCACCCATTGAGTCCACATATGCATGTGATGAACTTGAACCCATCTCACCAATCGGAGTCATCAACGCCAGATTCTTCATTGTAGTGCTAGGAGCGACCTTTGGAACAGTCTGATTCATATCTCTTTTTGTGATATCCATTTCAAATGACTTCAAAGTGTTTATGAGATCAGCCAAAGTGGATTGAGCATCTAAGTATTCCTTCCTAATCAGCATGCATTGAAGGCTCCATTCCTTAGGAAGAGAATCAAGCAGTTTCTTGATGGAGTTTCGGTTGTTGACAGGAATTCCAGCTTTCTTCATCTTTGTTAACAGGCTCATGAACCTGTCAATGTGTGACGACAAGCTTTCTCCTCGAACACTCCCAAACATATCATATTCTTTCTGAATCATGTCTTGCTTGTTCTGTCTTATCTCAGCATTTCCCTCGTAGTACTCACTCAATGCGAACCACAGATCATGCGTAGATCCGTACTCTTCAAACATGTTGTACACATCTTTAGACAAAGCCATGGTGAGAGCACCGTAGGCTTTGTGATCTCGTTGCATCAACTGCTTGTCAAGATCTGTGTAGGTAGTAGGATCAGTGTTGAACACCTCTCCTGCTTCCGTGGTCCTCACTAGAATGTGAGGTCCAAGTTGCACAGAGTTCCATTGAGTGTGATCATTGACAAAATAGAATGCTTTCATCCTGTTTTTCCATGTACCATAATCTTCGACACCCATTAACTTGGGAATTCGGGTTATTGTTCCTGTTTCCAGTTCTGCTTGGGTTATGGGATTAACTTGGTATGAGTTGTTGTTACCAGCCATTGATTTAGATTGATTTTAAAAGTCTGATTAATTGATTTTAATGGTTATAGTCCAGAAAAATTCCAAAGTCCTTAATTGTAATGATCAGTCCACAAGTGCGCAAATAAGTGCGCAAATAAGTGCTAAGTGCGCAAAATTTGTTAAGTGCGCAGTAACAAGACAGCAACAACCTGAAACAATGGAGCAAACAGCTATGTCAAGATCTTGATCTCCTGATAAGTTCGCAATCTTGAAGTACACGAATAGCTAAGTGCACAAATCTGTCAAGGCTGAGCAAGACAAGTGCTCAGTCTTTGACTGATCAGTTTGCGAACTTATTTAAGTTCGCAAACACTTAAACTCTCGTTTAAGATTTGAAGTGCGCAGAAACCCTAGCCAAGTACTCAAAAATTGCACCTTTTCAGCAAGTGCCCAAACCAACTAGTGATTTCTGATAAGTGCGCAGAAACCCTAGTTGTGTTTTAGGAGATAAAACTAACTGTTAGCCTAAGTGCTCAAAAATTTAAAATAAGTACGCAAAATTGAAACAAGTACTCAAAATTTGAAACAAGTACTCAAAATATGAAACAAGTGCTCAAAATTTGAAATAAGTGCTCAAAATTTGAAACAAGTGCTCAAAATTTGAAATAAGTACTCAAAATTTGAAACAAGTGCTCAAAATTTGAAATAAGTGCTCAAAATTTGAAACAAGTGCTCAAACTTTGAAATAAGTACTCAAAAGTTGAAATAAGTACTCAAAATCAGTACTCAAAATTTTGAAATAAGTGCGCAAATCAAGAAATAAGTGCGCAAATAAGTGCGCAAAACTGTCTGAAAATGCACTAAACACAGCAGAATCTTATCCAAGCCTTTTTCAATTGATCTGAAATGCTCGGATGATGTTTCTACCAAAGATAAACAACTTTTAACACCTTAGAAACACAACTATAAGGGAAATTTGAAGTAAATGGAGATGAAACACTTTTTTTTTTGATAAAAACTCACGCAAAATTAAAAAATACAAAGAAACTAACAAAATGAGGGTTTTGGTATCTTTAATCAGATACAATCTAGAGCACGAAGGCTCTGAAACCAAATTGTAGTCCCAAATTACTAGATCTTTCAAGTGCACAAGATTGTTATCACTTAGAAACACCTATTTATTAGGTGTTTTAAGTGATTAATCTTTACAAACAAAGAAACTAGATAAAAACTAATAGAAACCGACACACAAGATACTCAAATAACATAATTCCATTAATGATAGATCGTCAAAACACCATGGAAACATACTCTTAAGTTCGCAGATTCAACTTGTGTTCTAAGATGACCAAAAACCCTAACCCTAGAGCTGCA
This sequence comes from Ambrosia artemisiifolia, assembly GCA_032199755.1. Taxonomy (NCBI): domain Eukaryota; kingdom Viridiplantae; phylum Streptophyta; class Magnoliopsida; order Asterales; family Asteraceae; genus Ambrosia; species Ambrosia artemisiifolia. The sequence continues at coordinate 5,153,757 of CM063520.1, read as the reverse complement.
CACATGCTTCCTTTATATAGGTAGGAGCTCATGGGCCTGCGCACTTAGCTAAGTGCGCAGGGCCCGTCTGTTAAGTGCGCAAATCACTAGGGTTTACATAAAACTATGGTTTAATTACACAATCAGTCCTCTAACATTCAAACTACAAAACAAGCTACCAAAAGTCTTCGTTCTGGTAACTGTGGTCTCAAATGAACCCAACACTATTCGACAGTGACGTCCACAGAAAGTGCATCAACAATCTCCCCCTTGGACGTTGCTGGCGAATCCACAAATCTCTTGCACATCAACAGTCAGAATCACAGGTCTCCCCCTCAATACATGCTCTATTGCATTGAGTTAGAAATACAATATCCTTCGTGAACCGACCAAGTAATGCACTACGGACCCTCAGCATCAATACGCAGGAAGTCACCTAGACCACGTATATCATTTGCGAATTCAGCCGGTCGCTGAATTACAACCAGATCACCTAGTTACGCCAATGTGAATTCGACAATGTAATGCACTGCAGTCTCGTAGCATCAGTACCCAGGAATGTCATCTTGACCAAGTACATCACGCGCAATCCAACTAGCCTGATAAGACCCCTACTAGAAGGATTCCATACTGACCGATCAGATATTCAACGTAACATGTAGGTACCGCCACTAATTTACGTCTCATATCTGCACTTAACCTTTGCATCACCCTTCACACCAACTGGAGAAGTCTAACTGTCAGTACCCAATTAAACATCTCAAATGTGACTATGTGCAAAACAATCCACTCGAACACCAGTATTTCTATGAAATTCTTCATCTGTGCTGACTGTGATTGCATTAACACATTCTTCTCTTTGAAAGACAAAGAAAATTCCTAGCATCTTTAGTCAGTTATTGTTGAAGTATCAGACACATTGTTACATCAACAATCTCCCCCTTGACTGATGCTTCACCAAGTTTCTCTGAGATCCCGTATGATAAATCAATCATGTTCTTGAGTAACTTCATCTGTTCGACAGAATACAAGCCGTAGACGAGGGGATCAAGCAATCAGATGTATTCAGCGGGAACTACCAATAACTCTTGAAATTCTTCAGGACTGTGATCTTGAAACTTTCGTTGAACCTACGTGCCACATGACTCCTACTAGGATACCTCATTACTTTCAGAACATTGAAATCTCAAACTTGATTTCCTTCTTCATAACAATTCTCTTTGAACAAGTTCCTTCAAACATACTGGAACTGGGTTGACTGTTCTCATCATGCGGAATAAAAATATATCTATTTTCTGTTTTCTGGCCCATAATAGTCAATTGAATCTGATTATCATACTGTTGATTCTCATGACTACCCCACAATAAAACGTTTCATCATCATCAATTCTTCAACAATTTGGTAAACCTCATCACCATTTTTTTACCCCTAAATTCTACGTTCGCCCCTGGTAACTTCACTTTCGCCCAAAATAGGGACCCGAATGTAGAATATGAATGATAAAGTCCACTGGGATTCCACATTCGCCCAGTAATAAGGTACGAATGTAGAAAATTCTCACTTTCGCCCTAAAAGTTCTACATTCGTCCATTTACACTCCACGTTCGTCCATCAAATCCTAAGTTCGCCCAGTAGAATTCCACATTCGCCCTCCCGTTTTTCTGAAAGGGGCGAATGTGCAGACAAGACGTGTTCTTGTTCAATATTTTCTTCGAATCAGTCCATAATCACTCTAATTCTTCGAATTTGATGATGAAACTTGTTCAGAAAGGTGCGGAAATGAAAACCTAACCCTCGAATTCACAAAAACATGGACAAATCACATGATTTCGGGTTCAATTAAGAATCTAGGGTTTCTAGGGTTTCAACCTTTCATTCAAAATCTGATTTTAACGTCTGAAAACATGAAATCGAGCTGTGATTAATTCAAACGACTGTTAAATCGTTCAAATCGGTACCACGGCTCTGATATCAGTTGAGAATCCAGTTAAAAACCGAATTCGTGGATCGAATACGCATAAACAACTCGGTTTCAGACGGGAGATTCGAGACGAGACATAAATTAACGATAACATAGTCATCACAGATTCGTATTACTACAGAAACGGTTACAGACACTGTCATCAGTAGGATAAACATCTATCTCGTGGCCGGGGGAGGTCGGGCATGACCTCCCCCTTGAGAGCATTCAAAGCACAAACTCAAGTCTTCAAATGAAAACCAACACATGAGATTGCTATTTATAGTCCAACACCAAATTCCACCTTCGCCCCTTTGCTTTGGACGAATGTGGAATGTTTCCACATTCGCCCTTTTGTAAAGGTCGAATGTGGACCAAAGTCCACCTTCGCCCCATTGTATAGGTCGAATGTTGAATGTTTCCACATTCGCCCTTTACCTTGGGTCGAACGTAAACTTTGTGTATTGTCCTATATACTTACAAATGCATCAGATCCATAAAATGCCCTTATGGATCACCACAATCTCATGTAACACAATACAAGACTCAACCCTAGTCTATTCGATAGTGACGTCCACAGAAAGTGCATCAACAGCTTGTAACCTAAGGTGAGTTTCACTACTCTTTTTTCAAAGGCACGCGTCTCGGGTTTGAGACAAAACACTTAACTTTTTCTAGTCTAGTTTGGGACTACGTTTACATCTCGGGCTTTGACTCCTTGTGTGGGTCGGATTTTGACTCCTTGTGTGGGTCGTGTTTATGATTCCTTGTGTGGAATCGCGTTTTTAATCAGTTTTGCAACTTTAACTGTCCTTTGTGAACTAAACTCACTCTATCACTCTAAAGTCCTTATTATATTATTGGGTTAATCGCTAGAGTCGAACGGGGTATTAGCTGATAGAACTATTAGGTTGTGCAGCAACCTCATGCTTGAGGTGCTTGGGTCATGGGCATGAACTTTTGACCACGCTCTTGAGGAGCTTAACTTACCAGTGTGGATAGACACTAGTGCTAAGGCAACTTAACGATTTCTGTATGTTCCCAATAATCACCTGTTTAGTTACAATGAGTGGGCTAGCTACCCCTTACAAGCTTAAAACTGATGACTCTTATGACTATTGTATTCGATAACTTTACACTCGTTATTTAAACTGTGAACTCACCAACATTGTTTGTTGACCCACGATATACATGCTTTTGCAGGTAGTTAGCTTCCGGTGTCACGATTAGGAAGCACCGCACGTTTCACTGCATTTGGGGTCTTGGGCATACAACTAAATTACATATGATGCTTTTACATTTTCTTTCATACGGTATTAATTTGAGCGTGTTGTTTTGCGCATGGTTTTAAAATGTTTTAATTCGTTCATATGACCTCGCGGTATAAACCCCGCAGTGGAAATTTGAGGGTGTGACACACAAGTCTTTGTGGATCAAATTTTAAGGTTACTTGTGGACACATTGTTCGTGTTTTTACTAGTTTTCCATAGAATATGCGTCGGTAACCTTATTGTTATTAAACATTGTTTGTTTTTGTTCTTATCGGGGCAACAATTTGAAATCTTATGTTCAATTGCATGGATTTCCCACAACTAGAGTTTTGCATGGATTTCCTATAGTCTAGCATGAATTATTTGACTAACTAAGGCCTTGGACTTACTAGTGTGTCTACTTTTAGACTGTACGTCTCGGAATTAGCTCGTTGGAACCCATGCATGGCCCAATTATGATAAAATAGATGACATGTAATGCTATGCTCACTGTATACATACAGCTTAGTGTACGGATATGACCTGTGATTTCGACGGGTGTCACACTGGAGGTTGGACAGGTGCATATTGTCTCTAACTTCAGGGCCTACCGGGGATGACGGTAGCCCACACGGGCAGCAAAACACGAAACATCTTGTCAGTAATGGTTTCTAATCGTAGTAGTAACATACATACGTCTAGCTAACGTTCGCATAACATAGTAGTAACGGAATTGATCTTTCAAAACTTACGAAACGCTTTTATAAACTCTATGATCTCACCAGCATAGTATGTTGACATTTTTAGCATGTTTTCTCAGGTCGCTAAGGTAGCGGATTTGGATAGGCGCACGAGTCGCACGACATCTAGGTTTCATGCATCTTGTTACTTTTACCTTCTTTTGGAGTTGTAAACTATTTTGCTTCCACTGTATTTGGGTTGCTAGTTTTAAACCTGCATGGTTTGGTTTACGTTATTTTTACTCATATAGTTGTCGTCTATTGTGACCGTTGACTTGGATCTTGGTATGTCACGCGCCTCGCAGTAAAACCCCGCAAGTGGAATTTGAGAGTGTTACACCTTCCCCATCTTCTAATCAGATATAATCAACTACAATAATTTTTGGTTTTTAGGTATAGATTGAATAGATCATACTTCAACCACACCACCATCAACCGGAACCAAAACCATTGTCTGAATCCCTGCGGATTTAGCCAGATTAGACGGAAAACAATAACCTGATGTTGAATTCAAAATATCTGAAATCCAAATATGGCGTCTGGATGATAAACAAACACCCGGACCGCCTTCCCCTTCTTCGTGTCTTTCGCCTCTCTACAACATCCATCACCCATACTAGAACCAAATCACCTGTTTTTGACTTAGATATTTAGCCAAAAGATTGCGAAATTCAAACTAAAATTGCCATAAATTGAGTTGTCTACAAGATCTGAAAGCTTTTGCTGCAGATTCTCATCGTTTGTTAATGAAGTTGATAAGTTCTCGTTAGAGACCGACGTTGTAATTAAGTGATCAGATGCTTTGGTCCCAATAACAGATGCAACAATGGCTTTATCTTCTTCGTTCCAACTCTCTCCTTCCATGTTAATATTAACCTCCGTTTTCATACTCAAATCTTTAACAAATCTGAAAAAAACAATACAAAAAGACATTTCAATTTCGATGTAAACTAAAAAGTAAAAACACCAGACATACAAAAATAAAAAGTTTTAACTAAAAATATTCCAAAATTGACAAATCTAACTAATATTTAACATACCCGGATCCTAATATATCTCATATTCAGATATATTCTTTAATAAATGAAAAAAAAATACCTAGAGAAACATGAAGATAACAAGTACAGGGAAACAAAACAGAGGAACTGAAGACACACCTGACATGAAAAATGAAAACAATTCCTCTAAATGGTTGCAAAGCTATGAATATTATTTAGAGAGGGGGGGGGGGGGGTGGGACCTAAAGAAACATGAAAATTACAAGTACAAGGAAAAAAAACAGGGGAACTGAAGACACACTTGACATGAAAAATGAAAACAATTCCTCTAAATGGTTGCAAAGCTATGAATATTATTTAGAGGGGGGGGGGGGGGTTTAAAGGGTTTGGTAACTGGTTTGTGTTGGTCCTGAATGTATAGTTAGGGTTCACATCGTGTTTTTGAGTTGTAAAGTTAGGTTCATGTTTTGGAAGGGGGGTTTGATAATATCTTATCAGAAGAAGGGGGATGGAATTTAAGGGGATAAAAAATGATGAGAACTGACCAAAATGCCCCTGATTTAACGTTGGTATTTAACAGAATTTGCAAATTGGATGGATTTAGCACTAGATTTCTAACCTTAGTGGTTCCGGTATCAAAAGTTCTTGTTTTGGATGGATCTAACAATATTGAACAAACCTCATAGACGAATTTAGCCATTTACTCGCTTTAATATGAATAACTATTTTAAGGGTAACAACTTGGCCAATAAAGTTATGCCATGTGTCAGGGTGAATTATAATTAAACTAGCAACCGGAGTTTTTTTTTTTCAAATATGTGTTGTTAGAAAAATTATTTATCAAAAAGAGGTTATTTGAGCATATGGGACCCACTACATATAGTTAAAAAATCAATCACCATTCAAAGGTTAAGTATATGCAAAACATTCAGCTCCTCCTTTGGAGTGGCGAAGATTGAAACAAATTTTAGGGGGGGGGGGGGTTGGGAAGGACATAATAGGTATTAAATTTTCAAGCATAGTTTCTGATAAATTTACACACAGAGCAAAATACAGGGGGGGGGGGGGGGTCAGGGCATCCCTTGGCCTCTTCTATCCTTTCCCCTGCTCCATTTGTCTCTGGCAACCACCGGTTGCCGGAATCCAATTCACTGGGAAACACCAGAGGACACCTTTACATGCTGGTTGTCTATTAATATTATTGGAAGGCAATAATTTTATTCAGAAAAATACAAATTACCAAAGAAGCAAAACTTAAAACACTACACACCTCCAATGTTTACATATAGAGACCCATTACATCATTCTAAACTCACCATCTGTTGAAAACAAAAATACTTCTTGATGCGGAGCGAGATCGAATAATTGATGAACAATAACAGAGAGATCCAAGGAAACAATAAAATTCTTTAATCAAAATTCAACATTCATTCACTTTCAAAAACCCAAAATTATAATGTTTCAGATAAACCTAAACTCTTGCTTTCTAATTTTGTCTAGAAAGCAATTGCCTTACTTTTATAATATTCCTTTTATGACGAAATAAAATGATCCCTTCTCTGTTAAAAAAAATAAATTAACTATAAATTAATTACGGGAGTGTCTTGAGGTTGACAAATTTAATATGACACATCAACTTTACATATGAATAGACTGATACATTTCACATTTACATGCAGGAAAGCTTCGGGTAACTCATAATCTAAAACAATTAACAATGTATAACTCCAATGTTAACACCTTTTTTTAAAGGCTTAGTTGGGTAGAAATCCTTGTACAACCCTAACTTAACGGTCCTAAGTTTGAATCCCTACCCACACACCAATGTCCTCCTTGCCTAAGCTCAAACCATTACGGGGAATTTTTTTTTTTGGTGTGCATAGATCGAACTTGTGACCTAACCCCAGGATGGGAACCCCTAAGGGAAAACCCACCCTACCTCAAACTAGCTGGACTGGATATCATTGGCTCCAATGATAACACCTAACCTAAAGTGGTATATAACTCCATTGTAAAAACTTATCAAAAGTATAACATCGAGAGAAATGGGAATCAAAACAAAAAAAAAACATAGTTAATAGTACTAAAGACCGCCGCCGCCACTATGTCCACCATGGTCGCCACCAAATCGGCTAGTCCTATAGCCCTGAATCCTAACAACTATGCAACCTAACAAAAAACTTATAAATTACCTTCACATCCTCATAACGACCATACTCACATCACTTCTTACAATTTGCACAAACCAACTCAATCAACTCTTAACTTTAAGCAAAATAAGGTACCCTTATCATATCAATGGGTTGGATGACACACGTGGCAAGAATACCATAAGCTCCCCCATTAACAAACGACGTGATGCTGGGCCACACGCCTCCTGCAGGCTTAGCTTTCTTCTCTCCCATTTCTTGGAATAATATAATAATAATATTTGAAATAGAGGAGTTAAAGGGTTTCAGATGCAAGGTAGTGGCTCTATGTACAAGAAAGTTGTTTTAACCTTCCTTCATACTCATTAAGTCCTAACGAATTAGGGATTAACAAAACTATCATATCAATCAAATTGTAGCTCACTGATTGTTATCTAAGTCGAATTAGATTATATATTTATAAAAAAACAATCAAATACAGGGTGGAGAAAACTAAATTTTAATCAATATCAAGAGTAAGGTTGGACAAAATAAAACAAATTGATTAGCCAACCAGAAAAAGGTGAATGACTAACTGAACAACACAGAGAATCGCACAACAGCTTGCTATCCGAGACAACAGATTGAAATTGAATGATCATTAAGTCGATTATCCTGATTAAGTATTTACATCGATTCCAACTGGAGTTACTTCTAACTTAATTGTATAAAGATTGTTGTAGATAGTAGATACCTGTGGTGATTGAAGATGGCAAGCTGTTATTGTATTAAGGGTAATGTGTGGTGCTATAAGGTGAAGAAGAGAAGGTGTTTTAGGGTTTTCACGTGTGTCTGGCTGCAAGAGAAAGAGAGAGAGAGAGAGAGCGGGAGTGAGGAGAGAGTGAGTTTTTAGGGTTTGAAATGGGGGAGAAAACTTTTATAAGGACGAATTTTTTTTAATGCCTAGTGCCACGTGACACACTCAAGGGGGGAGGTTGGTCTCTTTGAGTGCCATGTAAGATTTATTGTTTTGGAATATTAATATATATAGATAAGATAAACTCCAACCATTTCTAAAGATATAACAACCACAACCACAACCTTACCCTAGAAATCCCACAATTAACAAGGCTAAGAGTAGGGATCTGGGGAGGGTGAGATATAAGTAAACCTTACCCCTATCCTTGCGGATAGATAGGCTGCTTACAAAGAGACCCCCGACTCGACAACACAATCGACAAGCAAACAACACTAAGAAAACAAATAAAAAACTACTGAATTTAAAGAAACATTGAAAGCGTCACATAGTAAAACAAAGGTATATATGCCATCAGAAAACACCATAATCCATAAACACCCTAAAACAAGTCATCCTTACCGACCTCCTACTAGTGAAAGAAAACGTTTAAGCTCCTAGAACCACGCTATGATACAGCCCAACCCTCCCTAATAATCTTTAACCTTAATGTTGTGTCTCCACGAACCCCTATCCTCTACCATGTCCTCAGAGAGGTACATCTGTACTAAATCATGTGTAATCCGCTCATATCAAGTTAATTTGGGTCTTCTTCTACACCTCTTTCCCTCTAAAGTAAGGGTTCCCACTACTATAACTGGGGTCATCATTTGCATCTTCTTCACATGCCCATGCCATCTTAATCTTCCATCCTTTATCTTGTTTAATATACTAGCTACCCCTACTCTTTCTCTAATAACCTCATTTCTTATTCGGTATACTCTAGTGTGCCCACACATCCACCTTAGCATCCTTATTTCTGGAACCTACATTTTGCGAGCTTGTGTCTTTTTAATGGTCCAACAATCTGTCCCATATAATATAGCGGGTCTTACTGCAACCATGTGGAATTTTCCATTTAATTTAGTTGGGAACCTTTAAACACATAAAACCCCGCTGACGGCCCTCCACGTACACCAACCACTTCTAAAGATAATTCAAACAAACCAAAATTCAAATGCAAATTAAATGGAAGTTAAATAAAATACGAAATTCAAACTTGAGATAATTTATATATTCCAATCATTCATGTTAAAACATTGAACTCACACAATAAGATTGTTTAATAGTTTGGTTTGTCAAGTCGTGTCATTTCTGCCATCAACTAAATTGTCTAAATACCATGTGCATGTGCATATTGCTATCCGTGAGTTAGGCAATTACAATAATAGAAATAGGAATATTATTTTATCAATTTTTTTTTCTAATATAGTGTTGTTTAGAAATAGGATTTAAGCATTTCTAAAAGAGTCTTTTTACTTGTGTGATCAAGGTAAATGTTAAGTTGAATTTATATATCTTGAATTAGCATATATAAATTCGAACACGGGGAATAACAGTTAATAAGTTTAAGCATTATTGTAAAAAATGTGTGTCCATCTATGTTGTTGTCGCTATGCTGATAATATAAACAAACTATAGAATACGTTTCATTTATATTTACGTAGTATATAACGGAAACGAAATATGAAACTGATTGTCTGAATTCCTCGAATTTGCATGCTTTGAAGTTTGAACCAACATTGACAAATTAAAAAACGGTTTATTTGGTACAGATCAATGTTTTAAGTTAAGTGTTCTTGTGTGATTTTGTATATTATATGTATTAGATTATTTTATTTTTCGGAATCTTTTTTAATGCAAACATTTAATAAAATTTTTTTAATTTAGTTTACATAACCTTGTCGATCGGTTGATGACTTTGTTACGTTAGTACGAACTAACTTAAGATAACAAATTCCATTTCATAAAATTAAGTACCTTTGGCTCAAATCCAATTCCTTATAGCACTACAAGAAATCGGACCTTTAGCGACGAAAAAAAGGCATTTCGTGACGAATTTTTTTCCACTATAGGCTATTGTGACGAAAATTTGTTACAACAGGTTAGTCCCCACCGCTCCGTTGTATTAGGCTATAGTTTTGTCGTTATAACGTCGTCGCTATAGATAAAATCTTATAGAGACGATCTTTTGCCTCTATAGGGTTCATCAAGTATATGTGAAAATTACTAGCAATGTCAAATTCGGGTAAACTTGAAGGGACATTAAAACTTAAAAGTGGTACGGATGATCTCAATAGGTAATTTGAATGATTTCTAAAGTCAAGGACTAAGGGTTAATAATAATTAGTTTATTATCACGGATCTTTTATTTAAATTAGAAGTCAAGTAAGATTACTTTTCTTGTATTTTAACGGTAAGGAACGAAGTACCAACCATCTTGTCATTGGGCGTTGTGGCTAAGGTTGATTACTTGACCGACGTCAGCCCATTGGCTCTCTCAGATGTACGGAAACCCGACCTCCACCCGCTCGAATGCATGACAGTAGAATAATCAGTAAAACCTCACCTCCCATCCAAGTCGAACCAGCATCACCCATATTCGCTCTTCACCCGGATGCCGCAAAAAATAACGGGTAGAGTGAAAATTGAACCAGGGTCACAAAGACACCAAGATTACTTTCCTAGTTAAATTGTTTCTTGTTCTTCAAGTTGTTTACCTATACATATGGTACTTATTTGTTTTCATTATCGTAATTCGATCTCCTTTTATTAGTAAGAAAAGAGTCAATCGTTTTGTGATCAAACTTTTGATTATCGATCTTCCAGTTTAACAATATAAGCATTATACTATGTATTATTACAAACTTAAGATGAATAGTAGGGGTATTCCAGTAAAATCACATCTTAGTTAGGTGGCATATGTTGGTGAGATCATTGGACATGTGCCTGCATGACGGGTGAGATATGCACTGAAGGTACAACGTGTTAAAACAGTACGAGAGTTGGGTGGCAGGTGGACACATGTCAACTTGAAGGGTGTTGTGTCTGCTTTAATTATATGTGTCATCTTCTCTTATAATTGTTTGCCCCTTCTTCTGGTTTTTGTCGCTTGCTTACGATGAGATGTGTTTGAGAGAGAGAGAGAGAGACCAACGACCTGTTTTTGTCAACGTTGTTATAGTTTCTTTGGGTGACTTAAATCCTGTGACACCCGGCACGTGCAGGTTAACATTTTATAAAATACATAAGTCTACCTTAGCGAAAAACATTATCAAACATACTTGACGGAGTCAGTTGAGTCGAGTCACATTACGTATTGTCCAGAGATCAATGATTTGGAGGATCATTGGGGTTATCACACACACACACACACACATAAGTTACGAGTCCCGTTGTTGGTGAATTACATAAATTAGATTAAGTAACAAACTAGAAATGATATAAATACGTGGTATGATTTGAAGATACATGCTTTAACGATGTTTATATGATTAATACATGGTTCTATATGATCAACACGTGTTAGGATTACATGTTCATGCGTTAGGATGTGTTAAAATGCGTTAAAACAACAAAACTGGAAAATCTGGAAAAGCCCTGTCTCGGTTCGACGTTAAGGGGGGTGTTAGGATCTGAGTTTGATTGTTTTGATTGTTTAGAAAAATAATGAAATAAGTGAAGTGAGATATAAATGGAAAGTGCAGCGGAATGATAAACTATAAATCAAAACAAGAGAATAATTGTTTTTAATCGAAAGCTTTCATTAGATTGAAAGATTACAATTGTACAAGTACTCCCCCTCAGCCTGATCACTCAGAGAATGTTTGTCTTAAGAGAATGACGAGCGTGATGAATATAACAGTACAATCATTGTTCTATTTATAGACTAAACTAAACCTCTGATGATCACTGCTGACGTCACCTAAGACAGCGACCTCTAACTGACTAACAACATAAAACATCTGCTAACTATAACTACTGTTACATTGAAAACACTGCTAATACAAAGTACTGTAAAGGAAAACTCTGATGGTCTTTATCATCTGTTGAAGCCAAAGTGCTGTTGGTTCAACAGACCTTTGTTCTTCAGTACTTGATCAGCAGTTGTTTCTTCATCAGATCTTTGTCTATCAGTTGTTTGTTCAGCAGACCTTTCAGCAGCAGCAGTTGTCTTCATCAGTTGTTTGGTGTAGCAGTTGTTAGGGTCAATAGTCTTTTGGGGAATGTATCTTGAATCAATTGTTTTATTCAAAGGATCAAAAGATAGAATATTTTGGCTTTCTAATCATCTGTTCTTCTCCAGGTCAGCAGACCCAACAATCTCCCCGTAGAACAGATGATGCCAAAACTTAGCTTTATTCTTGATCTTTATTTCTCATCAGACTTTCTCTAATTTGGTCTTTGAGTTGTAATTCAAAGCTCAATGAGAAGAGATCTTCAGCATCTCTTTCCAGCTCTAGATTCAGCAATGTTTGGAGATCTTCTGCACACAGGCCATGTGCATCATCCATGCTGAGCTTCTGAATCTTTCCATCTGATCTGAGCAGAGTCAATTCATGGGTGTCTTTATTGGACTTCCATTTTAGAATTTTAGAATCAGAGGAATGGCTGGGATGCATCTTTATTTTGGATGAGTTTGGTGAAGGAGGTCTTCCAATGAGTTCTCTGAGTCTCTCAGTTGTTGGATCAGAGAAATAACGGATTTGATTAATGAGACCCTCTTTCACAAAAGTATCAGCAAACTGTTTCTGTTCTTCTTCTGTCATTTCCTTCTGCTTTTTGAACTGTCTTCTTGCAGCAATAGATAAGTCAGAAGTGTCCAGTAAGCTGTCTAAAGTAAAGGCCTGTAGAGGTCTCTTGAGCTCATCAACATAAACAGGTTTTCTTGGTAAAGTAGGGTCCTTCTTCCTGTTTTCTTCCAACTTTTTGTAGGTTTCAACTAATCTCAGCTCAGACCATCTAGCCACAGACTTCATCTCTCCATGATCAGCAGCCACAATTTCTTGTCTCATCCTTTTAAACTTGAGAGCTCTGGCTGGATCTCTGCCTTTGCTGAAATCAGGGGCAGAGACTTTTGAAGGAGGATTCTTGGCTATTTCTTCAATTCTCATTAGTTCTTCTCGTAGTGCATGAGTGGTCCAGCCTGCAAACTGTTTCTTGTTTGCTTTGTAAGGCATGGATGCTAAGATTTGTTCAAGAAGAGAATCCCTTACTTCCCTTTCCATGTCACTGCTGAGGGGCATGGAAGACATTGAGTTGCTCAGGGTCTTAGCAAAATCTTTAATCCTTCTCAGTTTGCTAAGCTCTGCTGAATGGATGCCCTGAGCACTCCTGTCATCTTTCCCTTTGCATTTCTCTTTTATGATAGCATCTGTCTGTTCACCCTTGTATTTCAGATAAGTGTCAATGTTTTGGGGAACAGGAAAATTCTTGAGAGATGGGAAAGTTCTTTCTGATGGCTGATCAGTATTGTAAAAGGATTGAAGTTCCCCCTTGAGTAAATCAAGTTCAAGAGGATACTTCTCAGCCAATGGGGTGATGGTTGGTGGTGGTCTATTTGATTTGAATTGAGAGGTGTGTGGTGAGAATGATGAGAGTGGAATGGCATTTAAGGGTTGTGTTAGTGGAGTATTGGGTGGTGTGGTGTGGATGTTTTCATCTTGTACTACAAAGGTAGATTTTCTTTTTCTGTTCTACAAGATTTTTGGTGATGGTGATTGTGCAGCAGTGGTTGGGTTAACCTTTGTTGGTTCTTTTGTAGAACCAGCAGTGGTTTGGGGTTTTGGTTGTGTAGTGGTTGGTTTGGTTGTTGGTTTGGTGGTTGGTTTGGTAGTTGGTTTGGTGGTTGGTTTTGTAGTATCAGATGTTTTGGTGGCAGTGGTTGTGGTATCAGTGGTTTTGGTGGCAGTGGTTTTGGTAGCAGTGGTTTCAGCATCAGTGGTTTCAGAAGATAGTTTGGATGGTGGTTTCCTTGTATGTTTTGCAGAGATTTTCTTTCTTTTTGAGGAACTCACATCTTCAACTTCTTGCTGTTGTTCCTTCTTCAGCTGAATTAACCTCTCTGCTTTAACTTCCAGAGTGTCAGCCCTTTTAAGCTTGTCTTCAGCAGCCTTATCAGCTTTTTCATTTGCAGAGGTATCAACTTCCTTTGCTTTGCTGGTTTTGGCAGTTTCAGTAGCAGCAGAGGTTTGAGCACTTGCTTGTTGTTGTTTTTGTGGCGCTGTTTGGGTAGACTCTGGTTTGTCAGCAGTTGGTTTACCCTTTTGAGAGGGTGGAGAACCAAAAGGATTTAATTTTGGTAACCTATCTCTGCCACTCTCCCCCTTTTTGGCATCATCAGTTGTGAATTCATCATCATCATCATCATCTCTGAGGATTGTGGTAGGTCAGAGCCAGTAGTCTTCAGCAAGTGGTCCTTGATCACCTTAATATCTGCCTTGGTGTCATTGAACCTGGCATCTACCATATTTCTGATCAGGGTCATATATGTCTCTTGTGTCTGATCTGCTAGTTTCCTGTGAGCAATGATGATAGGGGAAACTGATTTCCATAGCTCACTAGCAATATCAGCAGTGGATGGTTGACTTTTGGTAAAGTTTGCCAGAGTTTCCAATATTGACTTGACATCTGTTTTGATGTCAGCAACAGAGGTTTCAATGGATTGAACTCTATCCGTCAATTCTTGGTATTTTAATTCATCACCTAAGTTAATAGGATCATTTGAATTCCTACCAGTGGTAGTTTTAACTGGTTCAGTCCTAGGAGGTGAGTCCAGGGAATGAGAACTAGATGCCCCTTGGTCTTGGTTCTGGGGACTTCCAACTGATTTTGGGGACACAATTGTGGCCTCCTCAGTTGTTGCCTTCAAGGAAGTCTTAGCTATGTAACCACTGTCCTGTTGTGAGACAATGGTCTCCACACCAGTAGTGGCTGCTTCACTTGAAAACTCACCAAGAGTTACATTGAACTCTGGGAGTGTACCCTCCTCTTCTGTTTGTGGGTTGACAGATTGATTTTTCTCAGGCCCAGTCACTTGTGGAGGTATACTCTCAGTGACAGGTGAAGGAGAGGAACTGGGATTATCCTAAGTTTTATCAATTGCCTCAAACAGAGGTTGCATGGTTTATGGGACATGTTGTGGTGAAGGTGGAGGAGTAAGAAGAGAATTAGCCCTGGGAGATGGACTTGTAAACATATGATCAAGTGACTCTATGCTTCAGTATGTGGTTCCCTTTGGCTTACAACATGATCCTTTTGTGAGGATACATGAGGAGTTTGTTTGGGTTGAGATATTTCCAGCTGTTGTGAAAAAGTAACAACAGTGGTTTCAGGTTGCTTTTGTGTTGCAACAGGGTTTGCTTCTGGTATCTCATCTTCCAGAAGTCCCTTTTTGGGTGTGGAGGTGATTTTTGTGGATGGACGTTTTCTTTTGGATGTGGCTGGTGTGGGTTTCACAGCACTGGATGAAGTGCCATGATCACCAGGAGCAGTGGGCTCAACAACAGAGGTTTGAACAACAGTCGTTGTCTTTGACCTCTTTGTTTGTGTTTTGGAAACTTTTGACACTTTGGACACTTTTTCTTGGGTAGAAGAACCCAGCATTCTTGTGAAAGTTTCATCAGTTAACTTTTCATTTGAAAAGACTCACCCTTTTGAAAATCATTTTCTTGTAAAACCTTTTGAAGGTTTACACTAAGAATTCTTGGGTAAAGTAGAAAAGCATTGTTTGAGCCAGATTTTATGGCTTTAACATTGGAAACTAAGTCCATGAACAGTCCCTGGGACAGATTGAAGTCAGAGTCTGACAACATAGCATACCCCAAGTACTGAATCCTTAATGGGATTTCATTGAAGGATGTGGTCTTAGCCGAGGCATAGAGAAGGAGAGTATGGAAGAAAAACTTCATGATTGGAGGGAAAAACTTTTTAAATAATGTTGATCCAGTCATTTGAGCATCATACCCTCTTTCCTGAAACTCTGTGTGAAGCTCTGTTTTAGGAAAAGAGTCCTTACCTGACAAGTCGTTGAGGGAGAGGGTTGTGGATATTAATTCGGGTGTAATGGAGATGCTTGTGGCTCCAATTTTGGAAATAATGGATGTAGGCTTTTTGTCTTGAAACAAGACTTCAGCTTTAGCCCAGAATTCTTGGAGGGTTTCAAGATGGATGGGAGCATCAGCAGTTAGGATGGTTTTGTATTTTGAAATTAAAATGATGTCAATGGTGGAATGGATGTCTTCTGTTTTAACCAGATATGGTAGGTAATTGTGGGTGGCTTTTGTTTGAAGATCCATTGTAATGGATTTCGAGTGTGAGAGTGACTGAAAATTGATTAGGGGTTTGAGGAAGAAGAAGGCGGTTTTAGTTTTTTGAATACAATGAGACAGTAAAACCGCTGTTGGGGGAAAAACAGGGTTTTATAGCCTCTGGTGAAACCGCTGATGTGGCAAAACTCTGCTTTTGAGAGCAGACGTGGCAAACATCTGATGGTTTAAACATCTGGTGGCATACAGCTGTTTTGGTAAAAGTTTGTTGCCAACAGCTATTGTTTAACCAAAAGACTGATGAAGTAACAGTTGTTTTATCTGATCAGATGTTTGAAACAGATTTTTCAACCAACAGTGGATAGAATGAAACAGTGGTTGTTTTATCTGATCAGATGTTTAAAACAGATTTTTCAACCAAAAGAGCTATTTTTAAGGAGAAATTGATTTTCTGAAAACATTTTAATGTTTTTATTGAAAACATTTTTGTTGTTTTTAATCCATGTTTAACATTCCAATTCGAGAGATTAGATTTGTGAAGGTAGATGTGTCTAAAGCTTTTGTCAACACATCTGCGAACTGATCCTCTGTTGGAACATGGTGCAGAGAAATCAAACCTTTTTCATAGCTATCTCTGACAAAATGATGTCTGATGTCTATGTGCTTTGTGGTTGAATGAGAAACTGGATTTTTGATGATATTTTCAGCAGCTTGACTATCCCACATGAGTGGAGTCCTTAGTGCAGTTATCCCAAAATCCAGCAATTGATTTTGAAGCCACATGAGTTGGGCTGTACAGCTTGCAGCAGCAATGTATTCAGCCTCAGCTGTTGAAGTTGAAACAGCTGCTTGCTTTTTGCTTTGCCAGGAAACTAAGGCATTCCCTAGAAACTGGCACCCTCCAGATGTGGACTTCCTTGTGGTGTGGCAGCCAGCAAAATCACTGTCTGAATAACCTGAAAGCTCAATGTTTCCATTAGCAGGATACCAGATACCAAGTGTGGGAGCACCTTTTAGGTATCTGAATATCCTTTTCACAGCAATAAGGTTTGACTTTCTGGGTGAAGCCTGGGATCTTGCACAAACACAGGTGGCAAACATAATGTCTGGCCTGGATGCTGTTAAGTACAATAAAGACCCAATCATGCATCTGTAGTGTGTCTGATCAACCAGTTCATCCTTGTCATCATCAGTGAGTGGCTTGACTGTGCTCATGGGTGTACTACGTGGCTTACAATCATTCATCTCAAATTTGGTTAACAAGTTTTTCACATATTTAATTTGATGAATGAATGTGCCATTTTGCAGCTGCTTCACTTGGAGACCAAGGAAGCACTGAAGTTCACCCATAGCACTCATTTCAAACTCTGCTGTCATGAGTTCCCTAAAATCCTCACACATTTTGTTACATGTGGATCCAAAAATGATATCATCCACATATATTTGAACAATCATTAAATCTTTCCCTCTCCATTTTAAAAATAAGGTTTTATCAATTTTACCTCTTGTGAAACCAATGGATAAGAGAAAGGTGGAGAGAGTTTCATACCAGGCTCTAGGTGCTTGCTTGAGTCCATACAAAGCTTTATTTAGCTTGTAGACATACTCAGGATGGAATGTGTCTTCAAAACCAGGTGGTTGACATACATAGACCTCCTCCTGAATTTTGCCATATAGGAATGCACATTTGATGTCCATCTGATACACCTTGATGTTGTGGTTGACAGCGAAGGCTAGGAACAGTCTGATAGCTTCTAACCTTGCTACAGGGGCAAAGGTTTCATCATAGTCTATCCCTTCTTCTTGTCTGAAGCCTTGAACCACTAGCCTGGCTTTATTCTTGACAACTATACCCCTTTCATCAGTTTTGTTTTTGAAGACCCACTTTGTGCCAATTGGACAAACATCCTTGGGCAGTGGTACAAGTTCCCATACTTGTTGTCTTTTGAACTGAAAGAGCTCTTCTTGCATGGCTTCCACCCAACTATTGTCTTTCAGTGCCTCTTGGTACTTGACTGGTTGTATGAGGGATAGAAAGCCTGCAAAAAGACAGATATTTGAGGATTGGCTTCTTGTGAGCACACCTTCTCTGATGTTGCCAATGATTTGGTCTGGTGGATGAGCTCTTAGGTAGATTAGATCTCCCTGATATGGTATTATGGCATTTTGAGGTGAAGGACAGAGGTTTGGTGACTCTGTTGACATAACATCTGTTTGCACTTTTGTAGTGTCAACAGATGTTTGGAATGGTAGTGGAGGAATGGGTCCAAGTGGTGTAAAATTGGACTGACTCTTGTCAACAGATGTTTGACTTTTGTCAACAGATGATTGAGCAGTGGATGCAATAGGTGAATCAGTGGTTTGAGGATAGGACGGGCCAACAGTGGCTGACTCAGCCGTGACAGAGTTTTGACAGTTGGTTTGAACTCCTGCTTCCTCTGATGTAGGATAGACTTTATAGTGATCTGGAATCACAACATCTGTTCTGTAGTCTTGTTGTGGAGATTGTGAAATACCTGCACTGTTAGTTTTGACAGTGATATCTTCAAATTTAAATTTATCCAAATCAAATAACTCAGCAGGGTTTGCTGGGATTTTTAAAGATGAAAGTTCATTGAAGTTCACATTCAGAGTTTTTTCTATTGTCTTGGTCCTTGTGTTAAACCCTTTATAGGCCTTGGCAGTAGAAGAATACCCCAGAAAATACTCACAATCTACTTTGGCTGCAAATTTTGAAATGGAATCTATAAGATTTAAAATGAAACAAGGACAGCCAAAGATTTTGAAAAATGAGATTAATGGTTTGATTTTGAACAAAATTTCATAAGCAGTCTTTTGATGTCTTGGGTTGATTAAAACTCTGTTTTGAACATAGCAAGCAGTGTTTACAGCTTCTGCCTAGAAGGACAGTGGCAAACCAGAATTTCCTAGCATTGTTCTTGCAGCTTCAATGAGAGTTCTGTTCTTTCTCTCAACCACCCCATTTTGCTCTGGTGTTCTTGGGATACTGTACTGCCTTACAATCCCTTTTGACACACAGAAGTCATCCAACTCCTTATTTTTAAACTCTGTTCCATTGTCACTTCTAAAGACTTTTACTGGCAAGTCATATTGTTTTTCAACTTTGGTGACAAAGTCCTTCAAGATACCTGCAGTCTCATCCTTAGAATGTAAAAAGTAAGTCCATGTAAACCTAGAAAAATCATCAACTATGACAAGACGGAATCTCTTTCTTCTTAGACTCATGATTTTAACTGGGCCAAACAAGTCCATGTGTAACATTTGTAAACATTGACTAGTTTTGGACTCATCAATTGATTTGTAAGAGCTTTTATGTTGTTTTCCTTTTAGGCAGGAAACACAATGCTCATCACATTTGAATTCTTTTGATGGCAAACCTCTGACAAGGTTTTGTTTGGAGAGAGAGTTGATAGTTTGAAGGTTGGTGTGACCAAGTCTCCTATGCCACAATTCTGTCTCTTTGGTAGAGGCAGCTGAGAACAGACAGACATTTGCCATAGGATTATCCTTCAACATATCAACTACATACACATTGCCACTTCTATGAGCAACAAGTTGTGCTTTACTCTCAGCAATGATGGTGTTAATCTTTTCAACCACTTCTGGTCCAACAATCTTACATGTTTTCTTAGTGAAGAATGACCCATATCCTTTGTCACTCATTTGTGATACACTAAGTAGATTAAATTTTAGATTGTCTATCAGATTAACATTTTCAAACTTAAGTCTCCCTGCTTGAACTGTTCCAAAACCCAACACTTTACCTTTAGAATCATTACCAAAGGATATATCACCCCCTCCATGTGCAAGAAAGTCCAGAAGAAGGGCTCTACATCCTGTCATGTGCCTGGAGCCTCCACTATCTACATACCATAAATTATCTAAGCAAGCAGAAGCTCCCTGCACATCAGTAAAGAGTTTAGTTTTGGTGAGTGTCCAAAGCCAAATTGGCTTTGGATGGGTTCTCAGAAGTCTCAGCCTTAAGTTGAGGAGAATGATCAGTGGTTTGAACTAGCTTTTGAACTAGGTTCAGCAGCTGTAGTTGACCATTTGCCAGTGCTTGTATGTCAACACTTGGTCCAACAGATGTTTGATCACTTCCTGTCAGATGCTGAAAACCATGAGGATGTCTGTTCACTTTAGGTTTTGAAGGCCTTTTGGGCTCTTCATAAACATGTGGCAGACGATGACAAGTTGGTTGTCCATATCCTCTTGGAAGTCTGGTAGCTGGTAGAACATCTGTTACCTGAACATCTCTGGGAGCAGAGTTTTTGTTCAGACCTTTGGTAACAGCTGTTTGGACTGGTTCAAAAGTCTGTTTGGGTTTTCCTTTTGGAGTACTCACCACTTGACTTTCAAGAGTTTTAGCCTTGTACTCTTTTATCTTTTCATCAAAATTTTTGAGATACAGGCACTCTTTTGTTTTGTGATTCTTTTTCTTACAAATTAAACATTCATTGGTTTTAGAATCACTTAAACTTGTTGCTTTGTTGATGTCATATGCTTTTAGAAGAAAACAGTTTTTGGTGACATGATTCTTCTTTTCACAAAAATCACAAAACAGATTAATTTTGGCTTTCCCTTTTCCTTTCTTCTTTTCAATAGATGTTTGATCATCTGTTGGAAGATCTCCCAAAGGGATAACTTTGGCCTATGGTGCCTTTTTACCATCAGGGGTTTTGAAGGTCATTGGTTGAAAATTTTCAAGGACATCACACTCATCTGACCAGGTTGGTTTGAATTGATATTTTTCAATTTCATCAAATGAGGGTGTACCTTCCAACTTTTCAAGAATGATTTTCTTGCCATTGGGTTCAGTAACCTTGATTTCTTGACCTTTTGAGTTGGTTCGGATGATTTCAACCAACTGTGGTTCCTTTTTGTCAGTGGTTTGTGAACTCTGAGCAGTGGTTTCTTGAAAACCAAAGCCAAATTTCACATGACTTTTAGATTGTTGGTTGACAATCATCTCAAAACCTTTTGATGATTCCACCCATTTCTGACATTCAACTTGGGTGGACTCAAGCTCCTTTTTACAACAATGATATTTGGTTATCATAGTCTGAAGCTGGTCTTTGGTTATGCTTGCTTCATGTTTTAAACTGCTGATTTCAGATTCTCTTTCAGTTATTTTTGATTTTAACTCTTTAGTGAGTTTTTCAAACTGAATTTCATCTTCCAAAATTTTCTTTCTAAAGTTTTCATTCACCTCTTTTATCTTAGCAAATGCCACAATACATTTGTCTGAGCACAAGTCATTTAAGATTTGAGGAGATACCTTAGCAGCAGCCATCAAGGCACATTTACAGTGGCAGTCACAGTCATCAGTACCCCAGGGGTCTGAGAGATTCACAACCTCTACTTCAGATTCTTCAGCTGAAACAACTTCATCAACAACATCATTAGTCACATTTTCAGACATAGACACCACTCCCTCAGAATCAGTCTCTTCAACAATTGTTTCTAGTGCCATAAAGCAAAAAATTATTTTCAGAATTGGCAACTAAAGCAATGTTATCATCTGTTATCTCATCTGGTAGACTACTCCAATCAACAAAGCCTTGAGTGAAGAGACTCTGTTGACTTTGCTGACTGGTTTCTGCAGGAGCAGAGGATGGAGCAGCAGTCATTGGCACTTCTGCCTGAGTAACAGGTGTTTGGACATAATGATACCGAGGAACAGTGGTTTGGACATAGTACACAGGAACAGTGGTTTGGGTCTGTGCAAAGTGAGCAGTGTTTTGCACATTTGGTACAGGGGTGTTTTGGGAAAATTGATAAGTGTTGGTCTGAGGTCTTTGGTTTGGATAGGTGATCATAGGGGTACCATTTTGACTCCTACATTCCCTAGCAAAGTGACCCATTCTATGACACTTATAACACTTGATCTTTGATTTATCCAACCCCACTCTTGACCCACCATGTAAACCTGGGTACCTCTGCCAGTTTTCTTATAGAAGTTATTGGTTCTAATACCGAGCAGGGCCAACTGATGCAAAATGTCCATTTCTTCTAAGTCAACAGGGTCAATGTATTGAAGGTTATTATACACAAAAGATGTGTTATCAGATGCCTGGATATCACCACTTGCTGCAAAAGCATAGTTAGGTGATGAGTAAGAATCAGTGTTAAAACCAGTGGTTATATCAATGTAATGATCATAACCCTGATCCTTACTACTTCCAGGAACCTCATCTTGACCCAAAAGTGTTGTATTCCCAAATACATAGTCATCAGACACTTTTCCAGATTCTTGGAGCTTCTTTTTCTGGTTAAGCTCTCTCTCATAAGTCAAGAGCTTACCATGAAGCTGGGTCAGGGTCAGGTCCTTAAATCCGATAGAGTTTCTCATGACAATTGCTATAGTGTCCCATTTGTCCTGAAGTGATCTAAGAAACCTATGATTCAAAGTTGAATTAGGGTAAGTTAGACCCACCAGTTTTAGTTCACTAATTAGACAATTAAATCTCTCAAACTGTTGTGTTAACGACTCTGCCTTCACGTGACTAAACGTTTCATATTGTTGGTTAAGTATTTCATGGTTGTTTTCTATCACATCCTCAGTCCCACCAAACTGCTCCTTAAGAGCATCCCACAACTCTTTTACACTATTGCAGTGCAACAGTCCAGCATAGATATCATTTGGTAGAGCCATGGCTACAATACTGAAAGCCTTAGCATCTAACTCAATTTTTTGAAAATCTTGCTCGGAGTAGTTTTCAACACTCTTAGGTACTTGGACCTTGGGATCTTCGGTACTCGGCACCATTGGAACATGAGGTCCAAAGACAACCGACTTCCAACACCCTGTGTTTTGCTGTGCTAGCACATGAGCTACCCGACGTTGCCAGATATTGTATTCAGATCTGACAAGCATCGGTGGCTTGTTACTAGTGCCAGTGTTATGTGGATCTTGATTAAGTGAAGTCATTCTCTGATTTTTTCGAAAACAAAATCTGTTTACTAACGGTTGAAACGAAAATAAACTATTACTCTGTTTTCAATCAGACAAACAAACGATATCAATAATTGTGAGCTGATCTGTTTATATTAAATTGATTGATTAGATCGAATTTAATTGACCAAGCTCTGATACCAATTGTTTAGGATCTGTGTTTGATTGTTTTGATTGTTTAGACAAATAATGAAATAAGTGAAGTGAGATATAAATGGAAAGTGCAGCGGAATGATAAACTATAAATCAAAACATGAGAATAATTGTTTTTAATCGAAAGCTTTCATTAGATTGAAAGATTACAATTGTACAAGTACTCCCCCTCAGCCTGATCACTCAGAGAATGTTTGTCTTAAGAGAATGACGAGAGCGATGAATAGAACAATATAATCACTGTTCTATTTATAGACTAAACTAAACCTCTGATGATCACTGCTGACGTCACCTAAGACAGCGACCTCTAACTGACTAACAACATAAAACATCTGCTAACTATAACTACTGTTACATTGAAAACACTGCTAATACAAACTACTGTAAAGGAAAACTCTGATGGTCTTTATCATGTGTTGAAACCAAAGTGCTGTTTGTTCAACAGACCTTTGTTCTTTAGTACTTGATCAGCAGTTGTTTCTTCATCAGATCTTTGTCTATCAGTTGTTTGTTCAGCAGACCTTTCAGCAGCAGCAGTTGTCTTCATCAGTTGTTTGGTGTAGCAGTTGTTAGGGTCAACAGTCTTTTGGGGAAAGTATCTTGAATCAATTGTTTTATTCAAAGGATCAAAAGATAGAATATTTTGGCTTTCTAATCATCTGTTCTTCTCCAGGTCAGCAGACCTAACAGGGGGTCGAACCAGACAACATGTAGCTTGGAAAACCTCATTCGACCTCCCCATTCCTCATTCGACCTCAAGAAGGGTGAGCAAGTGGTGGAGGTTGTAGACGCTGCGCGCACTACGGGATTACAAAGTGGATGGTTAGAAGGGTTTTTGGCTGCCAAGGATGGGGCTACTATTGAGGCGCAACCCTTCTAGGATATTAATACCGAAGCGGCGCTGTTGGAGGAGCTTGAGAAGCTGGAAAAGATGGAGTTCCCTGTGCTCCAAACAGTGAGGAAGTGTTTGTCGGATCCTGATCCAATTGCCCGGTTTAGACATTGGGTACAGGAGTCTGACCGTTCCGGGCCCGAATGCGCAGAGAAGGAGGCGACTGCCAAAGCTGCTGAAGTGGCCGCCAAGGCTAGTGGGCTGGGTAGTTCGGGGCCGGCCCATGAGCCTCCCCAGTAGGTTTATGTTTGTAAATGATAAACTTTGATGTATGTAAATATTTCTTCTTCTGTTAATGGAAATGAACCTTTTTTTTTGTTCATGCTTGTGTTGAATTGTGTTGAGGGATTGTAGAATAGATCAACTTCGTGAGTTTAGAAGAAAACTTGGTGTCTACCTTACTAAGAGTACATTAACTTCGTAAGTTCAGAACTAAAGTTGGCGTCCGGTATGAAGGGTAAATTTACTTCATAAGTTGGGACTAAAAGTTGGGGTCTAATTATGAAGGGTAAATTAACTTCATAAGTCAGAAGTAAAAGTTGCGCAGTTATAAACAAAGTGTAGGGTATTGATATATATTCCAGAACTGAGATATTTATAAGTAACATGGGCCCAACTGCGCTACATTCCATGATCTTGGTACAGGTGTTCCGTCTAACTTTTCTAAAGCATATGCCCCTTTCCCTAAGACTTGTTGAACTTTGTAGGGGCATTCCCAGTTGGGCGCTAGTTTCCCTGGACGCTCTGAGTGGGAAGCATTGTTATCTCTTAGGACGTAGTCCCCGATGTCAAACACGCATCTTTTCACTCTGGAGTTATAGTAGCGCTCGAGCTGTTTCTTGTAGTTTGCTTCGCGTATGGCTACCATTTCACGTCTTTCGTCCAGGAGGTCTAGATTTAGACGTAGTTCTCTGTCATTGTCTGTTTGTGCTACGTTGAGGACCCGTGGGGAAGGAAAGTTTATTTCTGCGGGGATTACAGCTTCGGAGCCGTAAGTTAGGCTGAACGGTGTTTCACCCGTGCTTGTTTTTGTGAGGGTGCGATGCGCCCACAAGACGTGCGACAATTCATCGACCCAGCCTGTTCGCTTTGAGCCCAGGCGTGTCTTTATTCCTTTAACCAGTGATCTGTTGATGCGTTCTACCTGTCCGTTTCCTTGAGGGTGGGCTACGGACGTGATGATCTGGTTGACGCCCATTTGTGTTAGCCATGCCTGGATTTTTTTGTCCGTGAACTGTGTTCCGTTGTCGGTGACGATTTCCATGGGTAGGCTGAATCGGCAAATGATGAATTCCCAGATGAATTTTTTTAAGTGTTCTGCGCTGATCGTTGCTAAAGGCTTGGCTTCGACCCATTTTGTGAAATAGTCGACGACAACTATTAGATATTGTATCTTTCCTGGGCCATTGGGAATGGGCCGACCAGGTCAATGGTCCATTTTTGAAATGGCCAAGCTGCGGTGACCGGAACCAGGTCATTCTTTGGGCGCAAGGTATTTGGCTTCGTGTTGCTGACAGTTGAAGCAGGTGCGCAGGTTTTTAACGGCGTCCTGATGCATTCCTGGCCAGTAATATCCGACATTCATGATTTTGGCGATGACTATTCTCTGTCCTGTGTGGATGCCGCATATGCCCTCGTGGACTTCCTTGACAAGGAATGAGGCATTTGCGGAATCAACGCATCTTAAGAGGGGACCGAGGTAGGAGCGCCGGTATAGGACACCATTCATTAGTTGGTAGTGTTCTGACGTGTACTGGATCTTTCTGGCTTCCGTTTTTCAGGCGGTCGAGTGCCCATTGCTAGATACGCTTGAATGGGGGTCATCCATGACCCGGCGCCTGTTTGTGTTACATTTACCTGACGAATAGGTACTGATGGTTGATCTAAGGTTTCGATATGTACCTCTTTGGCCATGTGCGGCCAGGCTGTGGATGCCATTTTGCTGAGGGCATCCGCTTCTTTGTTTCCGCTTCAGTTGATATGGGTGACCATACAAGTTGTGAATTTTCTGATTAGGAGCTTAGCCTGGTCCACATATTGTACCATAACTGGGTCTTTGGCGTCGTATATGCCATTGATGTGTCCTGCTATGAGCATTGGGTCTGTGTGGGCTTTAAGGTGTCTTGCGCCCATCTTATCGGCCAGGCGCAGTCCTGCTAGGAAAGCTTCGTACTCTGCCTCAGTGTTTGTACTTAGAAATTCAAGGCGTACACATATGTGAATTCTGTGTTATCAGGACTGACGGGCCTGAGGCCTGCTCCTGCGCCTTGATCATTTGAAGCTCCGTCGGTGAACAGTGACCAGGGGACGCGTGAATCTGGGATGGGTTTTGGGTCTTGTTCATTTTGACATTCTTCGATGCTTTCCGCGGGGATTTCTGCGATGAAATCCGCAAGAACCTGTCCGTTGATTGTTGGTCTTGGCTTGTAGATGATGGTGTGAGCGCCGAGTTCGATTGCCCATTTTTCTAGGCGCCCAGATAACTCTGTTTTTTAGAGCACAGTGTTTATTCTGTAGTCTGTTAAGATGTGGATTGGGTGCCCTTGAAAGTATCGCCTGAAACGCCTGGATGCGTGAACTAATGCTAAAACCAGTTTTTCCATTGTGGAGTATCTGGTTTCTACGTCTGCCAGGGTGCGGCTAATGTAGTAGATTTGTGTTTGAACTTTGTTGCGCTGAACCAGTAATACTGCGCCTATCGCTTTTTCAGAAGCGGATAGGTATAGTGTTAGCGGTTCTTCTAGTAAAGGTGAAGTAAGGGTTGGCAAGTAGGTCAAACAATGTTTCATTTCACGGAAAGCCACTTCCGCCTCTGGTGTCCAGCGGAACTGTGTCTTTTTTAATACATTGCGCAGCGTATGAACAGAAGGAAAAGACTTTGACGCATAGTTCGATAGGAAGCGGTTCAGGGCGACTAGGCGGCCCATTAGTGTCTAAATGTCTTTGATGGAGCTGGGCGATGGCATGTGCTGGATGGCTTGAACCTTTTCCGGGTTTGGTTTAAAGCAACCATTGGTGACGATGACGCCCAGAAATTTGCCTTCTTCGGCCCCGAATGAACACTTGCCTGGATTGAGTTTCATTTTGATTTTGTGTAGTTGTTCAAAGGTGCGCTATATGTCCAGGAGCATTGTGTCTTCCTGTCGGCTTTTTATTACCAGATCGTCGACGTTTACTTCTAGATCGACGCCGATCTGGTTGACGAAGGCCTGATCCATTACGCGCTGGTGTGTAACGCCTGCATTCTTTAGGCCAAAGGGCATTTTGGTGTAGCAGTTCACCCCTCTGTCGGTTCGGAAGGCGGTTCTGTCTTCGTCTTCGTAGGCCATTTGTATTTGGTGGTATCCTCGATAAGTATCGAGGAAACATTTGAATTTGAATGGCGCTAGAGAGTCTACCTTTAGATCGATTTCCGACAGCGGGTAGTGGTCCTTCGGGCATGCTTTGTTTAGATCCTTGTAATCGACGCACATGCACCCGGATCTGTTCTTTTTAAGGACCATGACCGGATTGGCCACCCATGTTTGGTGGTTGCATCGTCTGATGATGCTGGCTTCGAGTAAGTCGTCGACCTGCTCGTTCATGGCTTTGACTCTGTCCGGGCCTAGCGGTCGCTTTTTCTGGGCGACTGGTCGAGCGTCGTTGTAGGTGATGAGGCGATGTTCTGCTACATCCCTTGGGACGCTGATCATGTCGGATGACTGCCAGGCGAAGATGTCTTTGATTGCTACCAGCAGTTGCTTTAGGTGTATGGGCACTTGGGGGGACAGAGTTGATCCCAAGGTGATTGTTTGTTCGGGGAAAGATGGGTTGAGAACCCATTTTTCATTTTCAGTAGCGGCTGGTTTGGACGGTGGTGTCTGCGCCATTGATTCTGTTGTAACGAGGCATTCCTGATTGCCTCAGATGTATGCGATCCCCGTTGCTGTTGGGAAACCGATGGTTTGGTGAGAGGTCGACGCGTTGCTGCTAAAGTTGGAAAGGCCTTGTCGGCCTAACAAGATGTCGTATGAGGAGGTGGCTGGGATGACATGGAATGTGCATGTCTCAGAACGTGTGTGAATCCAATCGTCAAGGGTGACTGTGAAGTCAAACTTGCCGAGCGGATGAATAACCTCGTTGAAGAAACCGGCGATGGGTGCATCTTGCTCATGACGCGCTTTGTCTTCATCATCCAGCTGTTCAAAGCATTGCTGGTACATGATGTCGAAGCTGCTCCCGCTTTTGCACATCATTTTGTACGTGCGATGGTTGCCGAACAGGGCTGCAATGATGAGTGGTGTTATTGACTTTGCTCCTCCTGGTACTGTTGGGAGGATGACTTGGGCTTCTCTCCAATCGATGTTATTTCTAGCGTCCGCATGTCGCGACGTGGTCACGACGCTGGCTGGTTGAAGTTTGCGTTTGTTGCGGTGTGTCATGTGACACTGTCTTGAGTAGGCGCCTCGGACATGTTGTGTTCTGATGTACTTGATTGGCTTTGGCGGTTCTTCAGTTTTGCGTGCGCCAGCGCGCACGTTTTTTGCAAGGTTGATCAGTTTGCCGGAGCGAAGGGCAGCCTCTATCTCCATTTTGAGGCTGTAGCAGTTGTCGGTGTCGTGGCCCACATCTTTGTGGATGTCACAAAATCGGGTGTTATCGACATTTTTGCGTTTATTTCCCATGGGTTTTGGGAGTTTGAACGCAATTTCTCCAGTTGACAGAACTTGAGCTAATACCTGAGATGGTGTTTTGGTGAGGGGCGTCCAGTCTTGGTTTCTTCGGCCACTGTTGTGCTGGTCGTGTAATTGTTTGTTGCCGATGATAATTCTGGCGTCGCCAGAGGGTGAATATCTTCCTTCATCGGTAATGCCGAAGATGCGACTCCAAACGGAGGATCGGTTGTTATTGCGATTGCGACTATTGCTTGTGTTTCTACGTTGGTTCTGGCTTTTTGTTTTTTGCTTTCCAGCATAGAGTTTGGAGATTCGGACGACCTCTTCCCAGGAGTCTGGGATACCATCTTTAACCTGGAGGGTGTTTTGTAAGTTGTCGTCGTTAACATTTGCTAGGAAGGAGGTTCGAGTTGCCTCGTCCCCAGTTCCTAGTTGAAGTGCTTCTTTGTTGAACCGCACGGTAAAGTTTTCGAGCGGTTCGGTGTCTCTGTGCTTGTAGAGATGGATCTGACTTTTGTCGCGCTTGTGGCGACGTTCTTGACTGAAATGGGGTGAAAATTTATCGATCAGCTGTTCATAGTTGTCGATGCTTCCGACGGGGAGGTTGTCGAACCATACCCTGGCTGCTCCTGAGAGTGTCTGGGCGAACATGTGGCACCAGACCGGTAAGGTCCATCCGATGAAGACCCGGCTTGGTTAAAGATGCCGAGGTGGTCGTCGGGGTCGGTTAGGCCGTCATATAACTTGACGTTGGCCGGTAGGCGCTGCCTTGGTGGTATGGGTTCTTGAGAGATACGTCTTGTGAATTTGGATTTATCTACGAACACCGTTGGCCTGTATGGAAGCGACAGGTCGGTGGTTGCGTCGTTATTGAAATGGAGACGTCCTCTGTGATAATATGGGGTGCGACGGTAGTCTCTTGAGGCGTCGTCCTCCCAGGAACATTCGTCGTAGTCATCATCGTCAAACCGGTTGTACTCTGCATGGGCCTGGTCTATAATGGGTTTCCCCTGACCTCCCCCATGATGGGTAGTAATCGGTTTTTTGACACTTTTAGATGTTGAAGCCATGACTTTTCCTGTTATGCGTCGACGCTCAAGTTGGGCATCTAGCAGTTTCTTTTGTCGTTCATACCATTCGTTATTGATTTCGTCAATTTCCTTCTGGGTGGGAGGTGGTGCATCGGTGGCATCAAAATCGATTGCATGGGGGTTGATGACGGTGTTTTGATCATCCCCGTCATGGCCCTGTGGTGAGTTTGGCTGATTGGTTATGTCTTCGACAACTCCTGAGGGGGAGGGGATTTTTAGGGTTGGTGTAGTCATTTTTTGATTTAAATGAACTGGCTAGTTAAAGCGTTTGTTTAGAGTATTGTGGTAAGGCCACAGATGACGCCAATGAAAAAGCACGAATCCTAGATTGCCGGGTTAGCGCCAATCTTGGTAGTGATTCTACAGGGTGTTTATAAAAAGGTATGTTTATAAAACGTGATAGGTCTAAGGACAAGACCAAGGATGTTTAGAGACAAGTTAGAAGAGCCGAGCCTCTAAATGTTAGCAAATAAACAAGGGTTGGAAAAGTACGATGTGCTCGTAGTCTTTTATGTGAAAGTGTTCGTAAGATATCGAATGCCGATAAAAGGAGAAGGGACTCCTCCTTTTATAGTACCTCGCTACACGACTTTCTCAATCCGTCCTTTACCCTTAGTGGGGCCCGGCCCTGGTAGAGGTGTCTCTAGGTTTCCGGCCCAAGTCCTCAGGCCCAATGGTGCAAGTGGGTTTGATAAAAAAGAGAGGAAAGGGGGGATGTTACCGTCCGACGCTGGTGGGCGGCGGACACGTGGCGTTCGCCTACTGGCTAATACAGGGCGGTGGGTAATCATCCTCTTTCCAGAAGAACCTTAGACAAGTTGGAGGGTTGCAAAAGTCTTCAGAGAGATATCTTGGCTGGGAGCCTGCCACGTCGTCGTCCTTTCTGACTGTCAGGTTGAGCGCAGCCATTGATTGTCTTGGAACTCTGACGGGCAGCCTGCAGCGTCAGGAACAGTTGCCTGGGGCAGGAGTGTGTGTCTCGAGGCTGCCCCAGAAGTCATCTTTGTTAATCTTGCTGAAGAAGCTTTGTCTATCTTGCTGAAGAAGCTTCATAGTGTGTCTGTCCCGCTGACGTAAAACAGGCAGTATATAATGGTTCGGATGTTACTGCTGTCGCTGACGTAAAACGGGCGGACAAGTACGCGTCCTGTAACTGATGGGCGCTAACTGTTCCGTTGACGTAAAATGGGCGGATGAGTACGCGTCCTTCGACTGGCAGGCGCTAGCTATTCCGCTAACGTAAAACGGGCGGAAGCAAGTTCAGCTAGGCGTTGCTTCTAAGTTTGTGATATGGTATTTGCTGATGTTTTTGGTACCATATCCCTTCACAACCAATTTGTTTGTTTATTGAATTCCATCAATTATTGATACATAGTATAATTGATATGGATACGTTCTATTGGGTTGGGTTATTCTACAAAGTCTACAAAAAATGAGAAGGGTGAGAAGCCACTAGAAAATGACATGTGTCAAAGGATTTAACAAGTGGGAGGGGTAATTTGGTCAAAAAAATATGCACATGCAAGTCACATGCCATTTCCACCTTCATTTTTAAATGTCCATAACTTTTTTATACGTCATCGTTTTTTTAAAAAAATTATACCATAAAATCGAGCGTCTTTTTATCTTTAATATGAGTACCATATTGTTATACTTTCGAAAAAAAAGTCAAAAACCCACTTGCGTAAGACACAATGGAGTGTAAAACACAATGTGCACCAATTAAATATAGGGTATAAAACATAATCAACAATCTAATAAAACACAATGGAGACATACTAAAGACACAATGAATAAAAAACTAAAACACATTGAATACTTTTGAAAAAAAAAGTTGAAAACCTAGTTGCGTAAGACACAATGGATGACATACTAAAGACACAATGAATACTTTTTAAAAAAAGGTCAAAAACCCAGTTGTGTAAAACACAATGGATGACATAATAAGGACACAATGAATAGAAGACTAAAACACAATGAATACTTTTGAAAAAAAAAAAGTTGAAAACCCAGTTGTGTAAGACACAATGGAGATAACGTAAAACACAATGAGTACCAATTAAATATGCAATGAACAATAGGGTATAAAACACAATGAACAGTCTAATAAAACACAATGGACGACATACTAAAGACACAATGAATCTGAAGACTAAAACACAATGAAAATAGACTTAAAGACATTAAACAACATAATAAAACACAATGTACACATAAATACAAAACTCATTTGCGTAAAACACAATGAAAAGCATACTAAAAACACAATGGACAAAGTTAAATCATGTGTAGATTAAAAAAACATAAATACCATATTTATATAGCACATGTGTATAATATAACACAGTGAACGAGCAGAAGACACAACGGAGAAGAAAACCCATTTAACACGAATTTTTTTTTTCAATTTTAATGTAGCAATGTGGTACTCATATTAAAGATAAAAAAACGCTCGTTAATATGGTGAAATTTTTTTGAAAAAATAATATCATATGAAAAAGTTATAGACGTTTTAAAATGATGGGGGGAATTGACATGTGAATTGCATGTGGAGAGAGAAAGTCAACAAATGTGGTTTTCCTTTTATGCCCTTACTCTAATTTATTATTTATTTTTTTTTCAAACAAACTAATCTTAACCCTTCAAATATATGATCAATGGATCACAATCCTTTTCACCTTTCCTATAAAAAGTGTCTTGTGTATTTGATCCTAACCCACGTTCTATTAATATAAAGTTGCTAAATGAAACCGGTTATTAATCATTTTATACACTTAATGCTTTTCCTTACTTCTATGCTTACATCTAATGCTACTACAGACAATATCATTTGTCCCATGCGTATGCCAATCTTCCCTCGCATCGCGTGGGGGTTGGCGCGGGTTTTTACCCATGGGTGGTTGGTTTTGTTTTATTTAACATAAAACAATTGTTGGTGGAGTGGTCAGGGCCTCCCCCTATGAAGGGGTTGGCATAGGTTCTACAAATGGGGTAGCTGGATTTCTCAATTTGTTGTCCTTTTTTTCTACATTTTTTGGGTGAACACTTAGGCTATTGGTTTCGCACTGACATTGTAATAAGCCGGAACAATAAAGACCGAGAACGCGCAACAAATCACGAAAATCTTACTAGTATAGATGATAAACAAATTAACATGTACATATGACCCTACAACACATCAAAATGACGGCACTCAATTCATATGAGATGTTACTGAATTTTTGAGACTTGACATCAAGAAAAGAATATCAATTGCAAACTAAACATCAAAGATAAAAAGGACCAACCACACCTAAAAAAATGAAATTCTCTTGCAATGCACAATAATAACTTTGAACAAGGACCTAACAAAGTGGAAATATAACATGAACATAAAGAAAAAACCAACAAGCATGTGCTTAAATATAACGAAGAAGGACATTAGCATGCAAACTGAGGAATTATTACTCAACATACACTTCAAACTATGTTACATACAACATGAAAGCACTTTAGATGATACAGAATTACAGATCTTTGAAAAATCGAAACCTCACTAGCAATCTATGATATTGAAAAATCATCATCATTATACACAGTTAATCCCACCAATAGCAAAAGCTAAGGTATCTGAGAAGGGTAAGATGTAGACAGTCTTACCTCTAACCTGTGGGAAAAGAGAGACTGCTTCCAGTTAGACCCCTGACTCGATAGTGGCTTTGTATCAAGCCTTGGACATAAGGCACATAACACTTAGCAATCGGGACACACCCAATTGATGCATGTACCCCTTTGTCTTTTACCTATCAACGCCACCACATGATGCATGATTAACCGTCCGTCATTTTTAACGTTATTTTCAGGAAATTAGTAGAATAACGTTAAAATTAGTGTAACTTTACTTTTGCTCCGCGAGGACCACACAGATATATATTATATGCGCACAACCGTAAGGGGCTTGATAATGAAAAATCTGAATAACAATTGAAGAACAGGTATATGGTGATTAAAAATCAAAGATGAAAAAGTTAATGGACCAGGGAATTCGAATAACTGAATCACTAGTTGTAATTGAAGATGTTAATATCCATTGGCAACTGAAGTATAGAATTGAAGATTACTAATAATCAACGAGGTCATCATTTGGAAGGGAATCTTCGACCATAATGCATATGTAAGAACAAAAGTAGATTGTATTTATATAGCTGTAAAAAATGGTTGTTCAAAATTACATAAATACTTTTAGGGGCTGTTTGGTTGATTAAGTGCTGAATCATTAAGAGGTTTGAATGGTTAAGAGGTCTGAATGGTTAAGTGCTGAATCATTAAGTTGGACCTTTTAATGGTTAGTTTTTTTGTCCCATATTGGTATGAGAGTTTCATCAAGGTTCAGCCTAGTTTAGTGCTTAATGATTCAGTGCTTAATGGTTCAGCAACATCCCAAGTCTTAATGATTCAGCCTTAACCATTCCATTCAGTGGCCGAAACAAACGCGCTGAATGCTGAATCATTCAGCACTGAATGGTTAAGAGCTTCATTAAGAGGCTATCAAACAGCCCCTTATTCAATGTTATGAAGTCTAGAGCAGCTACGGGGGCTAAACTAGGAACCAATTAAGGCTCATTTACACACGACTAATCCATTAGCGATCAAGCCAGCTAGATCTAGTGAAACCAGGCTGAAATTTAAAGCTAGGTGATAAGCCTTGTGTTTGAAAAAAAAATTTAGTGTTCGTTTGGTTCGTGGAATATTTTGAACTTGAAACATGCAAAGGAATTGGAAATGGAATTTAGATAGTCCAATAAGAATTGGAATCACAATTTAGTGTTTGATGTGTTTTGTTGACAACTAAATTAAAATCTATTACTCTCTCCCCCACCGCCCTCTTCCTACAACCGTGACTTGATCGAGCCCCTCCCTGACCCACCAACCTGACCAGACCTTGGCCCGTGGAACCGACTTCACGTGCACTGCTAACAAGACTTGTTGCCGGAACTAAACTTTGCCTGCATTATTGACCTCACCCGCCGTCCCCAACACGCAACAGAGTTGAAACAGTACGGATCAATGGTAGGCCGGTTTCGGTTAAATGGTGGGGGTCTTTGGCGGCCTTGCTCGGGTTGATGCAATTTTGTTTGTCAGCGGGCCCGATCGTGTCCAAATGGTGTGTGGTTACTTCTGGTTGATACAGTTTGGGTTGTGGTCGGGTCGGGTCAAGTTGATGCAGTCAGTTTTGGGTCGTGACAGGTAAAGACGATGCAGGTCGGATTGGCGGGTGTGGTGGTCATAGCGGTGGGTCACGAAGAATTGTGGCGGGCTGGCGGATGCGATGACATTAACCGCTTGAAGATTCCAATGAATTTATTTGAATTCCTTCATATGTCGGAAGATTTTAAATTCCTTTATTTAAAGAAATTTGATGAATTCATACCCAATTTTAATTCTAATTTCTTTGTCAGTCAAACACATTAAAATTAGAAATGAGATTACAGTTCCAACAAATTTTGTGAATCGAGCATTTTAAATTTGGAATTCAAATTCTAATTCTATTGAAGTATGGCATTCGAGAGATGGATTTGTAGCTTTGAGTTTATTGACGAATGAAACATGCGCTTCTTTTTTTTTAAAGATTGAACTTTCATAAAAAAACCAAAGGCCTACTATCTTCAAGATGGAGAAAGCGTCCCAAAACAAATTACATCAATTCAAACTTACACCATTTATCCCATCCAACCGTATCCTTTTCAAATCTAAACCTATACCACAAGAAGCCTAGCACTTTGACATCGGACATAATATCTATCACCTTAGCTCTTTTCTTTTGAAATATCACCCCGTTCCTCCGCTTTCAAATCCTTCAACATGTGATGATGATAAACCCTTGAAAAATCGTCTTCTTCACGGAAGTGGAGTGCCTGAAACGTTTTTATATGAAATGTGTTGCAAAGGTTTTGATCAGTAAAACTAGTGTTACCCAATCACATTTACATTTTTAGTAATTAAATTAAGTTCTTAATTTCTTTAATTAAATCATTATATTCTTCCTTTCCCACTTTTCAATATTATAAGAAAATAATATTTTTTAATTTTAAATATAATTAATATAATATTATCGTTGGAATAAATATACGTTATGTCTTGTATATTTATCGGTATCCAATATAATCATTTATGTTATGTTTGATCAATTGCTAAATACTCTAAGCCCATAAATGATTTGTCTTTGATGGACGGACTTATCATTAGTTGGGCCTAACTAGAGTGTCCCCTGGGTATGTATAAATAGGGAGAGATTACTAGGGATGAGGGAAAACACAACATAATCATCATAACACCTCTAAAGCTTACGTTCCTCTCCCTCTCTCCCATAACCGATTCCTCCTAGGGATCATTAGCCATCATAACTGCATACCCTAAAGGGAACTCGAACAGACTGGCAGTTATGTCGACCTCATCGCTCTCAGCATTAGTAGCGGGTCTCACGAATCTCTAAGGTACATGTTC
The DNA here is from genome assembly GCA_032199755.1 of Ambrosia artemisiifolia. Classification (NCBI taxonomy): domain Eukaryota; kingdom Viridiplantae; phylum Streptophyta; class Magnoliopsida; order Asterales; family Asteraceae; genus Ambrosia; species Ambrosia artemisiifolia. The sequence goes on along the minus strand of CM063520.1, from coordinate 5,117,387 downwards.
ATGTGTTTTCCATTACATACTAACAAAATTGATGCAACATGTGGTATCAGAGCTATGTTGCTCATGATCGATTTTTTTAGTTCCATTAGTTTCAGAATCAAATCGAAAAACGTATTATGAAACCTGAATAATCAGATTAAAAAGGCTTTCAGCTGAAAACCCTAACATCCGAATTATGGCCGATCGAAAAAAAAAACTGTTTCGATTCATTATTTTGGTCTCATAATGCATTCGAGATCGATGATGGACGATTTTTTCTTATAAAATCTATTAAAGTTCGAGGATTATGATTCATGTTATGGTGTTTTTATGATAATGTTCTTAGTTTCGGTTTAGGTGTTCTTAGAATGCATGATGAAAACAGGAACTTTGATTATGTTTTGCTTAAGAATTAGGATTGATTGTTAGTTAAAATTTAGCATAAAGATTTATCCCCTAAAATATGGCAAAAACCTAACAAATCCTAATTAAAAAAATTAAGAGATTTAATCGGCTCCTAAATTAGCTCAACAGAAACTTGCTCACAAAGGAACAGCTTGTGTCAGATCTCATAACCGTGTCCGACCTCATGACGGGTGTCCGACCCATTAGTGTGTCCGAGCCAATAAGTGTGTCTGACCCATAAGAGTGTCTGACAAAGTTTTCTGTTTCCGAGCATTAAGGTGTTTCCGAACCATTATATCATTAGCGAAAACCCATAAGGGGCCATGCCCCCCGCACCCCCCAGAAAAGATTTTGTGGGTTTCAATTGTACTAACGGGAGGTTTATCGTTAACTAATTGGAATCTTGATGAAACCTAACGTATCAGTTTTATCATTACTTAGGCCTTGCTTAACTTGCAATAATATTTGAGGTGTCACTTCTGCCCAAAGGTGATGTGTCACATTAGGTGGTTATTAAGATCTCGTTAAGCATTGTAGCTCGTTCACATAAGTGCCATAAGGTTTCACTTCTACCCAAAGATGATGTGTAACAAATTATGTTAGTGAACTGAGCGTATTGCATTAGGACTTTGAATGTCTCACTTCTGCCCAAAGGTGATGAGTTACATTCACTATCGGCAATTTAATACTTAAATAAATAGCATATAGCCAAAGCTAGAGCATTGTATTTAAGTAGCTTATGTTTTTTGGTGTTATGAATAGTTATCACGACTTCATTAGTATAATGGTCTTCGTCCTGCATGCCTTAGATAATTAGTTGCCCCCCTTAGATCACTATAAGTTCTTCTCTAATATTGTATCTTACTATTCTCATCTTTTCCACTATTAGCTCCCAACTGCGGCATCACAACCTTAACTGGTGATAACTATGCTGCCTGGAAAGATTCGCTTATGTTGACTTTGGCATTACTGGATTTCGATTATGCACTGAGAGAGGATGCTCCTCCCGAACTCACTGACCAAAGCACCAATGCTGATATAAAGGTGCATGAGAAATGAGAGAGATGCAACTTTATGTGTCTTATGTTCATTAAGAATTCCATCATCATGCCTATTGGAGGATCTATTCCAGATTCTAAGGTTTCTAAAGAATGTATGGCTTTTGTGGAGGATCAGTTCAAAGGAACCTCAAGGGTTTAGAAATGGTGATTAGTGACGGTTTCCTGGTGCATTTCATCATGACTTCTCTACCCTTTGCTTATGATGCCTTCAAGATCAACTACGACACACACAATGAAAAGTGGAAAATGCAGGAGTTTGTCGCTATGTGCGTGCAAGAGGAGGAGCGGATGCAGCTGGAGAAACCTGAAGTTGCTTACCTTACGACCGCTAATCTAAAGAAGAGGAAGAGACAATCTAACAAGAATCATAATGTTAAAACCCAGAGGAATGAAGCAAGTGCCTCATCTAGCCATAAGAACTCTAAAGGTAAGTGTTGGGACAAAGAGGATTGAAGAAACCACCTTTTGATAACCTTAGTCCAAATCATATTCTGCCTAAGTATAGAAGAAACTGCTGAAGAAGAAATCAGAAGTACTGAAGAACAAATTAGCAAAGTACTAAAGAGTAACTCATCAGAAGTTCTGAAGTCTAACCAGACACTACACTGAAGAACTCCTGAAGACAAACTACTCATCAGAAGTTTGTCACTCATCAGCACTTTGTCATCAGAAGCTTCTAACCGACTGAAGACTTCAGTAGTTTTATTATTATATTGTTTTGTTAAAGTCTTGATTTCAAGTTTCGATGTACAGACTGTTGTAACCTTATCTTAGCATAATATCTTTGTTAAATATCTTAGATTACTTCAGACAACAGTTTAGTATATTGGTCTATAAATAGATGAGTTTGTTCATCTATTTTAGATGTGTGATATTTTGTGATTTACTTTGAAATCAATTGAAATCCTTCGGGCTTTTAACTTATAATCCATTTCACATCTGAGAAACATAAATTGCTTTTCTGCTTTATACTTGAACTGTATTTATTGTTTCTCATTTACTACTCAGTCAAGGGGGAGTAATAACTCCTCTTAAAAGTGATCTTTTAATCTTAGAACACTTATTATTCCGCTGCTCAATAACTCTTATATAAATCTGTAACACATAAGTGTTCACTAAAAGAGGCCACTGATCCAACAATTGGTATGAGAGCACTGGTTAATCTGATCAAATATCAATCTAACAAATTGAGAATCGGACACAGGCTCTTATTGATATCCAATAAAGGATTAAAAGGCTCACTTTTTTTTATCCATAACTTTAAAGAAGCATTGACAAATCCAAACTTCTTAAAAATGGACCCTTATAATACTGGATCTGCCAACAAGCCTCCTATGTTAGTCAGAAATGAATATAACATATGCTCAAAAAGGTTGGCACACACTATTTCTCAAACAAATACTGGTTGCTGGAGGTCTGTAGTTTTTGGACCTCACAGACCAGTTATTACTGATCCAGAGGGAAAAACTGAGAGACCAAAAGATCCAAAAGACTACACTGAGGAAGATTTCCAAAAGTTTGAGCTAGATGCAAAAGCTTTTTCTATGTTGGCTATGGCTCTCCCAAATGAAATATATGCTGGGCTTTTACATTGTGAAAGTGCCAAAGAGCTGTGGGATTGCCTAAAAGAGCAGTTTGCAGGAACTGCAGAGGTGATAGCCAACATAAGAGAAATCCTAGCTCAACAATATGAAACTTTTACTCACATAGAGGGTGAAAATTTAACACAACAATTTGAAAGATTTTCTTCACTCATCTCTGAGTTAAAAATTAATAATCAGACCTATTCAAATGAATCTATGTTACATAGATTTTTAAGGTCTTTACCTTCAAAATGGGAAACTTATTCTATAGTCCTCAGAACAAGTTCAGATTTTAACACCCTGATGTATGATTAACCGTCCGTCATTTTTAACGTTATTTTCAGGAAATTAGTAGAATAACGTTAAAATTAGTGTAACTTTACTTTTGCTCCGCGAGGACCACACAGATATATATTATATGCGCACAACCGTAAGGGGCTTGATAATGAAAAATCTGAATAACAATTGAAGAACATGTATATGGTGATTAAAAATCAAAGATGAAAAAGTTAATGGACCAGGGAATTCGAATAACTGAATCACTAGTTGTAATTGAAGATGTTAATATCCATTGGCAACTGAAGTATAGAATTGAAGATTACTAATAATTAACGAGGTCATCATTTGGAAGGGAATCTTCGACCATAATGCATATGTAAGAACAAAAGTAGATTGTATTTATATAGCTGTAAAAAATGGTTGTTCAAAATTACATAAATACTTTTAGGGGCTGTTTGGTTGATTAAGTGCTGAATTATTAAGATGTTTGAATGGTTAAAAGGTCTGAATGGTTAAGTGCTGAATCATTAAGTTGGACCTTTTAATGGTTAGTTTTTTTGTCCCATATTGGTATGAGAGTTTGATCAAGGTTCAGCCTACTTTAGTGTTTAATGATTCAGTGCTTAATGGTTCAGCAACATCCCAAGTCTTAATGATTCAGCCTTAACCATTCCATTCAGTGGCCGAAACAAACGCGCTGAATGCTGAATCATTCAGCACTGAATGGTTAAGAGCTTCATTAAGAGGCTATCAAACAGCCCCTTATTCAATGTTATCAAGTCTAGAGCAGCTACGGGGGCTAAACTAGGAACCAATTAAGGCTCATTTACACACGACTAATCCATTAGCGATCAAGCCAGCTAGATCTAGTGAAACCAGGCTGAAATTTAAAGCTAGGTGATAAGCCTTGTGTTTGAAAAAAAAAAATTAGTGTTCGTTTGGTTCGTGGAATATTTTGAACTTGAAACATGCAAAGGAATTGGAAATGGAATTTAGATAGTCCAATAAGAATTGGAATCACAATTTAGTGTTTGATGTGTTTTGTTGACAACTAAATTAAAATCTATTACTCTCTCCCCCACCGCCCTCTTCCTACAACCGTGACTTGATCGAGCCCCTCCCTGACCCACCAACCTGACCAGACCTTGGCCCGTGGAACCGACTTCACGTGCACTGCTAACAAGACTTGTTGCCGGAACTAAACTTTGCCTGCATTATTGACCTCACCCGCCGTCCCCAACACGCAACAGAGTTGAAACAGTACGGATCAATGGTAGGCCGGTTTCGGTTAAATGGTGGGGGTCTTTGGCGGCCTTGCTCGGGTTGATGCAATTTTGTTTGTCAGCGGGCCCGATCGTGTCCAAATGGTGTGTGGTTACTTCTGGTTGATACAGTTTGGGTTGTGGTCGGGTCGGGTCAAGTTGATGCAGTCAGTTTTGGGTTGTGACAGGTAAAGACGATGCAGGTCAGATTGGCGGGTGTGGTGGTCATAGCGGTTGGTCACGAAGAATTGTGGCGGGCTGGCGGATGCGATGACATTAACCGCTTGAAGATTCCAATGAATTTATTTGAATTCCTTCATATGTCGGAAGATTTTAAATTCCTTTATTTAAAGAAATTTGATGAATCCATACCCAATTTTAATTCTAATTTCTTTGTCAGTCAAACACATTAAAATTAGAAATGAGATTACAGTTCCAACAAATTTTGTGAATCGAGCATTTTAAATTTGGAATTCAAATTCTAATTCTATTGAAGTATGGCATTCGAGAGATGGATTTGTAGCTTTGAGTTTATTGACGAATGAAACATGCGCTTCTTTTTTTTTTTTAAAGATTGAACTTTCATAAAAAAACCAAAGGCCTACTATCTTCAAGATGGAGAAAGCGTCCCAAAACAAATTACATCAATTCAAACTTACACCATTTATCCCATCCAACCGTATCCTTTTCAAATCTAAACCTATACCACAAGAAGCCTAGCACTTTGACATCGGACATAATATCTATCACCTTAGCTCTTTTCTTTTGAAATATCACCCTGTTCCTCCGCTTTCAAATCCTTCAACATGTGATGATGATAAACCCTTGAAAAATCATCTTCTTCACGGAAGTGGAGTGCCTGAAACGTTTTTATATGAAATGTGTTGCAAAGGTTTTGATCAGTAAAACTAGTGTTACCCAATCACATTTACATTTTTAGTAATTAAATTAAGTTCTTAATTTCTTTAATTAAATCATTATATTCTTCCTTTCCCACTTTTCAATATTATAAGAAAATAATATTTTTTTTATTTTAAATATAATTAATATAATATTATCGTTGGAATAAATATACGTTATGTCTTGTATATTTATCGGTATCCAATATAATCATTTATGTTATGTTTGATCAATTGCTAAATACTCTAAGCCCATAAATGATTTGTCTTTGATGGACGGACTTATCATTAGTTGGGCCTAACTAGAGTGTCCCCTGGGTATGTATAAATAGGGAGAGATTACTAGGGATGAGGGAAAACACAACATAATCATCATAACACCTCTAAAGCTTACGTTCCTCTCCCTCTCTCCCATAACCGATTCCTCCTATGGATCATTAGCCATCATAACTGCATACCCTAAAGGGAACTCGAACAGACTGGCAGTTATGTCGACCTCATCGCTCTCAGCATTAGTAGCGGGTCTCACGAATCTCTCAGGTACATGTTTATGTGTTTTCCATTACATACTAACAAAATTGATGCAACATGTGGTATCAGAGCTATGTTGCTCATGATCGATTTTTTTAGTTCCATTAGTTTCAGAATCAAATCGAAAAACGTATTATGAAACCTAAATAATCAGATTAAAAAGGCTTTCAACTGAAAACCCTAACATCCGAATTATGGCCGATCGAAAAAAAAAACTGTTTCGATTCATTATTTTGGTCTCATAATGCATTCGAGATCGATGATGGACGATGTTTTCTTATAAAATCTATTAAAGTTCGAGGATTATGATTCATGTTATGGTGTTTTTATGATAATGTTCTTAGTTTCGGTTTAGGTGTTCTTAAAATGCATGATGAAAACAGGAACTTTGATTATGTTTTGCTTAAGAATTAGGATTGATTGTTAGTTAAAATTTAGCATAAAGATTTATCCCCTAAAATATGGCAAAAACCTAACAAATCCTAATTAAAAAAATTAAGAGATTTAATCGGCTCCTAAATTAGCTCAACAGAAACTTGCTCACAAAGGAACAGCTTGTGTCAGATCTCATAACCGTGTCCGACCTCATGACGGGTGTCCGACCCATTAGTGTGTCCGAGCCAATAAGTGTGTCTGACCCATAAGAGTGTCTGACAAAGTTTTCTGTTTCCGAGCATTAAGGTGTTTCCGAACCATTATATCATTAGCGAAAACCCATAAGGGGCCATGCCCCCCGCACCCCCCAGAAAAGATTTTGTGGGTTTCAATTGTACTAACGGGAGGTTTATCGTTAACTAATTGGAATCTTGATGAAACCTAACGTATCAGTTTTATCATTACTTAGGCCTTGCTTAACTTGCAATAATATTTGAGGTGTCACTTCTGCCCAAAGGTGATGTGTCACATTAGGTGGTTATTAAGATCTCGTTAAGCATTGTAGCTCGTTCACATAAGTGCCATAAGGTTTCACTTCTACCCAAAGATGATGTGTAACAAATTATGTTAGTGAACTGAGCGTATTGCATTAGGACTTTGAATGTCTCACTTCTGCCCAAAGGTGATGAGTTACATTCACTATCGGCAATTTAATACTTAAATAAATAGCATATAGCCAAAGCTAGAGCATTGTATTTAAGTAGCTTATGTTTTTTGGTGTTATGAATAGTTATCACGACTTCATTAGTATAATGGTCTTCGTCCTGCATGCCTTAGATAATTAGTTGCCCCCCTTAGATCACTATAAGTTCTTCTCTAATATTGTATCTTACTATTCTCATCTTTTCCACTATTAGCTCCCAACTGCGGCATCACAACCTTAACTGGTGATAACTATGCTGCCTGGAAAGATTCGCTTATGTTGACTTTGGCATTACTGGATTTCGATTATGCACTGAGAGAGGATGCTCCTCCCGAACTCACTGACCAAAGCACCAATGCTGATATAAAGGTGCATGAGAAATGAGAGAGATGCAACTTTATGTGTCTTATGTTCATTAAGAATTCCATCATCATGCCTATTGGAGGATCTATTCCAGATTCTAAGGTTTCTAAAGAATATATGGCTTTTGTGGAGGATCAGTTCAAAGGAACCTCAAGGGTTTAGAAATGGTGATTAGTGACGGTTTCCTGGTGCATTTCATCATGACTTCTCTACCCTTTGCTTATGATGCCTTCAAGATCAACTACGACACACAGAATGAAAAGTGGAAAATGCAGGAGTTTGTCGCTATGTGCGTGCAAGAGGAGGAGCGGATGCTGCTGGAGAAACCTGAAGTTGCTTACCTTACGACCGCTAATCTAAAGAAGAGGAAGAGACAATCTAACAAGAATCATAATGTTAAAACCTAGAGGAATGAAGCAAGTGCCTCATCTAGCCATTAGAACTCTAAAGGTAAGTGTTGGGACAAAGAGGATTGAAGAAACCACCTTTTGATAACCTTAGTCCAAATCATATTCTGCCTAAGTATAGAAGAAACTGCTGAAGAAAAAATCAGAAGTACTGAAGAACAAATTAGCAAAGTACTAAAGAGTAACTCATCAGAAGTTCTGAAGTCTAACCAGACACTACACTGAAGAACTCCTGAAGACAAACTACTCATCAGAAGTTTGTCACTCATCAGCACTTTGTCATCAGAAGCTTCTAACCGACTGAAGACTTCAGTAGTTTTATTATTATATTGTTTTGTTAAAGTCTTGATTTCAAGTTTCGATGTACAGACTGTTGTAACCTTATCTTAGCATAATATCTTTGTTAAATATCTTAGATTACTTCAGACAACAGTTTAGTATATTGGTCTATAAATAGATGAGTTTGTTCATCTATTTTAGATGTGTGATATTTTGTGATTTACTTTGAAATCAATTGAAATCCTTCGGGCTTTTAACTTATAATCCATTTCACATCTGAGAAACATAAATTGCTTTTCTGCTTTATACTTGAACTGTATTTATTGTTTCTCATTTACTACTCAGTCAAGGGGGAGTAATAACTCCTCTTAAAAGTGATCTTTTAATCTTAGAACACTTATTATTCCGCTGCTCAATAACTCTTATATAAATCTGTAACACATAAGTGTTCACTAAAAGAGGCCACTGATCCAACAATTGGTATCAGAGCACTGGTTAATCTGATCAAATATCAATCTAACAAATTGAGAATCAGACACAGGCTCTTATTGATATCCAATAAAGGATTAAAAGGCTCACTTTTTTTTATCCATCACTTTAAAGAAACATTGACAAATCCAAACTTCTTAAAAATGGACCCTTATAATACTGGATCTGCCAACAAGCCTCCTATGTTAGTCAGAAATGAATATAACATATGCTCAAAAAGGTTGGCAGACACTATTTCTCAAACAAATACTGGTTGCTGGAGGTCTGTAGTTTTTGGACCTCACAGACCAGTTATTACTGATCCAGAGGGAAAAACTGAGAGACCAAAAGATCCAAAAGACTACACTGAGGAAGATTTCCAAAAGTTTGAGCTAGATGCAAAAGCTTTTTCTATGTTGGCTATGGCTCTCCCAAATGAAATATATGCTGGGCTTTTACATTGTGAAAGTGCCAAAGAGCTGTGGGATTGCCTAAAAGAGCAGTTTGCAGGAACAGCAGAGGTGATAGCCAACATAAGAGAAATCCTAGCTCAACAATATGAAACTTTTACTCACATAGAGGGTGAAAATTTAACACAACAATTTGAAAGATTTTCTTCACTCATCTCTGAGTTAAAAATTAATAATCAGACCTATTCAAATGAATCTATGTTACATAGATTTTTAAGGTCTTTACCTTCAAAATGGGAAACTTATTATATAGTCCTCAGAACAAGTTCAGATTTTAACACCCTGAACCTAACAAGGTTACATGGAAAATTACTAACTTTTGAAAGAGAAATCAATCAAAAGAAAAAGTTACAAGAATATGGTAAAACTGCTGATGACTATACTCCAGGTAGCACAGCCTTATTAGGACATGACTCACCATCTTGTTCTAATAATTTTGGTTCTTTTGACCACATTGACATAACAGCTGGGATCTCATCAGATGGATCTTTCCCAGCTTATGACAATGATGAACTAAGTCAAACTGCTGACAACATGTGTTTCATCATGGATGATTTAAAATATTTCAGCAGTGATGACTTGGAAGAAATGGAGATATTACACCAACTGGCCTTGTTATGCTTAAAAACTAACAAATTTTACAAAAGGTCAGGAAGGAAATTTCCAGGACTTAACAATTCAACAAAAGTTGGTTTTGACAAATCTAAACTTAGATGTCATAAGTGTCAAAAGTTGGGACACTTTGCTAGAGAGTGTAGAAGCGCTAGCTACAACCAACCCATGTCTGGAAATCAATTTAACCCCTCTTATAATAGGAATAATGGAACTCAAGGGAGTGCTCATTTTGTACAGGCACAAGCTCCACAAGTCCAATATGTGCCACAAGTACAATATGTCCAGATGCCTGCTCAGCAACAACAGCAGCTGATGCCTCCTTTTCCAACTGCTCAACAACCTGCACAAACTCAACAACCCCCTCAGCAACAAAGCTTATTTACATTAGGGTATGTTGACTGGAGCAGTCTTCTTTATGACACATCAGAATGCAGTCAGGATGCAGACAATAAGGTCTATGATGTCAACTGGGGAGAACCTGATAATGGTAGAAAGAACTTTGCCTTAATGGCTTTTGAAGGATATTCTTCAAATTCTGCACTCACTCAGGTATCACAACAATCTCTTCCAAAGCTTTGCTCTAAATCTTGTAAAGAATCTTTTGCTTTAATAAGAGAAACTAATGTGCATTTACAAGGCAAGTCTAATGATATGGAAAGAAAATACACTCAAATGAAGTGTGATTTAGAAAGAAAAATTGCTTTGAAAAATAAAGAAATTTCTAAATTGACTGATAAATCCATAGAAACCCAAGCACAGATTAAAACAATGATAGACAACCTAGGAAAAGTCAGACAAGAGCTTGCTGACACCAAGGTTGATTGTGAAAAATGGGTTGAGTCTTGTAAAGGGTACCAAATGCTGCTTAACAAACAAACTGCAGCAAATGTTAGGTTTGGCATTGGGTATACCCACACTGAATCACCAACAGATTTCACCCACAAAACTGATAATGGTGGGATGAAATTGATTCAAACTTCTGACATGGAGGAATGCACATCCTACCATTAGAACTTTCTCAAAAAGGAAAGTACTGCAGAAGTTAAAACAACTGACAATAAGCCATCAGTAGTTTCAACTACATCAGAAGTTGAGATCCTGAAAACTGCTGATGACCTATTTCAAAATGCTGATATTGTCAGTAAATTGCCTTCCAACTCTCTTGACTTATCTAAAAATAAAGAGAAGGCAAAATCATGTGAAATATGTGGTCTGTTTAACCACATAACTAAACTTTGCAGATATAGAAAGGTAAATCAGTTAAACAAACAAAGACAACAACTGATTGTGGGAAAACAGATAAAACAAAATTTTGAAAATACTTTCTTTCCCAACAAACAACAATCAAACAAAAACCTTTCTAAGAAGAAGCTTTTATCTCAACAAAAGTCATCTTCTCAAAGTTCATCTTCAGAAGTTACACCTAACTCATCAGTAGTTTCACAAACTACTGAAGTTAAAGATTTGATAAATTTGGTTAAACTTCTTATGACCAAAGTTGATGGTGGACACCAAAAAGAACCCACCATTGTTCTTAATGACAAATCCATTGCCAAAAAGACATGGATTTCTAAAATTGGTCCACAACAAGCTGCACCTGTTCTCAAGAGCAAACCCAAAGCCAAACTGGCTTGGGTTGCCAAAACTAACTAATTTGCTATCTTGTGCAGAGGGTCTCCAGAGGTTTGAATAGCATATGGTATGTTGATAGTGGAGGCTCAATGCACATGACTGGATGCAGATACCTGATAAACAATTTTATCAGTCAAAGAGAAGGATCTGTGTCCTTTGGGAACAATGCCAAGGGATATGTGCTAGGATATGGCAATGTATCCTCAGGCAAAATGCAGTTTGACAAGGTCAATCTGGTTGAAAACCTTGAGTACAACTTGCTGAGTGTCTCACAAATGTGTGACAAAGGATATTCTTCCTTTTTCACCAAAACAGCATGCAAGATCATATCACCAGAAGGCCAGAAGTTGATAGAGAAGATCATTGAAGATCATACTTTGCTGATTGCCAAAAGATGTGGCAATGTCTATGCAGTGGACATTGAAAAAGACAAAGTATTGAATAAAACTGCCTGTTTCTTCTAAAAGACATCAACTTCAGAAAATGATCTCTGGCACAGGAGACTTGGCCATGTGAACTTTAAAACCATCAATAAAGTCACTAAAATGGGCTTGGTCAGGGGTCTACCTTTGAAGGAATATCAGTGCAAAGAACACTGTGTTTCCTGTCTTAAAGGTAAACAGCATAAGTCCTCCTATAAGTCTATTGAAGAATCTAAAACAACTGCATGTCTTCAACTACTCCATATGGACTTATTTGGACCAGTCAAGATCATGAGCCTTGGTAAGAAGAAGTACTGCCTGGTCATCATTGATGACTACTCAAGATTCACATGGGTCTTCTTCTTATATTCCAAGGATGAGGCAGCTGAAATCATCAAGTTCTTCATTCTACAAGTTGAGAAGCAATATTCTCTTTCTGTCAAAGTCATCAGGAGTGACAATGGGACAGAGTTCAGGAATAAAACTCTGGATGAATTCTGTCTGTCTAAAGGGATTGTTAGACAGTTCAGCATTCCCAGAACTCCTGAACAAAATGGTGTGGTAGAAAGGAAGAACAGAACCTTAATAGAAGCAGCTAGAACAATGTTAGCTGATTCAGGCCTACCTTTGTATTTTTGGGCTGAAGCAGTCAACACAGCTTGTTATGTTCAGAATAGAGTTCTTATCAACAAGAGACATACCAAGACTGCCTATGAAATTCTTCATGGCATAAAGCCTCTTATCTCCTACTTCAGGGCTTTTGGATGTCAATGTTTTATCCTCAACATCAAAGACTCTATCTCAAAATTTGCTGCAAAAGTTGATACAGGTTATTTTCTTGGTTATTCTCCTTTGAGAAAAGCTTATAAAGTTTTTAATTCAAGAACCAAGATAGTAGAAGAAACACTGAATGTCAAGTTCAATGAATCAAAACACACTCTTATTCCAGCAAATCCTGCTGAATTATTTGATCTTGATAACTTTCATTTCGGACCTGAAAAGACTGTTGAATCATCCAAACCTCCTCAAAATGGTTTTCAAGGATTTGAAGATGATAGTCCTGCACCATGGACTCCAAACACAGTCAGAAGAACAACTATTAAACCTTCAGAAGTTTCAAAAGCTTCAACTTCAGGAACAACTGATGAACATTTTGAAAGTACTGATTTAGCTGAACCTAAAACTCCTGAACCTCAAACAACAGCTGAACCAGATATTATCAATCTCAGTGGTTTATTTGAAGAACCAGTAGAGCCATCCTCTAGTACAGGTCTACAACAACTGATTGAACACAAGGATCATCCATTGGATCAAATCATGGGTGATATTGCCTCAGGGGTACTTATAAGAAACCAGCTTTCCAACTTTTGCTTCTTCTCAGCATTCATTTCTCAGTTGGAACCAAAGAAATATCAAGAAGCCCTCAAAGACAACAATTGGGTGCAAGCAATGCAAGAAGAGTTGCTTCAATTCAAGAAACAACAGGTTTGGGAAATCTGTCCCTTACCTCAAGACAAGCAACCAATTGGAACAAGATGGGTCTTCAGAAACAAATCAGATGAGGCTGGTATGATCATCAAGAACAAAGCAAGATTGGTGGTACAAGGTTATTCTCAAGAGGAAGGAATTGATTATGATGAAACCTTTGCACCAGTTGCAAGACTTGAAGCTATCAGGTTATTTTTAGCTTATGCAATTTCCAACAACATTAAAGTTTATCAAATGGATGTCAAGAGTGCATTTTTGTATGGAAAAATAAAAGAAGAAGTGTATGTCTGTCAACCTCCAGGGTTTGAGGATCCTTCTCATCCTGACTGGGTTTACAGATTTGACAAAGCTCTTTATGGGCTAAAACAGGCTCCAAGAGCCTGGTATGAAACACTCTCAAACATTTTACTTAAGAATCACTTCTCAAGGGGATCCATTGATAAAACTCTTTTCATAAAACATGTTGGAAATCATGTCTTACTTGTTCAAATCTATGTTGATGATATCATATTTGGTTCAACAAACTCAAAACTGTGTGAAGATTTGAAGAAACTCATGCAATCAAAATTTGAAATGAGTACAATGGGAGAATTGCAGTACCTTTTGGGACTGCAAATCAAGCAACAATCAAATGGAACATTTATACATCAATCAAAATATGTTAAAGAATTATTAAACAAATTTTCTTTACAAGACTGTAAAACATGTTCCACTCCCATGACACCAATCACACAAGTTGAACCAGATGATCAAGGGAAACATATTGATCAAACCATGTATAGATGTATGATAGGTTCTCTTTTGTATTTAACTGCTTCTAGACCAGATATTATGTTCTCAACTTGTGTCTGTGCTAGATATCAATCTGCACCAAGAGAATCACACCTAATTGCAGTCAAAAGAATCTTCAGATATCTGAAAGGAACTCCTACTTTAGGAATTTGGTATCCTGTTTCAAGCAATACCAAGTTAACAGCTTTTTCAGATAGTGACTATGCAGGGTGCAAAATGTCAAGAAAATCAACATCTGGTGGTTGTCAATTTTTAGGAAAGTGTCTGGTGTCCTGGCAATCAAAGAAACAAACATCTGTGGCAACTTCAACAGCTGAAGCTGAATACATTGCTGCTGCAAGCTGTACTTCACAGATACAATGGCTCCAATATCAACTGCTTGATTATGGAATCAAAGAGACCAAGACTCCACTTTTAGTAGACAGCAAATCTGCCATTAGCATCATTCAAAATCCTGTTCAGTTTTCAAACACTAAACATATTGAAATCAGGTATCATTTCATTAGAGATTGCTATGAAAAAGGCAAGATTGAGGTGAAGCATGTCACAACTGCTAATCAAATAGCTGACATTTTCACCAAACCCCTTGATTCAACAACTTTTCAGAGGTTAGTATCCATGCTTGGGATGTTAAATTTGGAAGAAAGTCTGTAAGTGTTTCACTTTTTAGTTCTGCACATATTTTATTTTTCACTTACATACTTATCTGTCACAAACCTCTGAAGAACAATTTTTGAGAGAAACTACTGATGAACATCAAAAATGGGAAATTTTCAAAATGGAAATAACTACTGATGATAATCAGAAGTTATTTAAGTGTTTTAAAAGTCTTTCTCATCAGCAGTTGAAACTGCTGAAGAGATGACCAAAACCACTGATGAAGAAACCTTCTTCATCAGCAGTTTCATTAAAAAGGGTAAAACAAACTTTTCACTCATCAGAAGTTTGACCTAGTCGGGTAAAAACTTCTGATAAATACCTTTTTCAAACACTTATCCATTCAAAAAGCAAAATTCCCTCTCTCTCTCTCTCTCTCAAAGCAAAACCAAAACCCCTCTCTAACCTAAAAATACTGTTCGATCAAACAACCATGGCTCTCGTTCTAAAACAGGGACATAATCAACGAGGCTACTTTGAGAAAGATGAAGCCTGGTCCCAGTATGATGAAATCATTGATCTCATCATGAAATCCCAATATTATGAAGCTTTCACCATTGATCCACCCATTCATGAAGAAACTCTCAATGAGTTCTGGGCTAATGAAGAGACGGTGACAGTTAATAATGAAGTGATTTCCCTCAAATCTTCAATTCAAGGGAAACTGATGGCCATATCACCAGAAACGTTAAGCATAAGACTTGGTCTGAAGGATTCTAATGCTCCTGAGCACATCTCAAATTCTGACATCCATCTGACCATGACAGAATGTGGCTATCAAGGTACTTTAGCACAAGCTACAGTTTATAAGAAATATTTTGACCCAAAATATAAACTGTTATTTCATTATATCATTATGTGCTTAAGTCCAAAAACTGGGTCTATTGATCAGATGCCTTCTACTTTTCAACCAATTTTTCATTCAATAATAAATGAAACACCTTTCAAGGCATCTAAACTGTTTTTCAATGAGTTGGTTCTGCACCATCAAAATGACAAAAAGAAGTTTTTACTGTACCAAAGATTTGTTATGCAATGCATAATCAAAGAACTTGGAGAGGGAGTACTTGTGGGTGAGTCAACCACTTTAAACCCACTGACTTCACAAGTATTCTCTAGGCACAATAAACCAGCACTTTTGCGAGAAGATGACCAAAGGGAAGAACAACCAATCCCTGAGGAACCCACATCTTCCAAACCCAAAAAGAAGTCCAAAAAGCCCAAACAGCAAAAACAAAAACAAACCAAACCAAAGAAAAAGACAGTTCAGGAAGTGGAGATCCCTGAAACTGCTGATGTGCAATCTGCACTTGATAAGGATGTGGCTGAAGCATCCTCTCAGCACACACCTTCTCCACCTCCTAAAAGAAAACCTGTTACAGTTATTTTCAAAAGAAAAAGATTTAAGAAAGCTGTAACAACTGACCCAACCTTTGAAACTGCTGAACCTGAACCTATACAAACTACTGAACACCTACCCATTACAACTACTGAACTTGAACCTTCCCACACAACCATTGAAATTGCCCAACTTCTCTCAGGACTAAAAGGATCCCATCCAACACATGTCACTCCCCCAGCAACACATCAAATTGGGGAGATGCCTTCAACACTTGACATGGATGTGGACCTTATTAGCCCAAACCAGGGAGATGAGGATGGACCAGAGTTTATAAGCCCAAACTTAGAAACTCTTGGTACTTTTGAGGCTGCTACTACTCATTTATCACCCAGTGGTGAACCTGAGGATAGTAGTAACATAATTAAGACCTCAAATTTGGCAACTACTGATGAAGGCCTAGTGCCTGAAGTAGGAAAACCTCAGTTCCAAGAAAAAGAGGTTCATGAGAAAACTAGTTTGGTGCTAGCTCATGATATAACTGATCCTGCCCTCTCTGAGGGATTCAGATGATTCCATTAGTTTGGATGATGAATCAAACATTCCACAAACTGAATTGACGGTTGAAGTTGAAGATCCTGTATCTAAGGTCTCCAAGCTCAAGAAGCTGGTCACCAAGGATCAGGTTAAAGACCACTTAGCCCAACATTCCCCAAAAGTGGCATCTTCAGAGAAGTCTGAAGATCACCCAAAAACACACCCTTCACAAAAACAACCTACTCAATTCTCTGGGCTATCAAGCATAGACTTCAACCAGCTATGCAGCCCAGATGGTCCCCTGTTCCAGACAATGAAGAATATTATAACTGATCAACTCAAGACCTTTACAACTGCTTGGGAGTTGAAAGCTAACAACCAATTTGGGTTGATAAATTCAAGACTTGCTGAACTGAATAAGAAAATGGATCAGACTCAAGATCAGTTAGCATGGTTGTCTGCTGCAACTTCTCACTCTCTAAGGCTTCCAGAAGTGGATGAAGCCAAAAAGGGGGAGAAGATAAAGGAACCAGAACCTGAAGTTACTATCAGAGAAAATCCTGAAGCTGAAAAGCCAATTCAAAGACCAGGAAAAGAAATATTTCAGGAGTTCTCATCATCTAAGGCAACTGAAGAAACTGCTGATCAGACTTATCAAACTGCTGAAGACAATCCTTCAGTAGTTGTGAAGACAGACAAACCATCAGAAGTTTCATCTTCCAGACCAACACAAGAAGCTTCTAAGGCACCTGAAAGAGAACCAGCTTCCATTCCTATGCCAACTACAACTTCCACAACTGTTTTAAACCCTACTCCCATTGCCATGTCAAAAGAATTATTGGAGAAGAGTTTGAAAGAGGTTGCAAAGAAGGCTAAGGAAGACAAAGTGTGGAACAGCCTGGAAACTAGAGATGATCAGAACTTTCAAGAGAAACTGATCAAGTATCAAGAAAAGCTTGATGAGCTTGAGGCTGAAGAAAGAGCACTTGAAGCTGTTGCTGAAGAAGACAAAAGGGCACAGCTGATCACATTCATAACCAAGAACTCCAAATCAAAACAAGTGGCTCTAAAGAGACTCTCTACTGAAGAACTGACAAGAAGAGCTCAAATGCTATCAGATAGATTGGCAACAGGAAAGAGAGGAAAGCCAAAAGAGCAAAGATTGTAGAAGAACTAGTGGCAAATGGCTATGGTTCAAAGGCCTCAGTCTCAAAATGGAAAGAACAAACTTTATATGAGACATACAAAAAGTTTAAGGCCAGCAAAGCTGCAGAGCCAGAGAGATTTGAAACTCCTGAAGTCCAACCAACTTCAATCATTAGGAGATCTTCTGGTGCATTGAGAAAGCCAGCCACAAAAAGAAAAGCAGAGGGAGAACCCATTGTGAAGACTGATTTCAAGATGGTACTCTTGGAAGGAAATCAGTTAGTACATGGAGACTTTGATGTAGAAGAAAAACCCTTGCTTACACAATTCAGAGACAAAGCTACCTATGCTTATCAGCTACAACAATCCATTCAAGAGAAGTCACATACAAGAGTTGTAACAGAACATCACTTGCCCAACATGCCTATTCAAAGTGGTGTTGACTTACAAGGTAGTCAAGAATCTCACCTGAGAGTCACTGAAGTAGAAGACATTCCACAATCATCCTCAGGTTTACCCCAGGAAACAGGCTTCGTTTCCTATGCCTCTAACTTTGACAGGTCAAAGGTAAACATTATCAAATGGTCTTTTACTGATTCCAACTCAGTATTAGTGACCAGGAGAGATCGTTCAAGTAAGGTCTACAAAAACTCAAAGGAGTTGAGTGTTCTATCTTCCAAAGACCTTCTTACAATTCAACACCTTACACCTGAATTGGGATCTCTCATTGAGCAACAAAGATGTACTCTTACTACCCGGATGACAGCAGAAATCTGGAGGATACTAGAAGAGAGAAAGAATCAACAATAAAGATTGGATAAGGTTTTGGCTTCATCAATCCAGGGGGAGATTGTTGGGACAAAGAGGATTGAAGAAACCACCTTTTGATAACCTTAGTCCAAATCATATTCTGCCTAAGTATAGAAGAAACTGCTGAAGAAGAAATCAGAAGTACTGAAGAACAAATTAGCAAAGTACTGAAGAGTAACTCATCAGAAGTTCTGAAGTCTAACCAGACACTACACTGAAGAACTCCTGAAGACAAACTACTCATCAGCAGTTTGTCACTCATTAGCACTTTGTCATCAGAAGCTTCTAACCGACTGAAGACTTCAGTAGTTTTATTATTATATTGTTTTGTTAAAGTCTTGATTTCAAGTTTCGATGTACAGACTGTTGTAACCTTATCTTAGCATAATATCTTTGTTAAATATCTTAGATTACTTCAGACAACAGTTTAGTATATTGGTCTATAAATAGATGAGTTTGTTCATCTATTTTAGATGTGTGATATTTTGTGATTTACTTTGAAATCAATTGAAATCCTTCGGGCTTTTAACTTATAATCCATTTCACATCTGAGAAACATAAATTGCTTTACTACTTTATACTTGAACTGTATTTATTGTTTCTCATTTACTACTCAGTCAAGGGGGAGTAATAACTCCTCTTAAAAGTGATCTTTTAATCTTAGAACACTTATTATTCCGCTGCTCAATAACTCTTATATAAATCTGTAACACATAAGTGTTCACTAAAAGAGGCCACTGATCCAACAGTAAGTTCCTCTGCAAGTTCTGTAAGAAAGAAGGACATAAGCAGAAGGACTGCCATGACTTTAAGGAGTGGCTAACTAAGAAAGGTAATCATCTGCTTATGATACTTGAGTTCTTTAACTTAAATGTTCCATCTAATACTTGGTGGTTTGACTCTGGTTCTATGGTCCATGTGACCAATTCTCTTCAGGGATTCCGTAGGATCCAGAAGCTGGCAAGAAACCAAAGAACACTTAATGCTGGGAATGGAAAGTCAGTTATTGTCGAAGCCGTGGGAACATTAGAATTAAAATTCAAAACTGGTTTATGTATTGTTCTTTATGATACCTTATATATTCCTGAGATTACTCGGAATCTTGTATCTGGACCTAAGTTAGACATGGATGGTTTTGACGTTTCTCACGGTCATGAAAAACTTACGATTACTTATGATTCCCAAGTGTATGGTCATGGTTTTCTGGATGATGGTCTCTATAAGTAAGAACTAGATGATGATTTTCCAAGTCTTTGTTATCATATAATGTTAATGAATTACTAACAAAGAAGAAACACAAGAGAAACTTAGAAACTTCATCCATGTTGTGGCATCAACGCTTAGGCCACATGTCATGAGAAAGGTTAACCAGACTCATGAAGGATGAGGTATTACCCTCTCTTGATTTCGATGACTTTGGAACATGTGTTAAATGCCTTAAGGGCAAGATGACATCGGCAAATAAGAAAGGTGCCACTAGGAGCTCTAATTTATTGGAACTCATTCATACTGACATTAGTAGCCCTTATAACGTTGCTGGCATAATTGGACATACTTCATTTATCACTTTTATTGATGATTATTCTCGTTATATGCACTTGTATCTCATCATTAAGGAAAAGTCTGAATCACTAACGACTTTTAAAGATTATAAGGCTGAAGTTGAAAAGCAATTAGATCATCAGATAAAAGTTGTTAGATCAGACAGAGGAGGTGAATATTATGACAGACATACTGATGTGGGTTAAGCCCCTGGCCCATTTTATGAGTTTTGTAAGAGCCAGGGGATTGTGAACCAATACACCATGCCTGGTACTCCTCAGCAGAATGGTGTAGCTGAGTGAAGAAACAGAACCCTTATGGACATGGTGCGCAGTATGTTAGCCAACTCAGTTTACCTTTGTTTTTCTGGACTGAGGCCATAAAAGCAGCCATTCATATATTCAATAGAGTCCCTACGAAGTCTGTCCCCAAAAATCCTTACGAACTTTGGACAAGTAGGAAACCGAGTATTAGATATATGAAAGTATAGGGTGTCTTGCTGAAGCTAAGTTATATAACCTTTTCTTATGTAAAGTTGACATGAAGACCGTCAGTTGTTTCTTTATCGGGTATCCCGAGAACTCTAAGGGTTAGAGATTCTATTGTCCTTCCCATGTCACTCGTATTGTGGAAACTAAGCGTGCAGCATTTCTAGAGGATTTCAAGGTCAATGGGAGTAATGTAAATCCTTATGAAGAATTGCAAGAAATACAAGACGCGGAGGAGATAGATTTGTCGCTTACAACAACTCCGATGATTCCTCTTGTACCCAATGCCAATTCTACCCTTAATGTCACTGCACCAACCCCTTCTTAGCCAGATTGTGACACCCCGCATTTTTAGGTTAATACTTTTACTAAACTCTAGTTAACTTGCATGTTCATATGTGGTTAAATACTTAACTAGGGTTAGTTAAGAAGGTCTAACATATTTTAGATGATATTAACATACGTTATAATTAGGAAAATCCTTGTTCTGACACACACACGAGTCCTGTATCCCAAACGTTGGTGATTTGTCTAGCATACATGATAATGTGTACAATTGCAATATGATGAACGTGAAGTAACATGTTTATGTGAATTACATGTTTATGCGAATTATTGCTAAACTGATAGTCAATACGTAAACCATGCAAATTACATGCACTCTATGATTAATATGTTATGAGAGGATAAATACAATGGTTTTTTTTATGTAAGTTAGGGTGGTTAATATTGTCGGGCCTAGTATCGGGTTTAAAAATAATATTAACGGGTCCGGTTAGCAAGTTAAAAACCCATAATACTCAATTACTTGGGCCCCAAGCCAATTCCTATTATTAATATAGGTAAAAAAATAACTCTAACCCTACCCAACCCTCTTTGCGCCGTAAAGCATCCCCCACCCCGACTCTCTCTTAATTTCAATCAAATAACAAATTCTCTTGATTAATCCAAGTGGTGTTGGGTGGAATTTCTAAACCTTGAGGATTTCTTGCATTGAAAGGTATAATTTTTATACGTTTTATGATAATTGTTAATGTTTTGAAAAGCTTTTAAAAACCCTAGAAACTCTATGAATATGAATCGCATATGTATGTGTTTGTGTAAATTCTTAGATGTTTTGTATGGAGGTTTATGTGAATTGATGTATGTAATTATAATTAGGGTTTTGGAATGCGAAAAATAAAGATTTTAACATGATTGTATATGAGGATTTCATGGAATATGTGATTATGGATGATTAGGGTTTGTAAGTAACTTGTTAGGCAAGTTTTAGTTTCTGGCAGATTCGTTTTGATAGTTTGTAGGGCCGTTATACGGGGTGTAACTTGATTTTTTTGATTGTTACATCACACTATAACCTTATTTATGATTTTAGGTTTTCGAAAACTCCAAGATCATGCGTTTTTGACATGTTTTGATATTTTTCCATGATGTTATAAGTTTATAGGTGTAGGCTGATTTTCGGATGTGAAAAATCAGCCGACTTTAAGGGGCTGTAACTTGAGTTTTACATGTCTGTTGGTCGTGATTTTTGGACAGTGGATCCGTATATGAGCTCCGGATCTTTTCCCACTAGAGGAGGCTGAACTAAATTATTTTTCATAAAATTTTGAAGGGATTTTGTGATAAAATAAAAATAGTGACTTGCATGGAAAACCCATAGGAACTTCCAGTAAAATTTTGAGGACCGGAAGAGTTGATTTTATATTTTATAAAAATTCATTTTTTAAGTTAAAATCTGTCCTGAAATCGCAATTATGAGAAACAATGATTTGTTGATATTTTGTAGGTATTGATGAGTTATTGTTATGAAACCCCTTATGGGAATATGTGTACATGCTATGTGTATGTTATAGATGACATGATAGGTTGATTATGCGTAAGTGTGTAATGGATACTTATCGTGTTAGAAGTTTTGACATGCTCCTTTATGAATTAATCACCAACGACTTGTACGGGTCATACATGGTCTACTTGTGTCGAGTCTATTTGCATGAGGTGTTACCTAGGTCATTGTAGAGTACAATGGTTTGGGATAATCAATATGTCTAAGCGTACTCAGACACTCGTAAATTTGTGTTCGATAGGTTATCGATAGGCGAGTAGTCTACCACATTTCAGTCTTTGCGGTTTAAATTAGCTTTTGCAACCTAAGGTGAGTTTCACTACTTTTTCTCAAAAGCATGCGCGTAACGCCCCGTTGGGTCTTACAATGCGTCTCGGGTTTGAGACAACTTACTTAACGTTTTCTAGTCCGGTTTGGGACTACTTTTACATCCCGGGTTTTGGGGTGCTAGGTTCACAAGGTGAATCTACGTTTACTAATTCATGCTATATGTCCTTGATGAACTAAACCAACCCTATCGTTGAAGTCCTTTTAGATACCGAATGAATTTCCGGGTGGGCATAGCGCTATTAGGTTTCGCAAACCTCACATCGTGTTGGGAGCATGGGTGTGAACTGTAACTTAACATTTTATTGTCATTGTTGATGGGCAATGACGCAAGGGACTTTGCTCACTATTGTGGGATCTCGCGGTTTAGCAGTTCGGTATTACCGGTATTAGTTATCATGAGTGGGTTAGCTACCACTGGCATATGAATTAGCTGTTTACTTGTTGTTACGTGGTCTGGGAGGCCGACGCTTTTATTTGTTGTTACGTGGTTTGGGAAACCGACGCTTTTACTTGGTTACGTGGTTTTTGGAAGCCTACGCTTTTACTTGGGCATATACCTAAATTACATATCATGATTTTACGTTTTCTTTCATATGGTTTTAATTTGGGCGTGTTGTTTTGCACATGGTTTTGAAAGGTTTAAATTTGGTTTACACTTCCGCAGCTTAACTAAACTTGATTTTTGAAAACGAACTAAATGGTTTGGGCATTTAGAGTCGTTCATGTGACTTATGGCTATGGGATCCTGGTATGTCATGCGCCTCGCGGTATAAACCCCGCAGTGGAAATTTGAGGGTGTGACAGATTGGTATCAGAGCCATTGGTTATAGTGAACTAGGACTGCATGTTGAGTATAGTCTATAACAATCATAACATAAGCGTTAGTACACTCACAACTTAAGTGCACAATTCGCTTTTGAATACATATATCTACAACACATAATTTCAGGAAACATGATATCTTCTTGTTCTAAACCTGATTCTGAACACGTCACTAGTGGGGACCCAGGGTTACACCAGGTGGCGCATTACTGGGATTGGTATCCTAACAAACCTCATGGACGAGGAAACAAGAATAGTACAGGGGAGAGAACCCTTGCAAGCGTTGTGGCGCACGTACACGGAGAACTGCACGATGCCTAGGGCGCAGTACCACTAAACCGAATCAAATTAGAAGAAGTCAAATGTTGAGACTTATCCTTTTTCTTTGAGCGAGAAGACAAATAGTTCCTGTTCCTTGTTGCTTGATATTTCTTACTCTCATTTGAAACTCAGACGAGACTGGGTTACTCATATAGAATTTTATTCTTACTCTAGTACATATACGACCAGTACGAGCGAGCGATTGCATGACACGCGTATCCTTATTCCTCGTGAGTATCTAGTAGGTTCATGGGAACAAATCAGATCAGGGCTTGTTACACACACTCTTGAGGAGTTGTGTAAAGTCTGCGACGTAGTGCAATATCTCAAGGGAGACGAAACCTATTAATGACTGACAACCACAATTGGAGGGACGAGATCCATATAACAATGATACCCGCGAAAAAAAAGGGAAGAAGAAGGGATGGAAGGAAAACCTGATCAGGACGAACACATAGAAAGTGAGGATGAAGGCTCTACTATCTCGATAGAACGTGGCGACGATTTGCTCCTACCTTTCCTTTCTAGTATATCCCTTACTTTTCTTTTGTGAACTTAGATAAAAGTGGATTCTTATTATCAACACTAGGGTGGTTGAGGCCCTCGCACCTTTCCAAGCTAGTAAAGGTCTATTCTGCTAAATAATTCTTTTCTCTTGACTTTCGCAATTGAACTTCCTTATTCCTTGAGCGCACATGCCGCAACAACAACTCGCTAGCGTATTTCCAAGACTTTTATGAGTTGTAAGCCTCAATAACTCCAACGGGACTGAAGGAGACTGTTTGATTACTTCGATAGTATAGGTCTTTGCCATGTGCATTTGCCCAGGCAGGATGGGTAATGTATGCTACATGCACACTCAATGAGTTACAGATACTTGGGTGGAGAATGTAACACCCAGTGACGAAACTTAGAAATTTGTTATCTAAAGACCGTTGGGTCTGAGATCGACGCCTACACTACCAAGCTACAGGAGTTAGCTACTATATGCTCAAATCTATTTAACCTACCTTACAAGAGGATTTAACTTCATACCAAAAGGGTTGGTCCCACAGATTCGTGGCAAGTCTACCACAGCTCACCTATCCAGAATCTAACGAATCTTTCACCTGGATCGCAACCTCAATGACAAGGCTGTCGAGCATGGTACTTTTTCAAAGCATAGTGCTTCATCTTCTACCGTTGGTAATAGCAAGAGAACTTTGGATGGTGTGAGATATGAGTTCTTCGAAAGCAACAACTAGAATAGCAACAACCTCAGAGGTGCTCGGGAATGGCATGCGTAATTGGCTCGGGAAAAGCCAAGAGAGACATCAATGTGTTGACAAGTATGTTTTCTGTGATAGACAATCTTGCTGCTGTTCTTTTCGATTCTGGTGCGAATATCAGCTTTGTGTTCTCTTTTAAAACTTATTAAACTACTAGGGATGGTCCCTACTCTTCTTGATACCCCACATTCCATAGAATTAGCTGATGGGAAACATGTTGAGGTAACCCACATCCATTGTGACTGTAAGCTCGAGCTAAATGGGCAATTATTTGCAATCGATCTTCTGCCTATCACCCTAGGAAGCTTTGATCTCGTGGTTGGCATGGACTGGTTGTCCAAACATCGGGCAGGGATTCTTCGTCTTGAGAAGGTCGTTCGCATACCTTTTCTTAGTGGAGAACTATTATCTATTCAGGGTGATCGTGGTGGCGCCATGGTGGGCATCATCTCATTCTTGAAAGCCCAGAAGTGTATTCGAAAGGGCTATCCGGCCATTCTGGCTAACATTTTTTATACTCGAGCTGAAATTGAAACGAAGATTGAGGACATCTCTGTGGTTCGTGACTTTCCAGATGTTTTCCCCGAGGAACTACCTGGACTTCCACCTGTTCGTCAAGTGGAGTTTCAAATTGATCTTTCACCTGGGGCGGCCCCAGTTGCACACGCACCATATCGCTTAGCACTAGGCGAACTTCAAGAACTATCTACCCAACTCCAAGAGCTATTGGATAGGGGCTTTATAAGACCTAGTTCTTCACCTTGGGTAGCCCCAGTCCTGTTTGTTAAGAAGAAGGATGGGAGTTTCCGCATGTGTATTGATTATCGGGGGTTTAACAAGGTGACGGTTAAGAACCACTACCCTTTGCCTCGTATTGATGACTTGTTTGACCAGCTTCAAGGGTCGAGTTTCTATTCCAAGATTGACTTGAGGTCAGGGTATCACCAGTTGAGAGTCCGAGAGGAGGATGTGGCGAAGACAGCCTTTCGAACTCGTTATGGACATTATGAGTTTTTGGTAATGCTATTTGGGCTAACCAATGCACCGGCTGTGTTCATGGATCTTATGAACCTAAGCCTTATTTGGACAAATTCGTCATAGTGTTCATAGATGACATATTGATCCATTCCAAGAACAGGGAAGAGCATGAGCACCACCTGCCGCTGATCTTGGAACTCTTGAGGAATGAGCAACTGTATGCGAAATTCTCATAGTGTGACTTCTGGATTCGAGAGATCCAATTCCTAGGACATGTCGTTAACGAGGCAGGAATACATGTCAATTCCGCCAAGATTGATGCCATTAAACAGTGGGAGGCTCCCAAGACTCCTACGGAAGAGCGCCAGTTTCTCAGTCTTGCGGGATATTATCGCAGTTTCATTGAGGGATTCTCTAAGATCGCTCAACCTCTTACTGCATTAACACAGAATTGTATTACTTACAAGTGGGGAGATGCCCAAGAATCTGCTTTTCAATTGTTGGTAGCAAAATTATACAGTACACCAATTCTATCGCTACCTGAGGGTACTGACGACTTTGTGGTGTATTATGACGCGTTTATCCAAGGTTTAGGGTGTGTACTGATACAGTATGATAAGGTGATCACGTATGCATCATGTCAATTAAAGGTTCATGAGAAAAATTACACCACCCATGACTTGGAACTAGGAGCTGTGGTTTTTGCTCTAAAGATTTGGAGGCACTATCTCTAAGGGACTAAGTGTACGATCTTCACTGATCACAAGAGCCACCAACACATATTCGATCAAAAGGAGCTGAACATACGACAACGTCGATGGGTCGAGCTTCTGAATGATTATGACTATGCCATTAAATATCATCCAGGGAAAGCTAATGTAGTAGCGGATGCCCTTAGTCGTAAGGAAACAAAACTCAAACGGGTGCGAGCTTTACAACTTACCATACATTCTAATCTTCCTGATAAGATACGTGAAGCCCAGGGCGAGGCCTTGAAAGAAGAAAACATCGGGCTTGAGACTTTGCATGGTGCTGATAAGCACCTGGAACTGAGGACAGATGGTCTTCAATACTTCATGAATCGAGTCTGGATTCGGCGTTTTGGGGATCTCAGACAACTTGTGCTCTATAACGCTCACACCTCGCGTTATTCATACATCCTGGTTCGGATAAAATGTACCAAGATCTCAAAACCCTTTACTGGTGGCCAAACATGAAAGCTGAGATAGCCACTTATGTTAGCAAGTGCTTGACTTGTGCAAAGGTTAAGATTGAATATCAGAAACCTTCAGGCTTACTCCAGCAACCAGAAATCCCTATGTGGAAATGGGATGGAATTTCTATGGACTTTATCACAAAGCCCCCTAGAGTACCAAGTAGGCATAACATGATTTGGGTTATCGTCGATCGTTTAACCAAATCGGCACATTACCTAGAAATAATAGAAACCGACACGCTGGAGAGACAGGCCAACATCTATATCAAGGAGGTTGTCTCTAGGCACGGGGTGCCTACTTCTATCATATCAGATCGCGACGCGCGATTTACTTCTCATTTTTGGACTGCTCTCCAAGATGCATTGGGGACTGGCTTAGACATGAGCACAGCCTATCACCCTCAGACGGATGGGCAAAGTGAACGTACCATCCAAGCACTAGAAGATCTACAACGAGCATGCGTGGTGGACTTTGGCAATAGTTGGGACAAGCACTTGCCTTTGATTGAATTCTCTTATAACAATAGTTATCACATTTCAATTCAGCGCGTGCCTTTTGAGGCACTTTATGGACGCAAGTGTAGATCTCCCATCTGCTGGACTGAAGTTGGGGATAGCCAGCTGACAGGTCCTGAACTGGTGCACGAAACTTTTGAGAAGATAGTGCAAATCAGAAACCGGATGGCTACTGCTCGTGATCGACAGAAAAGCTACGCTAATAAGTGTAGCAAAACCTTTGGAGTTCCAAATTGGGGACAAGGTATTATTAAAGGTATCACCTTGGGAAGGTGTCATACGCTTCGGGAAATGGGGAAAGTTGAACCCGCGATATGCCGGACCATTCGAGATTGTTGAAAGGATTGGTCCAGTAACTTACAGGTTAAACCTGCCTAATGAACTCAATGGGGGTACACGAAGTATTCCACGTATCGAATCTAAAGAAATGTTTATCGGATACAACACTGGTGGTGCCACTGGAGGAGATCCAGGTGGACGATTAGCAGGGGTTCGTGGAAGAACCAGTGGAGATTCTTGAGCGGGGAATCAAGAAACTCAGACAGAGCACCATACCTATGGTTAAGGTGCGATGGAATTCTCGTCTAGGAACGGAATACACGTGGGAACGTAGGGATCAAATGTGGCTTAAATACCCACATCTCTTTACTGAACCTAAACCTATGCATAGACCATACACTAAACGTAAAGCAGCTCTCTCAAAGTGAATTTCGGGGCGAAATTCCTTTCAACTTGGGGATGATGTGATATCCGGGAACCAAGCGCACACTTTTCTAGCTGGCTTTATTGTTTATTTGCTGAATTTTGGGACGAAATACTTTTCAACTTGTTGATGTTGTGACATCCCGCATTTTCAGGTTAATACTTTTACTGGACTCTAGTTAACTTGCATGTTCATACGTGGTTAAATACTTAACTAGGGTTAGTTAAGAAGGTCTAACATATGTTAGATGATATTAACATACATTATAATTAGAAAAATCCTTGTTCTGACACACACAAGAGTCCTATATCCTGAACGTTGGTGATTTGTCTAGCATACATGATAATGTGTACAATTGAAATATGATGAACGTGAAGTAACATGTTTATGCGAATTATTGCTTAACTGATAATCAATACGTAAACCATGCAAATTACATGCACTCTATGATTAATATGTTATGAGAGGATAAAAAAAATGGTTTTTTTATGTAAGTGAGGGTGGTTAATATTATCGGGCCTAGTATCGGGTTTAAAATAATATTAACGGGTCCGGTTAGCAAACTCTCTCTCAATTTCAATCAAACAACAAATTCTCTTGATTAATCCAAGTGGTGTTGGGTGGAATCTCTAAACCTTGAGGATTTCTTGCATTGAAAGGTATAATTTTTATAAGTTTTATGATAATTGTTAATGTTTTGAAAAGCTTTTAAAAACC
Source organism: Ambrosia artemisiifolia (assembly GCA_032199755.1). Lineage (NCBI taxonomy): Eukaryota > Viridiplantae > Streptophyta > Magnoliopsida > Asterales > Asteraceae > Ambrosia > Ambrosia artemisiifolia. Next base: position 5,088,138 of record CM063520.1, on the reverse strand, counting down.
CTAGAAACACTATGAATATGAATCGCATATGTATGTGTTTGTGTAAATTCTTAGATTTTTTATATGGAGGTTTATGTGAATTGACGTATGTGATTATAGTTTGGGTTTTGGAATGCGAAAAATACAGATTTTAACATGATTGTATATGAGGATTTCATGGAATATGTGATTATGGATGATTAGGGTTTGTAAGTAACTTGTTATGCATGTTTTAGTTTCTGGCAGAGTCGTTTTGATAGTTTTTAGGGCTGTTATGTGGGGTGTAACTTGATTGTTTTGATTGTTACTTGATACTAGAACCTTATTTATGATGTTAGGTTTTGAAAAGTCCAAGATCATGCGTTTTTGACTTGTTTTGATATTTTTCCATGATGTTATAAGTTTAGAAGTGTAGCCTGATTTTCGGACGTGAAAAATCAGCCGACTTTAAGGGCCTGTAAATTGAGTTTTACAAGTCCGTTGGTCCTGATCTTTTCCCACTGGATTCACCTCGTTTTGATAAACCTACGATTTTTAATGAAATTTTGACTAAGCTGCTGTCAACAGTACGTTTTTCTGGAGGAGGCTGAACTAAGTTATTTTTCATAAAATTTTGAAGGGTTTTTGTAATAAAATAAAAATACTGACGTGCATGGGAAACCCATAGGAACTTCCAATAAAATTTTGAGGACCTGAAGAGTTGATTTGATATTTTATAAAAATTCGTTTTTATAAGTTAAAATCTGTCCAGAAATCGCAATTATGAGAAACAATGATTTGTTGATATTTTGTAGGTATTGATGAGTTATTATTATGAAACCCCTTATAGTAATATGTGTACATGCTATGTGTATGTTATAGATGACATGATAGGTTGATTATGCGTAAGTGTGTAATGGATACTTATCGTGTTAGAAGTTTTGACATGCTCCTTTATGAATTAATCACCAACGACTTGCACGGGTCATACATGGTCTACTTGTGTCGAGTCTATTTGCATGAGGTGTCACCTAGGTCGTTGTAGAGTACAATGGTTTGGGATAATCAATATGTGTAACCGCACTCAGACACTCGTAAATTTGTGTTCGATAGGTTATCGATAGGCGAGTAGTCTACCACGTTTCAGTCTTTGCGGTTTATATTAGCTTTTGAAACCTAAGGAGAGTTTCACTACTTTTTATCAAAAGCATGCGTCTCGGGTTTGAGACAACTTACTTAATGTTTTCTAGACCGGTTTGGACTACTTTTACATCCCGGGTTTTGGGGTGCTAGGTTAACAAGGTGAATCTACTTTTACTAATTCATGCTATATGTCCTTGATGAACTAAACCAACCCTATCGTTGAAGTCCTTCTACATACCGAATGAATTGCCGGGTGGGCAAGCGGGTCATTAGTTGATAGCGCTATTAGGTTTCGCAAACCTCACATCGTGCTGGGAGCAAGGGTGTCAACTGTAACTTAACATTTTATTGCGATTGTTGATGGGCAATGACGCAAGGAACTTTGCTCACTATTGTGGGATCTCGCTGTTTAGCAGTTCGGTATCACCGATATTAGTTATCATGAGTGGGTTAGCTACCCCTGGCATATGAATTAGCTATTTACTTGTTGTTACGTGTTCTGGGAGGTCGACCCTTTTATTTGTTGTTACGTGGTCTGGGAGACCGACGCTTTTACTTGGTTACGTGGTTTTGGAAGCCTACGCGTTTACTTACTCATTTACTTACTTTACTTTGTGAACTCACCAACATTGTTTATTGACCCACCATGTACATGCTTTTGCAGGTAGTTAGCTTCCGGTGTCACAATTAGGAAGCACTGCACGTTTCACTGCATTTGGGGTCTTGGGCATACACCTAAATTACATATCATGCTTTTACGTTTTCTTTCATATGGTTTTAATTTGGGCGCGTTGTTTTGCACATGGTTTTGAAAGGTTTAAATTTGGTTTACGCTTCCGCAACTTAACTAAACTTGATTTTTGAAAACGAACTAAATGGTTTGGGCATTTAGAGTCGTTCATGTGACTTATGGCTATGGGATCCTGGTATGTCATGCACCTCGTGGTATAAACCCCGCAGTGGAAATTTGAGGGTGTGACACAGATCTTCACGAACCAGCTAATGAAGACCCATCAGGGACTCATCACCATGGCAATGCTTAACCTGAAAACCCGCTTCGAAGGTCATCAAAGTCTAGAAGGCCTACTAATTGTGATGATTATGTTACCTTCCTTACTAAAGTAGATGTGGATACTGGAAAGCTTACCGATCCTAACTCTTATAAAGAATCCATTAGCAGTGACCAGTCTGAATGGACTAAAGCCATGACTGACGAGCTTGAATCCATGAAGAAAAATGACATTTGGGATTTGGTAGAATTACCTAGCGGTGCAAAAGCTGTAGGATGTAAATGGGTGTTCAAAACAAAACTAGATCTGAATGGGAACGTTGAACGATATAAAGCAAGATTGGTTGCGAAAGGCTACACTCAGAAAGAGGGAATTGATTATCAGGAGACGTTTTCACCTGTCTCTCGAAAAGATTCTTTAAGGATCGTTATGGCCCTCGTGGCTCATTTTGATTTAGAGTTACATCAGATGGACGTTAAGACTGCTTTTCTTAATGGTGATTTGGATGAAGAAGTATTCATGATGCAACCTGAAGGCTTTAAACCTGAAGGTCAAGAACATCTAGTCTGCAAGTAGAAGAAATCCATATACGGTTTAAAACAAGCCTCACGTCAATGGTACTTAAAGTTTGATGAAGTCGTTAAGAGTAATGGTTTCATGAAGAACCAAGTCGATCAATGCACCTACCTTAAGATGAGTGGGAGTAATTTTACTATTCTTGTCCTTTACGTTGATGATATCTTACTGGAAAGTAATAGCTTAGATATGTTGCATGAGTCGAAGCGATTACTTTCGTCTAACTTCGACATGAAGGATCTCGGAGAAGCCTCTTATGTCATTGGCATCGAAATTCGCCGAGACAGACGCAATGGGATTTTAGGTTTATCCCAAAGGGCCTACATTGATCGTGTTCTCATGCGTTATAACATGCAACATTGTAAACCTACTCTAGCTTCGGTTTATTCCAATGTCCGAAAACAGAAGTGGAGAAGGAACAGTTGAGAATGATAACTTATGCCTCAGTAGTCGGTACTCTTGCTCATGCTCAAGTCTGTACGCGTCCAGATATCGCTTATGTCACTGGAATGCTAGGCCGTTACTTGAATAATCCTGGCCATGATCATTGGAAAGCAGCTAAGAAGGTGATAAGATATCTGCAAGGGACTAAAGAATATAAACTGACTTACAGAAGAAGTGATAATTTAGAAGTGGTAGGATACTCTGACTCTGCCTTTGCTAAATGCGAAGATGATAACAAATCCACTTTGGGGGGAATCTTTATGTTAGCAGGTGGACCCATTTCATGGAAGAGTCATAAACAGAGACTTACGGCAACATGCACAATGATGGCAGAATACTTAGCTGTGTATCACGCTACCTGTCATGGAATGTTGATTAGGAGTCTCAAAACTAGACTTAAAATGGTCAATTCCATCTCTAGACCATTGAAGCTTTACTGTGATAACTCATCCGCCGTTAGTTTCTCGAACAGTTATAGTTTGACTGGCTCAAGTCATTTCTTAGATACGAAGTATTTGTTCGTACGTGAACGAGTCGAGGAAAACAATCTTTGTATCGAACATATAAATACTAATGATATGCTTGCGGATCCGATGATTAAAGGTCTCCCACCTAAGGTATTTGAAGATCACGTTTCGAAGATGGGACTTACTAATGACCTTACTTAGAAGCATATATACTTATTTGACCACTTATGTTTACTTATGACTTATGATTTATGAATGATGACTTATGTTTAATGAAATTTCCACATTATGATTTGTTTGTCTATTAGTATGTCAAGCTAGCATAATGACATAAAGACAATAATACAACAAATCAACTAAGGGCATGACGATAATTGATCCTAATGTTAAGTTTTAGATTTGGATTGTAGTATGATTAATGGGGGTCCTAAGTCGAATAAAGACTTAACGACTGTATTTCTCTGCTACAGTTTGAGTTTAGAACTAAAATGAGTATTAATCTCTAGAGACTTATGAAATACTCATAATAAATGATTACTCGGCTAAGTGAGAGAATGTTGGAATAAATATACGTTATGTCTTGTATATTTATCGGTAGCCATTATAATCATTTATGTTATGTTTGATCAATTTCTAAATACTCTAAGCCCATAACTGATTTATCTTTGATGGACGGACTTATCATTAGTTGGGCCTAACTAGAGTGTCCCCTGAGTATGTATAAATAGGGAGAGATTACTAGGGATGAGGGGAAACACAACATAATCATCATAACACCTCTAAAGCTTACGTTCCTCTCCCTCTCTAACATAACCGATTCCTCCTAATGATCATTAGCCATCGTAACTGCATACCCTAAAGGGAGCTCGAACACACTGACAGTTATGTCGACATCATCGCTCTCAGCATCAGTAGCAGGTCTCACGAATCTCTCAGGTACATGTTTATGTGTTTTCCATTACATACTAACAAAATTGATGAACAACTATAATTAGATTAGAATTAAAGTTTTTATTTATTAATCGATAGCTATCTTAAACTTCATTTAATATGAAAAATTTACGTAAAGCGTAAATGTTTTGATTTTTCTAATAAATAAAAATAAGGGTTTATCAATCTGGTTATGATTCACTTTGCAAGAAGTGAATCGTAATGTGACTTTACTTACTAGTGTTCTCGATCTTGTTTTCAAAACATTACTACTGTCAACTAAATTGTTGTGGAAGCCGTATCACAATTTAGGTATAGGGAGGTCTTTTGATATTGCGTTAGGATTCAAAGAACTAGTACATCTAATTACAAGACCACATGCCACAATATAATTAAGCCTTTTCTCTAATTAATGTATACCTGATGTGGTCCGCAATGGGGTACGTAGTAGGTATGTCACATGCATGTTTGACATTGCATAAATCGAAACGGCCCCATACCCAACGAAGCTTTAGTCATCTCATAAATTATTTGGAGACGACACACTCCTAATTGGTATAATTTATTATAGATGATGAATAAAGTAAATCAGTGTCATCTAAATAAGTTCATATATCTCTCCCTTATAATTTTCAATCTCCCTCCCTTCGTCTTGTTATATATAGACACTAGGTTAGAGACCCGTGTTGACACACGGTGGATCCCCAAGGTAATGTTATAACTAATAATGTACATATACGCATATGATACGAAGATATTTACTGTTTGACTTTATATAAGTCAAATTTAGGTTGCAAGTTCTTAACCTAAGTTTTACATAACTATCAAAGAGTTACTGTAGGAAATCGATCAAATAATAGTGTTCAACAAAAAAAGAAGAACATGAATGCTGAATTTTGAACAAATGATCATTTTGCGGATCATGTGGCTGAGAGAAGAGGCGCAATGGTGAAAGTGGAAGACTCAAACGACTCTGAAAATGGATTTTTTTTTTTGGCAAAAAAACAACATTAAACTAATATATATAAAATATATATAAAGAACTTGTTTGTTTGATAAACTAAAACATAAATATACAAATTTAACCACAAAAAAACATTGTGGCTTACAAAAACATGGAAACCCAAAATGGTTGATTAAATTTATTTGGGCTTGGGTTACACATCATAAAATTTATTTGGGCTTGGGTTACACAATTGTGAAATATATAACAATGGTCATAAAAGTCTTAATAATATGGTTACTTATTAAATATAATACATATTAAACATAATGATAAGTATAATTAAATCATACATATAACAATATAAGAACATGTTATCTTAAGGTCACTCAAGATGATACGAAAATACCATATTAAGCACGCAAACATTACATAATACAATGTACTAAACAGCATTAAAAGTAAACTGTCATAGAATATTAACATTAGATAACACTAAGTCATCTAAATTACATAAACAAAAACTATTCAAAACATAATATTATCTGTTTAATATGGATAAGCAAAATATTGGAAAAGTCTTTAACACATCAACATAGCCTACATGGAAGGTGAAATCAGTGATTCATAAAACAACAATCCTCGCATCCCACGAAAAGTATCTGCATGACAAAGGTAATCAAGTTGAACATTATCCATGAAAACCTCAATTATCTGTCCCCAGTCAGCCATCAAAATCCATGAATTGGATTGAATCAAAGCAGTTAAATCGTAAGCTAGACCCCATTGTAGTTGTCGAACATCTGGAAATGAAAATACCCTTGTCCAAGCATCAGATTCCCTCTTCCATAGTTCAACAGAAAACTCAGCGAAGCCATTAGTAACAAATATGTGAAGCACATCAGAAACTCCTAAGAGATGACATTGTGGAACCCAAGATTCTTGAACAAAGGGAACAGATATTAAACTGAAAACATCTAGATTAACATCAAACTGAATAATAATGCTTTGAAAATCTGACCAATACTTAGACACGGTAAAAAACAATGCACCATTGCAAAACGTACCATTCGACCAAGCATAATCAGTGGTATTGTATTTAGTTTCATTCAAGAAAGATACAGATCTCCACAATCCAGATTTCCTCGAATACACATAAGGAACAATGACATTGTGTTGGCGTTTCAAATGTAAAATCTTAACATCACCAGTAGAATCCATATAAATCCCAGCCGTATCCAGTTGAAAGTTGTATGAGTTACCAAAAACAGCATGAGATAATACTTTAATAACATTTGTAGTTGGATTCCAAAGAATCAAAGAGCTGATACTTTTATCAGAAAGCAGTATTAATCCACAAACACTTGAAATGACTCCTAAATCAGCAACGCTTATCTCATAAGGGAAATCTATAATTTTACTAAAAACAGCAGAAAGTTGACCATCTACTTTGTTAAAAAGAACCATTGATTCATCATGATAAGTAATAAATTTTTTCTGCTCATGCTTTGACATATGCCTCAGATGCATGGTCGCAAATTGTTCGCTAGACAATTCGACATTAAATTTCTTAGACAATACCTTTAAACGACCAACCGTTTTTGCAGAAAGCCTTGTAAAAATCTCTGAAAGGATTAACTCAAAATGTAGCTCACCCATTATACTAATACCTACATTGATAAATAAAAAAAAATGATCTAGATTAACAATACATGCATAACAGTCAAAATGTAGATCACCCATTATCATAGTTTTAATTTTTGTCCCTAAAATTGACAAAACCTAAGATAAAACATATTTAGAAACAGAATCAATGATTAATAATTACTATAGGTTGAATAATAAAAAACCTGTGAGCAGATTTCAGATGAGTATGGACATTTAAAGAGATAAAAGAACCCATAAAGCATTTAGATGAACACTAACTTAACACTAAAATTTTGAAATATTATAAGAAAGGTAAAGAACAAACAACAACATTTCAAGTGAAGATGTGCTTACCGGTTGTAAAACTGAAAGATCAGAATGCCGAGGTCTTTGGAAAGCAGTTTCAGAGTTCAGTTAGTGAAGATGAAGAGGCCGGAGGTTGTATTTTAGAGAATGAGGATGATGATTATTATTAAATGAGTTTTTATGGTAGTATAAAATATTATAGTGGTGTTTGAAAAAGTACTTATACAATTCCAACAACTATTGAAATGACATGCCATAATTAACACTTTTGTAAGAAGGTAATGATGGTTATAAACTAATATAGTGCACCAATGTTAGTTAAAGTAACTAAAGGTTTCTTGCGCAAATTAACATACATTAAACGTAAGTGTATCAATTACCGTTTTTTATTTTGTTTTAAAAATATTTAAAAGTTACAGGATATAACTTATAATTATAACATTTTGGAACACAATTGACATTCAAAAGTTAAAAACATATCAATGATTTAATATAACTTAACAATATACAACACTCATAGAAAATAATATAGACTACATATCATCAAAATATTGTCATAGTTAATACAGACAAAATAAAAATTAATAACCAAAAGCCATTAGCATTGTACTTAACAGTAACATTACAGAGAGAAACATTACATAACTGATAAAACATCCACCATAATAACATAAAACTAAACAAACGGTGAAATAAGCGATTCATAAAACAGAGCTCCCCTTACTCCACGAAAGGTATCTGCATCATCAAGATAGCGAAGTTGAACCGCATCCATAAAAACTTTAATCGTCTGTCCCCACTCTGCATTCAAGATCCATGTATGCTCGTTCAACACGTGTGCAACGTCGCACTGCTGAACATCCCCAGCTTGACGAACATGTTGGAAAGATAAGACCCTGGTCCAAATATTAGTGTCCAGTTTCCATAGATCAACACCGAAATTAGGGAATCCATTAGTAAGAAACATGTGAAGGACATTCGAAATTTTTAAAAGATGACCTTGGGATATCCAAGACTTTTGAATATATGGAAAAGATATTTTGCTGAAAGTCTCTTGATCAACATCAAACTTCACAACAAAACTTTCACATTCGGACCAATATTTTGAAACTGTGAAAAACAAAGAAGTTTTGCAAAAAGTACCACTTGACCAAACATAATCAGAGCCATTGTATTTGGTTTCAGTTAAGAAACCTATGCTTCTCCATGCCGCATATCTCCTTGAGTAGACAAAAGGACGCATAAGACCATGATCACGTTTTAGGAGTAAAATTTTGTAATCGTTGGATGAATCTACATACAATGAAGCAGCATCCAATTGGTAGTTGTAATAATTGCCAGAATGACAATCAGAAACTACCTTGTAAACTCTTGTAGTCGGATTCCACAGAATCAAAAGAGCAGTGTTTTTCTCACAAACCAATAGTAAACCATTCAAACTGGATAAAACTTGTATGTCAGAAAACATTGTTTGGATAGGAAAAGGTATGATGTTAATCAAGTAAGCATGATGTTGTCCAGAATTTGTGTTAAATATTGAAAATGATGACCCTTGATTAGTAAGAAACTTTTGCTTCTCAAACATGGACAACCGAGTAAAATGCATGGTAGCAAATTTTTGACTCGAGAGTTCGAAATACCATCTCTTGGATAAAACCTTCAATCGGCCAACATCTTTCGCTGAAAGTCTTGTAAAAATCTCATAGGCCACAATCTCAAAAGGTAAATTTGCCATTACGTAAATAACTACAATTCAAAAGATAACATATGTAAATATAGATTAGACATGGTAAATAAAAGAAATGTAAACAAAACAAACATGTTAGCAACATTGACTTACATTAAGAAATCTGCAGAAATAGAACTTCGTATTGGTGCAAGCAAGATGAATAAACACAGGATAGGTTGCTAAATTTCGTAAAAGAAGAGGGAAAGAAACTGTCTTGCGGTTGTATATTAAAGATGATGATTGTACAATTTATTAAAGGATTGTAATTAGAGTAAAGATACATTTTTTAATTGTGAATATAGGTTTATATATAGATAAAATTATAGGATATGAAACGGTTTACCTTCTCAATAACCGAGTATTGAAATCGTGCATGAAATCTAATTAATATTTAGAAACTAAATATCTTTAATGCACTCGGTTTATAATTAATATTAGATATTTATAGTTAGATTTACATATTTATGGTAAATATAAAATTTAATAAATAGATAAAATATATGCTCGAAATAGTGTAAACGTGGGAAATATTCGAATTTATATTACATCACACGGTTAGAGTCCCGTGTGTACACATGGCAAATCCCCAAGTCAAATTACAAAAAAATTTTATAAACATTGTAGTATGCAAGTTTTAAGTATTGAAAGTTAGGTAATACAATTCGTATGAATTTTCATTGCATGCAAAATATCATAAATAGTAAAGCGTATGGAATCATGGTACTATAAAGTGAGGTAAGATATAATTATAGCAAAATTCTTCTTCTTTTGTTTCTTATTTATTTGAGCATTTGGTTGGTAAAAATATGACGAGCAGAATTTTCAAATGCAAGATTGTTATGGTTGTAATTTCTATGCCCATTATGTTCCTTGAATCAGTTATACTTCTTGTATCCTTATCATATGCCATAAGTTGGAATACCATTAACAGAAGCCACCAAAACCAAGACACACAAAACCATATAATTTTCTCAATTTAAAGTGGATACAATAAAGAATAAAGAAACATACTATTTGATATCATTTCGTCACCCTAATAGTTAGAAATAGGAAGTCATCAAATATTAAAGATTTTAGAAATTCATATATGACCTTATATCTTACCAAATCTATGAGCTTTGAATATGTTTTTTAACATTCATAGTATTTTGTTTTGATACATTTAACTTTGTATATAACAAAAAACTTAATATCCAATTCCATTTGGAACTGTGGTCCACGATTTCAAGAAACATATATTTACTTAATCACAAAATCGCTAACTCAGCCATAATATAATCAATCAAGCTTTCAGAAATCGTCATATTAATCCATAAACCACATAAATTAATTTCAACCATCTTAGTTAAACGATAAATATATACAACACTAAAATCATATACAAAATTGTGAAAACTAAAATCATCTCATGTCAAACAATTAATCAAGTTTGATTAAGTTTTTATAGATAATATAAATCAAAATTACATTACATTACAACTTTTAATAAAGTTGTTAATAACATGCATCATAAAGTACCAAATACATACCAAGAAAAACTATTAAAAGTTCATATAAAACATACTAAACTTAATCACCTTCCTCATCATCATCATCATCATCCATTTCAGAATCGGACTCCTCCTCTGGTTCCACCATTGCCGCTTCGTCTTCCAGATTCATGATTCTTAGGCGAATCATTTGTTCCAGGTTCAAACTGGCAGTGGTTCTACGCTTGTTAGACATCGGTACATTATCGAGTTCCACAAGCAAGTCATAGTCATTGCAGTTCTCAATCTCATCTCTTGACATCAACCCATATTCACCACTGGAAAACAGAATACTTGCAACATTAAGATGTTCAGCAAAAAACCAACTTTGGACATGAAATACCTCCATAAGTTCATCAAACTCATCCAATTCAAAGATTTCTTCCAACTTAGCCACCAATCTGCTCTCTTCATTGCTCGGCAACCTGATGGTTCTTCCAAACTCATACACTTCTCTTTTAAAGTCTTCATCCATTTGCATAATCGCCTTTCTTGAACCAAAAACTAATAATGTAGTGTCACTCATGTTCACAAAATACCTACGCTTGATTCTGCAGAACCTCCAACTGACAACCCTTACCATTGTTGAAATTTTTTTTTCCTTGGATTTGTGTGTGTTTAATTTGAAGAAAGTAAATATGTGATTTATATTTAGTGGTTATGATTATATAGAAATGTTAAAACGCGTGTAAGGGAACCGAAGTGACAACATCAATTTTCAACACTAATACTAATTAATATTTGATACCCTATTAATTGATGATCTTTTGAAAAGACTAATCGCTGCAGCCAATGCTCAAAAGTGGCGGTTATTTGAAGAAATGATATTTAGAATATTAAATATAAACTAAAAAAGTTAATGGTTTTTGTTACCATATTAATTAGTATAATAGATTTGTTGTAATATATAAGATTTTTAATATATATGAAAGTTTACCTTAAATATAATTATTAAATTTGTATGATTTTTAATAGTAATAGAATTTTGTGTTAAAACAAAAACAATCTATAAACATTTACATTTAATATGAAATCAAAGGTTGCCAAAAAAAAATGAATATGTCTTGAACTTTTTAAATAAAAACCATTACATATTATTGTGTTGGATATTTACCAAAATTTGAGTCAAATCAAAACATTTAAAAATCTTCCGTCTTTAATAAAAAGTCAAATGTTAACAAACATTAAAACTTACACACCGAAAAATATTATGAGTATACAAAAACAGCACCACCAATAACCCCACTAATTACCATCACCCTTATTTCGAAATATATTTCATTAGAAATTATATTTTTTTTCTTATTCACCACCACCGGCTTATATTATTCGTTGTAATGATCAATCTAAATTTTCACACTAACAACATAACATGTCGATGTTGAAGCTAATTTGAAGCAAAACAAAAACATGGAGAACTTACAGTTTTGATTATTGCAAGTTGTCGTCGCGCTTTTCTACCCATTCGAGCCACTACCAATTTTCTTGATAGCTTTTCAACACATTCGAGCCACTATCAATACAAAATCAACCCGAATCAATCCAGTTTCATATTGATCAGTTAAAACTTAAAAGTGTCATATATAAAGTTCAGGACTTGTGATATTAATAACCATACCACCAATAGTATTGCATAAAACACGCCGGTGTTTAAAGGCATGCACATCGAACAATGCAGTATTATATTTGAACCGAGACCAAGTAACAAAACACACTGTCAACAACTACTACATCTTTTCACCCCCCCCCCCCCCTACTCTACTAACCCCCATTTTTTATCTCAAAATAGTTATTAATTCCTATATTTCCATAGGCCCCAACATGGAGCTAACACTATGGATTGCAGCCGTATTTCCAAAAACTCTTAATCAACAGGGTATTCAAACAGATATTATAGATGTGTTCAAGTTAGGGTTTTGATTGAACACACGATTTCGATCAAACTGAATACGAAATCAAAAATTAATAAGATAAATAGATGAAACCATAATATTTTCCTTTTTTTGGTCTCCACCTACATGTGACTCAAGCGACAAATAATTTAAATAAGAATTACCTTAGTAGTGCCAAGATATATAAACTTGTGCAAGTGAAATTAAAATGAGAATGTTCATGAGCTAGATAGAGATTTCTGCGATTTGGAGACGATGTCGTATATCTTGAGCTCACCATCACCTTCTTCCTTATCTTTCCTTATTCTTCTTTGTTCTTGTCCATCTCTCCTTTATGCTTTCCCTCTGCAATAAACAACAAAACATTTTAATATTTTTCGTCTGACATGAACGTATGCGCTAAACCCGACCATGTCTGTTTGATGCATATCCTGTTGTTGATTTTATTTAGAGACTTACATAAAACACGGTTCTTTATCTAGTTCTTTATCCAAGCACACGAGCTTATCATTGTCCATATATACTCTTTTTGAGCATTTGGGACAATTTGCGTAAACTTGCGGTGCATGTGCATTATCCCTGTTTATCAAGATTCATTATATACAGTTAGATGATGTTGGGCTGAAACAAAGGAAGTATGTTACAGAGTATATGTTAGCTTTATACCAGTTGAATGAGGTAGTTTTACAGACCTTGTATTTGAAATAGATGCACATAACCACTTTAATTTTGTCAACAATTCTCATCAAACAGATGAATGACCACTTAAGCGCGGACCCTAACCTGTTACAGTGGAATCAGGCAGTCCTACCGGACTTTTATTTGACATACCCTGTTATTGAAATCGATTTCTAATCAGATTTTGGTGAACTATTTTGAAAAGTGTTGTAACCTGAATGTGAAAAAAAAAACATGAGTCGCAAAGAAATTTAATAAAACCGTTTTCCTGAACTTATACAAAGTTAACTAAATAATCATACCATTGTTTTGAATGATTGTTCCATAGAATCTTCACATTAAATAAGATTGCTGCACAATAATTTGACACCTGTCCACACATCCAATAAAACATATTTAAAAAAAAACCTACACCTGCAATGAAACAATTTCTTGTATGTTAAAAACAAAAATAGCATTCGAATTACAAAGCTGATAAAATGTATCTAAAAGGTTACAAATCCGAATTACAAATCTGATAAACCCTAACAAATACTAAAATTGTTTGACAACCTAAAATCGACAATACCCAAAGCTAAGTAAGGGAATTTTCATGTAAACGATTCAGAATAAAACACATATCTTAACCGCAAATCTTAAAAATATCCAAACAGATCCAATCTCAATGATTCAGAAAACCAAGGAACAATGTAAACGGCGGTGGAATGCATTTGAGATTGGATTTGGAAATGACGAACTTTGAGACATAGCATCAGAGAATCAGGTAAACCCTACACAACTCATTCTAAAAACAACAACAATATTACAATCCAGAAATTAAGAGCTAACTTTTCATCGAACATGTTGGCTACATGGTATCAGATGACCCATTCTAAAAACAACAACATGCCAATCGAAACATCAAAGGCTAACAAAACACATAACACTATTACACATTGAAACAACTGATGAATGAAAAATAATAAACCCTAAACCACTAAATTGAAAACATAAAAGTAAAATATGAAACATACCTGTGCAACCAAGATTGAACTTCGTTATAATAGAATAGATTTAGATCTGAGACCTGTCAAAATACAACTGAGTTTAAAATACAAAACATTAGGGTTTGAATGAATTTCAAATAACGAAGAACATGTACTGTATTTATTAAAAACAAATTACAAACGAAAAAGAAAAAGCAATGTACCAGGAAGATATAAAATCAATATTTGAATGTTTGAGATCTGACATAAGAGGACGATAGAGGGAGATTCAGTGTGAGGCCAAATGAATCTGCAATTAGGGTTTCTTCAAAATCTATGTATAACATCACTGAAAACACAAAAAAAGGCAATTAGAAAGTAAACACGAAGACGGAAACCCCAATTCCGCTAAAACGCAACACAAAGACGGAACCCCAATTCAGATAAAACGTAACAAACAGCAAACAGATCTGAATGTTAAGGAAATTCGGAATGATTAAACATAGAAGAAACTATATTACAAAATCCATTTAAAGGTAACCATAACTATGAATCATAAAATGTATACCTTTGTTTGCCGACAGGAAGAGGGAAACAATATATACATCGAGTTACACCATTTAACAAACTTAGAAAACCCAGTTCAACACACAAGACATTTTAGCCTCCTCGATTGAAGAATACAGTATGAATCGAATCCATAATAATGAAAATTAAATCGAAAATCATAAAAAATCGAATGCTTAGATTAAATATTGTTTAAATACAGGATTAATTGAAAAACCTACATCGAAATCCTTAAAGAATCGCTCCTAATAGAATGAATACAGTATGAATCGGCAGAGATATGAACTGGTTTCTATGTAAACAACAAACAGAAAACAAAAACTCTTAATCAACAGGGTATTCAAACAGATATTATAGATGTGTTCAAGTTAGGGTTTTGATTGAACAGACGATTTCGATCAAACTGAATACGAAATCAAAAATTAATAAGATAAATAGATGAAACCATAATATTTTAAAAGAATTGTTACCTGATTTCGAGGATACGAATCGTGGACTGAAGGAGGCGGTTAGGGTTTATGTTGAAAGAGTGAATAATATGGATGGATAGTTAAAGGAGGTTAATAAAACTGAGAAAAAAGAAGTATTTATATGCGGGTTACCGGGTACCAAATGCATTGTCTGGATCGGTTCGGGTCTACCGAATTAGAGGAAAATGGGTTGGAAAATGATGAGGTGGACACCCTAGAATGGTGACACCTCACCCCTAGTTACTCCTTTATTATATGTATAGATACTTGTGCGCGTTTGTAATTTATTATGAGGGTCGTTGGTTTTGGTTTCTAAACAAAACATAATGTGAGTGCAAAGAGTTAATGAGATTAGTAAGGAGGGTGCTGAGCAAGATGGAGAAGCAGGGCACGTGCATTACTAACTCATCAAGCAATATTCACACTAGTTCATAGGATCTATTTGATCTTGAGCTATATGAATTGTGATCTCATATACAAGAATCATTAAGTTAAACGACTGCTAAAAGATATAGGAGTTATCTTTAAAAGGAGATCAATGACACCAAACTCTCAATGGGTGCATGGTTCAATCTGCCAAACCCTACTTGAGCATATCTCATGATCATGGTTATATTCAACCTACCAAATCCTTCCAAGTATTTTGCCAACATCGAAAAGAATGCCTCTTCTTTTCCCGCTGTTTATATTTAAGGATGAACTTTATAGTTGTAGCTCGTCCTAAACAAATTAAAATCAGCGCGAATGCAGGATGGTAGGCTAATTAGAATGAATATTTGATGTTTTATGACTAAAGTTGGATAGTTCAAACCTTCGCGTTAGTGTATGCAATTGAGTTAGTGGTTCATGTGCCCATCTTCCCCATCATGACCACCAAACCTTTGTCCAAAAGAGCCCTTTGAGCTTCAGGTTTAAAGGTCAGTAAGTCTATCTCCTTTAAATGTCAAATTTGATTGCTAGCTACTTTTTTTATAGGGAAGCATACTGCATACTGTTAGTTATATGTAATACCCTAGTAATTAGTTATATGTTGTGCGTTAGTATAATTAGTTATATGTTGTACCATAGTAATCAACTAATCATATGAAGTTTATTGTTCGTAGCAAGGGACATGTAGCCTAGCGGTATCAATGTACGCATGTTGCTAACATGTTCCTCCCTATAGCTTTAGGGTTTTGTTACTCGTTAAAACAAAAAGAATAGTATGTTGTTCGTGTTAATTATATTAAACACTAGTCACGATAAGCTTTAGAAGTAAAATTGTTTTATCCAACTTCATATGATCTCACATAAAGTGTTTATTGTAGCAAATTTTTGAAACTGAAAGAATATAATTTTGAAGTATAACTTATACTGTATAAGTGTGTATTTAAAAAAAAAATACTTTCTTGAAACATATAAAGTATAGGCAGGACAAGATTCTTAGTATAGACTGGTCGATATCAACATATATGAAGAGACACACTCACCTAATAGGATGACACATTCATGAAAGCTGTTGATAAATATACAGTTATTATTTTCATAATTTTTGTGCATCAATTAATTCGTAAGAGTGCTGTCATATCGTTATCACCAAGAAGATACATGACAATAGTAATTCTTATTTAATGTTAAATATCATAACTCAAATCAAATTGCATTACGTAACTTCAAGTGTAGTTTACATAATTTAAAATTTTAAGGCCTCATAGTGTTCATGATCCATTTTTATTTCTAGTATTTCATAATACAACCTTTTTACATGTTCCATACAAATCGTGGTAAAATGTCATGAATAAAGATTAAAGCAATACGTCACATAAAGACATGTGAACGACTCAAATTACCAATAAATAGTATAGCAAAAGGTGATGCTATAACACGAAAATTATAACACGAATGTTATTAAGTTATCTAAAAGGCCACAGGGTATTCATATATACTTTCTAGGGAAAATCACAATTTTAGCCCGTTGACCGACTGACTTACCAGAATAGCCCGTTGCCATCTCTTTGGAGAGACGTAACACGGGTCCCAAGACGTCTGAAACGTCACCCGAGAGCTTTCGGTTTCGTCCAATAAAAGGCCACCACGTCTGAAATGTCTGAAAGCTCGGCTGAGCCGTCCTCAGGCGTTTCCACCTGTGTATGACAAATTTTGTTTTTTTTGACTTCTAATATATAAACATTTTATAAGTAACTTGTTTTATCCCTAACCTTCCACCGTCACCTTCTAATATATAAACACTTTTATAATAAGTAGTTTTTTTACGTGTTTTTTAACGGGCTGGTAACTTGATTTGTTTTTCTTCATAAAATACAACTTTTAACAGTTTGTTTTTTAAATACTGATTTTTTTTTAATTCCATAATTAATTAATTCCAAATCGTTTCTCATAAACCCATAAACCGTCTTACCGTTTCACATAATCCCGTAAACGGTCTCACTGTCTCAACTAACTGTCAGAAATATTTATTGTTGCACTAAAATTGATCTCACCCAATGGTTGAAATTTTTAGTATATAAACCACCATACGACATTGGTGAAAACACTCTTCAACATCAACACAAACATCAACACCACCCACACCCTTCAAAATGACCCATTGGACCGAAAATGAAGAAATTGCTCTCGTTGTGTGCGTCGGGGACGCACAAAACGACCCATCATTGCAATGCCAACGTCGCAAAGGCTCAAGTGGCAGGGACAACACACGGTTCTGGGACTGTGGTTTGGCCAATTTCAAACAACAAGTCGGCCAAAGCACATGCACAATCGAGAGTCTGCAAAGAAAATTGTCTGATCTAAACAAGTGCGATCGGCGGGCGACATGCTATGAGCGCATCATGAGCCGCCACCCGGGCATTGTGCCGGAGTTGGCTGTGGAGATGATCCAGGTGACCTATGCGGGTTGTTACCGCAGCACATTTGAGCATGTCCAGGCGTGACAACTAATGCACGAACTTTAAGCTTTAATTTTTATGGTTATGTATTGATGTATTTTTTTTAATGAAATATTAATGAAATATGAAGTTTATGTTTTTGTTTAATTTTGTTTTAATATTATCTTTAAAACAGACGTTTTAATTTTCCTCTTTTTGAACAAAAAAAAAAACAGACGGTTTAATTAAAAGAAACAAGACGGTTTAATTTTAATATTATCTTTAAAAAAAACAGACGGTTTAATATCAAAGTCCAAATGTGAACGGTGAAGGTGCAGAGAAGGGTTTACAGGGTGACGTAAAGAAGAAGAATTGTTTGTTTAATATTGTCTTACTATTTTAACCGTTTGTTCAATATTGTATAGTTATTTTAATCGTTTATTTTAATCTTGCATTTAACCATGAAACAGAAGAACATAAAAACATAAAGTCTTAACTAAAATTTAAACATAAAATTAAAATTAAAATACCATTAAAAAAATGAAAAGTAAACTTAAGGTTGGCGCAACAATTGCCATGCCTCGACATGGTCAAAAATGCTGTCGTATCGAGCCTCATAGTCCACATGAGTGAACTCGATAGCCAACTTGTGATCGAGGTTCGGATCATCCCTCATCGTGCGCTCGTAGAGGGTGGTCAACCTCTCACCCTTAATGTTGAGATCGGCCCACTTCAGCTTGATGTTTGCGAGGGTTCTGTCGTTGGTGCCAACATGCTCGTTGAAGTCACTCAACACACAAGCCCAGAACCCCTCCGGGGGGTAGGCTGAGCCCGAGACTCTCGGGAGTTGTTGTATAGTCGGGTTGTTTGTGGTGTCTTTGTAGCACACCACCAACGCCATCTCTTGTTCTTCGGTCCAGGGATTCATCTTTGGTGTTTGTTTTTATAGGATCGACTTACAGGTCACCCGACAATCACGAGCTTGACTATTCAGAGTGCGGAATCCTCTGAATAGGTTCGTATAACATAAACAACAATGAAACAAACACAAACGAGTAATAAACACACAAAATGGGTCAAAGGTTGTATGATTAATCAAAAACACAGCTCAGGTGTTTACAATGATTATCTCAGACCTTCAGACCTTAGGAAGGGTGTTTGGGGGATGTGTGATGTGACAACTAATGATTAGAGCAACGATTGGATGCTTTTATACCCCTTACACTCATGCAAACCATGTCAGGCGATTAGGATCCTATGTCATATGCAATTACATGCGAGTAGGGCCTATCCTTCATGTTGTACAGGCGATTAGCATGCCTAATCGCCTGTAAGAACCTTCTAATCGCCCTCAGCATCAATCATGTCCCCAAACGCTTCCAAACACACCCAAACACCCTAAATGGTATCCAAACATCTAATATACTAGCCTAGGGACATCATGTACTAACGGAAACTTGTAGGATCGACTTACGGGTCACCCGACAATCACGATCTTGACTATTCAGAGTGCGGAATCCTCTTAATAGGTTCGGATAACAGAAACAACAATGAAACAAACACAAACGAGTAATAAACACACACAAAATGGGTCAAAGGTTTTATGATTAATAAAAAACAGAGCTCTGGTGTTTACAATGATTATCTCAGACCTTCAGACCTTGGGAAGCGTGTTTGGGGGTTGTGGGATGTGACAACTAATGATTAGGGCAATGATTGGATGCTTTTATACCCCTTCTACTCATGCAGACCATGTCAGGCGATTAGGAACCTATGCCATATGCAATTACATGCGAGTAGGGCCTATCCTACATGTTGTACATGCGATTAGCATGCCTATTCGCCTGTAAGAACCTTCTAATCGCCCTCAGCATCAATCATGTCCCAAAACGCTTCAAAACACACCCAAACACCCTAAATACTATCCAAACATCTAATATACTAGTATAGGGACATCATGTACTAATAGACTCCTCCTTGGATCAGGCTAGTATACGTACAAAAGACATAAGAAACAAAACTTCATAAAGTAGCAAACAGCTATACAAACAACTGAACAAAAACAGACAAAAACATGACAAGCAGCAACATCTTCAGTCTTCAACTTGACGTCGTCCTGATCCTTAAAATCCTCGACCAGTCACATCTAGCATGAACTTTGTGAGCATGACAGAAGTGAATCACACGCTGAAACATAATCGCTTGATCTTCTTCATCCTTCAAGTGGTGAATGGGATATAGGAACAGTGTCCGTACATCCTTCTCTGGGCAGCTTACCAGCCACATTGGATCCCAAATCCTAATCTTTCTAAACAACTTCGGGGCATTTTCCAAGATGATTACAGCTTCAGTAGTAGTTGCATCATAGTGCCAGAACCAGAACTTCGGAGTGAAGTCCTGTTCGATTAGAGCAATCGGTATCTTGGACACGCAATCTGGTGGCTGTACCTTGTGTTCCCAAATAGGACTCTTTGTGATGGGATGAAGTTTCTTTTTCTTGTATGACTTTGGATAATGAGGTTTGAAAGTGTCCCAACCTTTCATGCTTCCTCTCTCCCGAATATTGCAGAAGCATTGCAGGGTAGTGTTTTTCTCATAAAACAAAGGATAATCTAATCGAACCAAGTCACGAATGTACCGGAATGACAGACTAAGAACCTTTTGATAAGGCTTGAAATAGAGTAGACCTTCTTGCCATTTGATTCCCAATATCTTGGCATGTGCAACATAGACCACACTGATCACATTACCCGACATCTTCGACAATCGTTTCTTGAAAACAGAAGCTTGAATAAGACCTTTGTTCTTCTTCTTACGCTCTTCTACTGAAGGATACCATTTGGCACACAATCTCATGATCTGCTCAGTTCTAGTTTCTACCTCAACAGGAATAGGAGTCGGATTAGTTTTGAGCTTTTCTTCAGCATCCCTCATCATATCCTCAGTGATGTCCGAAATCCCGTTGGTAGAGTTATCAACAACATACTCTGGTGTTACCACTCGAGTTCCATCATCCAACTCTACCTCATTGTGTTTTGGATTAGTTTCTGGAGGAGGACTGTTACTTGCACCAGAAGATTCTCCGCGTGACAAGCCATAAATCTGTTTAAGGTCTTCAGTAGATAGCTCAGGTGGTATCTCACCCTCTTCCAATTCATCTTCCAGAAACTTAGGTAGTGCTGCAGGATTCCCATAATCATCATACAATAATAGATTTCTTACTGGTTCTGCAACTTCAATTGGGACCACCCCATGCTTGATGTAATCATGCATACTCTTGATCATGTCGCCAATAGACTCCCACTAAGCAAAAGAACCTGCTTCGGGATCCTTGTCTTTCTTGTCGTGGTCTTTCTTTTGTCGCTTCTCTTGAGAACCAGATGATGATCCACCACCGCCTGTGGCTCCAGGATCACCACCATCTGCATCACCATCCTTACCATCACCACCATCATCATCACCATCATCATCATCATCCTCTTCATCATCATCATCACCTTCATCATCATCATCATCATCATCATCATCATCATCATCTCCTTCTTCTTCTTCTTCACCTGTACCAGCTCCAGAACTAGAGGCAGCAGTGAGTCTAGGGTGATCCACAATCAACTTGTCTACCCTAGCCCTTAGTTGTTGGTTTTCTGTCTTGTATTCTTCAATACTTCGCTCATTGTTGACATTAGCAACCTGAAGCTGGCTATACTGAGACTCAACACTGGTAAGTCTAGCCACAGTGTCTTGGTTTGACTGTACCAGTTGTTGGTTTGATTCGACTAGTTGCTGATTTCATTCGACCAGCTGCTGATTAGACAGTTGTAGCAATCGGTATGATGCTTGCAACTCTTTGTTTACCCAAATGGTCTCACTGATCAATTCCAACATTGCTCTTTCATTCTCTTCAATCGTTGAAATTTTACCTCTTAACTCAGCATTCTCATGCCCTTGTGAAGTCATAATAGCAATTGACTCATTGACTTGGCACTTAAGTTGTTCATTAGTACCTGGTGCTGAGGAAGAGGAGGGCTGACCAGCTGTGGATGAAGGAGATGGATGTATCTATTCATGCAGATTCTTTATGATGTCACTAATAGGATTTGATACTACCTGAGAGCCCGTCGCTGCACCAGTAACTGAGACTGGCCCAGTGAAGATTACTGATGCAGGCATCGACGTGGGGACACCTGCAGACATAGCTGCACCAACTGTTGCTGCTGCTGAAGTAGTAGTTGTTGTTGTTGTGGTTGTTGCTACTGTTGCTGCTGAAGAACTTCGAGTCTCGGGTGCAAGAAAGCCTTCAGGAAGATTCACGAATCTAGATCTCTTCTTTGTTTCCTCGGGTGATCTGTGGGCCATTCTCTTCTTTCCCCGACTCTTGTTTCCCTTCGTCTTTTGTTTCTTTGATGGCGGAGTGCTTAACTCGGCATCTAAATCTGCAATATCAGTATCCGGATCCACTGTGAAAGTAGGATCCTCTACTAGAGCTTTCTTCTTTGCCAATTCTTTCTTTCTTTCAGCCTCTTTCTTGGTCCTTGTACCCGGGGAATCATCTTCTGAATCATCAGATTCTGTTTCACTTGTTATGTCAACTAGGGCATCTTCATCAACAATATCTTTACCTTTACCTTTTCCTTTAACACTTTGAGAAGACTTTTGGTCTTTCCCTGCTGTTGATGGTTCCGAGGTTTCCAAAACATCCATTTCTAACATATCATCGTGTGTGATAGCAGCCACAAAAGTGCTGCCCGGGATGTTTGTACCCAACTCAGTTGTATCTCTACCAATAAAATCACCCTAGTTGAATATACGCCTTTGAACCTCAATAACATCCTCTGAATCACTGTCATCATGTCTCCACCTATTACCTAAGGGATCTTCATAATCTTCTTTCTTCAAGTGCCCATATAACCGTCTGTTCGGTGGATGTTGTGCCTTTGGTCTGCCTTTGTATATCAACATTCTCCCCTTCTCAGTTTCATCTATGTCAATCAACTTAAGAAGTTCTGACTCATTCTTTACCAAATCCGGTACTTGGAAATCAATGATCATCTGTAGAGAGCGAAAACAAACAATAAATTGGGTCTTTGTTTTCTTTGACTGAATGACTTCTTTCAGATGGTGCATTATCATCCCAGAGAAGTTGTATCATTTGTTCAGTGTCAAGGCAACGATGGCTGAAGCTAATGTGTCCCTGATTGCATCAAAAGTTGCCTTTCTTGGACCAAGGCACTTAAGGATTACATGGATAAAGTACTTAAATTGAGGCGACACATTACTTTTCTGCAACATCTTCTACTCTCTAACATCCCCATGATACTTCATCCGTAGAAATCCGCCTCGAATAAGGATTGAGTCAAACACTATGGGATCACTAGACGAATCATTGAATTGCAATTCTTCACGTATAAGATCTTCGGATATATACACCACCTTCTCTTGAACTCGACTCTTGATAACAACAGACGATGCAGTACAATCAACCTCTGCATGATGATAGAATTCGCGCAAGATGTCTGTGTATGCTGCATGTTTCTTGGATATAGCATGAATAACCCGCGAGCACTTGAAGAAGTCAATAACGACTTCAAACACTTTATTCTTGTCCTTCTTGAACGGACCAAGGAAAGCGTAGTAGTTACTTTTAGGTGACGTTCCCCAATCCATGATTCTAAACACAACGACAAACCATTAGAACATCAATATGACAAAAATCAACAAAAATGGACAAAAACGGACGAAAATTGGTCGAACAGCTGCAACAGGCGAGTAGGATTACCTAATCGCCTGTTTTCACACGATTACAAACTCAAATGCTAGTAACAGTGCACGATTAGGGTATAATCGCATGACAGAGGCCCACGAGTATCACTACTCGCTTTACCGTTCACACGATTAGCATTCTACTCGCGTGACAGTCCATCAAGTTCAACCAATTGGGACAAATCTGATTTAGGTCGTTTTGGGTGATAATATTTGGCATTCTAGAGCCTAAAGTGACCGTTTAAGACAAACCAAGCATCAAATCACATTCAAAAGTCTGTTATATGGGTGTATTGATCCGGTCCAAATATTAGGTTTCTTAAGGATTCAAAATTGGGAATTTCTGATTTTAAGAGATTATGTTTAAAATTTTGATGTAAAAAGAACCTACTGGGGCCGATTAAGCAACCCTCATCAACATTTTCCATTAACAACTTGTTATAGAGGTTTATTGATCAATTTTAACAACCTAGGGGTTCGGTTCTAAAAAAATGAGATTTAACCCCTAAAAACAGATTGTTAGGGTCTAAAATTTTGAGGATATGATACCTTGATAATGCCGAACAAGATTATAGGATCAAAATACAACGGGCAACAAGGTGAGGTTAAGGGTCAATTAGAGGGAAAGCAAGAACATTGTGTTTAGAATTTGAAATAATGAGTGAAAATGTCTAAGTGTTCCTTATATACCTATTCCTAATCACTTGAATAGTAGTAGCGAGCAGACTTATAATCGCTTGAAAATACACGTGAGTACAAGCTAGTCGTCACTTATGCTATGCGATTAGAATACTAATCGCCCTTGTCAATCAGCTTCAACATATTATAATATAAGGAAGGCTACTCGCATAAAGACACATGCGAGTAGGATATATACACGCGAGTACAATGCCACTCGCTAGTCTTATCACACGATTAGCTTGTAATCGTGCCCTCTTTCACTAAAATTACCAAAAATGCCCCTGAACTATCAAAGTTGACAATTTTGACCCCTGAAATGTTTAAAACATTCATTTTTCTCCCAAAATTAACAAGTGATCCAGATTCCGACTTGAAAATTTTCAAATTTTCATTTTTCACCCCGATACTTAATAGAAAGTACGGTTTTGACCCGACAAAAACACAAGTTTCGATTAGTTGACTTTCCGGCGTTTATTTCTGAAGAAGTAAGATTAAAATGGATTAGGATTCCAACATCGGCAATCAAGAATGATTAAAAATAAAATCTAAACAGAAATTAAACAAAGATAGGAAATCAACTAACTGTACACTATCATATTTTTGCGAGTTTCATGAGTTAGGGAATCATATCAGTGTATGGACTATACTAAAACCCTTATATGTTCAGTTTTAGTTCAAATTACCAATAAGTATCCTACAACAACTGCCAGTATTGTAGTCCACCTAAACTCAAAATCAAGTTTTATCGCTAGGCACCTTAGATACGTTAAGGTAATATGAAGACTGATTAAAGGTGTTCCCCACACACGTGACATATTTCCGCATCAAGGCATGCACAAAGCTTCCTCGTAACCGGTGAATAAGCTGTTGTCATTCGTATTTACAAGGAATGGACTCAGTGGTGATCAGGTCTGCAAGAACGCTGCAGCAGAGAGACCAGTGAGATCCAGACCAGGGTTCAAGTCAAATACCGTATATTGTTTTTTCGGTACGATGCTTTAGGTATATGATTTGATACCTTAGAGCGATTTTCTTTGAGAATATGGTTTTGGCATTTATGATCTTTTTGCTCTTAAAGGATTCCCAAACGTCTCCTTATTAGAATTTATTCTATTTTTGTTTTTCTTTTTTTTTCTTTAGGAATGACAAAGAGGTGTCTCAGTTGTAGGTTGCGAACCCAACGTACGTCACTTATGCCACCCCATTTTTATTCTGAGAGACGTCTAGTTCACCCCGGATGTACCAACCTCTTACAGACCAGAAACCTTAGATTTTGGCATTCTAACAACAAGATTTAGGTTTTTAGATCATATGCCAACGCGACGTTAATCCACACAATTTTCAGTTGATTTGGGTTTATATCACCGTGCCGAGCTTGGAAATGATTTTGAGCCTACTGACACATCATTTTAGAGGCTACTTATCGATTCCAATTCTTTTAAAATGTTAAGAATTCAGACAAACCAACTGATGAGTTGATATCATTTTCCCTGTTTCACCAAAGAAACTCCATTTTGCTTTTCTCATTTTTTTTTTGATTTTCTCATTTTTTTTTGCTTTTTGAAATTTTCTGATGTTTTTGTATTTTTCTGATTTTCTCCCCCTAAAAATCTAAAAGTTTGCAAAAAGATAATATTTTTGGATTTTTCTGATTTTTGAAGAATTTTTTTTTTTTACAAAAACGATTACTGATGAGGATCTAATCCTGCTTTTCTTTAATGCCGTTTAGATTTAACAGATACTCAAAACGAGGTCCGGTCAAAAGCTTTGGTGAATAAATCGGCACGTTGGTAATCATTGTGGATTTTAACCATATCGATCAGTCTCTTTTCATAGCAATCGCGTATGAAATGATACCGAACCAAGATATGTTTCGCCTTGGAATGATTAACTGAGTTTTTAGCAAGTGCTATAGCGGGCTCATTGTCCCAGTGAATGGGAGTATTATGAAATTTCAAACCGTAGTGTCTCATTTTTTGTTGTATCCAAAGAACCTTGGACCTGCAGCTAGAAACAGCTACGTATTCCGACTCACAGGTGGATAAGGCTACCGAGGCTTGCTTCTTGCACTGCCACGAGACTAGTCTTGGTCCCAAAAACTGGCATTCAGCCGTTGTCGACTTCAAGTCATTCTTGCATCCGGCATAGTCAGCATCACTAAAGGCGATGAGGTCAAACTTATCATCATTAGGGTACCATAGACCTTTGGTCGGACAACCCTTTAGATAATGTAAGATCCTCTTTAGAGCAATCAGGTGGGACTATTTCGGCCTTGACTGGTATCTGGATAGTAGAGATGTTGCGAACATTATGTCAGGTGTTGATGCAGTGAGGTACATTAGTGAGCCAATCATCGCCCGATACAGAAAACGATCAACGACTTGTCCTTTCTCGTCAAGTTCAATCTCGTGATTGGTCTGAATAGGGGTGCCTAATGGAGTAGAGTCTTCCATCTGGAACCGGCTCAAGATGTCAGCAACGTATTTGGTCTGGTGGATGAAGATCCCCGACGCTTGTTGTTCTACTTATAGACCTATAAAGAATTGCATCTCCCCCATTGAGCTCATCTCGAACTTTTCCTGCATAAGCTTTTCAAATTCCCTGCACATTTCATCGTTAGTAGACCCAAAAATAGTGTCATCGACATAAACCTATACCAGCAGACGGTCACCACCCCTTTCCTTGGTGAATAAGTTGCAATCCACGAGTCCACGTCTGAACCCGTTAAATATAAGATAGTTGCAGAGCATTTGATACCATTCTCGCGGAGCCTGATTGTGACATCCGTCACCTTTTACTTTTGCCCTTGTACAACTCTAGTCCATATTGTTCCTTGTATTTATGTTTATTGCCCCGTTATTTTGAAGCTACCATTCAATAATAAATGTTTGTGAATTCATTCTTACGACTATCTATTTTTACTCGAACCATTATCTCATTCGAAGCTCTAAAAAAATCGTATCGGATTTTATTAAATGATTCAAATTTGCCGTATACCCGATCAGTTATTAACGACACATACCAAACAATACGATTATTAACTATTGTTTAACATCGTAATAATAGCAACAAACAATTAAAGTGATCACCATTTTGTAAATGAATTGTAGGCCTACGTCACTTTGATATTTCACAAAAGAGAATTTGTAATTTCATTTATCCCTTTCATTAAGGAAATTACAAGAGTTACGTCAACTGACCGACCATTTCCTTTTCCGCTTTTAATACCTTTGCGAATACATTGCACAAATTAAATAACAATTATGATGACCATTAAACTCAATTGATTGAAACGAACGATAATCATTACCGAATAACTAGAAACATTGCTCTATTTAAGGTTTCATCCTCTTCCTAACCCCATTCATATTTCCTATGAACCGTAACTGTTGCAACCAGATTCGTAACCAACCATCGTACCACCCCGATCTGTACCGATAGACAAACTAGATTTGTCGTCGTCGTCATGTTCTTGTTACGCCACCGTTTCCCTACCGGAGTTATTTTTGCAATAACTGTTCAGCCACCGTCGCGCATTCGTTTATCACCGTCCTTGAGTTTCTCTTACTTCGACTCACTATTAAGGTACCAATCGAACCCCTTTCTAATTTGAATATACATGTCTACAAAAACGCTTTTGTTTCGATTATTCCGGCGACAAACTAGAACTGTATTAGCTAACGTGATTTGGAAGTTGCAATATATGGGATTTTGGTTTAGCTCACTGTTTGTATGGCTAGCGACCCTTCAGTTGGTTAAACAATAACAATCTACAACGATTGATATGTTACTAAACTAACCTATGTTTACAAATTTATTTTATAAATAAAGGGGGGGTCATATTTGTTTTGGGGATTTCATCAGCTCAAATCGATGAATTAGTTTTCAATTCCTATAAATCAAATTTAATAATATATAAATAGTTTTTTTTATATATAAATGATAGTACGATCTTGATTTCTAAATTGTTTGGGAAACACTTTAGCAAATATGAAATATATGTAAGTTGAAAACTAATAATATATTTCAAACGCAAGTTATCTTGTTATAAAGATTTTGACATACAACATGTTAATTACTTCATTAGTTAATGGTCTCAATCCTTTTAACAAATTGTGGATACTTATGATACGATTTAGGAATTTTACGTTGTATTTTTTTTCTAGAACTATAATGTTTAAACAATATAAGTTATATACTTTTAATAGATTAATGATAGATCAACAACCTTAAAACTTTTTGTCGCCGGACAATAAATAAGTAATCGAATCCTATAGTGAAATTAATCTCAAATATATTTATACTTAGGTTGTCATACATTCAGAGTGCGACGTTATAAAATTCTTGTCAAGTTGCTCTATGCATTAAAGGTTTAAGCATAATTCATTGATTCTCGTTGATCATTACAAGTCAATGTGAGTATATCTTTTCCCCTTTTTACTGTTTTACTATTTTGGGGTGACTCATGTACCTATTATCAAGTTTCTATTTCTTTTTACTAAAATAGCAATTCTCATGTGTGTTTGCTTTATGTTAATTTGTGTGTCTATGACTTGTCAAAATCATTAACCTTTGAGGGCCTGACATTTCAATGAATAGTACTATGGTATATACCCTTGTGACTCTGTTGAGAGTCCTTGTCATTGCTATGTATTTCATTACTACTAGCGCATACTATATATATTTCCTTTCATTTCTAGGGTTGATTTTGAACGGATATTACTTATTACATAATTGCAAATGGTACCGCACATGAATTGCTAAACACTTTTCTTACTATATGTATTCAAAACAGGGTATGCTCACCAATACAATTTTTTGTATTGACAAAATTATTTTGTACATGTTTCAGGTTATTTTGAGATGCATTCTTTAAGCTTTCGGATTTATATTTTGATCCATTGTATTTCAGTTTAGTTGACATTTAGTCTCATTGTATTTCAATTCAATGTAATAAGGTATGTAATCAATATATCAATATTTACATTTTTAGTCCATGAGCTATTGAACAATCGTCACTACGTGACACCTCGATGTTTCCGCCATCGGTTGGGGTGTTACAGATTGGTATCAGAGCCATGGTTATAGGGAATTAGGTTATTAGAATGCCTTTTAGCCTAGTCTATAACTAAGCTTACATTCACGAGTCCTCTCCTGTAATTTTCTCCTTATTCGTATATTTTCTTTCTAGATATTTTCGCTATGATTCTTTCTCGTTATTCTTTCGGTATTTTGCTTGGAAAAGAAGACACTCGTATTTCACAAACGAAACGATATCACCAAGTTAGGAGTGACACCCATACCTTGGTGATTAGTTTCACTCCTCTATATGTTATTTATCTTAGGAATATATCTTTGAGATAGGAGTGACATCCACACCTCAAAGAGTATTTCCTTCAAAAAGAAACTTAACCACTAAGCTGGGAGTGATATCCTTAACTTAGTGATTAGTTTCATTCCTCAATTGTTTTCAATTTTGAAATACATCTTTGAGTTAGGAGTGAAATCCACATCTCAAGGATCTGTTTCTACATCTCGTTTTAAAGTCTCGCTAAAGGTTTTGAAATTTACCAGTGACGGGGTATGTGCAATCGGGAAAGATGACCATTCACTCATAGGTTCAAGTACGCTCCCCACAAGTCACTAATAATATTTCAATTTCTTTGGCTAGTCACCAGTTTCATTAGAAATATTTTCAGTATCACATTTTTTTTATATATTTTTCATTTGCTGTTTGAAACCCTTACCATAATTTTCTATAATGAAGTTATTATTTCTTTTGAGTTTTTCCCTATCATTAGCTATCGCTATTAGTGCATTTTTCCGTTTTCCGTTATTGATTCTTAAGTTTTGTTTAACATTTGGATTTTTAAGTTCCATCTCTCGTTGTTTTATATACTCGTTGAACATTTGCTTTTCATCCTCATTTCTAAAACCTCTATGACTATTTTACCGCATTAAAACTTACACTATTCCATTTATGTTTCGTGATTTTTATAACACATCATTTCTCTTGTTCAAAAACATTTTCCTATGAATCAAATTTTTAGCTTATTGTTTAACTTTGATCACATCTTGATTATTGAACGTTGTACAGTTAAACACGAATGTGGTTTCAACTTATTAATCATCTTGTTATTATTATCATGTTTACAAATTTACTCGATCTTCTTTTAAATTTTTAAAGTCTATTTTTAGAAATGTTGTATTTTTAAGCTTTTCACATTCACATCATTTCAAATCCTCTAAATTTTTCTAAAATATTTTGAACTCTATTTATGACAAATACGTTGATTTTAATTATTCACGCCAAATTTTTATATCTTGGTATTTTGAAACACATTTGATTTACACATACTTCATGAATTTGTTTCCTCTTGCATTTTATAACATATTTTGCATATTTGCAAGTCAAGTCTAAACTTCTTGTTTTCACATACGTGTTTTCTTGGAAAAGAGAAAATGAGAAAACATACAATTAATAAAATGCCTTATAACAATTCTTAACTTTTCGTAAACACATGAAAGTGTGTACTTGCGAAGTCATTTTATACAATCTTGTTTTGGAATCTAAAACATTCTTCGAACTTTAAATAGTTATTTTTCACGCTGCACTACTACCATTCTTTCAACTATAACACAAAGTTAGTGTAAACTACATTTCTATTTATAAACGAAAATTCATCTTTTTACACTTGCACACTCTCAATTGTAGTAAATTAATTATTTTATTCTTATATCGTTTTATTTATGGTTATTCTCGCATTATCCTTTTATTGGCGGTTATTCTTACACGTTATTTGCGGTTACTCTCGCACTATTTATTAACAGTTATTCTTACATCACTGGTTTTGAACCTTGGTTCAACTGATTTACTCTTATTTTGTGTAATCGCGATTTACTCGATTTATCTTATATTTATTACATTTGCAATCGAAATTTTATTCTAAACTTATACACTTACATGAACACATATTTTGTATGCATATTTTTCCTGTTTTGAGCAAAACCCTGTTATATTTTACATTATTTTGTTCATCATCATGGTCAATGAACATCCTAGTTGATAACTCGTATGAGATCTAAGCCAGTGCCCACGTACGACTCGGATTGGAGTATTCCTTTAATCCGAGGGGCACGGTGTAAACCTCAGAATTTATCAATATGACTGTTTAGAGCCAACGATGTGAACAAAAGTTACCGGTTAAGGGTGAACCCGAAAGGGAAGAGCCTCTAACCATGTCTTATACTTACATGTTATTCACATTACGGTTAAAGGGAAAACCCGGAAGGGAAGGACCTCTAACCATGTCATGATTGAACATTATTTCTTTATAGTGGCTATTACATATGGGTTGCACACATTTGTTTCTGGTATTATTTATGTTAGGGTTATGGAAAAGCATAACACCCTAGTGTAAGGTAAATCGATGATTACGGTCCGGAACGCAATCATGGGTTTACAGGTACATAAGGGTGGTGTGTAATTCTATTTAGGCTGTTGGTAGACAATCAGTACGAGTCCAAAGTATCGGGAGTGCGGTGGGTTAGCTGCGGTACACCCTATACATAAGCATAAACGATACTGCGGGAGCGGACTAGGAGTCTGACCAAGAACTCACCCATTACTTTATAATTACCTCATCATTAGATCGTTGACCAATAGATAGCCTTTTTGATAAGAACGTTCTTACACGAGCTTCAATTAGTTTTGTTGGAGTTTTCGTTGTTGACCACCTCTATTATGAAAAACCTTAAACTTTGTATACTCTTACACTCTCTGTTAGTTGAAATCCTGTTGCATTTCCTTAGTAAAGTTCTGTCAGAAACCTTTCTAAAATAGGGGAGACTGCTTCATAAGTACCTCTGCCCCTCACCAGTTACACATTCCCAAAACCTTTCTCATTTAAACTATCAACCTTTTAACTTTGAGTTAACTGTCAAGGATGTTGAAACTTTAAATAGACAAATACTTTAAATTTTAACAAATCATAACTGATGTAATTTTTTTTAAACCCACTTGACTTTTTTACAACGCCTTTTGTTTCATAGAAACCTCCACTTAAAAGGAAATTTCGAGACGAAATTTTCTAAAGTAGGAGACTGTGACATCCGTCACCTTTTACTTTTGCCCTTGTACAACTCTAGTCCATATTGTTCCTTGTATTTATGTTTATTGCCCCGTTATTTTGAAGCTACCATTCAATAATAAATGTTTGTGAATTCATTCTTACGACTATCTATTTTTACTCGAACCATTATCTCATTCGAAGCTCTAAAAAAAATCGTATCGGATTTTATTAAATGATTCAAATTTGCCGTATACCCGATCAGTTATTAACGACACATACCAAACAATACGATTATTAACTATTGTTTAACATCGTAATAATAGCAACAAACAATTAAAGTGATCACCATTTTGTAAATGAATTGTAGGCCTACGTCACTTTGATATTTCACAAAAGAGAATTTGTAATTTCATTTATCCCTTTCATTAAGGAAATTACAAGAGTTACGTCAACTGACCGACCATTTCCTTTTCCGCTTTTAATACCTTTGCGAATACATTGCACAAATTAAATAACAATTATGATGACCATTAAACTCAATTGATTGAAACGAACGATAATCATTACCGAATAACTAGAAACATTGCTCTATTTAAGGTTTCATCCTCTTCCTAACCCCATTCATATTTCCTATGAACCGTAACTGTTGCAACCAGATTCGTAACCAACCATCGTACCACCCCGATCTGTACCGATAGACAAACTAGATTTGTCGTCGTCGTCATGTTCTTGTTACGCCACCGTTTCCCTACCGGAGTTATTTTTGCAATAACTGTTCAGCCACCGTCGCGCATTCGTTTATCACCGTCCTTGAGTTTCTCTTACTTCGACTCACTATTAAGGTACCAATCGAACCCCTTTCTAATTTGAATATACATGTCTACAAAAACGCTTTTGTTTCGATTATTCCGGCGACAAACTAGAACTGTATTAGCTAACGTGATTTGGAAGTTGCAATATATGGGATTTTGGTTTAGCTCACTGTTTGTATGGCTAGCGACCCTTCAGTTGGTTAAACAATAACAATCTACAACGATTGATATGTTACTAAACTAACCTATGTTTACAAATTTATTTTATAAATAAAGGGGGGGGGTCATATTTGTTTTGGGGATTTCATCAGCTCAAATCGATGAATTAGTTTTCAATTCCTATAAATCAAATTTAATAATATATAAATAGTTTTTTTTATATATAAATGATAGTACGATCTTGATTTCTAAATTGTTTGGGAAACACTTTAGCAAATATGAAATATATGTAAGTTGAAAACTAATAATATATTTCAAACGCAAGTTATCTTGTTATAAAGATTTTGACATACAACATGTTAATTACTTCATTAGTTAATGGTCTCAATCCTGTTAACAAATTGTGGATACTTATGATACGATTTAGGAATTTTACGTTGTATTTTTTTTCTAGAACTATAATGTTTAAACAATATAAGTTATATACTTTTAATAGATTAATGATAGATCAACAACCTTAAAACTTTTTGTCGCCGGACAATAAATAAGTAATCGAATCCTATAGTGAAATTAATCTCAAATATATTTATACTTAGGTTGTCATACATTCAGAGTGCGACGTTATAAAATTCTTGTCAAGTTGCTCTATGCATTAAAGGTTTAAGCATAATTCATTGATTCTCGTTGATCATTACAAGTCAATGTGAGTATATCTTTTCCCCTTTTTACTGTTTTACTATTTTGGGGTGACTCATGTACCTATTATCAAGTTTCTATTTCTTTTTACTAAAATAGCAATTCTCATGTGTGTTTGCTTTATGTTAATTTGTGTGTCTATGACTTGTCAAAATCATTAACCTTTGAGGGCCTGACATTTCAATGAATAGTACTATGGTATATACCCTTGTGACTCTGTTGAGAGTCCTTGTCATTGCTATGTATTTCATTACTACTAGCGCATACTATATATATTTCCTTTCATTTCTAGGGTTGATTTTGAACGGATATTACTTATTACATAATTGCAAATGGTACCGCACATGAATTGCTAAACACTTTTCTTACTATATGTATTCAAAACAGGGTATGCTCACCAATACAATTTTTTGTATTGACAAAATTATTTTGTACATGTTTCAGGTTATTTTGAGATGCATTCTTTAAGCTTTCGGATTTATATTTTGATCCATTGTATTTCAGTTTAGTTGACATTTAGTCTCATTGTATTTCAATTCAATGTAATAAGGTATGTAATCAATATATCAATATTTACATTTTTAGTCCATGAGCTATTGAACAATCGTCACTACGTGACACCTCGATGTTTCCGCCATCGGTTGGGGTGTTACACTGATGGAGTCCATACAACGCTTCGTTAAGTTTGTAGACTTTTTCGCGATGAAGCGGATCCTCAAAACCCGGCGGCTATGCAACATACACCTCTTCCTTCACGATACCATACAGAAAAGCACTTTTCACGTCCATTTGGTACACCTTAAACCGTTTGTATGAAGCATAAGCTAAGAACATCCGGATAGCTTCAAGGCGAGCAACTAGAGCGTATAATTCGTTGTAATCTATTCCTACAATTTGACGGAAGCCGAGGACAACTAAACGAGCCTTATTTCTGATAATCACCCCATTGTCATCCCGTTTACACTTATAGACCCACTTAGTTCCAATCTTCTTTGCGCCTGGAGGTAAGTCAACTAAGTCCTACACTCCGAGCTTTTGGAACTACGGAATCTCAGTTTTCATTGCTTCAATCCGTGGTTCTTCCCTCAGTGCCTCTTGCACGGTTCTTGGTTCCAATTGAGAAACATATAGAGCGAAAGACCAATCGTTCTGATGACCTGCTTTTCTGATCTTTGAATAGAGTGCCAGGGTACCTGCATTGTCACTTGGACTAGCATTTATGAGCTGACTGCGTGTCATGACTCTGCTAGCCGGATTACCAATCACATTCTGCATTGGATGAGTGTCGTGAATCCGAGATTCCGGATGTGCCGGCACTAGATCATCCGAATGCAGATTGAGACTTTTCAATCCTTCAGATAAATTTGTCTCTGCGGTGCTTGAACTGGAGGGAGCAGCGGGTTGCAAACTAAAACCAGTGAGATCAATCTGAAGACCGATTCTAGAAGCTGCTGAAGTAGAAGGACCAGCTTGATTGTTCCCGGAAGGAATGACTAGAGCTTTAATGGTAGATTCACTATTTCCAGCTAGATCTTCAGTAAGTGTTTCACGAGACTCTGCATATTCCTTATCTGAAGAAGATTCCAGACCCTCTGCTGACGCTTCCTGAAAGACTTCCTCAACTTCTGCTGTTGCGGTTTTACCAGGGGGACCCGTGGATGTAAAGGCATCAGATGCTGCTGGTGCATTAACGACGATAGGATGCATTAGCGGTGGGCTAGGTGCGTTTTCACACCCGTAATACATTTGCGCAACAACATCATCTACCAAATTATCCACGTTGAAAGAATCAAACAAACTCTTATAGTCGAACAACCAATCGGGTCCAACACCAGGTGCATTGGCAGTATAGCGTTGAACATCGACATTAAGCCACTCTTCAATGCAATTGGTTCTTTTGTTGTACACTCTTTTATTGGGAGTGTTGTATCCAACAAAGAAACCTTCTTTTGCCTTTGCACCAAACTTCCCATTGGGTAGTATCATGGTACATGTAGCTCCGAAAGGTTCCAGAAACTCTTAGTTAGGTTTCCTTTGATTCAGAAGCTTGTAAGATGTCTTACCAATCCTCTTTACCGTTAGAACCCTATTTAGAGTATAACACGTGTAGTAAACCGCCTCGTTCCAAAGATCACAGGAAGGTTCGAGTCTGCGAGCATTGTTCTGGCTACCTCAATAAGAGTCTGATTCTTTCTTTCTGCAACCCCGTTTTGCTGAGGAGTGTATGGCGTTGTGAATTCATGATGTATCCCCTTTTTTGCACATAACGACTCCATAGCATGATTCTTGAATTTTGTTCCATTGTCGTTTCGAATCCTACGAATCTTTAGCTGATAAATATTTTCAAGTTTGGTGAACAGATTCTTCAAGTATCCGAAGGTCTCACTTTTGTGCTGCATACACACTACCCAAGAGAGTCTTGAATAATCATCTATGACAACCACACAGTATAAATCTCCATTTTTGCTTTTACGATTGACTGGGCTGAAGAGATCCATTTGCAACCGCTTGAGAGGTACACTGACAGAGTTGACCTTCTTAGGTTTGTGAGACTTGTTCTTCTGCTTCCCATCTCGCGTGCGACACAGACATCATTCAAATGGAAATTCTTAACCGAGACACCTTCCACAAGCTGATTCTGAACCAAGTGATACATCTTCCTCAAGTGAATATGCCCCACTCGTCTGTGCCACATAATAGACTCCTTCTCTGTTGCTTTAGACAGAAAACAAGTGACCTGCCCCTGAGCTGTCATGGGTTGACTCATGTCCAGAACATATAGATTGTTGACTCTTGGAGCAGAAATCATAACCCACTCATTCGGAATCTTAAAACCAAGTTTCAGAATAAAGCATGCATTGTCTTCAAAGAACACTGTGTGTTTCTTGTCACAGATCTATGAGACACTCAGCAAATTGTGGTCTATCTGCTTCACAAAGCTTATCTTTTCAAAGCTTACTGTACCATTGCTCATACTGCGTTCTTTTGTTATGTAACCCCCTTTATTACAAGCAAAAGCAACATACCCCCCGTTGATATTCTTGATGTCAAATAGTAGGGATAAGTCACCCGTCATGTGCCCAGAAGCTCCACTATCAACAATCCAGAGACTGCTGATAAGGCCCTGTGGAACTCCCTTCAAAAATAATTAAAGTTTAGTGGTTAAGGGGGACCCAAGCCTTCACGGTCTTGGGTCTTCCATCTTCATCTATAGTCAGAAAATCAACCCACTTTCCGTTAGGAGTTGGTGTTGTTCCCGATGGTCCGGCAATATTAGAAACAACAAATGATTCTCCGGTTTTAGATGGTGACTTAGGTCTCCAAACCTGTTCCGTTTTTTTTGACTTTGACTTCTTCTTTGCCTTGGGGCTAGAAGGTCCAGTCTCAGATTCCTTAGGTGGGACAGATTTTGGATCCACTTCAGACTGAACTACACGTGGAACAGCTTTAGGGTTACCATGTGGTTTAGCTGCAGCCATAGCTTGTGGCTTAGGCACTGCTTGAACCTTTATGGGAACTTGGCTCCCCCTCAACTGTGGAACCCTGCCATCAACTGGCTTTTGGTTCATAGCAATCTTGTTTCGGTTGTCATAAACAAGTTGCTTTCCCTGTTGTTTTTCAGAAAGTTTAGGGGAAACCGGCTGTTTAGTATTGCTTGAACTTGGAGCATCATCCACTTCGATCCTTTTTCGTCTAAATTCAGGGCACGCAGCAACTAAATGCCCACGCTCCCCGCATTTATGACAGGATCTATAGTCCTCAAAAGGTGGAGCATTTGAAGCCTTACCCTTTTTCTTAGATTTAGTGGTAAATGAGTTCTTATGCTTTAGATCCTCGAGACATTTTCTTTGCATATCTATCTCGGGATCCTTATTGATCTCATTGCTAGAAGATCTAACAAACTGAGTAACATGCTTTCTTGGAGACTTCTGTTGAGCTTGATCTGTGGAGTCAAGAGTGTTTTTCTTTTTTATTCTTATCTTTATTTTTCTTAGATTGATTACCCTGTCTTGGTTGCCCTTACCTTTACCCTTTCCCCATTCTTCTTTTTCAACGGCAATGGTGGACTCTTGCCAAATTTTACCAACAAGTCCAGGTGCAAAAAATCTGAGAGGAAATTCCTCATCAGCATAGATTTTATTAGATCCCCTCGTTTTATAAAACACTTTGACAGTCTTACCATCAGTAGTTTGCACTTTCGACTCAGGATCACACAAAATGTGATTTTGAATAGGAATATCATCATTCTTAGCCGGTGCATACCTCATAGGTTCATCAAAATCATCATCAGATATGTCAATATCACAAACACTTACATCATCTGCAATCTCTCCATCTTTGGCAGCTTCAGTAGCTAGAGCAGCCTTAGCCACTTTAGCAGTTTTAGCCACCTTTGCCGCTTCTGCAGCTTTAGCTGCTTCTGCTGCCAAATCCACAACCTCCTCCTTCGGCAAGACATCAAAATTATGATTTTTGAATCTCACCGGTGGTGGACATTGTGCATATATCGGACTGGTGGGATTGCTTTCCTTTTCTGAGTTGTTGATTATGTGATCAAGAACATACTTGCAGTTCACGTAACTCTCAAGTTTCTTCTTGATCTTTTCATAATCAAAGTTCACAATGGCCAATTGTTTCTTAGTGTCCTCTAACTCATTTATGTAATTATTTATAGCTATTTGTTTATTTGCTAGAGTCTTAGACAATTCAAAAACATCCTTTTTGTATTTTTCAACGGTACCTAGAAAACTTTTCTCTTTTTGCCTTAAGGAATCAATTGACCTTTGTAAAGGACCCACATCATCTTTCAGATTTAGGTTCTCATCAGTTAACTCTTTGATTCTGAAACTGAGCTGATCACACTCAGAATTCTCTTTCTTCAGAGTC
Organism: Ambrosia artemisiifolia; assembly: GCA_032199755.1. NCBI lineage: Eukaryota > Viridiplantae > Streptophyta > Magnoliopsida > Asterales > Asteraceae > Ambrosia > Ambrosia artemisiifolia. The sequence goes on along the minus strand of CM063520.1, from coordinate 5,048,953 downwards.
TCAATGGTATTCTTGAACCCTTTTCCATTGGTTCTCAAAACATCATTGCTCTGTTGACATTGGCTTAAATCAACTTTGAAGTTCAGAATCTCGTCTGTCAAGACATCGATTCTGTACTTTAGCTTGCCACATTCTACACACTCAGGTTTAGAAATGGAAGATGAACTTACCTTGTTAGATGATTCTGTAATAGCCATCAAAGCATAATGAGCTGCAGTCTTCTAAGCTCCAAAGAATCCGCCAAGGTTGTTCTTTGCACAGTCAGCATCAACAAGAAATGATCTTTTGCTGATCAAACCATCTGCTTCAGCTTACTATTCTTCCAATTCTATCCCCATATCACAATCATACTTAGAGTCACAGTCGGATGCTTCAATTTCAGGAACAATAACTTCACATTGACTTGAGCATTCTTCAACTTCAACTTGTGCATCAGAAGTTTGTTGGGCATAACATGCTGAACCACCCTGCTGAGCATCGTCTCCCATTATGAGATGGTTCTAGTTGAATCCTTCATCAGATTGGATCACCAGGGCTTCTCCTTGATTATTGTTTGCCGAAGGCCTCTGGTTATGGTTTTGCACTGGGACGAGAGCTCGTTCACTATTTGGAATAGGTTGTGTCTGAGCTTGTTGCCTCTGATTCTGATTGCCTCTGTTGTTGTTGAAGGGATTCTGATTTCCCTGTTGGTTAGGCCGGTCACATTCTCTTGCAAAGTGCCCTTTGGTGCCACAGTTGTAGCACGTGACCTTTGTCTTGTCAAACCCAAACTTTGTGTTGTTGTTGATCAATACATCTCTCCTCCCGGTTCTATCCATGTATTCTTTTGCCCGCCTAACCACACTTGCAAAGTGCCACTGGATGTCTATCAGATCCATGTCATCTTTATCAATCTGTGCATAATCCTCTTGAGTAAGATGAGAATTTCTGATCTGCCCTACCACTAACCCACTGTAGTAGATGACCAAGGTTGACAGTAGAGCCATATGTTCTTGGGGTAACTCTACAGTCACCTTTTTGAATCCCGAAGCGTTTACTGCTCAGCGACTGGATTGGTCCGATAGCTTCCTTGATTCGATGTAGAGGCATCTCCATAGCCACCATATCCTGTAGTTGGGACACCACCAAACCCTGATGAAGAAGGTCCACCAAAGTTTGAAGTTGCCCGAGCTGGTGCTACAAGATGAGAAAACGGATTAACACCAAATTGGTTAGTATTATAAGGTAAAGAATACTGGTTTCCTTATCCAAGCGGATAGACTGGTGGAGGAACATCAGGTGGGGGACCATACTTGTCAAATGCATAAACTGGATCAAGATTGACCACAAAAGCTATCTGTGGTTTGGATCCACCCACGCTGGTGTCCTGAGGTGTATTCTCGTAGTAGATGCTGGGATTCCGAGGAATGAACGTCTTGTTCGCCCTTCTGATTTCAACTATCTCTTTGTTCTCCAGCTCTGCCGCGAAGTCATTGAAGGAGAGTGTCTGATACACGTTGTTCGACTTCTGGATGTCGACGTGATCCAAACACACATATAATTTGCAATGGGTTTAACACACCTTTGGTTTTAATATGTAGTCAGTTGAGATAAGAACCAGATATCGATCGATGGACGCGAGCGGACACAATAGTACTTAAACACTATCCTCGATTTACCAGTAAAAGATAGTTGAAAGTTTGTTTAACTAAATTAATTCTAAAACATATAATTAACATAAGTAAGACTCCAAATACAAAATATAACTATAAATACACTATAATACCAATCCTAGCATGTTATCTACATATCATATGATACAAAGGCGTGTGATCAACATTCCCATTTTCAGATAATTAGTATCCCTTTCGGGAATCCTAACATGACAACTATACGGAAAGCTAACACGATAAACACACGTTAACCACCTCAAATTGTTCATTAGCGAGTAGCGGATATGATCTCATGAGAATCTTCTAAAGATAAGTTAGGCATCCGTTAAGAGTTTTCTAACCTAACTAATCAAGTAAAGAATACCGAATACACAATACAACCACCGAGACTAGCATAAAGTAGAGCATTTCACAACCTATTCCATTTTACCAACTTTGAACACAAATCTACTAAGATCGCCATTTTAACCAAAATACCTAGCAAAGATCATTAACCGTGTCAAAGATCAGTAACAACACCATTAAGCTTTTTAAACCCTTTTACGTGTCGGTAAGCATTTCTAATCATTATTCGACTGACTTTAACCAAACCAATACCCGGTTACAGTTTCATGGTGCAAACTTATTAACAAGTTAACTAGTCTACTACCGGTTGATTAAACGGACGGGTTTTCAACATGTATCCGACTAACACAAACGATAATCATTCAAACATAATCACAAATATTCCAACAACAATGAAACAAGGTTGCACTATGATCATCAAGATTCAACATGAAAAATGCCAATATCATACAAGACATGATTAAACTACACGAATGATTGTTTCAACATACTAAATACAAGTGTTTTTACCCATAGGCATACTATCTATAACATAAACATCACAATAAACATACAAAAATAGATTTCATTCAGAAATAGATTATATGATCAAACCATAAAAATGCAAATGTGATGGATTGGCTGATGATAGATGATTCGGACAGCTTCTTGAGCTTGTTCCTCGCCTTTGCAGCAGTTCTTCAACCCCAGAAATCGCCCACACTCGTCCAGAAAATACCCAATATCTCATCAGTGAGTTCTGCTCTGTTTTTATAGAAATTTTGGTCTTGTGCACGGTCGTGTGCATAAATTGCACGGTTGTGCTCTTTAACTTTTAAAGGCAATTGGATCCTGGAAATATATTGGGACTCGCACGGTCGTGCACTTGGGGTGCACGGTCGTGCTGATCAGGTTGTGTCCGAGAACAAGGGCTGCACTGCCTGGTGCACTGGAAGTGCAACCGAGGAAAGTGGGTCGCATGGTCTGTTGCACGGTCGTGCTGATGAAGGAACCCGGGAACATGGTGTGCACGAGCAGCTGCACTAGCAGTGCAGCCTTTGATGTCCGAGTAGAAAGAGTCTGCACGACCGTGTAGAAACCTTGCAGCAACTGTCCGTTCAATACAGATTTCGTCCGATTTCCTCGACTTTGTCTTTGGGGCGTCGTTTAAGACCTGCAATAAACATATAAAGCGGTTAAGTTCCGAATTCGTGCAAACATGGTCGAAAACGCGTAATTTGGGAGTTTTTATCGGGTATTTATATATGTATATTTTAACGTATATCTGATCTCCAGCCACTGATGCCAGTGTGAAGGGAGTGCATCTGCAAATCTTTCCACAAGCTCTGCTGATGTGTATACCACCCCGTACTGATACATCTCGGACATCAAATGGTAGTATCTTGCAGTCATATCCCGTAGCGACTAATTCCCGATAGCTGTGAAGTTTTCGAACTCCTTATTGAGTTGATCCGTCTTGATCTTTCTAGTCTTCACATTCCCCTCGTTTCTTTCAGCAAGTGCTAACCAAAGCATATGCGAAGTAGTGCACTAAGCAAACTGATGCAGTATGTCTTTGGGAAGCGCTTGCATCAAAGCTGCCATCGCATTCTTCTCATAGTTATACTTCCTTCTCTGATCCTCGGTCATGTCTTCCAAAGAGATCGGAATGTTTGGATTTTCAACCATTGGCCTGCTGTACCCCTTTTCTATGGCTGCCCACACAAGTCCATCGATACCTTCAACATGAGTCTAGAATCAGCCTTTCTAGCTGTGGTAGTCGGCCATAAATTGTAGTTTTGGTGCCCTATTAGAACTACCAGTCTCCAAGTCGCTCAGGAGTACCGAAGACAGATGATGTGTCTGTTGAGTCGCAGCAGCCGCGGGTGCCCATGGATTCGTAGTCATTACTTGCTGTTGTTGGGCCTGCCGTTGAGCCGCAAGCGCCCACGGATTGGTTCCGACAACGTTAGCTTGGATTTGCTATTGTTGCATTCATTGCGCATTACGCTCGGCCGAAAATTGCCAAGGGTTAATTGGTACATTCATTTGGTTGTTAATTGGTTGGTTATATTGCTGTCTAGGTTGATTTAGATGTGCCCACGGGTTTGCCATATGTTAAGGTTCGTTAAATGTCAGATACTTAGTCAAATTTTGGTTTCAGCAAGTTAACACGCGAGTAGGAAGTCTAATTTCTTGATTAGAGGCGAGTAAGAAAGGCTAATTGCTAGTATAAGAGGCGATTACAATGCTAATCGCATGAAACAATTGTGCGATTAGAGGTTTTCAGGCAATTAGGGTTTGTCAGGTGATTAGTAGCTATCCCACATGCAAGACCACGCGAGTAGCCCCTAATTGCTTGCTAAAGGACACGAGTAGCTTCTAATTGCTAGTAGAAGGACACGATTACAGTCCCTAATCTCTAGACGAATTGCCTAATCGCATGCTGCAGGTCTGATACTAACTTTTGCCCAAAAACTACCATTTTTGCTTCAAAATCTTACCAACAACGATGTGTTTAATCCCCAAATTATTAGAAAAGTTTCCAAAATACTTTTAGACCAAAACCTAATAAAAAACACACGTTTTTATCTGTAAAAACACACTTAGATTTTGAAAATGAGGGTTTTTTTGAAAAAACTCAAAGTTTCAAAGTTTCAAACAGGTTTTTGATTAAAAATCACAACTTTAACATAAAAACCACCTGTTTTGACTCGTTTTTGTTATCAAAACATTCGTGATAAGAGCCTCGGCTCTGATACCACTTGTAGGATCGACTTACAAGTCACCCGACAATCTCGAGCTTGACTATTCAGAGTGCGGAACCCTCTGAATAGGTTTGGATAACAGAAACAACAATGAAACAAACACAAACGAGTAATCAACACACACAAAATGGGTCAAAGGTTGTATGATTAATAAAAAACAGAGCTCATGTGTTTACAATGATTACCTCAGACCTTCAGACCTTGGGAAGGGTGTTTGGGGGCTGTGTGATGTGACAACTAATGATTAGGGCAATGATTGGATGCTTTTATACCCCTTCTACTCGTGTAGACCATGTCAGGCGATTAGGATCCTATGCCATATGCAATTACATGCGAGTAGGGACTATCCTGCATGTTGTATGGCTAATCGCCTGTAAGAACCTTCTAATCGCCCTCAGCATCAATCATGTCCCAAAACGCTTCCAAACACACCCAAACACCCTAAATACTATCCAAACATCTAATATACTAGCCTAGGGACATCATGTACTAACAGTTTTTTTAAACCGTGGTAAAGTGTGAGGTTTAAACACGGTTTGATGTGTTTATATACTAAACTTTGGAACGGTTTCTCATGCACAATTTAATTACCGGATTTATGGTGGGATGGTTGTAATGGTATGAAATTAAATATTATTAACCGGTTTTAAAATTTAAACAGTGTGAAATTTTAAGAACGTTAAGTAAAAAAAAAAAACGAACGGTTCAAACAATATATAATCATCCAAGTCTTAAATTAAAAAAAAAACGAATTAGATTAAAAGTAAAAAAATTACATCAAAACTAAGGGGCTGTTTGTTTATCCTCTTAATGATTCATTAAGAGGCTGACCTCTTATTCGGACAGAGGTTAGGTTGTTTGGTTGCAAAAATATGAGCCTCTTAATGAAATCTCTAAGTCTGAATGGTACAGACATTGTGAGATGCTGAATGAAAAATAGACAAGGGTACCCTCCTCACCACAAAACAAACCCTACCCTTTTCTTTCACCTCTCATCACCCAAACCCTCACCACCTCCGGCTCCTTCCTCCCTCAGCGCCGGCGGCCGCCGCTGCCCTCCTCCGGCTCCTCCCTCATCTTCTCCGGCTCCTCCGCCCTCCTCTTCCCACGTTCATCTCTCTGCTCGCGTTACAGAGGTTAGTTCGTGTGTTTTTTTTCTATTAAGCATATAAAAACCCTCTTAATCGATCTATGCTTGTAATATGTTGTGGGATGTTGTTTATTAAAAAAGTTTATGGTGTTGTGGGATGTTGTTTATTAACATAAAATAAGTTTTTTTTTTCTTTCTGAATTTGTTATTTATTATGAGAAATGGGTTGTTTTTTTTTCTGAATTTGTTGTTTTTTTTTCTGAATTTGTTATTTATTATGCTTGAATTGGTTTGTGTTTTTAGAAATAGGTTGTTCTATGTTGGATAATTAGTATGAAAAAAGATGCATGTTTTGGCTAGGTTGTATGTTGATTGGTTTTTGTTTTTAGAAATGGGTTGTTCTATGTTAGATAATTGGTATGAAAAAAGATGCATGTTTTCTTTATGTTGTATGTTGATTGTTACTAGTTGTTATATTAGAAACATTGGATAATTGGTATGATTGAGGTGGTTTAAATCCCTAATCTTTAGGAACCAATATCCAAAGAAATGGCGAAAAGGATTAGGATTAATTGGAAGCAAGAAGGTGTTGAAAAAACCTTTCTTGAAGCATGTGTTCATTGAAGTAACCGTTAATGGACGTGAACGAAGTAGTCTTAAACAAGCGTCGTGGAAAAATGTAGCTGAAAAATTGAAAACTCAAAACAATTTCATAGTGGACCAACGTCAAATGAAGAATCACTATGATTTTGTAAAAGGAAAATTTGCAGCTTGGTTAAAGCTTAAAAACAAAACCGGGAATGTCTATGATCCAGTTACAAACACTTTTAACTTGTCAGAAAAAGAGTGGCAAACTGTGGGTACGTCTTAAGCCGCAGAATTGTGAGAAATGGGTTAAGAATGCGGGAGCGAAGTATGGATTGTTTAACTAAGTTTGTGCTTTGATTGTTTTTTTTTTTTTTGGATGTTATGTTATGGATGTTATGTTTTGGATGTTATGTCATTGATGTTTATGTTTTGGATGTTATGTCATGGATGTTTATGTTTTGGATGTATCTTATGGATGTTTATGTGGATGATATAGTTTATTTATGTTATGATAGGTATCTTATGGATTCGGACGATGAGATTATAGTTTTCATTATCTATTGTTGTTATTGGGTCTCATTAGCCTCGAGAATAAATGTTAAAAGGATAAGAGACTTGAATTCGGCATTAACCGGTCATGAATACACGCAAGAATTATTGCATGGTACTTCTACACAATGTCATGAGATGATGCGTCTTTCACGTGATGCATTTATATTGTTGTGCAATCCTTTTAAACAAAAAAAATTGGTTGCAAAGTAGTAAGTCAATAACCTTGGAAGAAAAGTTGGCTATGTTTTTGATGGTCATTGGACATAATGAACGTTTTCGAATGGTTAAACGAAGGTTCCAACACTCAACAAAAACAATTCATAGATGTTTTCATGAGGTCCTAAAGGCAATGATGAATTTCGCAAGAGAAGTTGTAGCTCCAACATCTTCTAATGTAAACGCAAATAACTCTGAACGACATAGAAGGCTAAAAGAAATATTTCCTGGAGCAATAGGTGCCTTAGATAGAACGCTTATACATGCGATCGTGCCTGCTGATCAACAGACTCGTTACAAGGGAAGAGGAAAAGGTGAATGCTTTCAAAATGTATTAGCAATTTGTGACTTTGATATGATATTCTCATTCGTATGGGCCGGATGGGAGGGAATTGCACATGATTCACGAGTTTTAAAAGAAGTTGCATTCAACCCAAATTCTGGCTTTCCTTTCCCGCCACCAGGTTTTTAACCATTCTTCAATGTTCATTTCATACATTATTTGTTTTTTATATGATAGTTTTGATATTGATACAGATAAGTATTACCTTTGTAACGCTGCGTACACCAACACTCGTGGATTTATATATGACTCCTTACCGTGGTACGAGGTATTGGTTAGCCGATTTTCGACGACAACGTGCGTTAACTAAGGAAGAAAGATTCAATCATGCTCACGCACAACTCAGAAATGTCATTGAATGTGCATATGGTGTTCTAAAGGCGAGATTCCCAATCCTAAAGCAAATGGCTCCCTTTTCTTTTCCAATACAAAGAGACATAGTGATTGCTTGTTTCGCCATCCATAATTTTATAAGGAAATGCAATATTTATGATCAGTTATTTATGGAGTATGATGAGAACACGATGTTTCATGAAATGCAAAGTGGGGAAAATGATGGCATGTTAGTTCATGACATAGAGTGGGGTTCACAAGGTATTGACTATATGAATTCTTTACGTGGCCAGATTGCTAATCAGTTGCTTTCAAATGCTTCATCAAATTAAAATTGTATGCAGAGTTGTGTTATTTGTATTTGGATTTGGATTTCGTATGTTGTGTTATTTTGTATTTGGATTTTTGTATGTTTCCATGGATGTTAAAGGATTTATGTTTAATTTGGATTTTCTATGACGTTTTGTATTTTCCTTTTACAATTTTTCATCAATTTGTACACTATTCAGAACTCTGGCCAAACAGATACATTCATTCAGCACATAATAGTTCAGAGAGGTAAAATAGTCATTCTGCACAGTCATTCAGAGATACAGCCAAACAACTCTTATTGATTCAGCACTTACTGGTCCATAGCCTCTTAACCATTCAGACCTCTTATTGATTCAGCACTTACTGGTTCAGCACTTGCCAAACAGCCCCTAATCTACAATCATCCAAGTATTTCAATCCTCGTTGTTTCGACCACCGAGACGTATCCGTTGCTTCAAATCATTTCACTATAAAAGTCTTTCATTCCTCGTTTTATGTAACAATAGTTCCAGTGTGCTTTATACCCATTGTCCTATCTCATCTTTACCATCCGTTGCTTCTTTAAAGCATTTACAGACGGAGGTTTACAATCGGTGTATAAGGAAAATGGCGAGTTCTCCCAACCAACCCTACCGACGTACTTTCACATGTGTGAGAAAGATATTCCAGCAGGGCATGATGTAAATCTTGGAGGACAACGAACTCGCCAATATCCAAATAGTTTTATGCACGTGCAGATGTAACAATGATCCAAATAGTTTTATGCAACTGTAACAACAATCCAAATATAATCGGAGAATGTTTACATGGGGTGGTAGGCTTAGGTTTCAAAAGCGAAGGGTTTAAAAACGTCATGGGAATCAAAAACAGATAAGGGTTTAAAAACTATATAAAAAATTTGTAAATCTTTAAAACACATGATGGATGAGGGAAAGGAGTACATATGAGAGTTGAGGGAAAGGGTTACAAATTTTGTGAAGTGAATGGATGCATTTATATAGAACGGAGATGGCTTGGTGCCGTCTCATACTTCACGAGACGCCTTGAAACCGTCTCACAATTCCCGAAATAACTTAAAACCATCTCACACTTCCCGAGATGACTTGGTGTCTTCTGACCCATCGGAGACGTCTCCGTCAGTGCATGCCGTCAATAGAGACATCTCACACTTTCCAAAACGACTTGCAGCTCGGAGACGTCACCGGAGACGTCTCCAGTAGGTAGTTGAGTTTATTAAGTCGAAAGCTGAGCCGGTACCTGAGACGTTTCAAGGGCCCACCGGAGACGTCTTGGTGGCACTAACACGTCTCCGGTGACGTTTTCGGGACACCTGGTGTTCTTTTATTGGACAAAAAACGAAAGCCTCTCGGGAGACGTTTCAGATGTCTTGGGTCGACCCGTGTACCGTCTCTCCAAAGAGATGGGAACGAGCTATTATGGTAATTCGGTCGGTCAACGGGCTAAAATCGTAATTTTCCTTACTTTATATCATATTTATCCCACAATACTTTTCCGGGCCCGTGCATTATTATCATATGGTATACTTCTCATTTCATCTTTTCCATCCTTAAAAGGGGTTGTGCATCTTAATTTTTCATTTACTTATCCCATAACCAATATATTAGATTTTTTAACTTAAACAAATAACGTACTTTTTTAATGATCATCAAATTTGTATATAAAATATTACTAAAATATAAAAAGTATTAAAAGGAGAACATTGCCTTTAAAATGTAACATTCTAGCATAGAGGTCGGAGTTACATCGACTTCCCACCAGAGTTGAACTTGCAAAACGGAACATACATCTTGAGTCAACAAGCTGTGATTTATGTGATGAAGATTTTGAGTCAGTATCACACTTATTCACATCTTGCTCGATAGCTATAGAGGTTTGGTACAGGTTGGCGAATGGTGTAAAATTGCCCCCATTTATGCTTTCGATGTATACGGGACTAGTTTGAGTTATATAAAGTGGCTTTTGGGGACAAGATGCGACACAAGATTATGCAAGGTATTATCATTGTCTCGTTATGGAGCATATGGATGGCTCGGAATGATAAGATTTTCTCAAAGAAGAATTCTAAAGCTTCAGAGATCATGGCAATGATTAAAGCCAAGGCTTACATTTGGTTTAAAAGTAGATCGGCTATTAAAAATATTGTATGGGTGGATTGGTGTAAACATCTAATGTCTGTGTTGTAATGGTTTATTGTGCTTCAGTCCTTATTTTAAGGACCGGTAGCGTTTTTCTAATGAAGTTGATCGTTAAAAAAGACAACTGTTTACGAAATCAAACAATGTTAAACAACCCGATTATCAATAAAATTTATAACAGAACATTCCGAACAAATTAAAGAAATAAGGCTACGTATATAAAACTAGATTATGTTGCTTGAGTTTATGTTAGCTGTTAAGTTCATACGGGTGTACACAAGATATCAGTGGAACCTAGTTACAGTAAAATGATTATCTTTGTATGATATATGAAAATAAATTGGTGAATGTTAGTGGCACATAATTCAACGAAGTTGGTGGTAAAAGTAATACAACATGAATAATACATGTAACACAAGTATTAGCGGCTCATAATGTTGGAAAAATGGGTAGTAAAAATTATTTTTCACTAATTTTGGACTTAAATAATTGTATTTATATATGAGTTATATAAATAATTATTTTTGGGTTTGTGTACTACATTGTGAGAGCATCACAACAAACCAAACCATGTTCAAAATGGAGCTAAGATAAATGATATATCGAAGCTTGAAAGTTGTAGGTTGGAACAACCAAATATGAGAAAATAGATTAAGTCTTGGCCCACATTGGTGGGATGACAAAACATGAAGTAGTTTATAAGGAGGAACACTCTTTGTTTATTGTTTAGCTTGAGCCAAACACTAGTGGGGACCCTAAAGGGTGTGAAGTACACTTAACTCGTACACGCGCGTGCGTGGCGATGTGCGCAATTTGACGCTTTGATGACGCACTTTGCATCCTTTGTAATTTTGATTAATGACTTGTTAATTACAAAATTAAGTGTGAAAGATGTTTCACTTTTTCTAGTACATAAGGTGAACCTTGAGTTCTTGTATGATGATGACATAGAGAATATCTCAAAAACATACAACTAGAAACTTTCACAACAATTTGAGAGGACCACTCTCAAAAACCGGATACGACTTTTCTTTTTCCATATTTTTATAAACACCATATAACCCGGGGTTATCTCAGGCTTGAAACCAACTCCGCCAGTACATTACTGTTTTGGTTGTTGTATCCTGGGAGATAAACCGTCTGAGACGAGGCGCGAAATTTGTTTTAAGGGTCCCGTGTCAAACACGATCCTGAACCAAAAGCCATCAACGAATACTTTATTCTTGCAGAGGCGATTAGTAGAAGATGATGCGGTTGAAGTTGTTTGAATCAAGATTCGGTACATTTTGTTTGTATCTTATTTTATTTATTTAGTTTTGTAAACGATATTGTACCTTATATTTCCTACGAATAATGAGAGTATTGTTATTATATTTAATTTTATTATTTTTTTAATAAAAAATAACCCTATTTCTTACACATAATTATTCTTAACTATGTAATATATGTTTGAATTAACACGTAGTAAGTCTTCTATGAATGTTGAAGGATTAATTTTAAAAGTAAGGTATTATGGTTATAGATGTCTTTTACAAAACAAGTAATACAACATGAATATTAATGGGATGAACGAATTTAACAAGTATATAGTCGTGTTACCGAGTTTAATAAACAAAGGAAAAGAAGAGAAAGGGATTTAAGTAAAGAAAAGAAAGAGAGTGAAAAAAAAAAGATTTGTTACCCCTTTAATTAACTACCGTGTTTCTGAGTTCGATGAATAAATAAAGGAAAAGAAGAGAAAGGAATTTAAGGAAAGAAAAGAAAAAGATTTAATTAACTACCGTGTTTCCGAGTTTAAAGAAATGAAAGGAAAAGAAAGTATTTTATGTTTAAAAAAGTCATTTCCTTCCAAATGTCTCCAATTTTAAAGGATGAGAAAATGAAGTAAATAAACTAAAATTTTCCTTTCATTTCCATCTCATATCTCTTAAAAAAACACAAATTTTTCTTAACATCTTTTCAAATCCCTTTCTCTCTGCTTAAAAAAGCTATTGACATTTTTTTTGGCTGAAATGGGACAATCAGTGGCCAAATCAACTTGGTTGCAAAATTAGCCACCGAAATAAACGCGGATGTTTTTATGTAATTGATTATTGATTACGATTTTAAAGTTATTTATTAAGATTTTTAAACTCATTTATTTATATTACTATTTTTACAAATTCTGATTGGTCTTGATTGCAATTAAAAAGATTTATTCATTTTTAAATGTTATTTATTAAGAGTTTTAATGTTATTTATTGACATTAATAATAATTGCAAGAATTTAATGTTATTTAGTAAAAAAAATTTAATCTCATTTATATATTACTAATTTTATGAATTTGTGTTTAATATTATTGACCGAATTTAATTTTTTATATTATGACTTTTCTGTAATCAGTTCTCATTAAAACATAATCATCAAAATCATTTCAATAGTAATATGCTAATTTTAAGATGTCAATAATAATTTGTCGATAATTGGTAAGTTAATTTCAAATGCGGATGTTTTTAATGTAATTGTTTTGAATTATTGATTACAATTTTGAGGTTACTTATTAACATTTTTAATCTCATTTATTTATATGACTATTTTTACAAATTTATTTAAAATATTACTGACCCAATTTAATTTTTCTATTATTTTTAATATTATTGACCCAATTTAATTGATTTGAATTATTGATTATAATTTTGAGGTTACTTATTAACATTTTTATCTCATTTAGTATTGATTTTCACCGTGGTTTTAGCTTGATTTTTAGGTCATTGGTTATGAGTCAAACCGTCAAAACAGTTTAGGGTATTCTGAATATATTTACCTTAAATTCTTGATGATAATACAGTTATAATGCCAAATGTCTTTCTTTTCCTCACCAGAGTTGTTTTTGACAAATTTCACTGTTTTGTTATTCAAATGGTTCAGGGATCCTATAAGTGGACATAAATTCTTTTCAAAGCCACAAGTTTCAAATCGTCTTGCCATGTCAAACCGTGTTATAGAAGCTAAAATAATTCAGGGAGTAACATTGGAATGCGAACTTTTATCCAAAGAATTAGGTTGTCCCCATCTGATAAGAAGATTCCTTTCAGATTTAACATAAGACAATTCCCTCTTACTTTATGTTTCGCAATGACAATAAATAAGAGTCAAGGACAAACCCTATTTAGGGTAGGTCTGTATTTGAAAGATCCTGTTTTTACACATGAGCAGTTTTATGTCCCTGCCAAGTGACAAAAGTAGAGATGGCCTGAAGATACTAATATTGGGTAAAGATGACAGCGTTATTAATAAATAGCAAATGTTGTCTATAAAAAAATATTTTGAAGTTTGTAAATAAGTATGCGATCATATTTTGCATAAATTGTTTAATTTTTTTTTTATAATTTTTGTGTTGTATGATTTGTTAAACTACATCTATTTACTTTGAATTTAATCTTCATTTGCATGTCGTTACAATAAATATATGTTTATTCATTTCATTATTTGTTTTTAAATCACGTCAAATCAAACATTTGTTGATTCATATATATGTTATTGGGTAACATTAAACTTTTTTATGATAATATACTATCAACCAAAATTCATACGAATTGTATTACGTAACTTTCAATAAATAAAATTTGCATACTACAATCTTTATAGAATTTTTTTCATTTGACATGGATATGTACCGCGTGTACACGCGGGGCTCTAACCTAGTATCTCTTAAAAAAACACAAATTTTTCTTAACATCTTTTCAAATCCCTTTCTCTCTGCTTAAAAAAGCTATTGACATTTTTTTTTGGCTGAAATGGGACAATCAGTGGCCAAATCAACTTGGTTGCAAAATTAGCCACCGAAATAAACTTGGTCACAAATTATTCACTACAAAAAAATTGCCATTTAGTGGCACACGCTTTTAATGGCATTTAACTTATGTGACACTAATAAGGTTTTTAGTGACACTTTTTGTATGTCATACTTGCTTAACACGTACTTTTAGTGACATTTAAATGTCATGCCACTAATCTTGATTTTTAGTGACACTTTAAGTATGCCATAAATGTTTGATACACCCTTTAGTGGCATTTATTTTTGTGCCACTAATATCATTTTGTTAATGGTACCACTAGGTGCGATAAATGTTGACACGAACCGTATTCGACCCGAAAAAAGACAGGTTTAGGTCAACAAACACAACGTATTTAAAAAAGTGGTTGGGTTCAGGTTGACTCGTATTAAAAACGAATGGGGTTCGGGTTGACCCGTATAAAAACGGGTTGGTCCATCAACCCGTTTAAGTATTTTGAAAAAAATCTTTTATATTTTTTATTTTTTTGTTGTTTCCATTAAAAAGGTTGGTTATAATAATGTTAGTTTTGGCACAACATGTTATTACTTGTCACAACCCATACTCACCATCAAAGGCTTATAGAACGATGCTTATAATCCTTCAACATCTATGACTCATTTAAAAAGACGGGTTAGGTTTGGGTGACCCGAATTTATGTGTGTGTGGGCTATGGTTGAAATCTTGGACACAAATAATAATATGGGTCGGGTTTGAGTTACACATTTCAACCCGTCAAGACACCAATCCATTAACTCAACACGATTAACACCTTAGGTACCATTAATATCAAATAACTATGTTAAAAATCATTTATTTATATTAAAATTTTATTTATTTAATTGAAACTTAAAAAATTAAAACAATTAACCTAAAAACGAATTGGTCATATCCCCTAGATCACTTCTTCATTGATATTGAACATTTTCCTTTCCCTCTCAATTGAAATATCACTTTCCCTTTCCCTCTCAATTGAAATTATCACTTTCCCTCTTCATTGAAAAAATTATCCCGCTATTACACCCCTTACCTTTTATCCCTCTCAAATTATCCAGCAAAATACACAATTGAAGCAGACACTTGCGCGCGCGTCTCACTTTTTATCAAGCAAAGGTAGGATTTGAACTCTAATCATCGACCGTGTCATTCCTTTCTTCATCCCTCTCAATTGAAGCAGAGGTAGGATTTGAACCCTAACATCCTATTCATCATTTTTTTTTCTTTCTTTTGAAACGTATTTACTTAATTAGTGTATGTATGTATTGTTGCAGTTGGCTAGATACAGTAAGTTAGGTTGTTAATTGATCACCGACTTATATCTTGTATATATAGTGGATGCTGATCTCTATTGTTATTTGAAGAATCCCAAATGCATTAAGAAATTAGAAAATTAAAGATTACCTTTAACATTTATCATAATCTGACATTCTGACTTGCTTTTTGTGTTAGAAAAAAAAGGTCGTTTGAATAACTTGGCCTTTTAATTGATGACTAGTATTTCTTTTACATGTTTTGTGATGTTAGTCCTTTTGTAAATAAAAGACTTCTAGAACGATTTTGTGTAAAAGAAAGGTTTGATCTTTTAAGTAATAGTTATATCCTCGTGCTTCCTTTTCTCGGAATATAAAATGAGGTGGTGAAGTAATTTTTTTTGTAGGAATATGTATTGTGTGGTTAGCTGCTTCTACACATATTTTTGTGTGTGATTTTGTAATTATTGATCAGTTGTCTTCTGTTCAAGCTTCTCTAGTGGACTACTGAGAATCACTCAGAAGTTCGATTTTGATTTGTGTGACGTTGTCATTTATATTTGTATGATTCTTAGGTAATATGAATTTGATTTGTGAAATTTGTTTGGTCAACGGCTTTTAGGGCTGATCATTTGCGAAGTTGAGACATTTTGTGGCTTGAATATGATGTTCGTCAATGCGTCTCACTTTGTTTAATTTTAATTTGTGTAAACATGATACGTGTAGTTTGTATGTAGCTGATATGATCTTGTAAAAAGGGAAAAAAGGCAGCTCTAGATTTAATTGGTTTTTATTTATATCTTTACAGGTGTTTTCTCTTATCATGGAGTTCGTTGTTGTGCGTTTATGGAGGTATGTGGCTGTGGACAGTGGTTCATATATTATTATTCGACCACCGCTACACCCTCCCCCTTCTAAACCCTTGCTTGCCAAAAACCCACCACATCCAGCATCAAAACAACATGTGAATCAGACCCAAACCCACTCGAATAACCAGTGGCCGTGGACAATGGTTCATATATTATTATTCATCGTCTCCACCCAATCCATCCATGGCAACATTCACTGGACCATTCTTCACCGGGTATCATAAGCATTTATTAAGATTCTAACTTTACTTTGGTATTACTCTATTTTTGTTTTAATTTTGATGTGGATCTGGTTATTTGTTCAAGATGGAAGTTGGGTTTGTTTATTTTTTATTTTGTTATTGTGGTTTATTTATTTTTTATTGTGGTTGGTTGTGTAACCTCTGACTTCGTCGTCTTCTTCTGTCTCTAGATGCCGGAGTGATTTACGGCGATTGGTCGCTTTTAGTGTCTGAACACTTTACCGTCAACGGCGGTTAGGGAACGACGCTGTTTTACTTGCTAGACAAAGAATGAGAGGGGGGTTTCTACGTCCCTTTCTGTTGATAGCCCTCAGTTGATTAAGGTGAGTCAGGTCTCTAAGCATCGATTTGTTGTTAAGGCAACCTGGTTCCCCATTGGCGCCTGGGACTTTTGTGAGGTATAAAAAGAGCTATGCTTTAACCTATTTAGGTAAAACGGACTAATTGTCAACTGCATTGTTGACTGTTGACATGTTTGAAGTTACTCTTCTTTTTCTAGAAACTAGAAATAATTAATAATTACATGAAGGATTAAAGAAGTTACTTCTCCTCTTGTAGAAATAATTAATAGCTACATTAAGCTTTACAACAACTACTGTTGGTAGATATTATTAGTCATATAAGGTGTATGAGAAGTTGAAAGCAATATGTTTGACTTTCAAAGTCAAATGACTATATACCAATTTCAACTTTTTTCTTAGTTAAATCAACTTATGCACTTACTCCCTGCATCCCATATAAGAAACAAGACTGTTAATTTTGCTGGTAAAACAGACTAATAAGTAAATTGTAGAGTTATGTATTTAATATCTGACTTTTCTTCTTCTAGGAAAAGTTGATAATTTCATCGAAGTTTGTTCGCATGTTTAATTTGGCATGTTTAAGTGTCTTTCTTGGCAATGACGACAACAACAATTTCCCATAGGTATCACACTTGCTGTTGGCTTTCTATACCAGCTGTGAAGGCGATGTCAATTATACAGCATTGAGAATGCAACCAGTTGATGTATTGCCACATTGCGTATGTGGTATGTTTTCCTTCAATGTCTAAGCCATTTGGGTGCTCCCTACGCGCCTTTTGTCAAATGTGAGGGTTTACGTTGGGGTTGTTTTATCAACTGTCTTTTCAACTTTTCATTTTTGATGACATGTTGATATTAATTTTTTTCTTTTGTTGTAGCATAAAGGAGTATTTGTATTCGCATAAACATTTTTGTTTTGTGTTGTTATTCTTTCGTCGATCTTTTCGCTTTTAAGAATCTAACTTTCTCTAAACATAACATTTCATATTGTCAATGTATTTCATTGGCTGTCCATACAGGTTTATTCGATAAGAGGGTGCACAACACAAACAAGGGTAAGAAAAAAATTCAAGCACAAAGCAAAAACTAACAACCGCAATGATTATGCAGGAATGGAGACAGGTGCAGAATGCAGCCAGCAAGTTGAAAAGCAAAGTCATCCTAAGAGAGCAGCTAAAGGTAACAACTTTTGCACTAATACATAATACTGCCTTCTTTTTTAACTAAGACCCTTTTGTAAATCCACCAGTGGTCACTTATTTGTAGCCTTTTTGTAAATCATAAAACTAAGATGCACAGTTAGGGAGGATTCCTATCATGGAACTATGACACGATCTTAAATAGCAATCTATGGAAGTGAATGACACCAATACACGTAAAAATTCAATGCTCCCCGCCGCGTAGCGCGGGGACAAATATATAGTTGTTATCATTTATCAAACTAGTGAATATAAATTGGTTCATTGATCATGTTGGAACATGTGAGTTAACCATCTAAACCATATTGTTTACAGGTTGAGGAAGTTAAACAAGAACTTGTACAGTTACATCTTTGAAAATTCTTCATTCAAGAGTCTGATGCTTATTTACATAGTTGATGACATGGTAGATATCATGAGAAGCATTGGAGCCAAGTTTTATGATAGTGAAATTCTCACCTAAAAGAAAGTTTAGATTGGTGTAAACATTTGGAATGTTACTTATTACACAATGTTTTGCTAATGTTTGACATATGTTTCGGATCGAACTTATTATTGAAGTTATAATATTAGGGTGTCTACGTTACAATTTTATCTAACTTTTATTTTATACTTTATTATGTAAATAATGTGATTTTGTGGCATAATTATGTGGCCCTAAAAATAGTACATAATTTCAACTAGAAGTTTTACTTATACAAAATTTGTGCCACTAAAACTAGTATGGATATGTAACTAGGATTACTTATTGTGGCAAAAAAAAGTGCCACTAAAAGCCTAAAACTTTGTGCGGCACATTGAAAAAGTGTCACTAAAAGGCTTTAGTGTTAGCACTTCTAGTGACACTTATTTTGTGTGCCGCCCATTCCTAAAGTGGTCTTTAGTGACACTTTTTTGTTATTTTGTGGCATTTTTTGTATGTCATTAGATGACAATTTTTTTGTAGTGATTAGCCACCGAGTTTCTTCGGTCATAAAACTGATGTATGCGTATCAACTGAAATTGATTCAAGGACAAATACACTCGCTATTTTTATAAAGTAATAAGAAAGGAATAGAATTTCATTTGATCGCAAAAAACAATCGCAAATATTGCAACAAGCTGACAAAAATTAACTCGTTCAAAAGTATGTTTGCAAGTAGGGTTGCAAACGAACCGAACTAACATGAACAAGGTCTTGTTCGTGTTCATTTGTTAAGGAAATTATGTGTTCACGAACACTTACCGAACGAGATTTTATGTTCGTGTTGTTTGTTAAGAAAACACTTGTGTTCATGTTCGTTTGTTAATTTTGTTCATGAACACAACCAAACATAAACGAACACTAATGAACACAAACAAGTGTTCATGAAGACAAATGAACAAAAACGAACATGAACAAAAACAAAAACAAACATACATATATTAACATTTTAGTAAAATCGAATTCACACACATTAAGACATTAGCTAGATCCACCCATATGTAACTTAATTATCCAAACATACTTAGTACTTAACATAATATTGGTAAACATAGTAAAGAAGTGTGTCAAAAAAAACTAAGTTTGCATAAGAGGTGGATGGAGGAGGGCATCGGAGGTGGAGGGCGTTGACGACGGACGATGGAAACATATAATGAACGTGAACACTAAAATGTGTCTATTGATTTCATATAGTCAAATACTTACCTCACATATATTATTTACTTATTTGGGTACAATAAATAAAATTAAAATATAAAAAAATATAAAAATAAAAACTGTATTAAACTATAAAACACAAACGGAAATAAACGAAAAGGTTACCGAACGTTCATGAACCTAAACAAACAAACGCGACCTATGTTTATGTTCGTTCATTTAACTAAACGAACAAATATTTTTGCTTGTGTTCGTTCATTTATTAAATGAACGAACACAAACGAACCTCCCGCCGAATCGTTCATGAACTGTTCGCTGAAAGTTCTGCTTGTTTGCAGCCTGAAGAAACAACAAGTTATACTTACCTCAACCGAGGTGAATATTGTGTTAAACTCGTGGATGCTGCAGGTTATAATCATTTGCACACAATCGTGACTTGAACTAAAACCTAAAAGAACGGATAAAATGGTCCATACAAAAGGAGGCGACTGCTAGATAATTGAGAAGATTCCAACATACAGACACAAAAGTGGTGTTGGCTTGCTAAATGCAATAATCCATGCATATCCGAGGAGGCAGTGTTGCAAAACTCGGCCAACTCGGCTTTGGAATCGGCGAGGAATCGCTCCTCGGAGGTGTGGCGCACCGATTTTTCCCTACTCGGCCGTCACAGCTCGGAATCGGTTCAACTCGGCTAGGAATCGGTCATAATCGGTTAACTCGGGATGGAATCGGTCAACTCGGGATGGAGTCGTTGAAGTTTGAATCGGTCAACTCGGGATGGAATCGGTCAAATTCGTCCTTGGAATCGGCCACTTCGGCCTGAATCAGTCAAATTCAGCCTCTAGTTGTTGTTTTTGAGAGAGTTTTAATATTTGGAAAACTTTTATGAATTTATGACATATATATAATCATTTGTTGCGTCTGCTGACCTGGAGAAGAACAGATGATTGGAAAGCCAAAATATACTACTCAGTTGATCCTAGAAATAAACAGCATTTACAAGATACTTCTCCCAAAAGACTGTTGACCCTAACATCTGCTGTACTCAACAACTGTTGGAAACAACTGCTGCTGCATAGGACTGTTAGATAAAGAACTGCTAGAGAAAAACTGCTGACTAAAGGTCTGATGAAGAACAACTGCTGACTAAAGTGCTGAAGACTAAAGGTCTGTTGGAGCCAACAACACTTAGGCTCCAACAGATGATACAAGACCATTAGAGTTTTCCTCAACAGTAGTTTACCTTATAGTGTTTTACAATGTAACAGTAGTTTGTATTTAACAGATGTTTTATGTTGTTATTCTGTTATAGGTCACTGTCTTAGGTGACGTCAGCTGAGATCATCAGTGGTTTAGATTTGTCTATAAATAGAACAGTGCTTGTACTGTTCTATTCATCACTCGAAACATTCTCTCAGACAAACAATCACTGAGTGATCAGGCTGAGGGGGAGTACTTGTAATATTGTAATCTTTCAATTAATAAAAGCATTCGATTAAAAACAATTATTCTCTTGTTTTGATTTATAGTTGATCATTCCGCTGCACTTTCCATTTATATTCACTTCGTTCATCACATCTTTTATATAAACAAATCAAAACAATCAAACTCAGATCCTAACAATTAGTATCAGAGCATGGTCAATTAAATTCGATCTAACCAATCAATTTAATATAAACGATCCACAAAACACTGGCACGAACAACAAGCCACCGATGCTTGTCAGATCTGAATACAATATCTGGCAACGTCGGATGAGCCATGTTCTAGCTCAACAGAACACTGGATGTTGGAAGTCGGTTATCTTCGGACCACATGTTCCGATTGTGCCGAGTACCGAAGATCCCAAGGTTCAGGAGCCTAAGAAACCTGAAAACTACTCCGAACAGGATTTCCAAAAGATTGAGTTCGATGCCAAGGTCTTCAGTATTGTGGCCATGGCTCTACCAAATGATATCTATGCTGGCCTGTTACACTGTAACAGTGCAAATGAGTTGTGGGATGCACTGAAAGAACAATTTGGTGGGACTAAAGAGGTTATTGAAAACAACCGTGAAATACTTAACCAACAATATGAAACACTCAGTCATGTTAAGGGAAAGTCATTAACTCAACAATTTGAGAGGTTTAACTGTCTCATTAGTGAACTAAAACTGGTTGGTCTAACTTACCCTCATTCAACTTTGAACCATAGGTTTTTGAGATCACTACCAGATAAATGGGACACTATTGCTATAGTTGTGAGAAATTCAATTGGATTCAAGGACCTATCACTGACCCAGCTTCATGGTAAGCTCTTGACCTATGAGAGAAAGCTTAACTAGAAAAAGAAGCTCCAGGACTCTGGAAAAGTGTCTGATGACTATGTATTTGGTAATACAACACTTTTGGGTCATGATGAGGTGCCTGGTAATAGTAAGGATCAGAGTTATGATCATTTCATTGACATAACTTCAGGTTTTAACTCAGATTCTTATTCACCAAACTATGCTTTTACAGCAAGTGGTGGTGATATCCAGGCATCTGATAACATATCCTTTGAGTATGATGACTTAAAATACTTTGACCCTGATGATTTGGAAGAAATGGACATTATGCACCAATTGGCCCTTCTCGGTGTAAGAACTAACAATTTTTACAAGAAAACTGCGAGAAGGTTTCCAGGGTTAACTGGCAGGTCAAAAGTGGGGTTGGATAAATCAAAGATAAAGTGTTATAAATGTCATAGACTTGGTCATTTTGCTAGGGAATGTAGGAGTCAACATGGTACACCTATGATTACCTATCCAAATCAAAGGCCACGGACCAACACTTATCAAGTTTCCCATAATACCCTTGGACCAAATGTGCAAAACATTGCCCATTTTACACAGTCCTCAAACACTGTTCCTGTCCAGTATGTCCAAACCACTGTTCCTCAGATCCACTATGTGCAAACACCTGTTGCTCAGGCACATGTACCAATGACTGCTGCTCCACCCTCTGCTCCTGCAGAGACCAGTCAATAGAGTTTCTTCACACAAGGCTTTGTTGATTGGAGCAGTCTACCAGATGAGTTGACAGATGAAAATTTTGCACTAGTTGCCAAAGCTGAAACTGAACCAGAAAATTTCTGTTTCATGGCTATGGTAGAAGAGGTTGAGTCTGAGGAGGTGGTAACTGAATTTGTTGTTATGACTGATGATATTGTTGATGAGGTAGTTGTAGGTGAAAAATCTGAAGAAGAGGTTGTGAGTCTCTCAGATCCCTGGGGTGCATCTGATGATTGTGAGTGCAAGTGTGATTGTGCATTGATGGCTGCTGCTAAGGTATCTCCTCAAATCCTTAAAGATTTGTGTTCTGACAAATGTGTAATAGGATTTGCTAACATTAAAGAGGTAAATGAAAACCTTAGGAAGAAAATTTTAGATGATGAAGTTAAATTTGAGAAAATTTCAGAAGAATTAAAGTCAAATTTGACTGAAAAAGAATCTGAAATAAGCAGCTTAAAGCATGAAGCAACTATAACCAAAGACCAGCTCCAAACTATGATAACTAAATATCATAGTTGCAAAAGTGAGCTTGAGGCCACCCAAGTTGAATGTGAAAAATGGGCGCAATCATGTAAAGATTTTGAGATGCTCCTTAACAAACAAACCAAAAGTCATGTGAAGTTTGGGGTTGGTTTTGAAACCACTGCTCCAGCTTTTGAAAACACTGACAAAAGGGATCAAAAGTTAGTTGAGGTAGTACCAACTAATTTGAAGGGTCAAGAGATTAAAATCACTGAACCTAATGGCAAGAAAATTGTTCTTGAAAAACCAGAAGGTTCCTCATCATTCACTGAACTTGAAAAATTTGAATTTAAACCTACTTGGTCTGATGAGTGTGATACTCTTGAGAACTTCAAACCAGTTTATTTCAAAATTTCTGATGGGATGACAGCACCACAGGCAAAGGTCATTCCCTTGAAAAACCATCCAGCAGATGCTCAAACATCTGTTGAAAAGAAGGTTGAAAAAGGGAAAAAGAAAGAAAAGTCTCTCCACTTGTTCTGTGATTTCTGTGAAAAGAAGAATCATGTTACTAAAAACAGTTTTCTTCTAAAAGCATATGATATCAACAAAGGAACAAGTGTGTGTGATTCCAAGGCCATATGCTCAATATCTTGTAAAAAGAATCACAAAACCAAAGAGTGTCTGTATCTCAAAAATTTTGATGTCAAAATACAAGAGTACAAGGATAAAACTCTGGCAAGTCAAGTGGTGAGTACTCCAAAAGGAAAACCCAAACAGACTTATGCACCAGTCCAAACATCTGTTACCAAAAGTCTTGAAATATCTGCTCTCAGGGATGTCCAAGTAACAGATGCTCCACCCACAAGCAAGTACCCAAGAGGATATGGACAACCACCATATCATAGTCTGTCACATGTTTATGAAGAACCCAAGAGGCCTTCTAAACCAAGAGTGAACAGAAATCCCTATGGGTACTATCATCTATCAGGAAGTGATCAAACAACTGTTGCACCAAGTGTTGACATTCAATCACTGGCAAATGGTCAGCAACAGTTGTTGAACTTGATTGAAAAACTAGTTCAAACCACTGATCACCCTCCTAAGCTTGAGGCTGAAAAGTTTGTGGATCCATCCAAAGCCAACCTGGCTTTGGACACTCACCAAAACTAATCTATTACTGATGTGCAGGGAGCTTCTGCATTCTTAGATAGCCTTTGGTATGTTGATAGTGGAGGCTCCAGGCACATGACAGGATGTAGAGCCCTTCTTCTGGACTTCTTAGCTCATGGAGGGGGTGATATATCCTTTGGTAATGATTCAAAAGGTAAGGTGTTGGGTTCAGGGACTGTTCAGGCTGGGAAACTCAAGTGTGAAAATGTCAATCTTATTGATAATCTTAAATTTAATCTTCTTAGTATATCACAAATGAGTGACAAAGGGTATTGCTCATTCTTCACTAAGAAAACTTGTAAGATTATTGGGCCAGAAGTGGTGAAAAAGATTGACACTATCATTGCTGAGAGCAAAGCACAACTTGTTGCTGAGAGCAAAGCACAACTGGTGCATGCTTTTCGCTGATGATATTGTGTTAATCGCTGAAACTAAGCAAAGTTTGAATATGAGGTTAGAAGAGTGGCGATTAGCTTTAGAGGGAAAAGGTTTAAGGATTAGTCGCTCTAAGACTGAGTACATGCACTGTGATTTCAGCGGGATATCTGTCACACCCTCAAATTTCTACCTGCAGAGTTCTACCGCGAGGCGTGTGACATACCAGGATCCAAGTCAACGGTCACAATAAACGACGTCTAAATGTAAAAACATACGTAACAAAAACCATGCATAAGATTAGAAACCAACATTCAACAGTGCGGAAGCATTTAAAGTTTACAAAAGTCATGCAGAATTAAAACATGAGTTCAAAAGTTGATAACTTCAAAACATGCAACTGAGACCCTAGCCGCAAGACGACTCCTGTGCGACTCCGTGCGCCTATCTGACAGCTGCTACCATAGCGATCTGAGAAAACATGCTAAAAGAGTCAACATATAATGCTGGTGAGTTCACAGGTTTTATTTAAACGTTTAAAGTGTTCCTTCGAAAACCGTTACCATCACAATTACTACTATGCTTATGAGAACTCTAGCTAGGCGCAGAATGAGATACTCATACGGGTGAAACCATTGCTGACTAAGCCGTGTAGTGACCCTTAGTTTCCTATGGGCTACCGTCATCACCGGTAGACCTTGTTTTGTTAGAGACAATATGCACCCGCCCGGTCCTACCGTCGAGTGGGGCTTGTAAGTTCCCAATAGCGCTATCCATATTTCCCCGCCATACACCCATGTTAGTGGTTTCTAAGGGACTTTTTGATGAACCGTATAGTACGATAAGTAAGCCATAGTATAACGTGATAAAGAGTCATGAGTCATAAGAGTTTAATAAGCCATAAGTCATAAAAGAGTTTTGAGACGAAAATAAGTCATAAGTCATAAAAGCGTTTTAAGCATGATTCTCCCCCGAAAACATAAACCATAAAATGTGGGGCTGTGAACTCACCTTAGGTTGCGTATTCCGTTTATGAGTAAACCGTATGTGTGATATGAGTAAACCGTCTGTAAGATATGATAGCCCCAACTATTGGCGACCTATCATAAGATATGTGTCAAGTTAGACTAATAACCCATCGGGTTCATTAGTCCCTAAGTCCAGTCCATGACCATTATGTGTCCGAAAAGTGTGTTTGACCGACAACCAGACTATGTAAGACAAGACTCGACATCCCATTGGTGACCCGACGTTCCACGTGTTCATCACATACACAAACATTCGCAAATCATGTAACTTAGTACTTAACATGCGTTAAAGTTCAACGATTCTAACACATAGGTCAAATAACGTACAAACAAGTCCAAACACGTGTCACTATGTTACTAGGCATGTCACGGGGTTCCTATCATGTTCCTAGGTGTCAAATCGGGTTTCGGGATGTCAAAATACGCTTATAACAGCATTACACACGATTAGGAACTTAGCATGCAATTAGGAAAGTCAACATGTGATTAGGGATGGTCAATAGGCAATTACAGAGGCTAATCGCCCCCTATTATAGGCGATTAGGGCTATCCATGTGCATTTCAGGCGATTATGGTCATAAGGTATGCAATTCAGGGCTTAACTAGTGATTAGGATCACAATTGCATGAAATGAAGGCAGTTAGGATCACAATTGCATGAAATGAAGGCAATTATGATCCCAATCGCCTACCTATACACGATTAGGCCCCCTATTCAGGCGATTAGGCTCCTAATCGCCTATAGCATAGGCGATTAGGATCCCCGATCGCCAATAGCACAGCTGATACGGTTTTTCGCGCGTTTAACCCTCCAAATCAGATCCGAAACGTGTGAAAACACCCAATAACAATCCTAACACATTAACAAACATATTTCAAGCAAAACCCCTAAGTTTTCATCGTTCTAACAGTCCCGAATGCGAGCGTCTTCCCAAAATAGCAACTTAACATGTAAACATCACATCAACATGCAAGAACTTGCCCTAAATAGCAAATATCCAGATTTAATCACATAACCACGTTGTCCGATAGCATCCTACTGTTCTAACGTCATCCTAGAGCAAACCCTAACATCAAACAATCAACAACATACCTCATATCATCCTTAATCATTCATAATCTTTCAAATGGGTCAAAACATCAAGTATTAACAATACACAACCAAAACCATTCAAACTCCTAGAACATAATCATACTAACTTGTAACAGCCATAAACATCATAATAACACAAAAACAACCATGATTCAATCCTAAAAATCCTATCTTTAATCACATAAAACACATATAACACATGTAAAGGTGTGGGTTTGTTTAAAAACGGTTTTAAATGGATTTTCAAAGACAAAAACACTTATAAGTCCGGTCTGGACGTTTAGGGAGTAAAATATAATCATTTAAAGGTTTGGGTTTGAAGAACACACCTTGGATTTAAGAGGAGATGATGGAATAAGCTTGGAAATGGTTGTTTTGATGTAAAAATAGGTTCCAGAGGGTGTTTGTGGGTTGAGATAGGTTATGGGACGGCTAGGGTTGCATAAATGGTGTTTTGGAGGTCAAGGGTGGTATTTATAGGCGTTTCTAGTCGTCAGGTACCTTATAGGCGATTATGCAGCTTTATCAGGCGATGAGGGCTGCTAATCGCCTTCACTATAGGCGATTAGCCCCATAATCGCCTAAAAACATGCCCAATCGCCTATAGAAGGTTGCTAATCGCCCTCATGAAGGCAATTAGGTCATCCTAATCGCCTTCAGGGTCTGGTGTGGTGTATTTGGCGCGTTAAACTCCATTTTAACATATGTTAACACATTTTCACACACCGACAAGTCACATAATGATTATAAACACATAATACATGAAAGCAAACACGTTCACACTCGTTCACCAATTCCCGGGACTCGAGACTTGCATATGTTAAAACCCCAATGGTGTGCGACTCGACTCGACTGACCTTGTTATGTGTAACGTATGCGCGACTCGCTAAGGTAGACTTACTAGGTTTTCAAAAGTTAGTTACCGGAAATTGCCGGGTGTCACAATAACTAATGAAGATGACACTTAGATTACCCTGGAAGGTCATGTGGTTCCACAAGTAACTAAGTTCAAGTACTTAGGTTCGTTTGTCCAAAGGGACGGGGAGATCGATAGTGATGTAGCTCACCGTATTCAAGCTGGATGGTGTAAATGGAGAGCAGCCGCTGGGGTATTGTGCGACAAGAGGTTCCCAATTAAATTAAAGGGAAAATTTTATAGAGTTGCAGTTCGACCTGCTATGTTGTATGGGACAGACTGTTGGGTCATTAAAAAGACTCAGTCACGAAAGATGGAGGTAGCGGAGATGAGGATGTTGAGGTGGATGTGTGGGCACACGAGGTTAGACCGGGTTCGAAATGAGGTTTTTAGGAATAGGTTGGAAGTGGCTAATATATCGGATAAGGTAAAGGAGGGGAGATTGAGATGGTTTGGTCATGTGAAGCGGAGAAATTTGTCAGCTCCAGTTAGAACAATGGAACACCTCTCTGTGGAGGGGAGGAGGAGTAGAGGCAGACCAAAATTAACTTGGGTTGAATGGATTAGGCTTGATATGTTAGAATTGCACCTCTCTGAGGACATGCTCCAAGATAGGAGTTCGTGGAGACGTAGGATCAAAGTTATAGATTATTAGGAGTAGAGTTCTTTTGTGTCTTTGTTTTTGCCGTTTTAGAGATGGCCGCTGTGTTTTAACTTTATTTATTATGTAATGAGGTTTTTTTTATGTACGTGTTATTCTATGTTATTCATCCTCTACCTTTTTTATATTGCTTGGTGTGTGTCTACTAAGTTATATTTTAGTGTGTGTTTGATCTCGAGCTGGGGGTCTCTCTGGAAGCAGCCTCTCCATCTCTAACGATGGGGGTAAGGTTTGCCTACATCTCACCCTCCCCAGACCCTACTAATAGCGTCGCTATTTGTGGGATTTCCTGGGTTCGGTTGTTGCTGTTGTTGTTTATGTTGAAGGACAATCCTATGGCAAATGTCTGTCTGTTTTCTGCTGCCTCCACAAAGGAGACAGAATTGTGGCATAGGTGACTGGGTCATACCAACCATCAAACTATCAACTCACTCTCCAAACAAAGCCTTGTCAGAGGTTTACCTTCAAAAGAATTCGAATGTGATGAGCATTGTGTTTCCTGCTTAAAAGGAAAACAACATAAAAGCTCTTACAAATCCATTGATGAGTCCAAAATAAGTCAATGTCTACAACTGTTACACATGGACTTGTTTGGCCCAGTTAAAATCATGAGTCTAAGAAGAAAGAGATTCTGCCTTGTCATAGTTGATGATTTTTCTAGGTTTACATGGACTTATTTTTTACACTCTAAGGATGAGACTGCAGGTATCTAGAAGGACTTTGTCACCAAAGTTGAGAAACAATATGACTTGCCAGTAAAAGTCTTTAGAAGTGACAATGGAACAGAGTTTAAAATAAGGAGTTGGATGATTTTTGTGTGTGAAAAGGGATTGTGAGGCAGTACAGCATCCCAAGAACACCAGAGCAAAATTGGGTTGTTGAGAGGAAAAATAGAACTCTTATTGAAGCTGCAAGAACCATGATAGCAGATTCTGGTTTGCCACTGTCTTTCTGGGCAGAAGCTGTAAACACTGCTTGCTATGTTCAAAACAGAGTTTTGATCAACCCAAGACATCAAAATATTGCCTATGAAATTTTGTTCAAAATCAAACTATTAATCTCATTTTTCAAAATCTTTGGCTGCCCATGTTTCATTTTAAATCTTAAAGATTCCATTTCAAAATTTGCAGCCAAAGTAGATTGTGGATATTTTCTGGGATATTCTTCTACTGCGAAGGCCTATAAAGTGTTTAACACAAGGACCAGGACAATAGAAGAAACTCTGAATGTAAAGTTCAATGAACTTTCATCGTTAAAAATCCCAGCAAATCCTCTGAGTTGTTTGATTTAGATAAATTCAAATTTGAAGATATTACTGTCAAAAGTAACAGTGCAGGTATTTCATAATCTCCACAACAAGACTACAGAGCAGATGTTGCGATTCCAAATCACTATATAGTCTATTCTGCATCAGAGGAAGCAGTTGTTCAAAAGACCTGTCAAAACTCTGTCACAGCTGAGTCAGCCACTGTTGGCCAGTCTTACCCTCAAACCACTGCTTCACCTATTACATCCACTGCTCAATCATCTGTTGACAAAAGTCAAACCTCTGTTGACAAAAGTCAGTCCAGTTTTACA
The DNA here is from genome assembly GCA_032199755.1 of Ambrosia artemisiifolia. NCBI lineage: Eukaryota > Viridiplantae > Streptophyta > Magnoliopsida > Asterales > Asteraceae > Ambrosia > Ambrosia artemisiifolia. Next base: position 5,019,000 of record CM063520.1, on the reverse strand, counting down.
CCACTTGGACCCATTCCTCTACCTCCATTTCAAACATCTGTTGGCACTACAGAAGTGCGAACAGATGTTACATCAACAGAGTCACCAAACCTCTGTCCTTCACCTCAAAATGCCATCATACCATATCAGGGAGATCTAATCTACCTAAGAGCTCATCCACCAGATCAAATCATTGGCAACATCAGAGAGGGTGTGCTCACAAGAAGCCAATCCTCAAATATCTGTCTTTTTGCAGGCTTTCTATCTCTCACACAACCTGTCAAGTACCAAGAGGCACTAAAAGACAACAGTTGGGTAGAAGCTATGCAGGAAGAGCTCCTTCGGTTTAAAAGACAACAAGTATGGGAACTTGTACCACTGCCTAAGTATGTTTGTCCAATTGGCACAAAGTGGGTCTTCAAAAATAAAACTGATGAAATGGGTATAGTTGTCAAGAATAAAGTCAGGCTTGTGGTTCAAGGCTTCAGACAAGAAGAGGGTATAGACTATGATGAAACCTTTGCTCCTATAGCCAGGTTAGAAGCTATCAGACTCTTCCTAGCCTTTGCTGTCCACCACAACATCAAGGTGTATCAGATGGACATCAAATGTGCATTCTTATATGGCAAAATTCAGGAGGAGGTCTATGTATGTCAACCACCTGGTTTTGAAGACACATTCCATCCTGATTATGTTTACAAGCTTAACAAAGCCTTGTATGGCCTCAAGCAAGCACCTAGGGCCTGGTATGAAACTCTTTCCACCTTTCTTTTATCCATTGGTTTCACAAGAGGTAAAATTGATAAAACATTATTTTTAAAATGGAGAGGGAAAGATCTAATGATTGTTCAAATATATGTGGATGACATCATTTTTGGATCCACATGTAACAAAGTGTGTGAAGAGTTTAGGGAACTCATGTTAGCAGAGTTTGAAATGAGTTCTATGGGTGAACTTCAGTGCTTCCTTGGTCTCCAAGTGAAGCAGCTGCAAAATGGCACATTCATTCATCAAAACAAATATTTGAAAAATTTGTTAACTGGATTTGAGATGAATGACTGTAAGCCATGTAGTACACCCATGAGTACAGTCAAGCTACTCACTATTGATGACAAGGATGAACTGGTTGACCAGACACATTACAGATGCATGATTGGGTCTTTATTGTACTTAACTGCATCTAGGCTAGACATTATGTTTGCCACTTGTGTTTATGCAAGATCTAAAGCTTCACCTATAAAGTCAAACCTTATTGCTGTGAAAAGGATATTCAGATACCTAAAAGGTGCTCTCACACTTGGTATCTGGTATCCTGCTAATGGAAACATTGAGCCTTCAGGTTATTCAAATAGTGATTTTGCTGGTTGCCACACCACAAGGAAGTCTACATCAGGAGGGTGCCAGTTTCTAGGGAATGCCTTAGTCTCTTGGCAAAGCAAAAACCAAGCAGCTGTTTCAACTTCCACAGCTGAGGCTGAATACATTGCTGCTGCAAGCTGCACATCCCAACTCATGTGGCTTCAAAATCAACTGCTGGATTTTGGGATAACTTCACTAAAGACTCCACTCATGTTGGACAGTCAAGCTGCTGAAAATATCATCAAGAATCCAGTTTCTCACTCAACCACAAAGCACATAGACATCCGACATCAGTTTGTCTGAGATAGCTATGAAAAAGGTTTGAATTCTCTGCACCATGTTCCAACAGAGGATCAGTTAGCAGATGTGTTGACAAAAGCTTTAGACACATATACCTTCACAAATCTGATTTCTAGAATTGGTATGCTAAACATGGACTAAACAACAAAATGTTTTAAATAAAAACATTAAAATGTTTGAGAAAATCAAAATTCATCCTTAAAAATAGCATTTTGGTTGAAAAATCTGTTAAGGATAAAATAACCACTGTTTCATCCACTCTATCCACTGTTAGTTGAAAAGTCTGTTTCAAAAATCTGATCAGACAAAACAACCACTGATTGGTTAAAAAAATATGTTTCAAACCTAGTATATATATAAACATATATACATATATCTATATCTAAAAAAACCAAGTGTTGTTAGCATCAGCATTTTGGTAAAACAACAGCTGTTTGCATCAGACCTTTGGCAACAGCTGTATACCACCAGATGTTTGGCCATCAGATGTTTGCCACGTCTGATCCAAAAAACAGAGTTTTGGCCACATCAGCGGTTTCCCCAGAGCCTATAAAAACCCTGTTTTACCACAACATTCGTTACACTATCTCATTGTATTCAAAATACTGAAACCGCCTTCTTCATCCTCAGACCCTTACTCCAATTCCACTCACTCTCACACTCGGAATCTATTACGATGGATCTTCAAGCAAAAGCCACCCACAATTATCTCCCATATCTGGTAAAAACAGATGAAAACGTTCCATTCCATTCCACCATCGACATCATCTTAAACTCCAAATACCTGACAATCCTAACCGCTGATTCTCCTATTCATCTCGATACCCTCCAAGAATTTTGGTTGAATGCTGAGTTTCTTCTTCAAGACAAAAAGCCTACATCCATTATCTCAAAAATTAGAGAGACAAGTATTGCCATTACCCCTGAACTGATATCCACAACCCTCTCACTCAATGATCTATCATGTAAAGACTCTTTCCCTGAGTTTTAGGAAAGAGGTTATGATGCACAAATGACTTGGTCAACATTTTCAAAAAGTTTTTCCCACCAGTCATGAAATTTTTCTTTCATACCCTCCTTCTCTGTGTCTCTGCTAAGTCCACTTCCTTCAATGAAATCCCATTGAGGATTCAGTACTTGGGTTATGCTGAGTTGTCAGACTCTGACTTCAATTTATCCCAGAGACTCTTTATGGACTTAGTATCAAATGTGAAAGCCTTAAACTCAAGGTCTAATAATGCTTTTCTGATTTACCCAAGAATTTTGAGTGTAATCCTTCAAAAGGTTTTACCCAATAATTTTGAGTGTAATCCTTCAAAAGGTTTTACCAGAAAAAGATTTTAAAAAGGGTGAGTTTGTTCAAATGAAGAGTCTAACTGATAAAACTTTCACAAGAATGCTGGGTTCAACTACCCAAGAAAAAGTATCAAAAGTGTCAAAAGTTTCAAAAACACAAACAAAGAGGACCAAGACAACAACTGTTGTCCAAACCTCTGTTGTTGAGCCCACTGCTCCTGGTGATCATGGCACTACATCCAGTGCTGTGAAAGCCATACCAACCACCTCCAAAAGAAAACGTCCATCCACAAAACCACCACTAAACCCAAAAGGGGGCTTCTGGAAGATGAGATACGAGAGGAAAACCCTGTTACAACACAAAAGCAACAAGAAACCACTGTTGTTACTTCCTCACAACAGATGGATATATCTCAACCTGAACAAACTCCTCATGAATCCTCACAAAAGGATCATGTTGTAAGCCAAAGGGAAACACATCATGATGCATATGAGTCACTTAGCCATATGTTCACAAGCCCCTCTCCCAGGGCTAATTCTCTTTTCACTCCCCCACCTTCACCAAAACATGTCCCTCAAACCATGCAACCTCTGTATGAGGCTATTGATAAAACTCAGGAAAATCCCAGTTCCTCTCCTTCACCCATCAATGAGAGTATATCTCCACAAGTGACTGGGACTGAGGAAAATCAATTAGCCATCCCACAAGCAGAGAGGAGGTTACACCCCTAGAGTTCAATGAAACTCTAGGTGAGTTTTCATGTGAAGCAGCCACTACTCCCTAAAATCAGTTGGAAGTCCCCAAAACCAAGAAACAGGGGCATCTGGTTCTCATCCTTTGGACTCACTTCCTAGGACTGAACCAGTTACAACTACCACTGGTAGGAATCCAGATGATCCTATTAACTTAGGTGATGGGTTAAAATACCAAGAATTGACGGCCAGAGTACAGTCCATTTAAACCTCTGTTGCTGATATCAAATCAAATATCAAGACAATATTGGGATCATTGGCTACTCTTACCAAGAGTCAACCATCCACAGCTGATATTGCTAGTGAGCTATGGAAATCTGTTTCTCCCATCATCATAGCTCACAGAAAACTAGCAGATCAGACTCATGAAACATATATGGTTGAGATCAGAACTATGGTGGATGCTAGGTACAAAGATACTCAAGCTGACATTAAAGCCATCAAAGATCATTTGCTGAAGACCACTGGCTCTGCTCCTACCACAATTCTCAGAGATGAAGATGATGATGACTTCACTGCTGATGATGCCAAAAAGGGGGAGAGTGGCAGAGATAGATTGCCAAAGCTAGATCCCTTTGGTTGTCCACCCTCACAAAAGGGAAAATCAAAGTCTGCCAAAAAAACCAGGGTCTACTCACATAGCACAACAACAACAACAACAACAACCAACTGTTCAAACCTCTGTTGCTACTGAAACTGCTAAAACCAGCAAAGCAAAGGAAGTTGATACCTCTGCTAATGAAAATGTAACACCCCGGCCTTAGGGCCTAGAATTTTTCACTAAATATTATTATAAAACGACCAAATGTGAATAATAAACCATATGTTTTGGTGCAAAACTAAAACACGAACTATTATAAATAAATATTACTATTATCAATAAGTATTATACAGGTTGCGAGACCGAGCTAAAACGCGTAACGAACCCGGCCTGTGTACACGGTGATTAGTCACCATTAGAGACACATGGCACCTTCCCATGGTGCCATGTGCCTCCACCAACATTAAACATATATACATACATGCCACATCACAAACACCCTCTTGTTATATCATCTGATCTACACACACTTGAACACATACACACCAACAGAAGAGAAAGAAGAGGGAGATCAGAAGATGTTACTGATTAGTGACGGCGGTGGATATGGTATACTAGGCTTCTAACCAGTTTTGTAAGCTTCATAATCTTACTTAAATCGGTTCTTAATCTTATCCCTTTGATAATAAGTTGAGCAGTAACGTTGATGGTAATAATGGATTCAATATTGAAGATGGGTTACGGTTAGTTTATAAAATGCTATTAGTTTGTTTAGAAGATGATCCATGGTGGATATCAAGGATCGATGATGGCGCAATTGATGGTGATTCCGACTGAACCGGTTAAGGTTGAAATGATGGAGAAGGTATAAACAAGAACCCCAAACCTTTTTAACATTAGTTGATGCGAACTACACGTGTGGGACTTCGACTGACATGTTAAACCATTGAACTTGTGAATCTATACAAACTCATGAAGCAAACAAATGTATAATAGGAATTGTTGATAGTATTGAGATACTTGATAACAGAAAAGATAATATATAGTTTGATTAATGAATAGAACATGCAATTAATATGTAGCTGACTATTGGGACATCCGAATATTAGCAGTAAGAATTTGACCAATGTAGTGACAATGGTGACAACTAGAAAGGTACGGACACTATAGGAAATATTGGACATTAAAACATAAAAGTGGAACTGGTTAATATAAGCTTTTGGGACTTTTTCTGACTACTGTTTACACACTTGATATCAACCCGCTACATGGAACCTTGTGAGACTACATAAGCACCATAAAATGGACCTTGATTATTTAGTTAACACTTGCAACTTGGTTATTATGAGTCATTGGGACACTGAGACAATAAACACGACAAGTAACTAATGAATATAGGTAGGGACTCTTGGAGCTATGGAGACATGAACGAATCACTATATAGAACATTAGATACAAATTAGTATTAACCTATGCTAGGAATCGCTTGAATAAATGAAACTAAGAACCGATAATAATTACTACTGTTTTCTAAATAAGCAAAGGTTCTAGCCGCCCACACGTGTAACCGCAATGTTGGTTACACGCGCTAACGATGATGAACTTGAATAGGAACTTGCAAGTGAATGATAGATGGATCTTGATTTGGAATACCACATGACGGTATGATACCATAACCAAGGTGAGTTCGTATACTTCCCCTTTTTGTTTTATTGTTTTAGGGTGACCATATGCTTGTGTGTGAAAACTGTTTTGTGTGTAAACTTACTTGATGTGACAAGGGCTCCCAAAACCAGATGCACACTCATTAACCCAATGGAGTTGGGCCACTTAATGTATGGGTAGTACTACTTGGGGAATCCCCCACGCACAGTGGATCCGGAAGCCCGGAAAACCCTCCACTGAGGTCTGCGGACCGTTTTGGCATATATTTTGCCATGGGAATCCATAATGGGAGTAGATGGATTCAGTGTTAGGTTTGAGGTGTGACTTGTACATCACTATGTGTTATGATGTGTTGAATTGTATGAACTTACTTTTGAAAAGATAAATTGTTTTGAATTTACTTAACTATTACACGGACTCACCAGCGTAATTGCTGACCCAAAATCTTTTAAGCATGTGTTCAGGTACTGCAATTGGAAGATTATGAAGCATACGGATTATGTTCATATGATGCGGATTATAGGTGATGTTTGCTAGATGACCTTGATAGAAGATTTGAGCTATAAGCATTGCGGTTAGAGCATCCAGAGATAAGCGGGATAGAGATCTGGATCGGCTAGCGGATCACACCTTATCAAATGCTTTGACGACCGCCGCGATTCGTCCCGGCATAAAAATTAGTGTATTTAATTAACTTATGTATTTATATTTTGGATTAGAAATTGTAATAACAAATAAATATTAGTTATTGTTGCTTCCGTTGTGCAAGTCTGTTACCAATCTGTCATTTCGACCAGGCCCCTACGGGTCGGGTTGTTACAGTTGGTATCAGAGAAACGGTTGTGGCGTAATAGGATATCTCCAGATATCCTATACCACACCAGGACAACTTATAGAACTTAGCGTTTAAGGCTATAAGATTACCTAGCTAGGAAATGCCTTCGAATTAAATAAGACTGACGAAAGTAAGAAACGGAATAAGTTAGAACTAGAAGTACCTGAACACACTAGAATGCTTAACAGGGACTTAGAACCAGTACGACTAGTATGCGGAATTTGTGTTGTGTGAATGATGACTGCAACGGAGACTACTAGAATAATTCCATGAGGTAAATTGACGATTACACTTGACGTCATGTAATTGTGAATTTACAGGCACGAAAAAGTTCTAAGAAATCCGAAGAGTCGTCTAGATTATGGGTAATAACTATGATAATTATGAAGTTGTTCAAGGAAAGGGACTATGCTAGAGTCATAAACAAGTGTAAGCTAGGCATGCGTGACCATAGTAAGGGTTGAACTTAAAACAGTAATACAATTTGGAAAAATTTTGATGAATTATGTATGTGTTATTGCATGACTTTTGGGGTTAAGCGATGATTTAACCATATTACAAAACCCGCGACATCACCTGGTGACGACAAGAAAGACTTGGGACTAGTACAACTTCGTATATTTGACATAATATATATAATACTTCTTACTGAATAATACTATATGTGACTAACTTTCTTGATTGAATGCGAACTAACCATGAAAACCAGGTACTTCACAAAGACTTGATACTACTTGAGAGAATCCAGAACACTAAAGCTAACGTGATCAACTTAGCATCCAGAGACTTTAATTCAATAAGTTTTACTTCTTGACCAATTAGTTATGATTACGTGTTCATATACGCTGAATTTCGTGATTTTTTTGCATATTCTCATCGGTTAGGCCAAGTTTAAGACAATAACTATTGATTACTAAATTATTTCATTTGGATACGATTTATATCGGTTTCCATGAATTTAAGTCAGGAATGGGATCTTAGATGCAAAACCTCGAGGCAGATTTTAGAAAATGACTCTCAAGTATCGATCAAAGTACCAATGAATAAGATCCGAGGAGATTTGTACACCATGAATACCATATCTAGTGATTTAAAGAGACTAGAAACAAATGCTACATGAAGTAACTATAGAATTTAGTATAGGTTCCATCACTTTAGTACCGCATGTTATCTATGGAATAATGACAAAATTTTTGGATAAGTTACATACCTTGTAATTTAGAGACAAATTATTAAAATCAAACCTGTTGGAAAAATCTAGGCAGGCTTTAACGAGGGGAGCGGAGGCATTCATGATAAGTGTTATAAGAAATATGTGACTAGAACAGGAGAACCTAGTCTAAGTACCGTAGTAAAATCTTCATTGATGGCAAATTAACCTTACAAAAGGAAGAGATCTTGGACGATTAGAGAATGTTATATACCCCTTTGACATGTTTAAGATCAAGATATTGTCTGAAATCCATGATTCATGACAACCTGTCATCATACCTTACACCACATGTTGTAGAAACTTTGTAGGGTTAAGAATTCAAAGATATAACTGATGATAGACAGAATTAGACCCAGTATTAGACATAAAATTCTGTAAGAATATTCTATATCGATAAGAAACAAGTATTGTATAAGATTCCATTTTAGTAGTCAACTGATACTAAGTGAAGTTCTTAAGATTATAAATTCTCAGAAGATATAGGATTTCTCGATAAGGTACGTTTTCTATCAGGTTTTGGGAAGATTTTCAGTACATTTACAAGGCATCATTGGTGTGGTGGGTTAGCTGCGGTACACCCTATATATAAAAACCAATGATGCATTGGAAACAAGACTAAAAGTCAAACCAAAACAAATATGAATCTCTGAAATTTCTAGTACGTTTTCGAGGTTATCAAAGGTGTGGTGGGTTGGCTGCGGTACACCCTATATATAAACACCAATGGTACGTCGGAAATGGGACTGGGAATTAAACCAAGGACAAACCTAGGTTTGTCGATAAGTTTAAACCATTCGTCTTCAACTTGAACCTTAAACGTTGTGTTTGATTCCAACCTTTATCTGATAATAAGCGATGTGAAATTTCTACCATCCGAAATAATCCATAACCTAGTAGTGGAAGATATCCGTATAAACTCAGCAGAGATAGATAGGTATGCTCTAGGCCTCTAGCAAAGGAATAAATACAACCAATATATGAGGTGTTACATAGAAATCCTAGAATGCAGTATAAGTTTAGTATAGAAACCCTGTAAATAACGATTTGGTCTATAAAAAAACTATGTACGTCGAGCACGTAAACCCGAGCACTAAATCCGAGTACGGAATATACTGGATGCGTAATGATAGATAGCACAGAAGAAATTCCGAGGACGGAATTTCATTAACGGGGGGAGAATGTAACACCCCGGCCTTAGGGCCTAGAATTTTTCACTAAATATTATTATAAAACGACCAAATGTGAATAATAAACCATATGTTTTGGTGCAAAACTAAAACACGAACTATTATAAATAAATATTACTATTATCAATAAGTATTATACACGTTGCGAGACCGAGCTAAAACGCGTAACGAACCCGGCCTGTGTACACGGTGATTAGTCACCATTAGAGACACATGGCACCTTCCCATGGTGCCATGTGCCTCCACCAACATTAAACATATATACATACATGCCACATCACAAACACCCTCTTGTTATATCATCTGATCTACACACACTTGAACACACACACACCAACAGAAGAGAAAGAAGAGGGAGATCAGAAGAGATGAATGGCAGACCACCACCACAACGGGTTGTAGCGGCGGCTCTGTTTACCAACAAACACCCAACTTTACACAGGAGAGAGAGAGAGAGAGAGAGAGAGATCGGAAGGTGAAAGGACCGGCCGGTGTCGTGCAATCGGGTAGTGGTAGATGTTACTGATTAGTGACGGCGGTGGATATAGTATACTAGGCTTCTAACCAGTTTTGTAAGCTTCATAATCTTTCTTAAATCGGTTCTTAATCTTATCCCTTTGATAATAAGTTGAGCAGTAACGTTGATGGTAATAATGGATTCAATATTGAAGATGGGTTACGGTTAGTTTATAAGATGCTATTAGTTTGTTTAGAAGATGATCCATGGTGGATATCAAGGATCGATGATGGCGCAATTGATGGTGATTCCGACTGAACCGGTTAAGGTTGAAATGGTGGAGAAGGTATAAACAAGAACCCCAAACCTTTTTGACATTAGTTGATGCGAACTACACGTGTGGGACTTCGACTGACATGTTAAACCATTGAACTTGTGAATCTATACAAACTCATGAAGCAAACAAATGTATAATAGGAATTGTTGATAGTATTGAGATACTTAATAACAGAAAAGATAATATATAGTTTGATTAATGAATAGAACATGCAATTAATATGTAGCTGACTATTGGGACATCCGAATATTAGCAGTAAGAATTTGACCAATGTAGTGACAATGGTGACAACTAGAAAGGTACGGACACTATAGGAAATATTGGACATTAAAACATAAAAGTGGAACTGGTTAATATAAGCTTTTGGGACTTTTTCTGACTACTGTTTACACACTTGATATCAACCCGCTACATGGAACCTTGTGAGACTACATAAGCACCATAAAATGGACCTTGATTATTTAGTTAACACTTGCAACTTGGTTATTATGAGTCATTGGGACACTGAGACAATAAACACGACAAGTAACTAATGAATATAGGTAGGGACTCTTGGAGCTATGGATACTTGAACGAATCACTATATAGAACATTAGATACAAATTAGTATTAACCTATGCTAGGAATCGCTTGAATAAATGAAACTAAGAACCGATAATAATTACTACTGTTTTCTAAATAAGCAAAGGTTCTAGCCGCCCACACGTGTAACCGCAATGTTGGTTACACGCGCTAACGATGATGAACTTGAATAGGAACTTGCAAGTGAATGATAGATGGATCTTGATTTGGAATACCACATGACGGTATGATACCATAACCAAGGTGAGTTCGTATACTTCCCCTTTTTGTTTTATTGTTTTGGGGTGACCATATGCTTGTGTGTGTAAACTGTTTTGTGTGTAAACTTACTTGATGTGACAAGGGCTCCCAAAACCAGATGCACACTCATTAACCCAAGGGAGTTGGGCCACTTAATGTATGGGTAGTACTACTTGGGGAATCCCCCACGCACAGTGGATCCGGAAGCCCGGAAAACCCTCCACTGAGGTCTGCGGACCGTTGTGGCATATATTTTGCCATGGGAATCCATAATGGGAGTAGATGGATTCAGTGTTAGGTTTGAGGTGTGACTTGTACATCACTATGTGTTATGATGTGTTGAATTGTATGAACTTACTTTTGAAAAGATAAATTGTTTTGAATTTACTTAACTATTACACGGACTCACCAGCGTAATTGCTGACCCAAAATCTTTTAAGCATGTGTTCAGGTACTGCAATTGGAAGATTATGAAGCATACGGATTATGTTCATATGATGCGGATTATAGGTGATGTTTGCTAGATGACCTTGATAGAAGATTTGAGCTATAAGCATTGCGGTTACAGCATCTAGAGATAAGCGGGATAGAGATCTGGATCGGCTAGCGGATCACACCTTATCAACTGCTTTGACGACCGCCGCGATTCGTCCCGGCATAAAAATTAGTGTATTTAATTAACTTATGTATTTATATTTTGGATTAGAAATTGTAATAACAAATAAATATTAGTTATTGTTGCTTCCGTTGTGCAAGTCTGTTACCAATCTGTCATTTCGACCAGGCCCCTACGGGTCGGGTTGTTACAGAAAAGGCTGAAAAAGCTGCTGAGGAAAAGCAAAAGAGGGCTGACATTTTGGAATTTAAAGTAGAATTTTTGGTACAATTGAAAAAGGAACAACAGCAAGAAGTTGAAGATGTGGGTTCCTCTAAAAGGAAGAAAATGCCTACCAAACATGTCAGAAAACTACCATCCAAACTTGCTGCTAAAACCACTGCTACCAAAACCACTGCTGCCACCAAAACCACTGATACCACCACAACATCTGAACCTATCACCACAACCACCAAACCAACCACTGAACCTACTACCACAACCACCAACAGACCACCTACAACCACTCCACCACCTAAATCCCAAACATCTGCTGGTTCTACAAAAGTGCCAATAGATGTTAACACAACCACTGCTGCAACACCACCATCACCAAAAGTTTTGTACAGAAGGAAGAGAAAATCTACCTTTGTTGTACAGGATGAAAACATTCACACATCACCACCTACTACTTCAACCACACAATCTACACCCGTATCTGCCATTCCACACTCATCATTCTTACCACACACCTCACAATTTACATCCCAGAGACCACCACCAACCATTACACCATTGGCTGTTAAGTATCCCCTTGAACTTGATCTACTCAAGGGGGAAATGGAATCCTTCTACAATACTGAACAACCATCTGAAAGATCTTTCCCATCTCTTCCAAATTTTCCTGTTCCCCTAAACATAGACACATATCTTAAATACAAGGCTGAACAGGCAGATGCTATCATCAAAGAGAAATGCAAAGGGAAAGATGACAGGAGTGTTCAGGGCATCCATTCAGCAGAGCTTAGCAAACTGAGAAGGATTGAAGATTTTGCTAAGACCCTGAGCAACTCCATGTCTACCATGCCTCTCAGCAGTGACATGGAAAGGGAGGTTAGGGAATCACTTCTTGAACAAATCTTGTCAACCATGCCTTACAAAGCAAACAAGAAATAGTTTGCAGGCTGGACCACTCATGCTCTCAGAGAAGAACTCATAAGAATTGAGGACATGGCCAAGAATCCCCCAGCTAAGGTCTCTGCCCCAGATTTAAGTAAAGGCAGAGATCCAGCCAGAGCCTTAAAATTCAGAAGAATGAGACAAGACATTGTGGCTACAGACTATAGGGAGATGAAGTCTGTTGCAAGATGGTCAGAGCTGAGGCTGGTTGAAACTTACAAGAAATTAGAAGAAAACAGGAAGAAAGACCCTACCTTGCCTAGAAAACCTGTCTATCCTGATGAACCTTCGATGAAGAGACCTCAACAGGCCTTTACATTAGACAGCCTACTTGATACTTCTGATCTATCTGCTGCTGCAAGAAGACAATTCAAAAAGAAGAAAGAAATGTCTGAAGAAGATCAGAAGAAGTTTGCTGATACTTTTATAAAGGAGGGCCTCTTTAATCAAATACACTATTTCTCTGGTCCCACTTCTGAAAAACTCAGAGAACTCATTGGGAGACATCCATCACCAAAATCATCCAGAATAAAAGTGCATCTCAGCAAATCCTCTGATTCAAAAATTCTAAAATGGAAGGTCAACAAAGACACCCATGAAGTGCTTCTGCTAAGATCAGATGGAAAAGCTCAAAGACTTAGCATGGATGATGCGCATGGCCTGTGTGCAGATGACCTCCAAACATTGCTGAACCTGGAGCTTGAAAGAGATGTTGAAGACCTCTACTCATTGAGCTTTGAGCTACAATTCAAAGGTCAAATTAGAGAAAGTCTGATGAGGAATAAAGATCAAGAATAAAGCCTAGTTTTGGCATCATCTGTTCTAGGGGGAGATTGTTGGGTCTGCTGACCTGGAGAAGAACAGATGATTGGAAAGCCAAAATATACTACTCAGTTGATCCTAGAAATAAACAACATTTACAAGATACTTCTCCCAAAAGACTGTTGACCCTAACATCTGCTGTACTCAACAACTGTTGGAAACAACTGCTGCTGCAAATGACTGTTAGATAAACAACTACTAGAAGCCTTTCGATTGAAAATAGAGTAATAGTTTATTTTCGATTGATGTTGTTTGTTTGTCGGATTGAAAACAGAGTAATAGTTTATTTTCGCTTTAACCGTTTGTAAACAGACTTTGTTTTCGTAAAATCAGAGAATGGCTTCAATCAATCACGATCCACACAACACTGGAACGAACAATAGGTTGGCAAAGGCTGACTGGCAAGATAGAAGCCTTTAACAGGTTCATCTTGAAGTCATCCAAGAAGTGCAAAGATTTCAATGACATCCTCAAGAAGAATAGGAAATTCGAGTGGGGACAAATGCATGAGAAGGCATTACAAAATCTAAAGCAATATTTGGCAACAGCCCCACTCCTGATGAAACCTAAGGATGGTGAACTTTTGTCCTTGTATCTTGCCATTTCAAGAAATGCTATCAGTGCAGTCCTGGTGAAAGATTTTGAAGGTCAGCAACATCCTGTACACTATGTATGTAAAACTTTATTGGATGTTGAAACAAGGTACTCTCATCTTGACAAACTCATTTTAGCTTTGATCATGGCTTCAACCAAGTACATAGAAAACTAGAAATGTCTGGTAGGATAGCAAAATGGTCTGTCAAACTAAGTGCCTATAACTTGGTCTATGAGCCTAGGAATGCAATTAAATCACAAGCTTTAGCTGATTTTGTGGCTAACTTCATTAGTGATATCCTGAATGAAGTAGATTTAGAGGTCCAACAGTTAAACGAAAATATGCAAAAATGGATTTTAAACACAGATGTGCTTCGAATGTAAGAGGTATTGGGTTAGGGATACTACTGAAATCGCCACAAGGGGACATAATACCCCAGGCAAGTAGGTGTAAATCTCAAACAACCAACAATGAGGCTGAATATGAAGCTCTTATTAGTGGTCTACATCTTGCCAAAGATATGAATATTGAAAACATACAAGTATATGTTGATTCCTTGTTGATGACTAATCATTTCAATGGTTCTTATGCAGCTAAGGGTGAGAATTTAGCCTTGTATCTTGAAATAGTAAAACAGTTAGCATCTTCTTTTTCCAGTTTTGCACTAACACAGATACCTAGGGAAGAAAATGTTGAGGCTGATGCATTAGCAAACCTTGGATCTTCATTAAATTTTCCAAAAGGATCCTATATCCCAATTGTAGATGCGTTTTGCGACTAGTGATTGGATAGTTAACATGTGTTAGAAAGACTGGTTGGGCGAATGAAGATTAATATGGGCGAAGGTGAACATAAGGTGGGCGAAGGTAGAATACTGTGGACGAATCTGGAACTGGACTACACTGGAGATACACATTCGACCATCATAATGGGCGAATGTGGAAAAGCTTCACATTCGACCATTCACAATGGGCGAATGTGCAGTGCCTATATATAGATTTTGTGATTTTGTAAGTTAAAAAAAGTCATTAGGTGTGTGTGTTTTAAGGTGTTGTTCCAGAGCAGTTTGAGATAGTGTGTGTGTGATCTAGATTAACTGTATTCACATTGTAATCAAGTTTATAAGCAAGTTAATCTATGAAAATGATTGAAAATGACTTTGATTGTGTCTTGATTTGAGTTTACATCAGTTTGTTCAAAGCTAGGGTTTCCGCACCTGGTTTTGTAACTTGTATGATCATATAATCCTGTTTTCGTGTCAAATCACATCCTCTACAAAGTGGTATCAGAGCATAGAGGATCATACAACAACAATTTGATAAACTCAGAGCTGATTTGGACATTATTTTGATCAATTCACATCTGTTTTTGCATAAAAATGGTTTTTGAGTGTTTTTGAAAGATTTAGAGTTGATTTTGTGGTTAAAATTCAAAATTCCAAGAATTAAACTTGTTCCAAATCATCTCCGAAGCAAAACCTGATCAAGATCATTCAAATTCACAAACTTTTGAAAATCAGAGATCAAAATAACCGTTTTTCAAAGTGTAACCGTTTTTCAAATCAGAAAATGGGCGAAACTGGAACTGTGTGGTCGAAGGTGTGATTTTCTGGGCGAACCTGAGAGAATTTTGGGCGAACCTAGGAGTTTTTGGGCGAACCTAGAATTTTTCTGTTGAATTTTTCACTTTCGGGTCACATTTTTCACATTCGGGTGATCGGGGGTACGAACCTGGAACAGAAACGGGCGAACCTAGATTGTTTTGGGCGAACGTGAAAAGTGTTAGTGTGTTTTTACTTTCTGGTGAGATTTTACATTCGGGTGTTACTGTTTGGGCGACTCTGAAGCAGAAAGGGACGAAGGTGAAGTCATTCTGGGCGAACCTAGAGCTAGTTTTTGGAAAATTTTCTAAGTGTTGAATTTCTCGAAGTTCGTGATCATGTGGAATTTTCCGACTACTCCGACACCAGCAAATACACAACCACAACAGCAGGTGATGGACCCATGGACGGTAGCAGCACAGAAGACAAGCACATCTTCGCAACCGGTTAACTACATGACTCAAAGTGCACCTCTAGCACCACAATCTGACTACTGGGGAGTAGCAGCAGCGGTGGTAAACACTCAAGCTACAAATGCTATTTCCACACTGATTAATGATTTGTCTTCAGGTAGCGGGAATCGGTCACCGAAGCTTATGGAGATTCAAGAATACAATCAGTGGCAGAAAAAGTTCAAGATACATTTGGAAGGCATGGGAGTGGAGGGTGCAGAAGCTTGGAACATGATTGCTAAAGGTTACACACCACCAGTTTTGGAGAACACAGGTGAACCAGTGCCATTGGAGAGCATGGCTGAGGATGAGAAAAAGAAGTTTGCTGTGGAGAAAAAGGCGTTTTCCCAATTGACACATGCAATCACAAATGATCTTTTGCATCAGTTTGGGACTTGCACAACATCTAAGGCACTATGGGAAGCACTTAAAAGAAGGCATGATGGCAATGAGAAGACTAGAGGTCTAAGGATGGAAGAACTGAGAAAGGAGTTTGAGAATTTTTCTTATATTGGAAATGAAACTTTGAAAGAACTAACTCCTAGATATAATCATTTGTTATCTGAATTGTCTAGCTATGGTATACAGATTCCTATGGCAAAGCAGGTGGACAAGTTTGCAGATGCATTACCACCAAACTGGGATCAGCATGTGGAAGTCCTGAAGGAAAAGGATGCTTATCAATACTGGTCCATTCAAGAGTTCATAGAGAAGCTGGAAAACAAAGAATTGGAAGAGAAGAGGAAAGCTAGAAGAGCACAGATTCCTCAGAATCCCAACTTATACTGTGGAGGATCTCCAGTTCCAGCTAGTACAAGCTCAGGAGGGCTTGTTGCACCACATGTTGCATGTATTTCCAATGTTATGGAATCACCTACCATCAACTACCATCAACAAACATCATCCTTTTCACAACCATCAAATCCACCACCACAACAACAACAATACAACCATTCATACATTCCACCATTCTCCCCAATGCAACAAGCAGCTTTCTATACTGCTAGTCAATCTCAACAACAACCAATGAACCAACCTAATCAACAAACGGTGGTTTTGGAGACATCTAACTTGGGTAATGTGACAGTTGAAGTTGCTCAGCAACACATTGCATTAGTCTCTGCAATGGTCTCATCCTACAATGGATTAGTTGCTAGTCAAATTGGGAATAACAACTTGACCAATGAAGACTACGCACAGATTGACAAGGAAGAGATGGAACTCGTTGATATTCAATGGGCCTTTGCGAGCATAATGAGAAGAGCAACAGAATTTATTGAGAAGACAGGTAGAACTGATTTGGGAACTTCTCCTAACACAACCTACGGGTTCAACAAGGAGAAAGTTACTTGTTTTAACTGTGGAGGGAAAGGTCACTTTAAAAGAGAATGCACCCAGCCACCAAAACAAGGCAATGAACCCATTCAATGCCAGTTATCAGAACCGTCAACAACAAAACCAAAACCAAGTTTCCTACCAAAACAACAACTACCAAAACCGTCAAAACAACTTTAATAACAACCAAAACAGACAACCAAACACATCAAACCAGACACAAAACCAAACACCAAACAATTCTAACCGAACAGTCATACCAATCACTACACCAAATGAGACACACCAGAATGCTAATCAGAATCAAGCATTGGTGACTCAACAAGATGAGAGGTTTGACTGGTCGAGTATGCAGATAGGTGTTGAAGAAATTACTACTGGGGGCAATGTGGCTTGTGTTGCATATCAGGTTGATATTGAAGATTCAGTGACGATGGATGAGAAGGTAGAAACTGAGGTTGAAAGTGATGAGTCTGAGACTGAGATGGATGTGGAGACTGAACCTGTTAAGGTTACTGCTGAGGTTAATGTTGAGGTTAAAGCTGAAGAGACAAATTCTGGAGTTGTGATTGATACTGTTTCTGATGTTCCTGAGGAGTGTGAATCGGTTTATTCTGACTCAGACAGTGAATCGGATACGGAAGCAAGTGTTGATTCTCTAGATGATGACATAGATCAGTTGCTAGCAGAAGCGGATTTTCTGATGACAAGGAAGTCGTGCATTGCAGATGATGCTTTCACAAAGATTGACTATTCCAGATTCTTTGCAGGAAAGGAAGCTCATTTCGCATTGATGGCCATGACTGATCCGCCAAAACCTGTAAGTTCTGAGTGTAGCACTGATGTTACAAGTGATAAATATTGTGGTACATGTGATAGATTGACTGAGGAGAATAAACAACTCCGTGTTCAACGTGATAGTGCTATCATGAACAGTCAATCTACTCGCAAAGAGTTGAATGCTTTTAACAAAGTATTAGATGGCTACAAAAAGGACATTTCCGACTTGAAAAACACATTGTCTTTAAAACAATTGGCAATTAATAATTATATCAATGAAATTGAAAATACCAAGTTGGAAATGGCCGCCATCAAATGCTTTGCTGAGAAAGTAAACAAAAAGCTGGAAAGCTATAAGCATATTGCTTATGTGGTAGACCATATCATTGATGATCAAACAACCAATTATCGGTCTGTACCATCTCCGGTTCTTTTTGAAAACCATAATTGTCATCAAGTGACACCGGAGAGTTCGGTAAAATCTGATTCAGCATCGGAAAATGAATCTAATACTTCAAGTATTGGTGATCCAAATTCCGATGTTAGACCGATTTTGGGTATCAATGATGAGGGTGTTACTGCTGAGAGTGTGGATTTAGACACTGAGAGTGATGACACTGGTTGTAATCAAACTGTTAATGCATGTGAAATTCCAAAAGAAAATCACATCATTACAAATGAACCAGTTTCACCATCTCAGATTGTGATTCCGATGGCAAATGCTCATCGTGAAAAGAAGTCTGAAAAGAATGTTGTGAAGAAAGATGTTGAGAAAAATGTGGTTAAGGAAGATCTTGAAAAGAGTGTTAAGAATGAACAATGTGACAAACCTGTCAAGGTGTTCTATCGGATGGAAGGATCCGATAAGATCATCTCTGACGAGGACTTTCCAATCAAAGATGTTAACTATGCTAAAATTGACAAAATATGGCAAGAAAGTACCATTTGGTTCCCAAAACATGAGAGAACAAATGAGATTCCACCAGCTTTATTAAAGAAATTATATTTGGATGTTCCTCAAGAACCAAAGGTCCATGTCACAGAGTTTGTTCGACCCAAAAACAGAGCTAATGGTTTTAATGAGCCTACTTACTCAAAAGGGCCACTCCCTGAGAGTTTAAGGAAGCAACAGTACAATGATCAATACCCTGTTAGATCATTTGCTCAACCAAATGCTCCGAATCTTTTTGAAGAGTACCGTGCGTGTTTTAAATGTGGGGAACGAGGGCATTTACTTGCTCAGTGCCCATATGTAAGGCATAAGAGGCACGAGGTGGAAGTGAGGAATTCCATGAGGAAACCGATTGATCATTATGTGCCACCACATAGGAGAGTTGTTCCTCAGCAACCACAACCGTTTTATAATCAAAACAATTTTCAACAAATGAGGAACACTCGTCCAATGCAATATGATCGAAGGAATCGGATTGCTATGGAACAATCATGGAGGAAACCTGTGGTGAACGCAACAGTTGATAGGCAAAAGGTTCCACCAAAACCGATTGTCAAATCAAATGTTGGACCTAAGTCTGTTAAATCAGATAAGGTTACCAAGAGAGTTACATTTGCTAACAATGTTCAGAAACCGACTGAGAATCCAAAGTCTCAGATTCGTATTTTGAAAAGGTCTGAACAATCTTGGACACCCAATGGGACTCCAGGAGCCTCTACTTCAAAGGTTAATGAGAAAAAGGAAACTGTTTTGAAAAATTAGAAAAAGATTGATCAAAAAGTTGTTGAAAATGCTTGTGAAAATGTTACTGTGAAACCTGATGTTCAAAGACCCAAGACTCAGGCTTGGGTCCCCCGAAAGAACTAACTGATTTACTTTTTGTGTGCAGGGAGCTTCAGCTGGCCCTATTAGCAGTCTTTGGATTGTTGATAGTGGAGCTTCAGGCCACATGACAGGGGATCTTGCGTTGCTGTTCGACGTGAAGAACATCAATGGAGGGTATGTAGCTTTCGCGGGAAATAAAGGTGGATATATCACAATGGAAGGAAGTGTGAGCAATGGGATAGTGAGTTTCGAGCGGATTTCGTATGTGAAGCAGATTGATTATAATCTGTTGAGTGTCAGTCAAATATGTGATAAGCAATTTACTGTGCATTTTGATGACAAATCCTGCTATATTCTGAAACCGGGCTTTACAATTCCGAAAGAGTGGATAATGTTGAAGGCACCTCGCGTCAACAATCTATACATTCTTGATATGTCCAAGGCGATGACATCACAGGGGCAAATAACATGTTTTCTTTCAAAAGCGACAGAGAAAGAATCGATAATGTGGCACCGAAGAATGGGGCACATTCATCTGAGGAAAATGAATCAACTTGTGAGAAATGGACTTGTCGATGGAGTTAATGTGAAACATTTCCATCTGAATGACAAGTGTGTGAGTTGTAAAAAGGGGAAGCAACACAAACAGTCCCACAAAGTGAAGAAAGTTAACTCTGTAGAGATGCCACTTGAGCGACTGCACATGGATCTTTTCGGACCGGTCAAGCGCAAAAGTCATCTTGGAGAGCTTTATTGTTTAGTCGTCACTGACGATTACTCAAGATTTTCATGGGTGATGTGTTTGCAGAATAAAAGTGACACCTTTATCAACCTAAAAGTTCTGTTCACTCGATTGGAAAATCTCTACAATGTGAAAATTAAGAGAATTCGGAGTGACAATGGGACGGAGTTCAAAAATGCCAAGATGGATGAACTTTGTGAAAGCAAAGGGATACATCATGAATATTCGGCTCCGTACACCCCACAACAGAACGGTGTTGCTGAACGAAAGAATAGGACTCTAATTGAAGCGGCTAGAACAATGCTTGCTGATTCAAATCTTCCAGTAATGTTCTGGAACGAGGCGATTTATGCAGCAAATTACACATTAAATCGGGTTCTGACAGTGAAGAAGTTTGGTAAAACATCTTATGAACTGTTACACCGAAGAAAGCCGAACTTAGAGTATCTAGAACCTTTTGGGGCGCCATGTACTCTGTTGAATCCAAGCGAGAAGTTTAGTCCTAAAGCCGAGGAGGGTTACTTTGTTGGATATGCAACCCCGCTCAAACGGGTATACAACAAGCGAACTCGTCGAGTGGAAGACTGGGCTAACGTGGAAATTCAACGATATACTCAAAATCTTCAAGGCACCGGTCCTGATTGGATGTTTGATTACAAAGATTTCTTTGAATCATTCAATCTAGATAACTTGGTTGAAGAAGCTGTTATTCGATTACTTTATGAGTGTGAAAATGCAACAACTTCACCGTTGGTGCGTCCGATCACCGTGAACCCCCTACCAGCTTCTAATGATACCAATGCTCCTATACAAGAAGAAGAAGTGTTTCAAGAGGCTTCAACTTCATTAGACACTTCAGAATCTGAAGATGAACAATTTGAAGAAGCCATTCTTGAACAAGCTGAAGAACCAGAGGCACCGCCAGTGAACCCAAATCCAACTTCAGATGTGGCTTCATCATCAAATACGGGTCATGATCTGGATGCTGAAGAGAACTTGACTGTTCAGACGGGAGTGCAAGTACCTGATTATCCGGAATCTTGGATTCATCGTATTCACCCGCTGGAGCAAGTTATCGGTGATCCTGGAAGCAGTGTTATGACCAGAGGGCAGCTTAAAAGCGTTAATTCGCCAGAGAGTTTTGGTGCTTTAGCTTTATATGCCAAAATTCAACAATCTGGTAGTCAAAATGATTGTTCGTTTGCGTGTTATGTGTCGCAGGTAGAGCCAAGGACATACAAGGACGCTTTGAAGGATGATGCCTGGGTGGAAGCTATGCAGGAGGAGTTATTACAATTCCAGAAATTGGGAGTTTGGACGCTCACGGATTTGCCGCCGGATAGGAAGAAGATAGGCACTAAATGGGTGTTTAAGTGCAAGAAGGATGATCGTGGGGTTATTGTTCGTAACAAAGCCAGATTGGTCGTGCAGGGTTTCCATCAAATCGAAGGGATTGATTATAACGAAATCTATGCACCGGTAGCACGAATCGAAGCTATTCGGATGTTCCTTGCGTTTGCTTCATACAAGAAATTCAAAGTTTATCAAATGGACGTTAAAAGCGCATTTCTGTACGGGAAAGTCAAGGAAGAGGTTTTTGTCGGGCAGCCACCAGGCTTTGAGGACCCAATCCACCGGGATAAGGTCTACGTGCTAAACAAAGCTTTATATGGCTTGCACCAGGCTCCGAGACAGTGGTACGAGGAGCTAAGTACATACCTCATCTCCAAAGGATTTAAGCGCGGCCTCGTCGATTGCACCCTCTTTACGAAAAAGACGGGAGATGATTTGCTTCTAGTACAGATATACGTTAATGATATAATATTTGGTTCAACTATCGAGCTTTTATGCAGGGAGTTCGAAACTGTCATGCAGGAAAAGTTCGAAATGAGCGCAATGGGGGAGATGCAGTTTTTCCTAGGCTTACAGGTGGACCAAAGACCCGACGGGATCTTCATTCACCAGACGAAATATGTCTCCGACATCTTGAGCCGGTTCCAGATGGAGGACTCTAAGCCGATGGATACCCCGATTCAACCCAATCACGGGATTGGAGTGGACGCTAAGGGGGAGCTGACGGACCCATTTACATACAGAGTAATCATCGGATCTCTGATGTATTTGACGGCGTCTCGACCAGATATTATGTATGCAACGTGTCTCTGTGGCCGTTATCAATCGAAGCCGAAACAAAGTCATCTGACGGCGGTCAAGCGTATCCTTAGATATCTAAAGGGTTGTCCTTCAAAAGGACTTTGGTACCCTAATGATGATAATTTTGATTTTATCGCTTTTAGTGATGCAGATTGGGGCGGCTGCGACAAAGATAGCAAATCTACTACAGCCGGTTGCCAGTTTTTAGGGAGCAGGTTAATCACCTGGCAATGCAAGAAACAGACTTCCGTGGCTCTATCTACCTGTGAAGCCGAGTACATTGCAGCCTCGAGTTGCTGTTCGCAAGTACTCTGGATCCAACAGCAGATGGTGGATTACGGTTTGCAGTTTCTTAAAACTCCTATTCACTGCGACAACGAAGCCGCAATTGCATTAACTAAAAATACTGAAAATCATTCTAAAGCGAAACATATCCGGATCAAATATCATTTTATCCGTGATTGTTACGCTAAGGAATTGATTGATATGATCAAAATTCATACTGACTACCAACGTGCAGATCTGTTTACAAAAGCTTTTGACCGATCACGCTTTGAATATCTTTTAAAAGTAAACAATATAAAGGAAAAACAGGACTAATCGGCACCTCGGTTTATCGTTTTTTTTTTTTGTTTTTAGTTTTTATATTTTGCTAATTGGGAATTTCTCTTTGCTAATTGGGAATTTCTCTTTACTATCGTAATCCTCAAAGAAGTTGATGCTTTCGAGGGGATTGTTTAATCCTCAAAGAAGTTGATGCTTTCGAGTGGATTGTTTCTTTTAAATTTTTTTCTTTGGGTTTTTGTTATTAAAAGAAAATTTGAAAACCAAAAATATGTTCTTTATTTTAGGGGGAGCCATTTTATCAGAAAAACCAAAAACATTATAAAATTCAAAAAGACCTAAAAATTAGAAAATCAAAAATGATTTCCTGGTAAACAGAGGAAATGATAGTACATCAGTGGGGATCTGACACAGGCTAAAGAAATGTATAGTATATGAGGCGTGTGTTGACTACGAGTGATATGCTGATAGGCTTCGTAGACTAAATATTGCGTGCATTAGTGATACAAACATAACGAACTACGCGTTCGTGGATGAACACCTCATGGGCATATGGTCTTAGTACCGTAATTTCGTTTGATAGGATTGCCAAAATCTGAGGTTTCGGGTCGTTATGTTATGGTTATCCGGGATATTCTGATAACTTTTGTCGTATTGATTTACGGACCCAGTTTTATCAGAATATTTGCTAAAAGAGCTTAATTGCCAAAACCGGAAGTTACCGAATTGAGGAACTTTATGTTTTAATTGATCATAGATCATTATTACATCGTATTGATCATCTGATGCAAATCAGTGATTAATATCAGCCTCAACCTAGTGTATACGCACATGTTACTCTGCTGCATTCATTTGCTGACCTGTACACCTCTGTGCTATATACTTTGTAACTTTTACGGATAACTCTGGCATAATCACGCGTTACGACGAAGCTTTGTGCAATTACTTGATACGGGAGTATGTCGTGTGTGTGGGCACCACATCGTGTTAGTCTAATACATCTAACTCGTATCATTGTAAAGCATTGCGTAATTGTCTGCATGTGAGCTTACGTGGACCACAATATCAGCAATTGCCGTGTCACATATTGTTTCTAATGATAATATTAAACATATAGATCAACGCTGTGATCAGATTTCTCAGAAAACTGATATGATCCTCTGACCGGATTTCACAAAAAGTTTACTGTTTTCATTTACTTTGATGCATTTTATTTTGTTGCAATTTACTTTTATTGTCAAAAAGATACAAAATCCAAAAAGATTTTAGGTGTGTTTTGATAAAATTTCAGAAAAATCAAACAATTTTTGCTTTTCTGCTTTATTTTTTGATAACCGGGGATGCTTGATAGTCAATTTCTGAGATTTGACAACACCATCTGGGCTTTGTATCATTCTAAAAGTGAAAATATGTGTTTTGGAAGCTTAACGGATTGAAAAATATTGAACGGGATTCGAATTCGTGAATTGGCAAAATTTTCAGAATTTTCCATTTCACATTCGCCCCTTAATTGGGTCGAATGTGGAAAATTCTCACCTTCGGGCTGTTTGTAAATGGGCGAATGTGGCTTTTTACTCAAAAATTCACATTCGGGTAGACACGTTCTACCTTCGTGCCATTCAATTGGGGCGAAGGTGGAAATTCTTACATTCGTCCATCCTCACCGGGCGAAGGTGGATACTTATATATAGCCACAACACAGATTCGCCCCTCATTCAAATTTTTCACAAATTTTTGCTAAGTACCAGACCTTGTTGATTTGATTTTGTTTGCTTGTGCGTTTACTTCCTTGCTTATTCCTGATCCTTTTGATACCAGATTTACAGGTATTGATGCAGAAACAAGAACAGAATCACTCGTTTTCTAAACCGGACTAGGGTTTTAGGGTTAATGGTGTTTAAGTGTTTGTTAATGCTTAATTTTGATATACATTCACTCCACATCAGTTTTAGGGGGAGAGTGTTCAAGGAATTAGGTTAAAAACAACGTTTAATCAGTGATTGATCGATTGAAACAATAAGAACCCTAATTCCATTTGAAAACTGATGTAGAATGAATTTTAGGGGAAATTGATGTTACACGAGTGATAATCGGCCTCATTAGCATACATTCTAATCAAAATCAAGGGTTAAAAACATGTTTAGAAAATTTTTAAATTTTTGGGGAAATCAGTTTCTACATTCGGACCGACGAACGGACGAATGTGAAATTGTGTGGGCGAATGAATCTCAAAATGGACGAATGAACAATTTATGAAATACCATTTCACATTCGACCAGAATTTTTGTACATTCGGCCAAAATGAACTACATTCGACCAGAATTTTTGGGCGAATGTGGATTTCAAAATCCTACAATTTTTAAGTTTTTGTCGATTTTGTGTTTTGACGTTTGTTTTTGATTTTATGTTTCAGATGGCTGAAGAACAAGAGAATATTGAGATTCCTGTTGAGAATATTGTCACAGATTCTGTCCCAGAACCTGTTCAGGAAGGTGAATCATCAAGCGGCAGCAAATGGCCATTCGAGAAGAATCATAATTGCTGTGCTTATCTGGGAGATGTGGAAAAGAACGTGGAGTTTGCTGATATTATCAAGTTCATGAAGAGAAGCAGAGTTGTGTATGCTTTGGCAACTCCAACGATTATTTACAAAGACATCATTGAGGATTTCTACAACAATGCTAAGTATGATTACTTTGATAATCAGACGATCATAAAGAGCAAGATTCAAGGAATGGAGATGTTTATTACTGAATCTGATATTAGAGAAGCTCTCCAAATCAAGTTTGAAGTTAGTGAAGATCCAAGAGAACTCTCATGGACTGAGCAGAAAGCCTGTTTCCTTAGGATGAAATACAAAGGACCTATCACTGATGGATCGATGTACAAAGGGAAACTGAGCGTGCAGTTTAAGTATTTTGCTCATGTCATCATACATGTGTTTGGCTGTGTTAGTGGAGGCTATGATGTAATGAGAAAGAGTTTGAGCTCGTTAATGGTTGCGTTGACTCTCAACAAACCATTTAACGTTGCTGGAATGATATTGGATCATATGCTGGAGATGCTGAAAGGGTTAAAGATTAAGAAGTTCATGCTTTATCCAAGATTCTTGATGATGATTTTTGATCACAAGTACCCTGACTTGAAAAAGGATCCTACTCAGATAATCGGGCAAGATCACATGAACATTCGTACTTTGGTGAGAATGAAGGGATATAAAGGTGTGCCTGACAATGAGAGACCACCTTACAGAAGGTTGTTTGGAGCCTTAGCTAGAGAGGATTACATTGATCCAGGAAAGAATACAGCTAGGCATCCTAATAGTGATTCTGACAACGATGATCCTTTGGTATATGCTGATGCTAATACAAAGAGGAAAAGACAAGTAGTCAATCCTGGAGCCAAAGGGAAGGGCAAAGGAAAGACTGATCAGGGAAGTTCAAAGCAACAGGTTGTAAGAAAGAAATCTACTGCTAAGAAAGGTACAAGTTTGGTGGATGAAGAGTCTGTAGACTCAGAAGAAACAGAGGAGGAGGAACAGTGGGATTCGGATGCTGAAAATCTCCGGGCCACCAAACGTAAGGCCACTATGGTTGGTGAGTCTGAATCATTGAACAGATCGATTGCTGAAGCTAAGAAGAGCAAGAAGGCTGTTAGTGCTGAAGATGAAGTGTTTGGTGTAAACATGGATGAGTTGAATGAAGGAGAAACTGTAGTCGTTAACTTGCCCAAGCCTAAACACAAAACCATGGCTAAGAAAACCAGTACCAAGCAGCTTAGGGAGAAAGAGTTAAATCAACTCTTGAGAGGAAAGAGATTACCTGAAGCTGGGACGTCATCAAAACAATCTTCACCAGTTACAAAGAAACAAAAGACTAAAGAGGCAACAACATTACCAGTGGATGAGTTCAATGTTGCACTGGATAATGTACTTAACTTGTTCACAAAGCCTCAGAAAGAAAAAGAAGCTGAAGTTGAGCCATCTAGATCTAAGTCCAAGTCAAAGAAAGTAACTGTGGATGATGAAGTTATGAAGCAGGTGAATAAGAAGATGGACGATATGATGAAGATGATAGTGGCTCAGCAAGCAGAAATAGCCAAGTTCAAGCAAAATGATGAAAAGATGCTTCAGATTGTTATAGCTTCAAAGTCAAATCAGGATGAAATTGATGAAAAGGTGAAGAAGCTAGAAGCAAAGAACAAAAAGCTTGAAGGAAAGTGTTTGAGAAACAAAAACAGATTCAAGGCTATTAAAGAAGATAACAAAGAGTTGAAGGCTGAGAATAAACGCCTGAGTGAATTAATTGATAACCTGTACAATGTTGCACCCAAGCTGAAGGAGGGTGAGGAAGACAAAGAAAAAGAAGTAGAACAGGTTGATTTTGAACCATCTGAATCTGATAAAGAGGAAGATGATGATGAGGATGATGAAGAATCGGAAAAGAGTGATGATGATGATGATGCTGAGGGTTCTGGAAGTCAAAAGGAAGATGAGAGTAGCAGTGATGATGATAATGATGGAGGAGATGATACATCGAAGTTTACATTTGAAAAGAGACCACCTTCAAAGAAGAAGAAAGACACTGGAGAATCGAGTTCAAAGAAGAAAGGTGAGAATGTTGATTAGGATGAGAGTGTATTCTGGAATGAGAAGGTGAGGTCCTTGTCTGATGATGCTAAACAAGTCTACAAGGACATGTTAGAAAGAAGGGAATGGACCATTGAGTTCACAGGTCGTTTTGCTGAAATATTCCAAACTGATGATATGAGATATGAATTGGAATATAACGATCCTGATTTAGAAGAAGGGGAAGTACCTGCATCTGTGGCAAAGGAGATTTTGGATGGACTTACACAGAGGGTAGGGAAAACATTTGAAGAATTCATTGTAGATGAGTCGATTCCACATATTCCTGAAAAGGATATTGGAAGTCACTCTGATGATAAAGATACCCCTGAGTTTGAAGAAGTAGAAATAGAAGATATAACACATGAGGAATACCCACAATATTTTAGACAAACTGATGAAGATGTGGTGTTTCCTGATTTTACTGAG
Source organism: Ambrosia artemisiifolia (assembly GCA_032199755.1). Lineage (NCBI taxonomy): Eukaryota > Viridiplantae > Streptophyta > Magnoliopsida > Asterales > Asteraceae > Ambrosia > Ambrosia artemisiifolia. Next base: position 4,990,605 of record CM063520.1, on the reverse strand, counting down.
ATTCCTAACACTTCTGCTAAGAAGAAAGGCTAAGCAGAGAAGTGCTGAGTTTGTGGAGAAGGTATTTGGAGCTGATAAGCCAGAATCTTCAAATAAGTCTGATGAATTGAAGAATTATTTGAAGAAGTTAAGATTAATGGATGAGAACCGACCGAAACCTGAAGCTCAAGGAAACTTTTATAGGTTTCACAATGCTAAGTTCAGAGGCAGAGCTCTTGGGTGGACATACTTAGGCAGGCTGAAGTGTCTAGCTGCCAAGTGGGAATCAGGGATCTTGTACTTTTACAGATTCATTGACTTGTTAACTCTACCATACTGGGCGGTTAGAGATTTATGCAGATTCCCCATGTCAGGTGCTTCAGTTAATAATACTCATGTCGGTTGGTGCGCAGACAAGCTGGTTTGGGAGAGTAGAACAAGATGGAACAGATTCAAACCTCAATATCCCCGGAGGAAAGTTCACAGGGATATTGATCCCAGAACCAAGCTGAAACGGGTTACCTTGATATATAAGGCACCTGAAGTGATGAGAAAGATACCTTTGATGCCCATGCCTCAACATTTCAGTGCTGATTTCATTTTCTGGTATTATGATTGGAGAAAAGCAGAAGCGGTGATTGTGTTGAGAGATGGAAAGGATAAATACAAGCATGTGCATGTATTTGATCCTATGTGGTTGATAAATTGCACCTTCGAAGACATCATCATGCTCTTTTATAATCCGATTCATCATGAGCCGAACGATGCTGATCAAGCAAAGAAATACACTCAAGTAGTTGGTGTTTGCTTTGCATATGATATTAATGCGGGTAGTAATTTGGAGGGAAAACATGGCAAGATGGTGAAGATGGCGAATGTGTCAAAGCCAGTAAAGAGAAGATTAGAGCCTGAGATGACGAAAGAACAGAAGAAACAGCTCAGAATCAAGTTGCTGAACAAAGCCATGGACGAGGACAGAAAACGATCCAATCAATAGTCGAGGGGGAGTTTGTAGATGCGTTTTGCGACTAGTGATTGGATAGTTAACATGTGTTAGAAAGACTGGTTGGGCGAATGAAGATTAATATGGGCGAAGGTGAACATAAGGTGGGCGAAGGTAGAATACTGTGGACGAATCTGGAACTGGACTACACTGGAGATACACATTCGACCATCATAATGGGCGAATGTGAAAAAGCTTCACATTCGACCATTCACAATGGGCGAATGTGCAGTGCCTATATATAGATTTTGTGATTTTGTAAGTTAAAAAAAGTCATTAGGTGTGTGTGTTTTAAGGTGTTGTTCCAGAGCAGTTTGAGATAGTGTGTGTGTGATCTAGATTAACTGTATTCACATTGTAATCAAGTTTATAAGTAAGTTAATCTATGAAAATGATTGAAAATGACTTTGATTGTGTCTTGATTTGAGTTTACATCAGTTTGTTCAAAGCTAGGGTTTCCGCACCTGGTTTTGTAACTTGTATGATCATATAATCCTGTTTTCGTGTCAAATCACATCCTCTACACCAATCATCCATATCCTAGAAACTAGCAATCAAATGTGTTGCATCCTAAGGATAACACTGTCGATATATTGCATCCTGAGGATAACACTGTCCTCAGCACTCAGGATCAGGATGAGTCATCTTGGATGATCCCAATAGTGAAGTATCTTAAGGATGGCGATATCCCAGATACAGAAAACGCTAGGGCATTCAGGATAATGGTATCCAAATTCATTATCTTGAATGGTATATTGTAAAGAAAATTTCTTGCAGGTCCATCCATAAGATGCCTCAACAAGGAAGAAGCAAAGGAAGTACTCAAAGACATCCATGAAGGAGACTGTGGGAATCATACATGAGGAACAGCTTTATATTCAAAGACCCTCAGAACATGATACTACTGGCCAACGTTGAAGAAAGATGCTATGCTGTACTCTCATAAATGTGATGCATACCAAAGGCATAGCAACATGCTACGCCAACCAGCTGAACCATTGTATCCTATTGTTTCTCCATGGCCTTTTATGAAACGGGGAATGGATATAGTAGGAAAATTACCTAAGGCTCATGGTGGAAAGGTGTTCATGTTGGCCATGACCGACTACTTCTCCAAATGGATAGAAGCTGAAGCTTTTGTGCAAGTTAGGGATAAGGAAATAGTATCCTTCATCAAAAGAAACATCCTAACAAGGTTTGTTGTTCCAGCCGAGATCATTTGTGACAATGGATCACAATTCATTAGCAAAAGAACAACAAAGTTTTGTGAGAGCTGGGGGATTATGATGATAACTTCAACACCTGTCAATCCTCAGGCCAATGGATAAGCAGAATCCTCAAACAAAATTATTGTCAACAATTTGAACAAGAAGGCAGAAGAAAGGGAAGTGGGTAGAAGAACTTCCATTTGTGTTATGGGCTGATAGAACCACTTCCAAGAATGCAACTAGCCAAACACCAATCTCTCCAAATACAACCTGTCATTGCTCAATGGATACAAAACACCCACGCTTTAGCACCTGGTGCAACAGCAAGCACGAGATTAATGTTGGGGGCGATGTTTGGTATTTGGTATAGAGGCTATGATCCCTACGGAGATGGTTATGCCCACAACAAGGAAACATCTTTAGGATATGACTACAAACTCAGAGGCTTTGTTACAGGATCTTGAAGCAGTCGATGAGCTTTGGGATGCTGCTAAGCTAAGGATGGCAGCGTACCAGCAAAGTATTGCCAAGGCATATAACAAAAATATAAGGATTCAAAGATTCCAAGTAGGAGACTTGGTTCTAAGAAAGGCCTTCCAGAATACAACTAACCCAAGTGATGGCAAGCTAGCACCTAAATGGGAAGGACCTTATATTATTGATTCTAAAGCTGGTAGAGGAGCATATTGGCTCTCCACTCTAGAAGGAGACTAGGGGGTTGGCCATCCTCTCCTACGTTAAGGTAACCAATACCTTCTTAAGGTTTAAAGGTTTTCACCTTTCATATGAAATGGTTTATACACCCCGCATGTAGCGCACATTATTCATGTATATCTTCAGGATGGTGGGACCAGTACACGCTATAGTGGCTAAAAATTTCATCATCTTTGGGATATACGTTGAATCCTCAAGGTTTAGGCATTCTTCAATGTCTCTTAAGTATTCGGCCCAGTCGCCAGTAGGCCTTGTCGCCAGTTATTCTAAGGCTGTAACGTCAGTTTTCTTTAGGCCTTGTCACCAGTTATCCTAAGGCTGTAACGCCAATTGGGCTTGTCCCCAGTTAGGTTCATCCCCAGAATATCACTTTTATTTATCTGTTTTCTACAGGTTGAAATTACTCCAAAGTATTTTTATTCTTGAGATAGGTTTTTTACTTATCCTACAGACCAGTGAAGTTAGACATATCTCAAATATATTCTGAGGATGGAATAAGGATTTAGCACTAGAACACCCTGAAGATAATGAGACGTGTCCTAAAGATAATATGAAGAGTTTTGCACTAAGAATATCCTGATAATGATATGGCATATCCTAAGGATGACATAGGAAGCCTTGCTCTAAGATCATCCCGAAGATGATGAAATGCATCCTGAGGATGAAACAAAGGCTTGGCACTTGGGCCATCCTTGAGGTGAATCAATTTGTTTCAAAGCTAAGATATGCTTTAACTGATTAACATGTTATCTTAGGATTTCTTGCTGATTCATTTAAAGCTCTAGGTAACCTTCTATCACTTTTCTTTTCTATGCTACTCCTTTGTTTGTTATAACCATAACAGGATAGTAAAGGAAGATACACAGGATGAAAAACCAAAAGTTAGCCGTTTTATTTATTTATAAAATGTGTTAACCCCTAGCTTCATCCAAAACCAAGACCCATCCACCACGGGTCAATACCAAAGGGCCTGGCAGGAAAAGATTAAGGCTTCGCCCTGAAACTCAGGATCCCTCCACCCAAATCTTTTGATTGTTTGATTACATACCAAAAGAAAATTATTTAAAATTGTTCATAAACCAACCACAAAAGCTACCAACCACAAATATCCTAAAAAAGTGGGCTCAGGCCTAGGCATCATCACCTTCATTGCCCACTGTTCCTTCAGCCTCCTTGGCTATTTCAAGGATGGTCTCCACATGCTCCACTACTGCATCTTTGCCAGAAGGATCTTCAACATGTTGAATAGAAGCAGGAGTGTACACCACCTCTTTACTACCCAAGCTTATGATCTTTGCTTGCCAAGACTCAATGCTCCATTCAACTTGATTAAAGTTGGGATCCTTAGCTTGGAGGGCTATTTTAACCCTGGATTGGAGGACTGAGATGGTGGAAGATTTGATCATGCCTTGCTTGTACTCTTCTAGATCCTTCTCACGCTCTTCAGTTGCCTTGATCTTCTTAGCCAACAGCTTCTTTACATCGGCCTCCACCTTTGATAGCTTATCTTCAAGATGTTTCCCTCTAGCTTGGGAAATTTTCCTGGTGTCCTCCAGAGCTATGGTGGTTTCCTAAAGTTGGGCAGCCATGTCATCCATAGATTTGATGATATACTCGTCGCCCTGACACTAGAAGTCAAACAGGTAAGTTCTCTATCACACATTTTATTAACTACTGATATCCTATGGATGCAGCTGTACCTAATGACAGTAGTGAGAAATCTTGGCAAGGACATCCTAAGGAGTTAGACCCTCAAAGGGGGATGCCTCAGAGCTAGTGGCAGCAACAATAGAGCTCTTCCTCTTCTTGGAAGCATGAGCTTCTGGCTTCGGAGGAGGGTTGGTCATCTTGAAGCTGGTAGGAGAAGTGACCTTTGCAACCTTGGAGACTTCTTGAATGTCATTGTCATCCATATCAAAGAAGGCAACTTTCTTGGCTGAGGTGATAAAATTAACATTTATAACTATTATCTGGATGAAGCATCCTAGGGATGAATAAGGTAACTTGAAAGACATGGTTGTATCTTGGCTTGTGGAAAAGATTTCTTCAATCTCAAAAGTCTTTGCATGTGGAGGTAAGTCTCTAACTTGTTTGATCCGGATGAAAGAATCGTCCAGAGGAGGAGCTAGCTTAACAAAAGAAGCACCTGTAAAACAAGAAAATTTTTAAGATATCAGTTACATCCTTAGGATGTATCTATAAAAATCATTTTTTAAAGAAATTTTACTACTTTTCAACCAATACCTAGGGATTTTATCTCCATCTGGGATGGAATTCCTCCTAACAAAGAAAAATTTAGATTTCCAAACTCTTACGGATTTGATAACACTATGCAGAAAAGGTGGGTTCTTGTTAATAAGTTGAAGAACAAAACGGTTGGAACCATGTGTTTCAGCTTGTAAAGATAGGACATATCCCCTATTTGCAAAGGAATGCCTTGATTTTCGACAATCCTGTTGCAAATCATTTGGAACTTTCAGACCTCAGAGAACGGATACTTTAAGCCAAGATGGAAGGGGAGGAACAGGAAACACACCCAGACATTGGAAGCAAAATCAGACTTAGCATTTCGATCATAGGGTTGGAATACTGCAGTCCTAGGGAAGGCTCCTTATTTTTGCAGAGCAAGGATGTCCTTGTCCATGAATGTGCAGATTTTATCCATGGGATCTTTGAGCAGGTTTTGTTCGATGAAGTCATTAGAGACTCCAACACTTCCACTTGACCGGATGTTCTTTTTTCCCATACTTTGTTTTTTCAAAGTAAATTCACAGGTTTGAAAAACAGAGGAGAAGAAGGAAGAGATATACCTTTCGAAAGGGTCTTGATGTGGTTTTAAAGGCATGGTGATCTTGTAAATATAGGCAATTAAGGGATAAATTTAACGGCCAATCCGAAATAATGGGCTAGTATATAGCTTCAGGGACATCAGTCAAACGTCACATCAAATTGTGATTAGATCAAAAATATTACCATTACAGTTATAACAGTAATATGTTTGGGGACAATTGTTGGTGGTGAAATTCTTAGAATGTTATTTACTTGTATTATTTATTTGACATCTTCAGGATACTAAAGGCTATGCCAGGTTCAGGATATAACTGTGTATTATCCAATGTACATCCTGAGGATGGACTAATAAATTACATTAAAATTAATTGAATGTAGGTAGACTTGGACGACAATAACACTTGAATGGGTCTTGCGAGCTTTTCGGAAGACTTGGTTGCCGAACGTTGGAGCTCATGTGATCGTGGGAGAGCTTCAAAAGGCTATTGGACTAAGTAGTTGCAATCCAGGATATTTCAGGATGGAAGTTGTAACTTATTTCTATAAATAGGGGTGTTGAGAACGATCATAAGACACACAATCTCTGCTATATTTTCTTTCTGCCTACACACACTCACAACACTCATTGTAATTCTAGTCAATCATTCAATTCACTTCCAAAGTTGTAATTTACATTTTTAATTAACATAAACAACAAAGGCAGGGGCTTAGTCTCCTTCCGAGGTTTTATGCCGGCGATCATCATTGATCAAGGGTTTTCCTCATATATCGAGTGTTCTTGTGTTAGTTTACTTCATTTCTGTTTGAATATCTTGTTTCGTTCTAGACAGTTCCATCATGAGAATGTAACTGTCTGTTTTTCATTATTTCCTTTGATATCCTTAACGTAGTTGTCAAAACTCAATATTTTGCATCCTGGACATACACATCTTTAAGATATAACTGATGTCAGGCATATCAAACATTTTTAGCACACTACCTCTCATTTCTAATTTGGAAAACAAAGTTAATTTTTTATTAGTTAATTTTTTACAAAAACAACAACAACAACAGCAGCAGCAACAACAACAACAACAACAACAACAACAACAACAACAATAATACCTGCATTGGTTTTCGGTCGCTGTACATTTTGTGTCTAATCATGTTTATCGTATCGTGTATGTCTCTTAGAATGCAAACATTCTTTGGGTTTTGTTCTCTTATGGACAATTGTATTTTTGTTGGCTCCACGTTTTGAAAATAAATTTCTCCACCAAACTTTCTTCGCTTGGTTACAGCCTTCTAGCAAACATGTGATCCTCAAGATGTTCTAAAGGTTTGTGGTTATGATTCTTTTCCATCACCTCTAACTTCCAACCATTATAGGCTTGTCTCCCTATAAGTTCAAAATGACGATTATCCTTTCTGCTGTTGAAACCCGAACTTTAGTTGTAATACAGTGTTTGCCACCATGGTCGCATCGTAGCCATAGCTTCACTTTCCTTGCATCCAACCCCTTAGTTTTTGAAACTATACGTTTGGTCTCAATGACGTAAGAACTCTCAAGAGATCTTTGTAAACCCATTGTTGCAAATCAGCAATAAACCCGAATAACTGAAAATTTAAATTGTTAATATATATATATATATATATATATCAACAATTTAAATATTTGACATTAAAATAACAATTATACATAAGGCAAAATATGTACGAGTCTAAATTATATACGAATCTAAATCCCATAAACCCTAAAACCTATTTAACCTAAATTATGTATGGGGCTAAACATATACGAGTATAAATTTTATACGTGTCTAAATATGTGCGAGACTAAATATACACAGGTTTAAATTATAAACAAGTGTTAATAAATAAACACACCTGATCGGTTTCAAACGAAACATCCGGGTTAGGTTTTGCTTTGATGTCACCACATTCATCGTCGCCAGCACCATCCCTGTTGTTAGGAGTTTCCTCGAAGCCCGTTATCACTTTCCTGGAAGTCCTTAGCACCTTTGTCGCACTAATGGTATGTCCCGTATGCGTACTGCGGATAACTTTGTGGCACGTAAAATGACTCCAGTTCATCTACGTACTCCTGGATCAAATTGGGCAACACCTTCCCGTCAGTACAAGTCGCAAAGAGGTGCATTTTAACCCTATAAAACCCGTATAGGCCTCTATGAGTCGTAAAGAGAGATGTACAGAAAAATTAGAGATGTCTAAATAACATCACCCTATTTACAAAGTGTCCAACACAAAAGACGTGGGAGTCCATAGGTAAAATGTGGCAGCAAATAGAAAACCAACACCATAAGACGCGGTTTTGATCATTAAACATCCGTGTGGATTCATGATAAGTTCCCCGTACCCAAAAAAAAAATGGTTAATGATACATTCAACCAATGAACTATGACTTAATTATTCCAGTGCTACGATTCATCCGGTCGAAGTAACTACGAACTTCGAATTCAAGTAATAACATTCTTGAATCATCAAAATGACTTTGATGTCTCTTTTTTAGTTTCTCTCAATAAAGTATTTGTGAATCCATACAACTTTAGTTTTTCCGTTTCTTTGTCCTGAATTGCTCTTTGAATTCTTCAATTTTTTTATTGACTTCATCCGTTTATTCAACTCACAGTAACAGATGAGACAGAAGGACTTCTATAGAATCCCCATCTACATACACATTCGATTAGTAGGGAAAATTAGATATATCTTTAGCTCGTATATAACTAGTCAATATCTAATATCACATATACATGTCATTCTTCCACAATGTAAACCAACTCTTCCTTCATCTTCAATTCAATTTGATAAGGATGCGTCTAGCCCTTGACAAGAGTTAACTTATAGCCATTCAATTCCATCGACCTCCCCCCGACTAACCATTTATGAACACCGCTTTTTATAAAATATCCTTTCCCTTCCCCCTTCTTTATCATTTTTCTCATTATCCTGCAACCTAAATTGATAAGAACTATTTATATTACAACCCAATAAAAAAAGGAAGCGTTCTAGTAGAATAGAAAAACGACGTCGAACCAAGAGCACCTTCATTCCTATATAAAATGGTGGATGTAAGAATAAGAATCCACACCGGATCGTGTCCTTCAAGTCGCACGTTGCTTTCTACCACATCGTTTTAAATGAAGTTTTACCATAAAATTCCTCTAATTTGGAACCAGTATGGAATTGATTAAATTATGGAATCATGAATAGTCATTGGTTTAGTCGGTACAGAGACACAATTATTTATATTTTTTCTTATCTACATAAATAATAAAGATTTTTCTCAAGAAATATTAGCAACACCCCGGATTTTTTGTATTAATGGAACTTTTTCTATAAATCTCTATCTCAAAAAATGTCTAACAGAAATATCCAGAAATCTAAATATAGAAATAACATAACTAACATAACTAACAGAAATCACACGAAGAAAAAAATGTTATTTGACTCTGCCTCTTCAAGTGACTCAATAAGATAGACTGGCCCATTCCAACTTCCCCAAACTTCCCAATGGAAAGGAATTTTTAGCATTTTCCGACCAAAAAAATAAATAAATAAAAATAAAAATCTAACCGTGTCTAAACATCAAAGTTGTACTAGGTATTAAAGCTAGCCGACTAGCAATGAGGATGATGAATTAAGGTGCTTTTTTTTTCTAAAAGAGGTCTGCGCATGCTCTTCTTTCTGCGCCGCGCAGACTTTGCCATCTGCAGACTGTTTGGTTTTTTCAAATCGTTGCGCCAGCTCTTTTGGGTGTAGACTTGGCTCAATCACTTCTAAGATCTTCTAAGGTCTGCAGAGGGTTAAACACCAGCACCTACTCTCCACCACCACCAAACCACTGTCCACCAACCACCGTCCATTGTCCACCACCACCATCACCTCCCACCGTCCAGCACACCTACTGTCCACCACCACCCACGGTCCACCAACACCACCACCGTCCATACACCACCACCAGTTCATTTTAGTAGTCTACAGATGTTAAAAAACAAACAACTTTCTTCTTGCGGACTGCAGAGGTTTGGTCTACCTATTCTTCTGCAGATGTGGTGCCCAGACTGCTGACATTTTACCTCTGAGAAAACAAGCAACCCTAAGAGTACACGTAATGTTGATGCACTTTCTGTGGACGTCACTGTCGAATAGACTAGGGTTGAGTCTTGTATTGTATTAAATGAGATTGTGGTGATCCATAAGGGCATTTTATGGATCTGATGCATTTGTTAATATAGACCAAAACATAAAGTATTGGTTCGAACCCTACAAGGGGCGAACCAGCAGGTTCGACCTCCTTCAAGGGGCGAATGTGGCTTTATGTTTTGGACTATAAATAGCAATCTCATGTGTTGGTTTTCATTTAAAATTTGAGTTTGTGCTTTGAATGCTCTCAAGGGGGAGGTCATGCTTGACCTCCCCCGGCCCCGAGATAGATGTTTATCCCACTGATGACAGTCTCTGTAACCATTTTTGATGCAATACGAATCTTTGACGACTTTGTTATCGTATATTTTTGTTTCGTCTCAAATCATCCGTCTGAAACCGAGTTGTATTCGCTTAATCGATCCGTGAATTCGGTTTTTAACCGGATTCTCACGTAACACTGTGGTCATGCCCTTGAGGGCGCATGCACTACATGAATCCAACTTAATTAACTCTCACTTACCAATTATGCACGGGGTGGTGGTGGCGTGGACAGTGGCCGGATGGCCTCCACTTCACCTTGATATTTTGTTTGTTATAAATATATATATATATATGAATACATAAACTAACAATTTAAAATAAAAAATACAAAAAAATAAAACATTACATTTAAAAAACAAAGAGTTAAAACACATAAACTTAAACTTAGATATGATTTGGTTGTAGCTTTTGCCACGGCGACTCGTACTTGAACTTCTCATCATACTAAATAACGTAAACTACTTGAGTCACTTCTATGGCAACTACTTCGAAGTCTACGGGGGATTCCTCCATGTTGGCCTTGAACATCTCCACAAAGATCTCGCACTTTGTTTTGATGTCCCTAAACTTTTGATGAAGTTCATCACTATGGTTGTTTGTTTGACCGCCCACGAAAACTTAGAATTCCGCCAAGACTTTACCCACAAAAGGGATTGAATGGAGCGTACTAGAGACTCTAGTGTTCTCTTGTACGTTTAGCCACCCCAACGTTAGGGGTAACTCTTCTTCTTCGGTCCACCGGTTGGCCATTTGCTTGACGGTTTTAGATTGTGGTTTGGGGTATGGAATAAATTTGTTGGGGTAAGATGAGGGGTAAATTGAATATAAAGGTTGGGTTATATATAGTGTAAAAATAAAATGTGTTTCGTTTAATTTAAAAAACCGTCTGGGGTGGGGGGTGGGGGGTGGCAATGGTAATAAAATTATCACTGTAACTGTTACCAAATAGGAACCGTCAACGTCAGGCTCCCCATTTGCCACACCCCGGTGGATATTTCCACCGCTTTTGCCCCGTGCTTTGTTTCATGCCAGTCACAAGGTGGTGGGCTGGTGTGGAATGGCTCCACGGCTCATTCCCACGTCACCATGTAGCCTAACGGTTTTGGATGAAGCAAAACTGCCACGTATGTTGAATGGATATGGTTGTGTGTTGTTGGCTGGCGTCCATTGCCTTGTTAATGGATAGGGGTGCTAGAGTTAAGCATATGTGTGTAGATATGTGTATTTAGTTTCTCATTCAATCAAAAACCTCCGCTTGGCAAAGGGTGTTGTCTACTTTGAACAGTATTAACACATTCTAGATAGGGCTAATTAATTAAGAAGTCTACATCATTAGAGCTATGGATTCGCTGAAGACAACTTGAATTCCAACAATAGTCGTAATCACATTAAATCATCACACTAACCCTTTAGGTTTAGTTGCTCTTTACACTTTCTATATGAGGCAAAGTATTTGTTTATAAACAAGTTTATATTAAGATAACTAAAATTTGTATGGCTATGGGATGGTGTGGTTTCAGGTTTGGAGCCCCACACTACATCTGTATCGTACATGAGATGGTGTGGTTTGAAGCCCCAAGACCCTTAAAGTGCTACATTTATACCATGCAGATAGTAGAGGCTTTAAAACCCTTCCAATAACTAAGGTAATGTAATTTAAAACCCATCCGTTCTTTTGTCAATCATTATTTATTTTATTTCTGTCCAAGGTAATTTAATTCATTATTTTTATTTTAGGAATTTGTACATTACCCATTGTCTTCAATTCTAAAATCCAGCCCATTCTATCCCAAAATTCAGCCCTTTACATCGAAACCCAAAAGTTACAACTTTCAACCTCCCGTCTCTCTTTCTAACCCTCTTCTCTCTCCCTCTCTCTCTACAACTCAACAACATAAATAATGGAGTGCAAGAATGGTAATGGTGGTGTGTTGTATGGTGGTAAAGGTTGAAAGTGGTCGGAGAGGGTCCATTTAACCCATTAACACCTGCCAAGCTAATTGTGAGCTCCATTGATGGCGTCCCCTTTCATGGTGGTAGGGTGTTGTTTGGCGCTCAGTCATGCTGATGTGGCATGGGGCGCTACCCACACCCCTCACCCTAAGTATTTTAAACTACCCGGGATCGGCTCGTTAAAAAGCCCGAACGAGTCGAGCCTTAACGAGCCCGAGCCTGAAATATGGCTCGTTTAGTTATCGAGCCCGAGCTCGAGCCCTAGATACAAAGCTCGATTGGGCTCGCGAGCCTAAACGAGCCCAAACATAATTATAAGTTATTTATATATGTCTTATAATTTATAACCCACATCTCTAAAGCCCAAGTCCTTATTTCATAGGTCCATTTAATAACACTCGAGAGCCTAGCTTTTGCGATCTCGAGTCGAGCTTTGAGCTCGTTTGAGATTGTTCTCAAATCACCTCGAGCCGAGCCGAGCTCGAGCTTTTGATTTTGCTAGCGAGCCGAGCTCGAGCTCAAGATTGTAGGCTCGAACCGAGCCGAGCTCGAGCTTCATAAAACCATAACGAGCCGAGCTCGGGCCCAGTCAGGTTTGGGCTCGGCTCGGCTCGTTTATACCAGTTTCTCATCACACACATTTCTCCATTAGCTCTAGAACTCTATATACATACCTTAGTTTAAATTCTGAATGATACTCGCATCCTTACGGTTCATTCCAGACAACAAGATATCATTGTAGATGTTCTATAGAAAATTGCATCCATGGTTCTCATGCACAAAAATGAAAGAAAACAAAGGTTAGAAGTAGAGGTCCACACGGTAATGAATGTAAACCAAATCCTAAAGAATGCATAATTTGAGGACAAAATAGTTTCTTCCCATCATTATAATTTTGTCTTCATTATAGACAAACAAAACCAACTTGTTGCCCCTATGTATCACATGCCTACATTAATCATCACAGCAAACAAAACAAAACAATCCACTTGCAAGGTTGTAGAACTCGCTAGGAGTTAGTCGGCCGGTGGGGTACCGACTAAGGAATCAGGATTAATCCGGCTGAATCGGATTGAATTTTTATATATGTATTTACAAATTTATACATATATAATGTTCATTTTATATCTTATATGTATAAATTTAGAAGTTTATGGGCTAAATATAAACTAGTGAATATGGATGGGAGTTAAATATTAAAATACCTAAACTTAAATAACCCTACACACCTCCATCGTTCACCATATCCCGTTTTTTCCTCCTATTTCCTTTTCATTGTACAAAACCATCAGACACAACTAGGGTTCATGGAGTTTCATTTATTTTGGTTCTAAACCATGGATTGTCATCCAATTTATAGGTAAGAACTTGTTTTGTTTGATCGGTTTGCTCTAGTTTTGACCCGTTCAAATTATCTTTGACCTAATTTTGAGTTTTTACCGTCCGACTAGGACCAATTTGGTCTAACTAATCGGTGATTAATCGCGATTTTTACAACCCTGGACCACCACCGATTAATTTTGTGGTTAGCCCAAAATTGATCAGTAAAGTGGGGACTAGCGATTAATCACCGATTAATCGGGATTTTTACAACCTTGTCCACTTGTATACAAGAAGCTACTTAATAACTTCTAAAAAAAATGTGTTGCTTAGAAAATATGTTACTTTTATATATTACATTGTTCTCTCTTTATCGCTTCTAGATGGATGGATTACATTTTAACAATAGATTACATATATTCATGATGTCGAACAATATTTGGTGGCATTGAGTGAACTCTATCTATATATAGGAGAACAATGGTAAGTGACTAAGTGAGTGTGTTGATAACAAAACCTAACCGGATTATATCTTTGACATTTTGAAAAAAAAAATATATTTTTTTTTTGCTTCTATCCTAAACTGTTGTCCATAAATTTTAGTTACAAAATAAAAAAAAACCGTTGATTTAACTCTAACTACGTCGATTACAATATGTTATAACTGTAAGATAATGAGTTCGCGTGGGATTACATATTAAAAGAAGAGAAATAGCGTAGAACAGCTTTTAGATAGGTGTCAAAACAAAACTATGCTAGTATTGTTAATGCATACAAAACTATCTCACGGGGTTATTTGTTAATATTAGCCACCTCCCCTTTTGTTTTCTCCAATTGTATCCGTCATCTTTTGTTCCAACTATGTTTGTCAACCGAGAACACCGTAGGTTGCCAATGTGAGGCTAGACCTCTTGGTAGAGACATATGTATACGCCTCTTAGAGAGGAGGTCCAAGGTTTAATTTAGAATTATTAGTGTAATGGTTAATGAGAAGAAGACCATAAGTTGGAGAAGTAATCAAAGATTTTACTAATTGAAGTCGTGAAGTTTGGTATATGTTTTCTTAGCAAATCTAAAATGCGTTCGCCTTGCCAAATCTAAAACAATTTGGTACAAAATGCAACATTTTGTGACTAGCATTGATTAGTAGATTACTAAGATCACTCTATCGAAAGAGGGCAGACTACACACAGAGCTTGGATACGGCTTCTTGATCAGAGATTGACCATACGAAGATGTTCAATCTATTGGCTTTCATGGAGTATATACAATTATTTGAAGAATACACGACTTAAAAAATAAATAACTTTAATCCGACTACTAAATGACTCTAGAGGGAACTACTAGATGAGTCTAGTACTAGCGAACAAGGATAAAGTCACACTCAAAACAAGTGTAGTTTTTATTTATATATTTACTTTTTGCGTATTCGTGCTAAGTGACATGTCTCTTCACCCAGTTAGACTCACGATTACTCATTATCGAACTAGAAAGAAAGTATGTCATGGTATAAACATGAATTCGGATTTTTATGTCATATGAGAATAAAAACGTTTTTTTTTTCTTTTTTTCGCACCAAGGAGATGTAATCTTGACGGGTTCAAAGCGGGACATGGTTACGAGTATGAAATTGACAAGTCAAAGACGAATAGGCTGATCATCAGAGATCAAATGGGGGGCAAGGAAAAGTATAAAATCGACACAAGGTATGATGCTCCATCAAGAAAGGGAAGGCGATCGTATCAAGGGGATACTTCGAAACAGAAAGATTGTGCAGTGACGAAGTATTTTGTTTCCAATCTTCCGGGAGGTGTGCTTCATCAGATCTAGTGGTTGTGCTGAAAGGTTTTGGTTCCATCCAAAATATGTACATAGCGAGGAAATACAACAAACTTGATAAGCGATTTGGTTTTGTATCTTTCGTGAATGTTCGGGATCCGGTGGGCTTAGAGAATGACATGAAAGACGTCTGGATTGGGTCTTACAAGCTGTTTATCGTATTGGCTCGTTTTGTGGATGGGGAAAAGATGAATTGGAAGGGGGGGTAAATAGTGGGTTCCGGTGAACAAGGATAGTGAGAAACCAGCCCATGTTAACGTTGATATTGATATGGAGCCTGCTGTAGAGGCGTCTAATGTTGGAAAAGGAAAGGGAGATGGTAGAACTTTTAGGGAAACTCTGTTGAATATTGATCCGGTTAGTACAAAGAAGCCTTTGGAGATGGTTGTGAATCCAACGATCAAGGGGGGTTCATCATGGTTTGGGTGTGGGGCTATAGGGACAGTGTCTGATTTTAAGAAGCTGTTCAAGTTGAGAATTTGGTTAGATTTGGTTGGTCAATCAAGGGTTGGGATTAGATACATTGGTGGTCTGTGAGTTATCTTGGTTTTCGAATCCGATGTTTGCATGGAAGGTTTTGTAAGTACCACAGAGGCGTGGAAGGTTTGTTTCGACAGTTTGGACTAATGGGAAGGACAGTTGCTTCCAAGGGATCGTGTTGCTTGGCTGAAGATACACGGATTACCTTTGTGATAATGGGATTTTCAATAAGATAGGTGGAAAATTTGGCACTGTTATTCAACCGGCTGAGATTAATGAGTCGGAGGTTGATCTTTCAGTAGTGATGATTGGAGTTTTATGTAATCCGAGGCATAGATGAGGAGTTCTCAGTGTTGGTCGAAGAGGAAAATTTGGCACTGTTATTCAACCGGCTGAAATCATGTCTGTCAAATGGAAGGATGAGGAGTTCTCAGTGTTGGTCGAAGAGGAGATGTGTGATTGGGTTCCGGAGTGCTTGGAGGATTCTTTTTCATATTCACAGGAAGCCTTGAATAATGACGAGGGTAAGGGTGCGGAAATGGAGGAAAACATAAGAGAAGATATGGTTGGGAATGTTGAGGGGCTGAATCAGGAGGGTATGGGGATTGAGAAGGAGCCGAATGTGACTGAGTGTAGGGTTGAGGAGGAAGTAGAACAGGAAGCGAGTGAAGGAAGCAATACAATTAGCTTGGTTCCGGGTGGGGGTAATCTTGGGGTGGCGATTAATAAAATCTAGAAGACAAAGTGTTTCCTTAAAAAAGCAAGAGCGCAGAAGTCACCATCTCCGCCGGGGCAAGAAAGACCTAAGAAAAGGGCTAGGAAGGAGAGGATTTGTTTGATAGATTCATCTTCACTATTGACGGGGAGGAGGCATCTAGAGTGCATAGTTCGTTGGAAGTTAACAACAAAGATGTATTCATTACACCGGATCTTAATGGCGAGACAGTTGATGCTCCAAAGGTTCATGAGATTGACTCGACTAATGAGGTTGTGGTAGAAGTAACACAGACGTTGAATCTTGGCAAAGCTCTAGGTGTGGAAGAGTTTGATAGTTTTGGTGATTCAGTCGCTAAGGTTATACATGACGAAGGCTTTAAACAAGTGGATCAATGAATGTGTTATCTTGGAACAATGAACTAGGATCGGACGGTAAAAGTACCTGGTGCCAGAAGTTAAAGGTGGAGAATGAGATAGGCTTTCTGATGCTCTAGGAAACTCAGTTTGAGTCGATGGAAAGTGTTAATGTTAGTAGATTTTGGGGTTCGGGTGAGTTCGAGTATGATCATGTTGATGCGACGGGTCGTTCTGGGGGTTTGATTTTTTTCTTGGAATCCTAAGCTGTTTGTCAAGTCTTCGGTTTTTAAAGATAGAAATGCGTTGGTTGGTAGCCTACGTTTATTAATGTTTATTGTCCTCAAAGACTTCAAGAAAAGCGAGTCGTTTGGGAGCTATTGAAGTCAATTTTGTCGGATGACGGTGGGTTCTGGATAGTGGGTGGTGATTTTAATAGTGTTAGAGACCGTGCAGAACAGCGTAACTCCAATTTTAATTTGGCGGAGTCAAACGAGTTTAACGATTTTGTGGAGGATGCCGGTTTATTCGAGTTTGGTTTAAAAGGATGTAAGTTCACGTTTCTAATTGGAGATAAACATAGTCGGATCGATAGAATATTTGTAGATTAGGTGTTCTTTAATGAATGGCCGAATGCGCAGTATCGTGTTTTAGATCGGGATGGGTCGGAACATTGCCCTCTTTTTTTAAAAATTGAATCCCGTAACTTTGGAGCTAGGCCGTTTAAGTTTTTCAACTCTTGGCTTCAAAGGGAAAGATTTGTTGATTTAGTCAAGCTCGGTGGCTAATTTGGACATTAATGGTGAGCCAGATTTGAAACTCACGCAAAAATTCAAGGTTCTGAGATCGACGATTAATGCTTGGAAAGGGGAAGTCTTTTGCGTAGAGAATGAGGATATTAATTGCCTTAATAATGAAGTTAATGAGCTGGAAGTTTTGATGGAGGATAGGGATTTGACGGAAGAGGAGGTCTAGATTTTAGAGGAAGCGAGAAGAAGGCTAAAGCACTTGGAGTACTTCAAAATTAAGGACCTAAAACAGAAGTCAAGAGTTAGATGGGCGAAAGAGGGAGATGAGAACTCTAGATTTTTTCATGGCTCGATAAATAATAGAGGGTTTCGAATGTGATTATGGGTTTGTCTGTAAATGGAGAGTGGGTTACCAAGCCAAAGGAGATCAAAAAAAAGGTGTTGTGTTTCTTCAATAACAGATTCGTTGAAGAACTATCTAGTAACCCGAAGTTGAATTGTTATGGATTGAAGACTATTAGTGCGGAAGAGGCGGAGTTGATTACTCGTCCATTTTTAGAGAAGGGAATTAAGGAGGCGGTTTTTCAATGTGGTAGTGATAAAGCTCCGGGCCCAGACAGCTTCAATTTTCGTTTTATTAAGAGGTATTGGGATTTATTTTCTAATGTTTTCGTGGTTATTATGAGAAACTTCGCGGGTACCGGAAAGATTAATCGTGGTGCGGCCTCTTAATTTGACAGGGGTGGTGAGCAAAGTGATCTCGAAAGTTCTGGCGAATAGGTTGAAGATGGTCATGCATAGCATAATTAATGAAACTCAATCGACATTTGTGGTGGGAAGGTATATTCTGGATAGTCCGTTAGTTATTAGTGAGGTGCTATCGTGGTAAAAAAAGGAGCGGGAAGGAGTTGTTTATGTTTAAAATAGATTTCGAAAAGGCCTATGACAATGTTAATTGGGCGTTTTTGATTTCTGTAATGAGGCAGATGAATTTTCCGGATATGTGGTGTACGTGGATTGAAGATATTCTGATGTCGGTTCGTTCATGGGTATTGGTAAACGGGTCGCCAAATTTTGAGTTCAGTTGTGGGAAGGGTATCCGGCAAGGTGATCCTATCTCACCTTTTCCGTTTATTATGGTCATGGAAGCTCTCTCGGGGTTAATAAAGAAAGCGTGTGATGTTGGAGCTTTTCGGGGTATTGCTCTTCCAAATGATGGTCCAGTCATTTCTCACTTATTATATGCAGATGATGCGATGGTGATGAGTGAATGGTCGGAAAGTAATTTTGTATGTTTAAGACGCATGCTTCGTATCTTTCATATGTGTTCGGGTCTCAGGATTAATATTCACAAGTCTACTTTATACGGGGTGGGAAAAAGTGTAGATGAGGTGGGTGCTAAGGCGCGAGGGATGGGGTGTCGGCCGGGTGTCACTCCTTTCACTTATCTTGGGATACAGGTTGGAGCAAATATGACAAGAATTAGTAACTGGGAGCCGGTGTTTAAAGTGTTTAAAACTAGATTATCAAGGTGGAAATCGAAAGTTCTATCGATCGGAGGTAGATTGACACTTATCAAATCTTTTTTGGAGAGCCTTCCTTCGTATTATTTTTCTCTTTTTAAGGCGCCAGTTGGGATTATAAATACTTTGGAACGGTTGATTAAAATTTTGGGGAGGTAACTTGGACTCGAAAAAAGTTCATTGGGTGGGTTGGGACACTGTAACTAGGCCGATTAAATAAGGAGGGTTGGGCATCCGCGAACTTGGAGAATGAAACAATGCTTTCTTGGTTAAATGGCTCTGGCGGTATCGTGAAGAAGGTAATGCGTTGTGGCGGACAGTGGTAGATTCTATTCATGGGTCAAATAGAAAGTGGGACGCGTATCCTCAGAGTACGAGGTATACTGGCACGGCACTTGGACTAAGTTGGTTAATAGTGGGTTCCGGTTAAAAGTGGGAGGTCACAACAGCATGAGTATGATTCGGGGTCGGATTGGAAACAATTTGGATATAAAGTTTTTTTTATTAATCCTTGGGTGGCTCTGGCTTCTTTAAAAAGCATGTTTCCGGACTTATTTCGGTTGGAACGTGACTAATGGTGCAAGGTGTGTGATAGAATCGGGGGAAGAGGCACGACATCAAATGTGGAGTGGAGATGGAGGAGGCTTCCTACTTCGGAAGTCGAAATTCAGCAATTGCATGAATGTACCCAGTTAGTTGCGGGTCAAGTTTAGGGAGTATCTAACGATCGCTGGTTTCGGGATAATGGCTCGGGTGATGGGTTTTCGGTGCTAGAGGTTAAAAAATGGCTGGGAAGCGATCGTCCTCTTCAGATTAATTCGGCTAATAAGTGGTGCAAATGGATCCCGATTAAATGCAATGTTTTCATATGGAGGATGTTAATGGATAGGATCCCTACTAAAAAGGCGTTACAAAGGCGGAACATCAACTATGGGGATGTCTTGTTCAACTGTTGTGAAGATCATGAGGAAAGTGTGGATCATATGTTCACTACTTGTAGTATGGCTAACGGAGTATGGAACGGGATTGCTAGATGGGCTAACCTTCCTCCGTTTTATTTTTTCTCGGTGAACGATATTATGCAGGTATACTTGAGCTCTACTTGGTCTTCGGTAAAGAAATTGGCTTTGCACGGTATACTTGTCATGACGTGTTGGCGAATTTGGAAGACTAGGAATGATAAAATCTTTAAAGACGATATTCGAAACGTGGTCGATATCGTCTCAAATATAAAAGCCTTGGGATTTATTTGGTTTTCTAGTAGATATAAAAAGGGTATGGTGGGTTGGAAGGATTGGAAAGTTTTTAATTTTGATGCAATGTAACTTTTGTGGTTTTGGAGTCTCCGCCTTGGAGATTTCCCGTTCTTTTGTGTGGTTTAATAATGTTTACCCTTAAAAAAAAACAAGAAGTTTGTTTATTAAATCACATGTTTACTAGTGTTTTTAGTTAGTGGGGAGTAGGTTTATTGGGTTACGAAACTGTGACATAAATGTATGAGTTTCATACCAAACTCAATGAACCGTAGTGTACTTGGGTGACTTTGCCGAGGAAATGTAAATGCAGCACGTGTATGTCCCTAGCTAGGGATTTAGTCTTTTATGTCGTTTTTAGCCATTATGATGTTTAGGCAGAATTTCGAAAGTGATTGGATGTAATTTTAAAATTTATAAGGTATGAGGTGTATGTCTCTAGGCATTAAAGACATACGCATGATTGTAATCGGGCTTTTGTGACTCACAAGCCGGAACGCCCTTAGGAATATGAGAGCAACCTATAAATACCATACTTAGACAGTTAGTACACTTATGTATTATGTCCCTAACTTAGTATAGTCAATCATAAGTTGTATGTTTGTCATTTAACTTGTTAAATAAACTAGTGGCATCTTTCTAATTATGCAAGGATAAATGGTTTTGTTTACACCGTTGGATTGATTTCTGGATCTAAATCACATCCCATTCTTCAGCTCCATCAATTAAATTACACTAAGGGCATGTTAGGATAAACTTATTTGAGGCCAAAAGGACTTTTGGTGAAAAGAACTTTGTTAACTTAGGGCACATGGGGTGGTATCGTTTTTATTACACCCATCATGCTATCACATCCAATCAGATTCTGCCACCTCATTTTATCACATTCTATCACATTACATCACTAGACGCATGTGGCGGTGTTCACATTCCATCACATTTCACCACTAAACTTTTTTTTAAATAAACTAAAAACATTACATTTTTATTAATAAAAAAATATTTAAAAAAATTTATTAAAATATTTAAAAAAATTATTTAAATATTTAAAAAATTATTTAAACATTTAAACAAATTATTTAAATATTTACAAAAGTTATTTAATATTTAAAAAAATTATTTAAATGTTTAAAAAATTATTATTCCAAAGGCTAGTTTTGAAACGGCTACTTTTCTAACCATATAAATACAAGACCAAATCCTCCTTCTCATTCACAATTATCACTCAAACCAATGAAAGATATGGGTGGCGGTTATCCTTACGAAGTTGTCGGACCTTCCGATCTCCGGCGATACTCTCGTCGGAGACGTCGTGTACCAATGTTCTATTCTCCTACTCCTCAACCAATGTTTTCTCCTGCTCCTCTTCCTCAGCCAATGTTTTCTCCTCCTCCTCCTCAACCAATGTTTTCTCCTCCTCCTCCATTCCTCCTTTACCAGGGTACACTTGCCCAACATCAGATGCTAAGCCAACTGATGAGGAACGCATCTGGGCTTTGGAGTATACTATGGCTGAGTTGGGAATGGGGCAGCTATGGTTGGTGGAGAACCAACCGAACCCCAACCCCATCCCAAACCCTCCTGCTCGGGAGCCCACTAAGGAGGAATACGAAGCAGGTAGGGCTGCTTAGGATGAGGAATAATACTATTTATCCACTCCTGAGTATTGCCGCATCCGCTGGGACGGCAGGTCCGACGGTCGTGATAGTGATCGTTCCGTGTCCTCGTCGAAGTACACACTCGAGAACTGGGATAATTACTGTCCGTAGTCGGGGGTTTAGGTTAATTATCTATGTTTAAGATTTGTAATGTTAATTTAATAAAAGTAATTTAGGATTATGTATGTATTGTTTAATTAATTAGGTTTAATTATGTTAATGTTTTTATTTATGTAATGTTTTTATTTAATTTGACAAATTCATAAAAAACATAAATCTATAAACTACAAACATTACATTTAAAAAAAATAAAAACATTAAATTAAAATAAAACACACTACTACAAATAAAATAAAAACTTAAAAAAAAATAACACACTACTACAAATAAAATAAAAACTACTAAAAAATACAAACTTATAAAAACCTAATAAATTTTAGGGCGTAACATTCGCCACGCCGAAACATGTTGAAAATCAACCCCGAACTCAGCCAACTTGCACATCTTTGGTTTCGTTGGGGCTTTTATTCACCGTTTTTTTAAATAAATTTTTGAAGTTTTAACACTTCGATTGGAGGTCCGCGTGTTAATGAGAGATTGAATCACACGAACAGTTAGATCCCCCGACAAGTTGACTAAACTCGGATAAAACTTTTTTCCAGTTCTGATTGCTCCGTCCACGAACACGACCATGACCCGTCCTAGTTGATGCGTCATTGGGGTGTACGGTATCGTACGCGATCACTAACGCAATTTCCTCCTCTTGCTTCCATGTAACCATGATGAGGATGATGAGTTGAATTTGGTGAATTTTTTTTTGCGTATAGAAGAAGAAAGATTGGTGATTGTGGGTTTGAATGGGAAAATTTGTGAGTATATATATATATATATATACATATATATATATATAGGTAAAAATTCTTTTTTTTAATTTTGGTTAAAATGACCGTTAACCGGCCAACGGTCGTAATATATATCACGAAATTAATTTCTCGCGGCCGTGATTGAGTGGGGGGAGCGGTGTTTCGCGGCCATCACGCTATCACGGGGTGGCCATCACGGACCACCCCTTGTGCCCTTTTGACTTTTTGAAAAGGAGTTTTTAGAAAAAAGTGTTTGGATTAGGTTTCAAAAAGGAGTTTTTAAAAAAGTTTTTTGATTAGATTTTCATGTAAAATGACTAAAAAGGATATAATGAGGCTATGTATAAGGATATAATGAGGGCATATAGGTAAATTTTCCTTAAAAGTTATAAGTAGGTTCAAAAAAGTCACACAATCCTTACTTTTCCAAAACAACTTATTATACACAAATGAAAAGTTAAAACAAAAAGGACTTTTGCATTTGCCAAACAATATTTGTAACTAGTTAACATTTTGGAAAAGTAATAAGGTATAAGTAGGTGGATATAAGTTTATCCAAACATCCTCTAAAAACAACTACATTTTCTCTCTCATTCTCAATTAAATAACATTTTCCATACATTTATCATTACATTTTCTCTCTCTTTCACTTACAACCACTTTCAAAAACTATTAAAAAAATTGGTGGTGAATAGTAGCTTTTCAAATATATAGATGAACAGTAACATTTTCTTCTCCTCAACTCACAACCCTTTAAAATCACTTTTTAAATTTTGGAGGATACACTCACAAATATTTGGTGGACGGGTTGTGAATGCTCTAATCCACCTAATCTCACAATCCTTCAACCCCTGGGTGCGGAAAACCCTCGAGTCTAGCAAGTTAATATCAAATCAAAGAAGAAAATAAATGTAAACAAACACGGAACTCATATCATTCATGTTAAAACACATTGCATTTCAAATCATATGATAAAACAAGATTACACCGTGAACAGATCTAAAATACAAAGGATATCAGTAAATAGGATTTGTGCACAATGACCAAAGTTCTTAACTACTAACGAACTCTGAGGCTATATATTGGCATCAACCATTGGCCTCAACATTTTGGCGAATGGGGAAAAAACTTGAACACTACCATGCGAATGGCTCTTTAGGATAGCCATTCGCATAAATAACATAGCGAATGGAAAGCCACTCGCATAGACTAGCCTTCATTCACCTAAACGATTCCCAAATCTTCAAAAACTTTAGCGCAACAGAAAACTAAACAACCCATACAAGCTACATACATATATACATGAAATGCATCTACAGACTTCGCTTTGGTTGTAGCTTGGGTTTATAGCTTAAACAGACTTCAAAATCAATTAAGCTATGTGCAACGACAAACTAAACGACCTATGCAAGCTACAGACATATGAAATGCATTTACAGACTCCGCCTTGGCTGTAGCATGGGTTTACAGCTTGAACAGTCTTCAAAATCTTTGAAAATGAACTTCAACATCAATAAACTTTAATCAACAACAAGCATCATTAATTCCTCTAAACAATAACAAGCCGTTTTGCAGTTTTGATAATCATATCTCGGATGCAAATCATAAAACTTACCTGAGTATGCTACTCAGACTGATTTTCAGTTGACTGAATTGGAGGATCAACATCTCTCTCCTATATCTTTTCTTCCTCTGAATCATCCGTTCCAGATGTTGAACAAACTACATCTGTGCTGTTGGTTCAATCAGAACTTCTTTCATCAGTAGATGATTCACTCTCTTCACCTGATCCGTCTTCATAATTCATTGAGCTTGAACTAGAGCTCTGACTTTCCTCACTTGAACTCTCATCTGCTCCATTACTTTATTCCTTAGAACTCTGAGTAGTATCTAAGGATTCTTCTTCATCCTGAACACTTGTAACTCTTCACACCCTTTATCCGCATGTTCAACCGATGCTTTGACTAAAACTGTATTTGCCGAATCCTTGTTACAGCTTCCGGTTTCCTTCTCTCTCACATGGATCCTTTGACGCTATGCGACTGATTTTCGGACATGGCGAGTCCACACAGATCTATTATGTTGACCGTTTGTTGATGTGGAGTTTCAAAGAATGGATTACATTTGCCAATCGGTCGTATGTCCTCAGCACATAGGATTTGGTTAAAATAGTTCCATGATTAATTAGGATAGGCCACTTTTGAGGTTTAGAAAAAAAAAATCAACTACGGCCAAGGAAAGTCAAACTTTGGCCAACTCGGATTTTGATTTTAAGTGAGAAGTCAACCTTGGTCAATGACAGTAAAACATGGTCAACAAAAGTCAAACTTGGTGAATGAAAGTCAAACTCGATCAAATAAAGTCAACTTGGTTAACACAAGTCAAACTTGGTCAACAAAACTCAACTTCGATCAAGATAGTCAACTTTGGTCAAAGGCAGTCAACTTTGGTCAAAGATAGTCAACTAAGATCAAAGAATGTTAACTTTGTCAAAGAAAGTCAAGTAGGTGTAAGAAAATTTTCACAAGTATGAGGGAATTTGTATTTTATGGAAAAATCGAATATTTTGATACGTGTTCAAATTGTGGGCGTATGAGCTGATATGCGTATGGCCGCATAGGTAGGCTCATGAGTGTTTTTCATGGAAAAATCAAAATTTTGTTGGTTTTCGGTATTTTAATGATCTAATGATTAGGTTTTGTGTAGGAAATGATTTCCAACAAGTTTTCAAAGCCCAAATCCAAAAACACTAATTATAATAAAAAATTCATAAGAACATGATGAACACCAAACTTATAGGTTAAAATAAAAAACTCAGATCTGAATCAATTTAACGTTATTTATCACTTAAAATTGATTCAATTAGTTTGTAAAACACTTTTCAAGAATGATTCAATAATCAGATCTCCAAAATCATTCCATATTCATGATTTTTAGTCCAAAAACCATAATATTCATAAAAATTTAATTTTACTCAAAAACCATAGATCTGATTTGTTTGGATTGAATCTGATTTGCTTTTGTATAAAATCACTTTCTGAACGTGAATCCACAATCAAATCTTAGATCCAAACATCAAACACACCCCATAATCAAAGAAAACCATGTTTTATGCAATAACGGGTCAAAATCGGTTTTCTATAACAATTGCCATAAAACTTTCAGATCTGATGCAAACCCCTATAGCAACACGTGTGATATGAATATCGGCTCTGATACAACTCGTAGGATCGTGTTCCGGACAAGAAATGATGTATCATGCATGAATTGGATTGAAGGCGGAATCAATAATCCGGTTAGTTGTTATAGGTGACTGTTTATGAAGATAATAGTAATTTTGAGAGCACACACACAAAAAGACACACTTAAGGGCTTTACTTGTTAATATGGAAAAAGTCTTTCAAAACAACACAAGGCATGGGGTAATTATATTCGTATATCCATACGCCTTCAACAGCTTAGACGTATGGGTTCCATACGTGTTTAATAACACACATGACCCTTAGATACGCGTATGGACATGCAACATTTACTAAAATACCCTTGGACATCAAACAACTAACAGAACAATCCCTAAACGATCCAAACTTGATCCTAACCCGATATCCAAGCTAGGACATATCCGAAGGGTGTATTTATACCTTCACTTACACGATAACAATAGTGCAACACAAGCCTGGGCTTTTTGAATGCTTTGTCATATATACTACAGATAGCTTCAATTCTACCACCCTTTTAAGCAATAAACATTATCCGTATGTGCATATGTATATGGGTAGGCATGCATATATTAATAGGTAAACACATATGAAGCCGTAGGAAGGGTATCAAACTGACTCTGATTGAACTCATTCAAACGGCATTGGAACCGTCTCATCGAACCCTATGATCTTAGATTTTAGGTTTTCGCTTTTTTGGATTTGTAGTATGCATGTTTTAGAATTTACATTATATCATTATGTCTTTAATGTAACATTGTGTCTTTTTCTTATTTTTTGTCATTGTATCATTTTTGCGATTAATTGCGTCTTTTTTCTTCAGCATTGTGTTATTTTTTTGGCATTGTGTTATTATTTTGTGTCTCATTGTGTCATATTTCGTGATCTATTGTTTTTTGTATCCTTCACACCTTTCTCATTTTTGTTATACTGTGTAGAATAACTTGACCCATTGAAATATAATTAACTAAAAGAAATATCATTAAACTTATTTACAAAACTAGCTAAATATAGAAAACTTAAAATAATTATGTTTAGAAAATGTAAAGATGCATATTAGATATTAAATGTAGGTAAATTTCCTAATTTAAAGGGATGAGAAATCTTGAGTTTTAAAATTTAAACCATATACTAACCTACTAAAGTTTATCTTGTAGATACGTAGTAGTGCACACATATTTCTCTTGCTAAAATATTAAGACATGGATTTCAATCTGAATTCAAATGTTGAATCTTCTAAGGTTGGTTCTTTGTTAGTTTCTGGTTTTCCTACGTCCCATTTTATTATTTATGCCTTTTTATACATATTTTAGTTATCTAAATGTTAGTTTCTTGGTTTTGCTGATTCATTTAGATGAAAAACATAGGAAAATGAACAAACCAATAGCAATACAAACGTCTAAAATTGCGTCTAATGTTGTATTTATTAATGTTTACTTATTATATTAATATGGTTGTTATTTTATGTAGTATATTGTATATGTTTTATTGCAGGATAATGGTGATAATTGTGTTGAGATGATTTGCTATGGTGCAATGTTTAGTCCCTATAAATCTAATCTTCAATTTGAATTTAGTAAAGAGGTAATATAAATATTTATTTCATCTTCTATTAACTTTTGTATTACATAATTTTAATTTTTCTAAGGATCGGATGCATGAAACTAATAGGAAGAGATCCAAGAGACTCTATGAATGGAAATGGAGTGAAGTTATTGATCTAGATAGTTCTGATGAAAATGATAAAGAAGACATATTTGATGTTACTGCAGATTCAAGCACTAAACTGAAAACTCCATTTAAGATATGCCGGGTTTCAATTCAGAAGCACAACCGATTTCATGTGGTTTAATATTATATGTTTATTTAAAAGTTGTGTTATTTTGAGTGTTGTATTTTATTTTGTTCATTCCAGTAATTTTTCATTTAATTTAGTCGGTAATGCGGATGACATATATTCACAACAATGATGATACAACAAATATTATACGAACTTGAAATAAGTTCGACAATGCAAAGTGTTGCTCTCACCGTATCGTGCGGGTTTTCTACTAGTAATATTAATGTCTCAATATATAAGAAAGCCAGCTAGATTTGATATAAATTGTGTGGTCAGATTAGTTTGCTATCTTATTACAAAATCTACCATCTAATGTTCTTAATTTTTTTAAGACAACATGCATCAATAGATAGATAAATAATCTTGAAGTTCCTATCGGGTTGAATTGAGTCAATTGACTTATATGCAATTATATGATCACTCTACTATTAGAATCTAGATGGTGCTCATGATCAAAGGATAAAGTTCCAATAAAAAATGCGCTCCTTGTGTGGTTAGTTTTTATTTAATTCAGTTAGGTTCACAAACAATGTTATTATTCAATACTGGTAGAAGGGTGGCTATGTAATTGTACAAACACATATGATCATCATACTCAGTTAATCCCACCTATAGCAATGCTAAGGTAAGGTTTAAGGACGGTAAGATGTAGACAACCTTACCTATACCGCCAAGAATAGTGAGTCTGCTTCCAATGAGACCCCCGGCTCGATGTGGTTTGGTATCAAGCCTTGGAAATAAGGCACAAAACACTTAGCAATCGGGACAAACCCGATCAGTGTATGTACCCCTCTGTCTTTTGGCTATCAACGCCACCACATGATGCATGATTAACCCTCCGTCGTTTTTAACGTTATTTTCACGAAATTAGTAAAATAACGTTAAAACTAGTGCAATTTTACTTTTGCCCCCCAGGGCCACACATATACACATTATTTGCGCACACCGTAAGTGGGGCGTAATTGTAAAAACACACACACACATATATATATATATATATATATATATATATATATTGTAATCTTTATGTCTTAATCTTTGGTGAGAATGAAATGCTTAATGTACCTGTACTCATCAACAAACAGACAATAATAGGTTCCGAGATAGCAATTCTCTGTCTTCATATATATCACTCATTTTCTTCAAAAGACTCTAAATAAAAATCTTGTAGCTCTTCAATACTAATCGATCATGGGATCAAAAGAGGAGCGAAGAGCTGCTTTGTATCAGAAGATCAACGAACTCCGTTCGGTTTCTCATTCTAATGCTGTAAACTCCCCATGATTAGCAATTTAGAGCATGCTATTTATATGTAGTTTAAAAAAATAAATTATTGCTCCAGTGACACTGATCTAGTGGTAACACGGTGTAGTTTTTATGGTAACGTACTCGAATTCCTACGCATCATGTTTTGTTATGATTTTCAGGTACATAAAACATCAATTGTTGTGGAAGCCATAAACTATATTGAAGAACTAAAGGAGAAGGTAGAAAAACTGCATGAAGATATTGCGGGTTCGAGTGAAGCTATTTCAATACCAGTGGTAACATCTAGTTTTATCTCCAAACTAAAATAATGTTAATAGTTTTTGTTACACTTAATACATGTACAATGTTTTGTTCTTACAATATAATAGAAAGCCACAGTAGAAACCCTAGATAAGGGTTTTCGAATTAGCGTTTTCTCTGAGGAGGATTGCCCTGGTCTACTTATGGCTATACTAGAAGCATTCGAAGAGCTTGGACTTGATGTGCGTGATGCTAACGTCTCTTGCTCCGATAAATTCCATCTCCAAGCCATTGGTGAAGTAAGAGATCACATTTTTTATGTGCTGCATTATTTTGTTTTCACCCAAACCAGATCTCTCTAAACTACTAGAAAATTGGGCATATACAATTGCAATTTCGGTCACAAGAATGCCCGTGGGTAATTCCATTGTGCGGCTGGCTTTGTGACCATTTTCAAAATGTTTACGACCAGTTTGTGACTGCTTAAATCGAACTTAACAACTTTTTAAAGTATATAATTCTACAATTGATTTAGCGACCGCATTTGGAATTTACCTTTATATTATGTTTTTAAATGCTTTTGTCGCTTTTTGCAAATGTTCCCAATCGATGGCATATTTTGAGAATTCGGTCGTAAAATCCCAGTTTTCAGGTACCAGATAGTATAAATTTTTTCTACAAAGGATCAATTATAGATTAGTGATGGAGAAATCAAAGCAAACAACAAATAGGCATGTTTTTTTTTTTTTCAAGTGTTACTTTTTTTTCCTTTTGGTCTTGTATATATAAACGAACAGTTATTGCAGAATGAGGGACATGCTGATGACATAGATGCTCAGGTTGTGAAACTAGCTGTTTTGAAAGCAATCAAGAACTGGAGTGACTGCAATGAAGATTAAGATTTGAGGGTATATCTGTCCCTCATTAATGCAATAGTTCTTCAAGGTGTTAGTATGATTATTGGTGATGATTGTAATCATCATACAACAATTTAGAAAAATAAAGTATCTCTATGAATTTAGAGAGACTTTTTGGCACTATAAATCAAGTTCCAGTACATAAAAGATCCATCATCTACTTGTTTCGTTTCAATTCTTTTTTTTTTCTTTTTTTTTTTTTGTATTTTTTTTTCTTATATCTCGATGTAATTTTCTGTTAATTAATTAATTTTTCTATTCTTTTTTGTTTTTTTTTTTTGTTGTTGTTGTTGTTATGGGGAAATAGAATAACGTGTTGCTTTAAGCCTTTGTGTTATATATAGTGATGAGTAGTGATATATACTTCCAATCTTTGAGTATTAAGAAACAACTGTTTCAGATAAGAATGTCCATTACAAATAATGTCAATCACCAACATTGACAAATTCTACCTAATATGACCACCAATGACCAAGACCAAACATTGAAGATGATTAGGATTGATCAAAACAAGTCTAATCAAGTCATTTGAATAAAGAAAAAGAAAACATTGAATCTGTTTCACCTGAGTTCACTCCAATGTTTCTTGCACTAGCTTGCAGTTCATATATTAACAACTTATCGATTCAACAATGTTTTCTTTATGATATACCAAGAACCCCACAATGAATCTTGAACACCAGTTAAGAACTAACTTGCTTGTTATCTCAGATGGTAACTAATGACAGAAACTTGATAACAGCATTCGGCTAAAGATGGATTCGAGTTTTTAATCAATAACTATAGATGTATTGTTCATGTTCTTTTTCTTATAGTTGATTTTAATAAAAACAATACCTATTGGCACGAAATACATATACGTAAGAGATCCTGTACAAATGACAAAAAGTGTAAGAAGTGTTATCGGAGTGACAAGTGTTCATTATCAATTTTGTTGAATAGAGTTTGTTGGTGCTAGAAATTTTAGGATATTTCTATTAGTTATACTGAATATACATCGGGATGACCAGGATGATGCTATGCTTGGGATATATCTGTGTAATATTTATGTGATGCATCCTGATAATGACTAACAGTCCTTGTCGATTTTAATTTTAATTGCAGGGTTTGCCACAACAAACTTGCTAAAGACTTGTCCTGCTTGGACCTCCGAACAGTAGTTGTTGACCGTTAGAGAACGTGTGAACAAGCAATGACTAGCAACGGCTATGAAGACTAGGCACTAGCTACCCCGGATTTGTAGGGGTGTTAGTTAGTTTCATCTTTTATAAAAAAGGGGCTATGGACGATCACTTAGGGACACTTACTGCTTTCCCATTTCAGCTATTACTCCCCTAATTCACTCACAACACACTTATTGCTTGTAACACACTTAGTCAATCATTCCATCGTTTCCACAGTTGTACTTGTAATTTTCTTTTAACAAAAACAAGGCAGGGGCGTTTGACTCCTCCAGATGTTTTATGCCAAGGATCTAGATTGATCAAGGGCTTTCCTCGTACATCTCGTGTCCTTTATTGCATTCTTTCCTTTATTTTCATTCATTTCAACCTAAGGATATCATTGTAGTAAGATTCAACATTGCCGTGATATTCTGAGGATAATGGTTTATAGTTGTCAAAAGTTTTACCTTTATAGTTAATATTACGATTTCCTAAGAATATTGTTAATCTCCAATCAACAAATTTATCAAAAGTATCATAGCACACTATCTCACATAACTGATTTGCAATATAAAGTTCACTTGCCAATTTTTGACCAAAACAATTTTGCACCCACCATGGGGCACGTGGTGCTATTCTTTACAAAAACTTTATCAAAATTTTTGCTCAATCAATCTATCTCAAAAATCTTGACAATTATGGCCTCCAACCCAAAATCCGTGTCTTCGGCTTTGCCATCATCTACCTCTGCTACTAATGCGTCTCTAGCACCTCCACCTGCATTCCTAAGAAAGGTGTGAAGATCCTAACACCCGTAGTGTATCCCAAACATATTCCCGAGCCGGAATGGGGACATCCACTATGACTCCCCCGGCTCTAATCTCGAATGATAAGATCCTTTCCATGTTTACGGTGGTTAAGGAGCAGATGAATAATAAACAAGAGACAAATCAGATGCTCATCAGAGAGATTCAAACGATTAAGGCATCTTCCAAAACGTCGGCTGAGGATGTAACTACATCCCAACATCCTTGGATGTTGGACTTCAACTCGACTGTAACTAGGGACAATCATCAAGGAGATTTTATTCCCATGCAGCCTAGAGCTACAATTTCAGAAGTCACACCATCCGTAAGGGTCGTGGCATCCAGAGAGTTGGGATATGCATCAGAGCCATCCCGAGGACAGAATGCTGGCATAAATTTAAATAATAATGCTCTTACTACTAACAATCTTGACCCTATGCCGGATACCGACATTAGCCCCCAGATGGCCAAGCAATTACAGAAGCTGAGGGATATGATATCGAGCGTAGCACGAAGAGTTCAACCTTACCCTGAGGTATCCTCAAGCTGTCTTAGGATATCCTGGTTTGCCCCTCCTATTTATGATGCTGAAATCCCAAAAGGATTTCAGACTCCACATATGAAGTTGTATGATGGATCTACGGATCCTAAAGAGGATGTGGCACAATACAGGGAAAGGATGGAAATAATCCTCATCCCTGCTCACCTTAAAGAAGCCTGCTTATGCAAAGGTTTCAGATGCACACTGATTAGCCCAACCCTAAAAGGGCTGCTAAATGTTCCTCCCTACTCAATTGGTTCTTTAGCTCATTTAATTAATCTATTTAATAATCAGTTTTATTATTGCAAAACATTTGAACATTTGACTAGTAACTTATACAGGGTTAACCAAGCTGTAGGAGAATCCCTCAGGGATTACATCAGCATGTTTGGAAGGGAGTCACTCGACATCCCTAACCTAGATGTCACCACAGCCGTTCAAGCTTCCAAGATGGGACTCCAGAAAGATTCACCATTCTATCAAGAATTGGAGATGAACCCTTGTGGGAACCTCGATGAATTCAGGAACAGGGCTCTAAGATTCATCAGACTTGAGGATGATCAGAAGATCCGAGAGAGGATAGATGCATCCTCGGGATACGATAACCCTAATAGAAAGTCAAAATCCACACACAACCTTTAAGTCAAAACCCAACTCTAGGGCCGAAAACAAAAGGGTCAATGTGGTGGAGGATGATAATGATGTGATTATCCCTAATTAACTGACTACTGTTTTTCTGTGGATGTATTACGTTTAATGTATGCAATGAAGGATTTTGGGAATAAAGCAAGAAGGCAAAGAAGATTGACAAGGGCACATGGAAAGACAAGTCTTCATGGTGTTCCTACCATGAAGACTTTGGCCACATCAGCGAAGATTGCATTGCCTTACGCAAAGAAATTAGTTACCTACTCAACAAGGGAAATCTAAAGAAATTGCTAGGCAAAAAGAAGAATAAGACCCATGATGGTGATAACGCCCTCGAGAGAGCAACCTCTCCACCTCAGGATGCTGGTATAATAAACTTTATATTCGGAGGATACGACATATGTGGGAAATCATATTCGGCTGCCAAAAGACATGCTAGGGAAACCAAAGCCGAGAAGGGACAGAAGCCTACGAGAACTTCAACAATGACCAACACCAAAGTGATTAACTTTGAAGAAGACGATCGAGAGAATGTCCTTGATCCTCATCAAGATGGTTTGGTCATTACTTTATACATTACTAGCAGCTCTGTCAACATCATCCAGTTGGATACTCTCAAAGGATGAATATCCCGGAGACCGAGATTATCTCTAAATCCTCCATCCTGGTAGGATTTAGGGGTGAAATGAAAAGCATTGTGGGAGAGATTAAATTGCCCATTTACGTTGAAGGGGTAAATTCTCTACAATGCTTTTGTGTTATTGATTCATTATCTTGTTATAATGTCATTCTAGGGAGACCTTAGATACATGACATGAAAGCAGTACCTTCAACATATCACTAATGTGTGAAACTCTCCACACCTTGGGGAGTGGTAAAAGTAAACAGTGATCAACAAGAAGCCAAAGATTGCTACACTTCCTCAATGAAGGCGTCGGCCAAACAACGGCAAGCATAGCAATTAAAGAAAGAGGCACTTGATATCTTGGAGAATGACAAGAAGCATACTGCAGGGTCTATGTTCAGCATATTCTTATCAACAATTAATACATGAAGTAAATGCAGTGGAATAAAAGTAATTGTTCAAGTTACTAGTTCACTTTTAACTTCAGTAAATGCTCCCCCTCAATTAATAAACTGAAATAGAACAAGTGTTTATGAGAAATAGAATAGTAAATGATAAGATAGTTGTGCTTTGCTAAATGATTCTCATATATTATAAAGTGAAAATTTCTACTAAATAGATGGTGTGAAACCATCTCTGTTTACACAAAAGTAAAGATACAAGGGAAGTATAAATCTAATACAACAATACTATAACACGCTGTAGTATTGGAACTTGTATAAAAATATCTTAAAAGTAGATAAAAACTAATATAATAACAAACTACTGAAGTACAAGGGCGGTGGGAAGCTTCTACCGAAACTACTGAAGAGTAAACAACTTCTGATGAGTAAATCATCAAAGTTGTTCTTTAGATGTTTGTATGGTTCATCTTCAGG
Source organism: Ambrosia artemisiifolia (assembly GCA_032199755.1). Classification (NCBI taxonomy): domain Eukaryota; kingdom Viridiplantae; phylum Streptophyta; class Magnoliopsida; order Asterales; family Asteraceae; genus Ambrosia; species Ambrosia artemisiifolia. The sequence goes on along the minus strand of CM063520.1, from coordinate 4,955,590 downwards.
ACTTTAGTCTTCATCACTTTCATTCAGCTTTTTTTTCTTCAGCACTTTCCCTTCAGGTCTTCAGTACTTTGTTTACTTAACAAAAATGCAGAGAGGATATTAGACTAAGGTTGAAATGCTTATCAATCCTCTTTGACCCAACAATCTCTTCTAGATTGATAAAGCCAAAACCTTATCTAATCTTTATTTAGATCCTCTTTTTCTTTTGCTATTAAGGATCTTCCAAATTTCTTTTATCATTGAAACCTTAAGTTCCCTAACTTGTGTTGCAGTAAGAAATGGTCCCTGCTCTGGTTCATGATGTTGAACTTCAAGTAAATCTTCTGTTGAAAGTCTGTGCAGTTCATTTTTGTGTTTCAGAACTTTGTATGAAGTGTCTTCTCTTTCCAGGCATATGGCATTTGACTTATGGGTAAAGGACCATTTGATAATTTTGGTTTGAGAAGTGTCAAAATTTTTCTTGTAAGGAATAATGTTCTTTTCTTTGTTTATAGATAGTCCTGATGGTGGTTGATCTTCCATTATAGCAATAATCATATTGGATCTTCTGACATGTTCAACTTGTGCAACACCAAAGTTTTCACTAGGAATAGGAATGTGATGTTCAGTGATTACCTTTGTTTGCTTTTGACCAGTGATGGTCTGTTTCACTTGATAAGCATAAGTTGTAGGATCCTTATCTTGCAACATCAGAGGTTTCTCTTCATAAGTCAAGTCTTGGTCAACAATGGTGTTGCCTTCTAAAAGTATCATCTTGAAATATGTCTTGACTTGTTCCTCTTCTTGTTTTTGTTTCTTCGCAGTTGGCTTGGATGTTGGCTTCTTTGCAGGATCAACAGTTTTGGAAACTTCTCATGATTTGAATTTTTTAGGATTTAACTTCTGCAAAACCTTGAATATTTTGTAGGTTTCGCTAAGATCAGCATCTTTCCATTTTAATAATTCAGCCTTTGTGCCATAGTAATTTGCTACCAGTTCTTCAATCATCTGAGCTCTCTTCATCTTTTTCTTGATCAGCATTTTGTCTCCCTTGAATCAGCTTCACTTTGTATTCAAGTTCTTCAAATGAGAGATCTCTGAGAGAGTATTTCTTGGCCTTGCTGTTCTTGACAAACCAGTTCAATAGCTGTTGTCTTTTATCTTCTTCAGCAATTTGGATTTGTTCCTCAGCAAGCATTTCTTGTTCATCTAACTCTCTAAGCTCATTTTCATATAATTTAATCTTGGCTTCATAGCCCAAGTCTTCCCTTTCTTCAATCTTATTCCATAACTCATCTTCTTTTGCTTTTCTCTAAACTCCAAACAGTCTCTTCTCCATTTTTTCTGATGAGAATACAATGGGTTCAGGGTTGAGAACTACTGAAGGTTTAGTTTTGGTTTGAGTAATGGATTTGGAAGAAGTTTCTTTGGTGGTTTGAGTTACAACTACTAAAGGTTGTGATTTGGTAGCAACTACTGAAGGATTGTCTCTAGGTGCTTGTTGCTTTTCAGCAGTTGGGTCTTTGCCTTGGGAAGTTTGTTCAGGTTTTTGTCTAAGGAGCCTCTCTTGTTCTTCTTGATATTGATGCCTTTCTTTCAAGGCATGTTCTTGTTTTGTTTTCTATAAAATTTTGTTAGCCTCCTTAAGTCTCTGAGCTTCTCTAGCTTTCTTTGACTGCTCCAGATCTATCTTTTTAGGTTCCTTGTTTTTCTCCGCCTTTTTGGCTTCATCCACTTTAGGAAACCAAGGAGCGGGTGGAGCAAAACCAGATAAATGTTCAAGTTGTCTTCTGTTGTCTTCAATTTTTCTAGACAACTCTCTTGTCTTAATCTCAAGATCATTGTTGATCATCTTCAACTGTGTGGCATTATCCAGTTCCATAGCAGTTTTAAAGGTTTGGAGATGTGAAGAAATGAGATGGTGAATCATCTGGTACAAAGGACCAACTAGGCTACATAGCTGGTTTAAGTCTATGCTTGTAGCACCAAAAGCAGATTGGGTAGGCTTTTATGAGTGTGGAGGGGGTATTTGGTTGATCCCTGTTAGTTAAAACTGGGGATGCGGCTTTTAGGGAATTAGGGTTCAAGTGATCTTTAACCTGATCATCTGTGACTAACTCTTTGAGTTTAGAGACATCAGATTTAGGACCTTCATAGTAAGCCGTCAATTCTTTGAAATTTGATTCATCATCAAAATCAATTGAATCATATGAATCCCTGATTGTAACATTAGTTTTATCATGAGTTAGGCCTATCCTAGTAGTCTCATGTACCCCTTTGTCTCGGTTCTTGGGATTTCCAACCTTAGGCTCAAGGCCTTCATCAGCAGCTACCACAAATGAGGTCTTATTGATGTCACTACTAACCTCTGATCCACCAAGGGATGGTAAAAGAGTAGTAGTAGCCTTATCTGTACCAAAAGTCTCAAAGATTGGGCTAAGAGACCTTGGCTCCTCCTCATCTCTTAGGATAGGATTGATAATATCCTCATCAATGGCCATGTCAGAAGTTTTTCCCCCTGTTTGATGTGGTGATTGGGAAATGCCATTAGTAGATGAGATATTTTTCAATCCAGAGAGAAATTGGGCTATTTCTGCTGTGTGTGTTGGTGAATGTTCAGGTTTAGTAGTGTATGTTTCAGTAGTTTTAGGAACATCAATAGATTTGGTGGTCTGGGTTTCAGAAGTTGGTTCAGAAGTTTTATCCTTTTTGTATTTCTTCCTTGAAAATTGTATGTTTATAGTTCTGGCTCTTTTTGGTGAAGAAGATGATGAATGTAACTAAGAGGAAGTTTCATTTACATCCTTTTCAATTGTAGATTGCACATTAACATCCTCAGGCATCTTAACCTCCTGAGGTTTCTTCTTGGGTTTGGTGGTTTTTAAAAATTTTCTCTTAGGCTTTTTGGCTTTTGGGGAAATGGGTTTGGAAGATATGGGTTCCTTGGGGACTGGTTCTTGTTCCCCTAGGTCATCTGCTGGCCTACTAGCCGGTTTATAGTGCCTAGAGTATACTTGTGAGGTCAATGGTCTAAGTACTTTAGCTTCACCCACAAGTACCTCCTCACCCAGTTCTTTGATAATACAATACATTAAGAACCTTGGATAAAATAAAAATTTATTTTCATCTTTTTGTTGATGTAAAACCTGTTCATTGATAAAATATGATGATGCCTTGAAAGGTATTTCATTCACAATTGAGTGGAAAATTTGTTGTAAAGCAGAAGGCATCTGATCATATGAGCTAGTTTTTGGACTAAGATACATGATTATGTAGTGAAAAAGTAGTTTGTATGGTGCATCAACAAACTTTTTATAAATTGTAGCATGTGAAAGTGTACCTTGATAACCACACTCAGTCATGGTTAATTGAGCAGTACTAGATGGAATGTGTTTTAGGTCTTGTGCATCCCTCAGACCTAATCTTATTCCCAGAGTAGCTGGTGTAATTGCCATTGTCTTCCCTTTAATTATTGTCTTGAGGGAGATGACCTTGTCATCGATAGTGACAGCAACGGTGTTGGCCCAAAATTCATTCAGGGTTTGAACATGGATTCGTGCGTCGATAGTAAACGTCGTGTTATAGTTTGATTTCACAATCAAATAAATGATTTCATCGTACTGGGACCAGGTTTTGTCCTTTTTGAAGTATCCAAGTTGATTGTGTCCCTGTTTTAATTCGAGGGGCATGGTTGTTTGATCAAACAGTTTTCAGGTTTCAGAGGGTTTGAAGAGAGAGGGAATGTTTGTTTTTAAAAGATAAGTGTGAAAAGGGATTTTTAGAAGTTTTATAACTGCCATAGGTCAAACTTCTGATGGGAAAAGACTGACCTTTTTGACCAAACTTCTGATGAAACAGATTTGTTCATCAGTAGTTTCCCATTTCTCCTCAGTAATTGTTCACAACTGATGAGAATGTAATTTTAAAATACCCAATGTAATTTCTGATGATTTGATCATTAGTAAATACTCTTTTTAGAAAAAATTTCCCTTCTAATGTTTTGTACATCAGTAGTTTCTCTCTTTTGGTCATCAGAGGTTTAAAACATATGAGAATAAATAAGTGAAAGTAAAATATTTATAGAAAATATGAAAACACTTGCAAAATTACTCAAAATTTAGCATGGATACTAACCTTTGAAATGTTGATGGGCCAAGAGATTTTGTGAACACATCAACTATTTAATTAGTTGTTGACACATATTTCACCTCAATTTTGCCTTTTTCATACCAATCCCTTATGAAATAATACATGATTTCAATATGTTTTGTCTTTGACAATTGGACAGGATTTTGAGTGATGCTAATGGCTGAGGTACTGTCTATCAGCAGTGGAGACTTGCTCTCTTTGATTCCATAATCAAGAAGTTGACTTTGAAGCCATTGAATCTGTGATGTACAGCTTGCAGCTACAATTACAATATATTCTGCCTCAGCAGTTGATGTTGCCATAGAAGTTTGCTTCTTTGATTGCCAGGACACCAGACAATTTCCTATGAATTGACATCCACGAGATGTTGATTTTCTAGACATCTTGCACCCTGCATAGTCACTATCTGAAAAAGCTATTAATTTGGTATGGCTGGTAGCAGGATACCAAATCCCTAATGTTTGAGTTCCTTTCAAATATCAATGAGGTGTGATTCCCTTGCAGCTGATTGATATCTGGCACAAACACATGTTGAAAACATAACATCTGGCCTGGAAGTAGTTAAGTAAAGTTAGGAACCAATCATACATCTAAACATGATTTGGTCAACCTGTATTCCTTGATCATCAGGTTTAACTTGTGTGGATGGACACGTGGGAGTGGAACATGATTTACAGTCTTGTAAAGAAAATTTGTTCAATAATTGTTTAACATATTTTGATTGATGTATAAATGTTCCATTTGATTGTTGTTTAATCTGCAGTCCTAAAAAGTACTACAATTCTCCCATTGTACTCATCTCAAATTTTGATTGCATAAGTTTCTTAAAATCATCACACAGTTTGGTGTTTGTTGAACCAAATATGATATCATCAACGTAAATTTGAACAAGTAGGATGTGATTTCCAACATGCTTTATGAAAAGAGTTTTGTCAATGGATCCTCTTGTAAAGTGATTTTTCAATAAAAATGTGGAAAGTGTGTCATACCAAGCTCTTGGAGCTTGTTTTAGCCCATATAGATCCTTGTCCGGTTTGTACACCCAATCATGACGAGAAGGATCCTCAAACCCATGCGGTTGATAAACATACACTTCCTCTTTTATTTCTCCATATAAAAATGCACTTTTAACATCCATTGGAAAAACTTTTAATTTTGTTGGAAATTGGATAAGCCAAAAATAACCTGATGGCTTCAAGCCTTGCTACTGGTGCAAAGGTTTCATCATAATCAATTCCCTCTTCTTGGGAAAAACCTTGAACCACCGGTCTTGCCTTGTTCTTTATAATTAGACCAGCTTCATCTTGATTGTTTCTGAATTGTAGCAACTCATCCTTCATAGCATTAATCCTTTCATCTACTTCTTCAGGGCTTTTGGATGTCAATGTTTTATTCTAAACATTAAGGACTCTATCTCAAAATTTGCTGCTAAAGTTGATTCAAGTTCTTTTCTTAGTTATTCTTCTACAAGAAAAGCTTACAAAGTCTTCAATTCAAGAACCAAGATAGTCGAAGAAACAATGAATGTCAAGTTCAATGAGTCAAAACATGCACTCACTCCAGCACATCCTGCTGAACTTTTTGACCTTGACAGTTTTAACTTTAGACCTGAAAAGGCTGTCAGCAATTCATCAAATCCTACTTATTATGGTGATCAAGCGTTTGATGATGGTACTCCTTCATGGACTCCCAATACATCCTACAAATCAACTTCAAAATCAACAACTACATATTCAGAAGCCCAAACTTCTGATATAGCTCCTCAAACTTCTGATGCAGACCAAACACCTGAATCCAAAGTTATCAACATCAGTGGTTTATTTGAAGACACACAACAGCCTATTATCCAACCCCAAGAATAACTAATTGAACATAAAGATCATCCTTTAGATCAAATTCTTTGTGAAACAGACCATCACATACAAATCAGGATGTAAAGATTGTATGCTTAGATGATAAAAATCCAAATATCTCGGTGCTGATTAGCGCCAATGTTCCTTTGAATATCGAGCAAGATTTGGTATCCTTCCTAAAATGAGGATGTCGACTTTTGTTGGAAATGTGAGGATATGACAGGTATTTCTCATGATATAATTACACATAAGCTAGGTATTGACAACAGTTTCAGGCCAATCCAACAAAAAAGAAGAAAGTTTGCACCAGAAAGAAACATCATCATTCAAGAGGAACTGCACCGATTGTTGAAGTCAAAGATGATAAGGGAAGTAAAACTCCCAAGATAGTAGTGAATGTGGTCGTTGTGTAGAAGAAGAATGGGAAACGTAGAGTCTGTGTAGATTACACAGACTTGAACAAGGCATGCCCTAAAGATCCATTCCCACTCCCTCACATAGACTCAATGGTAGATGCAACATCGGGACATGAGATTCTTACCTTCATGGACGCATCCTCAGGATTTCAACAAATCCAGGTGGCACCATAAGACCAAGAAGATACAACATTCATGACACCCTCAGGTTTATGCCGTTTTATTGCCATGCCTTTTGGAGGAAAAAATGCAGGTGCCACATACCACAGGCTAGTCAACAAGATGTTCAAAGAGAAGATAGGAGACACAATGGAGGTCTATATAGACAATATGGTGGTCAAATCCAAAACAGCAGAGAATCATCTTCAGGATCTCAAAGAAGCCTTCAAGATCCTAGATGCATACAACATGAAGCTTAATCTAGCTAAGTGTCATTTTCGAGTAGGTGCAGGGAAATTCCATGGGTATTTAGTAACCAAGAGAGGAATAAAAGCCAGCCCATAACAAATAAAAGCAATCATGGACCTGAAATCTCCGGCTAACATTAAGGGTGTACAAAGATTAATTGGGAGAGTGGTTGCTCTAAATAGATTCATCTCAAGGTCATCCGAGAGATGTAAAGAATTTTATGACATCTTGAAGAAGAATAAAAAATTCGGATGGGGACAAAAGCACGAAGAGGCTTTTCAAGCTTTAAAGAAGTATTTGTCCACTTCCCTAGTGTTAATTAAACTTGAGGATGGTGAACCTTTATCCCTATACCTAGCAGTCTATGGGAATGCAATCAGTGTTGTACTAGTTAAAGATTTTGAGGGGGCAACAACATCCTGTCTATTATAGAAGTAAAAGCCTACTAGATACTGAGACCAGGTATTCACACCTTGAAAAACTAATCTTAGCTTTGATTATGCCTTCCACTAAACTAAGGAACTATTTTGAAACACATACTATACATGTTAAAACAAATTACCCAATTAAAAATGTGCTTCGAAAACCAAAAATATCTGACAGGATTGCAAAATGGTCGGAAAAAGTTAGTGCCTATGATTTAGTATATGAGCCAAGGAATGTGATTAAATCCCAATCTTTGGCAGAATCTATAGCTGATTTCAGTAGTGATCTTCAAAAAGAAGTCGATTTAGAAGTACAAAAAGTTAGTGAAAATTTATAAAAATGGATTTTGTATACCGATGGTGATTCAAATATAAGAGGCACAGTTTTAGGGATTCAACTAAAATCGCAACAAGGGGACATAATACCCCAAGATATTAGATGTGAGTTTTAAAAAACCAATAATTAACCTGAATACAAAGCCCTTATTGTTGGTTTAGAACTCGCTAGAGACTTGAATGTGAAAATTTTGAAAGTATATGTTCATTCATTGTTATTGACTAATCATTTTAACGGATCTTATGTAGTAAAAGGCGAAAAACTAACCTTATATCTTGACAGAGTTAAGAATTTGGCAACTTTTTCCAAAATATTTATGCTTGAACATGTACAGAGGGAAGAAAATGCTGAAGCAGATGCTATAGCGAATTTAGGATCTTCACTTAAACTACCTGAAGGATCAACTATCCCGATCATCCATATCTTGAAGCCTGTTATTGACAAACAACATCCTGAGAATATTTCTATTTTCAATTTGCAAAATTAAGATACAGATGAAGTTGATTTACCCTGGATGACTCCTATTATAAGATATCTTCAGGATGGAAGTATCCTGAATGATGAGAATGTCAGGAGCTTCAAGTTAAAGGTATCTAGGTTTGTTATATTGGACAATATGTTGTAAAGGAAATCTCTTGCAGGTCCATATCTTCGATGTCTCAACAAAGATGAAGCCCAAGAGGTACTCAAGCATATACACGAAGGCGATTGTGGAAACCATACAGAGGGAAGAGCATTATATTCAAAGATCCTCAGAATAGGATATTACTGGCCAACTATGAAAAAGGATGCAGTGTTATATGCCCAGAAGTGCGATCCATGCCTGAGACATAGCAATATCATGCACCAACTAGCTGAACCATTGTATCCCATTGTTTCACCAAGGTCGTTCATGAAATGGGAAATGGATATAGTGGGGAAGCTACCAAAGGCTCTTGGTGGAAAGGTGTTCATGCTAGCAATGACAGATTATTGATGCGTTTGGTTTTAGTAATTAAAAAGATGTCATTTATTACGGTGCCAAAAACTTGATGTGTCGACTCCAAAACATTGGTTTTGGGAAAAAAACTGATTTTTACTAAACCTTTTAACAAATTTTAAATTTATAAGTAAACGATAGATACTTAGAAACTAAAACCAATACATAGGCAGAGAACTTGACGTGTATAACATAGCTTTTTAGGGTAAATACCGAGTATCGTATTCCAGAGAACACACTTTCCCCTACTCAACCATTCATTAAATAACTAATCGGGTTTGATAAGAAAAATAAAATGGAGGGGTTCTAAGAAAAATAGTTTTGAAAAAGGTTTTGGGTTTTATAAAATAAAAAGATAAAATAGTAGAGATAGTGAACATGCACATATCGGGGCCCTGCGTATAAGTAGTTAAATTTATTATTAAAATAGTGTTAAGTTTAATTATTTGTGAGGAGGACGAGAGTGAGCTTGAAGTGTTGACTCCTTGATAGAGAATTGGGGCCATTACTGAGTAGTATGCTTAACCTTTCGATGTGGGCCCTCATGAAGGTTCACCGACTGACCCCTGCTTTCACAAGTGCTCCCCAAACCGCGGTCAAATCTTTGGTCCTCTAACTTATCTTCTTCTTGAAATGGAGGCTTTGACTTCCGATCTGGAACACCGTACACCTCCTTTAGCTCTCGCGTTCCGTGCCGAAGGATCTCTCCTTAGAGTCAGTCCTTGCAACATTGTATCCCCTAAGTAGGTTAACGATCATCAAGACCGAATGATCTCTCTTACAATCAACTCAGGAGGTGTGTATCCCCATTGGTTAACGGTTTTGTACTAACGAGACCTAGATATAGAATTCTTGTTTTATTTATCTTAACTGTGACACTTTAATATTTATTGATCAAGTAAATATAAAGTTGGTTAATTGATTTATGACTTAATTAACCCAACCCATAACCTCTAGAGATGAACGAAAACCTTGACAAAGGTGGAACATAATCCTAAAGGTGTGCAATCCGAAGATCACTGGTGCACCCGTAGGGAATCCTCCCTTGGCCAAGAAAATCATTCCATCATCCGGTGAACCAGAAATGTGTCACTCAGATCTGGTCCACTTCAGAAGCCATTGCTTAGAATCCGGTTTGGATATCAAAAGCCTGAAGGATCTGTCTACCTACTGGTTTCCTCACTTTGGATCTAGCTCATGACTACCAGAAGCTGATTATACCTCTTGATAGTTTATTAATTAAGTTAAGGTTGATTTAAGCTTATCAAGTTAATCACCATTTGAACCTGTCACAAGATTAACAAACAAGAATTAGAAAGAAGATAACACAACAAATAACTAAAAACAAACTAATAATAATAATATTAAAAGTCTACAAATCGAAGTGGGTTCGGAGATCATAGAAAGATACAACCATAAGAATGATCAACACATGAACATGGCTGCTCATAGACAAGCCTTCCATCTCCTAGTGTTATGCATCTAGTGTAATCCTCATGACCCTCGATGTTTTATTGCATGTACTACTCTCTGATCCCATGCTTGGCCAAGATGATCAAGGTAGGTCGAGGCCTAACCTTGGTGGGTTGTTAGGATGGCCCTAAGGCCTCCCACAGGACCCCAAGATCTTTGGAAGACTCTTGGAAGTCGACCCAAGAGGGCACACGACTAAGTGAAATGGGATGGGGCAAATGGTTGAGTGAAGCATGTTATTTATAGACCTGCCAAGGCAAGCAAGAGTGTGCCACTAGGTGGAGCACGGTCGTGCAATTATGTTTGTACATTCTGTTGGCTGCAGTTTTGTCCTGTCTATACTGTTTGTCCCTTGAACGGGCATGTCAGGGTCCTTGGCACGGCCGTGCCACGTACTCTGGCTAGATTTCTTATCCCCCAAGTTTGCTGCGTTGTCTTCTAGCGTGCAGGACCTCCGTGCAAGTGTGCATGGGCGTGCTGGGTCAGTCCCAGATTAATTTTATCATTGTTTAAGTCCCGGGATGGTCTTCAAACATATAGGGAACATGCTGCAAGTCTAGTATCCTCAGGAATCTCCGGTTTTTGGCTGTTTTTACTCAAAAATCACTTGTTTCCGATGTGGAGCTTCAATTCCCTGTGAATTGCAAATAGGAATGATTTAAATACACAAATTCAGTAATTTAAGCCCAATTGTATCCTATTATGAGACTTATTATGCATGTTTTATACGTAAACTTTGTGACACATCCATTACTTCTCAAAATGGATTGAAGATGAAGCTTTTGTTCAATTCTGAGATAAAGAAGTGGTGTCATTCATCAAGAAAAGCATCCTGACTCGATTCAGTTTTCCAGCAAAAATAATTTTTGATAATGGGTCTCAATTCATCAACAAATGAATAGTAGATTTTTATGACAGTTGGGGAATCAAGATGGTCACCTCAACTTCTATTCATCATCAGGCTAATGGACAAGCTGAATCTTCCAACAAGATAATTGTTAATAACTTGATCAAAAGGTTAGGGAAGAAGAAAAGAAAGTGGGAAGAGGAACTCCCATTTGTTCTTTGTGCTGATAGGACAACATCTAAAAATGCGATTGGCCAAGCACCTTTTGTAAAGCCCGAACCCGTAATCACGCGATCAACGCCTAATCATACGGGTTTTGAACTTACTTAAAACCACTCCCGATTTAAAACTTAGATATTTAAGAAAAACTTAAATTATCGTGATAAATACTTTTTGATTTCTACACTTTAGCTATTACAACATATGATGATATTTCGCAATTTCACGGGAGACTCTTGAATTCTATTGCGGAAGCTTGATGAGTGTTCGGGCGTGTTCGGTTCTTCTCGCGACTTGATCCTTGCTCCGGGACGTCCATCAAATGTTTACCTAGCACCACCACACAATGAATGGTTAGTGGGTTGTCAATAATACATTTAAACTAGTATGAGAGTCGTTACACGTTGAAACGGAACGAACCAGGCCAAACGGCCCTATCTTAGGAGTACAAACTGCTGCAACTTATGCGCAGCAGCTGTTCGGATTGCCTTTACCCCTTCTAAAACTCAAAATCCGACTTCGACTTTCAAATAAGAATTGTTCTACGCTCCGAGAGCTTTCCAGGCATATAAAGAACACCTCCTAACGATTTTTCTACGATTTTATATGCAATTTTAAAGATCGTGCTGACATGCAGGACAAAGCGCGCGGCCGGTCGGTTTAAGCGCGCGGCCGCGCGAAGCTTCTGATCGTTTTTTTTTTTGGTGATATTTAAGCATGGGAATCATGTCGCAACCACATTTGATGATTCCCGAAGCCTAAGTATCGACTTTCCGACTAAATAAACCTTTGTTTGACTGAAATCATTGCCCGGTTTATGTCGCCATGATCCGGTTCTTAGTTTTGAATGTTTATGGCGACTTTTACACAAATCGACCCATTTAGACATTGAACTTAAGCAAAACACCATTCGACCACGCGCAATGCGCATAGTTTATGTTGTCAAGTCATTAGACACTTGATCAACTAAAGTGTTTGTCCGATTTGTTCATTATGACTTTGTTATTAGATTTATCCTTTAGTAAATCTTTATAAATTCCCAAAATGCCCCTCCTAGCCAAATCTTTCGATTTAGCCATTCATGGCGACTCTTCTTGATTCAAACCCATTGTTTTGGACTCAATGACTTGTTTAAAAACTTCTAAGTCCGTACGGACTTAGATTTTCAACATTTCTCAAGATTGTTCTAATGTGGTCGATTCTAAGCGCCTTAGCGCGCATTAGACATAGTTATGGGATTAACTTACCTACTTGGCACCCTCACTTCATGTGATGCTTTAGCACCCATATTGCTTCGCCCGAAGGCGTTTATTTAACTACGGACTTACCCGGTAGTGTTGACCCATTCTCATGCCTATCAAACCATCCATATGAATCCTTGACATCAAGTGTTCTCTTTTTTCCTTCAATTTAGTAACCTATGTAAACATCTCATTTCACACACATTAATAGCCCGGGATCCAAATGGCGATCCACCACCAATCGGCCCGTCAACATTATAACATCTAAATGCTTAGCATAGGAGCATTATGTACCGAGTTCAATTGATGCTCACAACATCATTTGACCCGTTTAACTATTTATTCATACAATCTTCAATCTTCAAGTTTTATTCATGAGTTTTAATGAAAATAACATTTTAACTCATTAGACCCATTCACAAAGATTTTTCCATTATCTAGTTAGGCGTCCCAACCGGACTTATCAATTTTATTTATTTAGGCGATTCTAGCCCATTACAAGCTAGTAACCCATTCTTTACAATCGATATAAGAATTCATGATTCAAGAATGTTTACAAGATCTTCTAGTTTCTAAGAGGCTTATTTAAGATAAGTCACTTACCTTGGCCACAACTCATGCATTCCATGATCCCTTTGCTTCGTTAGGTTCATCCCATCCAAGCTCCTACCTAGCTTGATAAGACCAAACCTTCACTATACTCACAAGATCGGTCAAGTTAGTCATCATATCCAATAACCAACACATCTCATGAGTTTATTCACACCATTATACCATATTCAAATCTCGGGTCAGTTTGACTTCTAAAAGTCAACTGCCCTTAGCATGATCATGTGCACTAGAATAGGACAAAGTCTCTAGTTTGGGACTATCCCTTCATTTATCATATCAATGTCATCAAACGTATTGCACATACAACTTCCTAATCATCATTAGGCTACTAAATATCATATGGTGTGATCTATCCTCTAAGCATGTACTTCATATTTCATATGCAAGTATTTCCATGTTTTACTCAATTAAGTTATCACCTTAGTTTGCAAACAAGGTCATTGTGGCGTTTCATCAAACACCTTGTAGGCATCATTTACAACTTAGTTTCTAAACTCCATAGGTCTTATGGATGCTACCTCCTTCCACCCTACTCATGATGGTTAGGCAATTCATCATCCAAAGCATAATTATACCATGTTTCACATTATAACAACTCCAAAGAACCACCATGATTACTAGATGTATGTGGTTTCAACCTAGAGGTTGAATCCCAAATTTCACATATTAACATAATCATATGAGTATAATCAAATACACAAATAAAATGAAATTCATAACCGAATTAGACTTGATTGAGGTTCCCTAAAGCTAGAGTAACCACTAAAAATCCAAAATTCCACGTTTTTGTAAAAACCCTCAATTTACACCATGTTCAAGAATGAATATAGCATCAATTTCTACCAAATAAAAGGTACCTTGATGTTTAGTAAGCCTTAGACGACTCGTTTCTTGCTAATGCACCGAAAAACCCCTTGATTTGGCTTGGATTTGAGCAAGGGTTTGATGTTTAGGGTTTGGAGGTAAAAGGAGATTGCTTTCTCCTGATGATAATCGACACACACACATAAGTGTGTGTGTTCTTTCCTTTTCAACATTATACACACACAAGTTTGCCATTTTGCCAGCTATGGTCCCTCTAAAATCCTCGAATGTCATTTTCTAGTTAAACTTAGCTAGTCAAGCTAGATTTTCTTGTAATACTTGCTTATTTATAAGATTGGTACCATTAAATGGATTAGTTCCATATTAGAACATAACCCAAGTTCTTATTGTTCGAGTCTCGTTTTATTATTTGCTAATCACGCTTAATGGCGTAATTAAGCGTAACAGATGATTTTGGGGTGTTACACCTTTCTCTTTGGTATTTGGTATCGAAGCAATTATTCCAACCAAAATGGTTATGCCAATAGCCATGAGATGTCATCAGCATGCTAACACAAATTCAGTAACATTGCTGCAAGACCTTGAAGCAATGGATGAGCTCAGGGATGCTTCCAAACTCAAGATGGCAGCATATCAACAAAGGATTGCTAAAACTTATAACAAGAAACTAAGGATACAAAGATTCCAAGTAGGAGATGTGGTTTTGAGAATATCTTTTAACTCACAACAAAACCAAATTATGGAAAATTAGCACCTAAGTGGGAAAGACGTTGGCACACCCTGGCATCATGAGACAAATCAAATGTTGATCAGAGAGATCCAATCAATTAAGTCATCCTTAAAGTGGCCCGCTTAGGATGTTGGCACACCCTGGCATCCCAGGATGCTAAATTTCAACTCGGTGGCAACTGAGGACAATCATCAAGGGGATTTCATTCCCACGCAGCCTAGAGCTACAATCCCTGAAGTCACCCCATCCATAAGATTTGCAGCATATAGAGAATCAATATATGCACCAGAGCCTTCATGAAGACAAAACACCAGTATCAATTTCAATAATAATGCACTTACTGCTAACAACCTTGAAACTCTACAGGAGACTAGCATCAGCCCTCAAATGGCCAAGGAGCTATAGAAGCTGAAGGATATGATATTAAGTGTACCAAGGATAGTTCAACCTATCTCAGAGGTATCCTCAAGCTGTCATAGGATATCCCGGTTCACACCTCCTATTTGTGATGCTAAAGTAGCGAAAAGATTTCAGACTCCAAATACTAAACTTTACGATGTATCTATGGATCCTGAAGAGCATGTGGCACAATATAGGGAAAGGATGGAGATAAATCCTATCTCGACTCATCTCAAAGAAGCTTGCTTATGCAAAGGCTTCAGATCCACACTAATTGGTCCAGCTTTAAAATGGCTTCTAAGTGTTCCTCCTTATTCAATTACTTCTTTTGCTCATTTGATCAATTTATTCGATAACCAATTTTCTTGCAGCAGAACATTTGAACGTCAGACTAGTGATTTATATGGGGCTACCCATGTCGCAGAAGAATCTCTTAAGGATTACATCACCAAGTTTTGAAGAGAGTCGCTCGACATCCCCAACTTGTATGTCACCACAACGGTTCAGGCCTTCGAGATGGGGCTCCAGAAAGACTTACCTTTCTACCTAGACTTAGTGATGAACCCATGCAGGAACCTTGACGAAGTCAGAAACAAGGGTCTAAGATTCATTAGACTTGAGGATGATTAGAAGATTCAATATAGGATAGATGCATCCTCGGTATATGATAACCCTAATAGGTAATCATAATCCACACACAAACCTTATAAGTCTAAACCAAGGTTGTACAAATCCCGATTAATTGGTGATTAATCACTAGTCCTCACTTTACTGATTAATTTTGGGCTAATCCCTCAATTAATCGATTCGCGATTAATCACCGATTAGTTGTACCAAATTGCTCCTAATCAGACCAAAAAACTGAAAATAAGGTCAAAAATGAATTCGAACGGGTCAAATTGGAGCAAATCGATCAAATAAAACAAGATCTTACCCCAAAATTGGATGATAATCCAGGATTTAGAACCAAAGTTGATTTAAGTTTAGGTATTTTTAATATCTAACCCCCTTCCATATTCACTAGTTTATATTTGGCCCCTAAACTTCTAAATTTATACATATAAGTTATAAAATTAACATTATATATGTAAAAATTTGGAAATATATATATATATATATCAATCCGATTAATCCCAATTAATCCTGATTAATTCCGATTAATCCCTAGCCGTTACCCCACTGGCCCACTAGCGCCTAGCGAGTTCTACAACACTGGTCTAAACCCTACTCTAGGGCCGACAATAAAAAGGTCAATGTGGTGGAAGATGATAACGATGGTGATTATCTCTAACTAACTGACTATTGTTTTTCTATGGATGTAGCAGGTTTGATGTATGCAATGAGGGATCTTTGGGATAAAGCATCATGGCCAAGAAAGAATGACAAAGGCACGTGGAAGGAAAAATCGAAATGGTGTGCCTACCATGAATATTTTTGCCACATTACGAAAGATTTCATTGCTTTACGCAAAGAAATCAGTTACCTACTTAGCAAGGGACACCTAAAACAATTGTTGGCCAAGAAGAAGAATAAAGCTCAGGAAGGTGACAACGCCCCTGAAGGAGCAGCCTCTCCACCTCTGGATTCCATGATAATAAACTTTATATCCGGAGGATCTGACATATGTGGAACTTCATATTCGGATGCAAAGAGACATGCTCGAGAAATCAAACCTAAGAAGTGGGAGAAACCTACAAGAACTTCAACATTAACCCATGCCAAAGTGATCAGCTTTGAAGAAGATGATCAAGAAAATTTTCTAGATCCTCACCATGATTGTTTGGTCATTACTTTGTATATTTCTAACCATTTTGTACTCGGGATATTAATATATGGTGGACTCTCTATCAACATCATTCAGCTAGAAACACTTAAAAGGATGAATATCCCGGAGTCTGAGATCATCTCTAAATCCTCCATCCTTGTGGGATTTAGTGGTGAAACAAAAAGCACTACGGAGAAATCAAATTTCCCATTTATATTGATGAGGTAAATTAATTCATTACAACGCATTTGTGTTATTGATTCTTTGTCTTGCTATAATGTCATTCTAGGGAGACCTTGGATACATGACATGAAAGCAGTACCCTCAACATACCACCAATGTGTGAAACTCAGAACACCCTGGGGAGTAGTAAAGGTAAACAGCAACCAGCAGAAAGCTAAAGACTGCTACACATCCTCAATGATGGCACGTGATATCCTAGAGAATGAAAAGAAGCACAGAGATCAGGATGTGAAGAATGTATGCTTAGATCATAAAAATCCAGATATCTCGGTGCTGATTAGTACTAATATTCCTCAAAATATTGAACAAGAGTTAATATCCTTCCTAAATTGCAGGATGTCAACTGTCGCCTGGAAGCACGATGATATGACAGATATTTCTCGAGATATAATTAAACATAAACTTGGTATTGATAACAATTCAGGCCAATGCAACAAAAAAGAATGAAGTTAACACCTGAGAGAAACATCATCATACAAGAGGAGGTAGACCAACTATTGAAATCAAAGTTGATAATGGAAGTTAATTTCCCAATATGGCTAGCAAATATAGTCGTTGTACAAAAGAGGAATGGGAAATGGAGAGTTTGTGTTGATTACACAAACTTAAACAAGGCATGCCCTAAAGATCCATTCACATCGACTCAATGGTAAATGCAACAGCGGGGCATGAGATGCTTACCTTTATAGATGCATCCTCAGGATTTCAACAAATCCAGATGGAACCAGATGACAAAGAAGACACAACATTCATGACACCCTTGGGTATAAACTGTTATATTGCAATGCATTTTGGACTAAAGAATGCAGGTGCTACCTACCAAAGACTAGTCAACATGACGTTCAAGGAAAAGATAGGAGACACGATGTAGCTCTACATATATGATATGGTGGTCAAATCCCGAATAGCAGAGAATCATCTTCGGGATATCAAGGAAGCCTTCGACATCCTTGATGCATACAACATGAAACGCAACCTAGCCAAGTGCCATTTTGGAGTAGGCGTAGGGAAGTTCCTAGGATATTTGGTGACCAAGAGAGGAATCGAAACTAGCCCAGAACAAATAAAAGCGATTCTGGACCTGAAATCACCAACTAACATCAAGGATGTGCAAAGGTTGACTGGAAAGGTAGCTGCTCAAAACGGATTCATCTCAAGCTCATCTAAGAAATGTAAAGAGTTCTACAATATCCTAAAAAAGAATAAAAAATTCGAATGGGGACAGAAACATGTAGAAACTTTACATGCTTTAAAGAACTACTTGTTAACTACCCTATTGCTGATGAAACCTGAGGATGGTGAACATTTATCCCTATATCTAGCATTTTCTGAGAGTGCAATAAGTGTTTTGCCAGTGAAAGATTTCAAAGGACAACAACATCTTCTCTATTATGTAAGTAAAAGCCTACTGGATGCTGAAACTAGGTTATTCACATCTTGAGAAACTTATCTTAGCTCTGATTATGGCTTCCACTAAATTAAGGCAATATTTTGAAACTCTTACTATACATGTTAAAACAAACTATCCAATTAATATGTGCTTAGGAAACCAGAAATGTCTAGCAGGATGGCAAAATGGTCAGTAAAACTTAGTGCTTATGATTTAGTATATGAGCCAAGGATTGCGATTAAATCCCAAGATTTGACAGACTGTGTGGCTGATTTCAGTAGTGACCATCAAAATGAATAGACTTAGAAGTACAGAAACTTAGTGAAAACTTAGAAAAAAGGATTTTTTATACTGATGGTGCTTCAAACATAAGAGGCACAGATTTAAGGATACTACTAAAATTGCCACAAAGTTACATAATGCCCCAAGCTATTAGATGTGAGTTCCAGACAATCAATAATAAAGCTGAATACAAAGCCCTCATTGCTGGTTTAGAAATCGTTAGAGACCTGAATGTGAAAACTTTTCAAGTGTATGTTAACTCTTTGTTATTGACTAACCATTTTAATTTGTCTTATGCAATAAAAGGCGAGAAATTACCTCTATATCTTGACATAAACAAAATTTTGGCAACTTGTTTTGAAATATTTAGGCTTGAATAGGTACCAAGAGAAGAAAATGCTAAAGTAGATGCTTTAGCAAATTTGGGATCCTCACTCAACTTACCTCAAGGATCAACTATCTTGATCATCCATATCTTGAAGCCTACTATTGACGAGTGGCATCCTGAGGATGTGTCTGTTTTCAATTTCCAGAATCAAGATACTGATCGAGGTGATACATCATGGATGACTCCTATCATGAAATATCTTCGGGATGGAAATATCCCGGATAGTGTGAATGCCAATACCTTCGGGATAAAGGTATCTAGGTTTGTTATATTAGACAATATGTTGTATAGGAAATCTCTTACAAGTCCATATCTTTGGTGCCTCAATAGAGATGAAGCCCGGGAAGTACTCAAAGATATACACGAAGGTGACTGTGCGAACCATATATGGGGAAGAACATTATACTCAAATATTCATAGAACAAGATATTACTATCCAACTATGAAGAAGGATGCCATGTTATATGATCAGAAGCGTGATCCATGCTAGAGACATAGCAATATCTTGCACCAACCAGCTGGACCATTTTATCCTATCATGTAACCATGGCCATTCGGGAAATGGGGGATGGATATAGTTGGAAAACTTCAAAAAGCTCCTGGTGGAAAGGTGTTTATGCTTGCTATGACAAATTACTTCTCAAAATGGTTCAAAGCTGAAGCCTTTGTTCAAGTCCAAGGTAAAGAAGTAATGTCTTTCATCAAAAGAAATATCTTGATCTAGTTCGATGTTCCAGCAAAAATAATTTATGATAATGGATCTCAATTCATCAACAAGTGAACAGTGGATTTTTGTGATAGTTGGGGAATCAAGATGATCACTTCAACACCAGTTCATCCTCGGGATAAGGGACAAGCGAAATCTTCCAACAAGATATTGTTAATAATTTGAAAAATAGGTTAGGACAGAAGAAGGGTAAGTGGGTAGGAGAACTCCCATTTGTTCTTTGAGTTGATATGACGACATCTACGAATGCGGCTAGCCAAATACCTTTTTGTTTGGATTTGGTACAGAAGCAATGATTCCAACAAAAATGGTCATAGCAACAGTTAGAAAATATTTTCAGGATGCTAATACAAATTCATAAACATTATTGCAAGATCTTAAGGTGGTAGATGAGTTTAGGGATGCTACAAAACTCAGGATAGTAGCATAACAACAAAGAATTGCTAAGGCTTCCAACAAGAATATAAGAATCCAAAGGTTTCAAGTAAGTGTCTAGTTCTTAGAAAAGCTTTTCAGAATACAACGAAGCCGAGTGATAGGAAGTTAGCACCTAAATGGGAAGGGTCTTATTTGATAGATTCTGAGGCTTGCAAGGGTGCATACTGGTTGTCTACTTTAGAAGAAGACATCCTCCCCAGATCATGGAATGTTTTCCATTTAGAATGTTATCACATGTAAGGTAAAATCCATTTAGAGTTCCCCAAGGTATGTATAATTTATGTTATATTCATTTAATGATTTAACATCATTCTAATTTGGTTTCTCGAAAATAGTATTTCTCAAAGTGATTTCAGATACATCTTGAAGATATGTAGTTGAAGATTAGAGGATTGGTCCCCTTTCTACCTTTAAGGTACTTAAGCCCTTTTAAGGTTTAAAGGTATTCACCTTTCTTGAAGAATTTGCTATGAACACCTCGCCTGGAGTGCACGATGTTCAAGTATATTTCAGGATGATAGGATCAGTTCACGCTTTAGTGGCTAACAATTTTATCATCATTGGGATATATGTTGGATTCTAACGTACGGAGGCATTTAACACTAACGTGTTAAAATTATGGTTTTGGCATGGGTCACTAAAGACAACTAGGCATGTCCCAAGATTTCCTAAGTATTGGCTTTGTCCCAAGATTTCCTAAGTATTGGCTTTGTCCTAATTTGTATTAAGTAATGGCTTTGTCCCAATATTTCCCAAGTTTGTTTATACTCAGAATTATTAAGGACTGGGGACACATGCATGTCATATCATCCTCATGATACAAAAGGAATTATACACTGGGCACATCCTCGGAATTTTAAAGGATAAACTATTGTATGTAGAAATTTTTATTTGCCAAACAGATTGGTTTTTGCTAAAGAACAAACTTCTCTGCTAAGAAAATATGGTACGATCCATCTTTCTTCATTAATTAATGTTGCATAAGATCTTACGTTAAATAAACTTATTTGTCTTATGTTTTGATGAGATATTTTTGAGATACTAACTAAGACAAGGATGGTAAAGGATAAAAAAAATCCTTAGAGTATAAAGACAAAAGATAATTATATTGTTTACCAACAGGAAGACAACCCCACCTTCGTCCATAAGCCAGGACCCATCCGTTGGGGATTAATCTCAAAAGTCAGAGACAGGATGGGGATGACTAAGGCTTCATCTTGAAAAACAGGATCCCTCCACCTTAACCATCCTAAAGTGTTTAAACAAAAAAGAAACTTGTTCAACATCCTGAAACCATTACATATGATTGATCAAAACTACCACCTAGGAACCTTAAAAAAGTAGGCTCAAGCCTTTTCACAGGGAATTGATGGAAAGTATAGTTTTGTAAATTAACGAATAAAATTAAAATCTAATTGATTTGTTTGTTTTGAAATTTTAAGAAAATGAATTTAAGAAGTTGTAAACAATAATATTAAAGAAGTAATCCCCTCCATGTTTCCGGTTCAATGATTCACCCTACCCTTGTTTAGATGATTGGATACCACATAGACATGGTTTTGTTGAACGGTTTAAGTCAAGTGATAATCAAACACAAGTTTTTAATAATAACCCGTACAATTTAATTACCAACCCACAAATAACAACTACCCTCCCGTTAATCAAACTGCTCACGATGCAAGAAAACCGAATGTGAATTACTAAAGGATAAGCAATTGCACAAACATGACTTGTTTACATAACTCAAATCACAAATATTTTTCAAACAATTAAAAGACAATCCATAAACCAAATCAAACAAGAGTTAGAGTTTCACACATAAACCGTACACTCAGAGGTGATTAAAAAGATGTTTAGCCGCTCATGGTTACAAGAAACATAGCAAAAAGTTCAATAACAAACCCGAACATGATGATGATAACCGAAGGTATGGATGAATGATGATGATTGTTTATGTTTGTAGCTCCAAAATACTCCCAAAGATTGATAATTTTCGTTTATGGAGGCTTAGAAGTCGATTAGGATTGATAAAAATCTTTTTATAAATAAAAAGAACAACTTTCCTATTTTTTCTCTACACCCGCCGTAAGCTACGGGTCTGAACCGTAGCTTACAGTGCAGATTTTTGGCCCTTGTTACTGATCTGAACCGTAAGATACTCTTCTGATCCGTATCTTACGCCAGGGGCTTTAGGAAAAATCTTGTTTCCCATATAACTTTTTCGTTATAACTCCGTTTTCTTTGATTCTTGCGGCCACGTCTTCGTATTTCAGAGCTTTATCACATCATCATTTAATATCTTCAAATCAAATCCATTTTGTTTCTCCAAAAATGCATCCAATATTCGTATTTAACCTGAAATGTTCCGAACTTGTGTAGTTATCTTATTCATCATATATAACCATCAAAACCACATCAAAAAACACACAATTAAGCACATTATTGAACATTCATTGCCTATTCCATCACATAACACTCTACCTCACCAATTTAATTTGGAATACAAAATTGACATGTTAATTTTTGTCCAAAACACCACATACTCTTATGGCAACTGTTAACTTAACTCAAACGCAAGGGGGTTGGGCATACTCCAAGTCTGCATATGAAAACCGTAACCAACGCAGGCCCAACAATTATGGGCCTGGATTCAAGATGTCAAACGGACAACATAATGGGCCATTAAATTACGCGAAAGGTAACTGGTAATCGTAACACTTTTTTGTTAATTTTGTAATATTTCGTGTCATGATACTAAAGACTGCAAGAAGTTAGCACGTTTTTTTATTGGAACACAATATCACCATAAACTCCACATCGCTCTCCAACCCAATGATTAACTCTTCGATGGCAAGCTCATCTGCACCCATCCCTCCGTGGATGTTTGACACTGGAGCATCCGATCATGCTACAACCGATCGATCCTCTTTACAACCCTATCGGAATATGGCGGCCCAGATGAGATCGTGTTAGGAAACGGTAAAACTCTACCTATCTCACACATTGGTCACTCATTTATTCCCGCTTCCTCTCGTCCAGTGATTGTAAAAAATGTTTTCCTTGTTCGTCACATGCAAATCTAGTTATGACCGACTGTGTTAACGTACACTGACCTTTTTTCTAACGTGCAACAAATACTCGTATCGTAACAGTACTGTCTTAATACTGATGCTGTATTTTTTATTGTTTTCTCAATGTAAAAGTATAAAAATCATTTAAATGAAGTTGTGTTAGCAAGAAAGCATTTCTCAGTAACATTAGCATTAATGTTTCGGTACATACATAGTTCAAACCACGTTTAGCGACTACCTACAGTTCTAAACCACGTATGGGTAGCTACGCCTCTAGTGTTTTTTTTTTTTTTTAACAGCTAAGTACATTACCCTCATTACCCTCCCGAGTTTGAATCCAAACACTCATGGGTATTGCAAGCCTCTCGGCCTAAAGGCCTTAATTGTAGATTTTGCAAATGGCAATGATCGAACCGGGGATCTTCCTGACGAGAACCACACATGCGTATTAAACCCTCTCATTTTTGGTCAGCTAGACTGACTATCATTGCCAAACTAAGCCTCTAGTTATTTTTCAATCCATAGATTTTTTTGAAAAAATAACAACTTTTAATCGTGCAAACGACGGGAGCAAATCCTAATACCTCTATTAATGCCAGTTATTTTTAATTATCTTGGTAATCCACGTGGAATGCGTAGAACTACGTATCACCGAAATTTTATTCGATATGGATTAGGCCAAATAGAAGGAACCAAATCTTGCTCATTGTATCATAATGAAAACTACAAAAACAGTATAAGCAAAATATTTGGCGTACCTACTCTACAATAAAATATATTTAACATGTTAATATATTTTTCCATTAATATGAATACGGTTATTGAACCTTTTTTTTAATTTCTATTAAATCAACTTGTGAAATAAAAAAAAATTGACCAGTAAGAAGGGCTAATAAGTATTACACAGCAAGATACGACAACTATCATATAAACAAGCAAGAAAAATCCAACTTGAGTCACAGACAGGTGAATCCGACATGATAATTGAATACGCGTAAATTAAAGTTAATGGTACCAAAGCTGCCTGATTAATATATTGCTGTTATAGACTGGTCATAAGATCATGCTTTCATATTAAAACAAAGGGATCAAGATGGCAATAGGGAAACACAATAATAAGATAACTGAATTTGCTTGTAGGAGAAATAGGCACCCCTTCCACGTCTTGGAGTACTTGAACTTTTATTTCCTTGAAGGAGAAATATCCTTATGTCGGGTTCAAAGGGCAACCCGCTTTATTTACCTGTATAATGGAGGATGGGCTGCCACTTTTTTAGATTCAAATATACACCATATTTCACTCCAATTTGTCTCTTCACTTTTTTAAAAAATGAGTGATGTTGAAGAAGATCATATATGCATTCCCCTGCTCCTAGTGAATCCGATTTTACAATCAAGCGATAGCAGCCTTGATTTTTTCATGGATATTTCGAGGAGAGCCGAAGAAGAAAACACCACAATATATAAGGAAATATGTGTTTCAGGTAATCGTGAGGGGACAATACTCTCTAATGTAAGATTATTTTGTTGACAACCAAAAATACAGAAAAGCTACATAAAAACTAAGGTATCGTATGTTAAAATGCCTATTTTTCGAATGGTTCAGAGAGGGCGTAGACGGCCGGTTTAATAAGTGTTTTACACCCATACAAAAAGTCACTTTTGTAGTTAAACAACTCGCAACTGGTAAGCCTCTTGATGAATACGATGAGTATTATGTATGTCTGAGAGGACGTGGCATAAATGTTCACAGTTTTTTTTCAATGCCATAATTAAGTTATACGGGGAAGAATTTTTACAATGACCAACAAGTCGCGACGTTGCAAGATTATATGAACAACACCAAGAAAGACATCACCTTCCCGGTATGATCGGTAGCATTGATTGTTGGCATTAAGTTTGGCCACCGTGTCATAGGGAATTACGAGGACAACACATGAGAGGTGATCAACAATACCCTACGATAATGCTAGAAGTGGTTGCGTCACAAGATATGTGGTTTTGGCATAGTTTTTTGGTACACCTGGTTCACTCAACAACATCAATGTTCTCCAACAATCTCTGATTTTCCTCACCGAACAAAACGGAACGGCGCCAAAGTGTCCATTTACTTAAAATGACCACATATATAAACATGGATACTCTCTTACAAATGGGATCTACCCTACTTAGTCAACATTTGTGAAAGCGTTTCAATATCCGACCGATCCGAAGGAAAATAAATTCATTAGGAGGCAAGGAAAGATGTGGAGCAATCGTTTAGTGCATTAAAAGGGAAATGGGATCATTTTCTATACGTGCATGATATTGCACAACATTATCTTGAAAGACGAGGAATGTGCAATATCACCGGTTTATATAAGAGATCCCCACTCCATCCAGTGTTCAATGAAGATGCCCTTACATAGTTGAGAGACTCTGATATATGCATTTCCGACTTCGAAATGATATCATGGAACATTTAGCCACTATAGATCTACACTAGCATGAATTGGATTCGGAATAATTTTATTTTTAATTTATGTTGCGTTTTTATATATAATTTTTTTTTAGTTTGAATAAAAGTAAGTTTATTTTATTGGAATTAAATGTTAGTTAATCTTTATTTAAAAACAAAAAAGAAGAAAATGTTTAACTACGAAATTATTGTTCAGTGAAGTGAATCATTGAAGCAATGTGGTAGTGCAAGATTGATGGAAATCATGATACTTTAGTGACCTTCACTTATGCGCCCCTTCCTCCCTGAGTATGACTAATGATTAAGTCCTTTTTGTTTCTTTTTCTGTCATTCTCGATTAACAAACTTTGGTTTATTAGTTTGAAATTATAGAAGAAAATGGAAAGTATTTATAAAAGTGTAGTCATAACTAACGAAATAAATTCATTGGATGTAAAGAGTTTATGAAACTGAAACCACTCTTTTTTTATCTCTAGTCAGGCTCGGGTTGTAGCAGGAATCATTGACCCTATATGAAATTCCTAGGTTTGAATCTAGTCATTTTTTTTTGAAAGGTGAACATAAAAAAGGGGCGCGTCCTCAAAACGAGGACCGACCAAAAACCATTACATTATATACAAAGGGTATCCAACCCAATCCTTCCATCTAGTATCCTTAAAACGAGACATATTCGTTAGCCACAAAAAAGACAAAGATTTGATACTAGCTACAGCTTCTATCACCTTCGGATCTTTACTACGGAAATCTTTTCGTTCCTAGCCTCCCAAATCGTCCACATAGAAATCATAACAATGCCGCCGACAATCTTTTTAGCCAACTTGTTCCCATTTATGTACCTTGAAATCTGCGAAGTGAAAAGCAACCGCCGGTGCCAACTTGCACCAATTCCCAATTATCGTCCAAACACCAAAAGAAAATCCGCATCCAGTAAAAAGATGCTCTACATTCTCGACATCCATATCGCACATAACACAAGCTAAAATCGGAATGTGGATATTCATCCTCGACAATTCCAATCTAATAGGAAGGCGCTCCAGCTCGGCTCTCCAAATAAAGATCTTAAGTTTTAATGGGAGCCATGAAATCCAGCGCATGTGAAGCTGTCTACTAGCGACTGCAGCTTAATAGATCTTGTTTCTGTAGTAAATGACTGTGAATGACCCATCTTTGGAACCCTCCCATCTCCAAAGGTCACCATCGGTATTAAACTGGATACAATTCAACAGTGTCGTCACCGAGGAGAAAGGGGGCTCGGCGGGAAGAGGATTGTACTGTGAGAGAATCAAGGAGGGTCTGATCAAACTGCAGTCTTTCTTCCACAGTATTCGGACTTCTGTTCAAGCACGAGATAGTATCTCCACGATTCTGCCAATGTTCCTGCAGCCTACAGTTTTTATTAGAAGATAAACCGAATAACAGCGGCCATTTGTCTTTATGGAGTTGATCCCATTCCAAAGGTCAAGCCAAATCTAATCTAGTTTCTGTCGCCAACGATCCCCATAAAAAACAAGGACAAACTACAGTTTTGTATAAATAAAGAGTTTAGGACAATGGCAATCGCCTTCAAACAACCCGACAAACTTTTCTTAATTGGAAGTAAACCCCAATAATTCCTATGCCCATGGCACTCCTCAACCACCCTACACCATAAATCATTATGGTCATTTTTGAACCTCCAAGCCCATTTCACCAATAAAGAAACATTCACATCTTTTAACATGGAAATGCCTAAACCATCATCTTTCTTTATAGTAGTAACGACATCCCAAGAAACCCAATGAATTTTTTTAACCATGTCATCCCCAGCCCACAAGAAGCATTTCATAATCCCGTCCACACTCTCAATAACCTTCATTGGAGCTTTGTAAATCGAGAAAAAATAAATAGGCAAACTAGCTAAAACCGATTTAATAAGAATAAGATGACCTCCTATCGAAAGAGTTTTGCGTTCCATGAGGATAGTCGATTCCTACATTTGTCAATCATCGGGTTCCATTGGCTAATCCTATTCATATTAGCACCAACTTTAATGCCAATGTAGTTAAAATGGGAAAGACCCTTTTTTGCACCCTATCACTTTAACCGTGTCTGTCAATTCCTCATCGTCAACCCCAACACCATATATACATGATTTATGAAGATTCATCTTTAAACCGGAACAAACTTGGAAAACTTTGACTTAGACCACTTTCCCACTAAAGGAGCACCATCCGCGTAGAATAAATTAGAGATAACCAAACAATTACTTGACACTTCGACTCCTTTAATCTCTCCTAATTCGATCGCCTTATTAGTAATACATGAAAACACCTCCATTACAATAAGAAAAAGAAATGGAGAGATAGGCTCTCCTTGATGTAACCCTTTTTGACACTAAAATTCAATCGTACGGACGCCATTGACTAAAACAGAGGATCCTAGCTAATTTAAGAATACCTTCAATCCAACAACACCACCAACATGGAAAACCCATTTGCTTCAAAATAGAGATAAGAAATGCCTAATCAACATTATCATAAGCTTTCTCAAAATTTATTTTGAGCATATATACTTTCTTATGTTGCTTCTTGGACCAAGCTATAAGCTCATTCATCACTAAGGGGCCATCTAGAATGTATCTGTTGGGTACCTTTGAAACCATACTTACCAGTTTACATACTTTTAGGTCCTTAGTTAAGGTTTCACAAGTCAAGGGACTTGTTTTGTACATGTGTTAATGTTTCTAGGGTTTTGTGTAAAGTGTATATGTGTAAGGGTCCGACGTACTTAATGTTAAGTACGCCGGCCCAATCAGGAAGTCTATATAAGTAACAGGTCATGCACCCCAAGAAGCTAGGGTTTTGGTGGTCTTGAATGCATAAGTTATAATCTGGTTCGTTATTGTAATTTCCATGGCATTGCATCTTTAATCAGTAATGGAAATCATCTTTTGGTTATCTTGTGTGTGTCGGTTATCATTGTTCATCTAGCTTCTTTCAGTTTTCGATAGATTCATCACCCAACACACCTAATCAATAGGTGTTTGTGTGTGATATCAATCTTTTGCACCTTAGATCTAGATTATTTGGACTTACAATTTGGTATCAGAGCCTTCGTGCTCTTGATTGAATCTGTTTTGATACCAAAACCATCATCTAGTTAGTTTTTATGTTTCTTTGGTTTTACATCTTTGTTCTTATCAAAATGATATAAAAATGTTTTGAATTTGTGTTTTTATGGTATTAAAAATTGTTTCTGATTGCAAGAGTGATTATCCGAGTATTTCAGACTAATTGAAACAATTTCCTATTGAATCATATTGATTTTGAGTATGTTTTTGAAAGTTTAAAACTTCGTGTGGGACGTGTACTTGTTCTATCTTGTGCGTACTTGTTCATCAATTTGCGTACTCGATATTGAACCTTCAAATTATAAAATTTTCATTTGTCAATGTATTTAATTAGGGTTTCACCGTATTTGGTTGATGTTCTTGTTGTCAGCGTACTTGTCTTCTTAGCGTCTTTAAATGTTTTAGTCATGCGTACTTATCTAGTGGTTATGTTTGATTGTGTACTTGTGTGTTTTCATGTGATAGTTGTGTATTTGATTGAGTGTTTATTTGATCGTTCTACGTACATACCAAAGGAAACTTTGGGGACAGTGATCTAGTCTACTGCGACTTTATCACGATGTACTTTATTTGATTTTTTTATTGTCATTACTCTGTTCTAGCGTACATGTGCATTTCAGATCATCAAGATTCAGCGTACATCCCTGCGTACTTGAAGACTGTTGGACTTAAGAACTTTAAAATGCAACTTAGAATCAATTAAAAATCATGGCTGGCAATATTAACAATCTAACAATGAATTCCATAACCCAAGCGAAACTCGAAACAGGAACCATAACACGCATTCCCAAGTTAATTGGTGCTCGAGACTATGGAACATGGAACAACAGAATGAAGGCCTTCTATTATGTGAATGATTTCACTCAGTGTAACTGATATGTGAAATGTATAGTAAATAAATCGGTCAAGTTTTAAAAATGGAAAAACCTACAAAACCACACACTAACGGCAAGTGTACTGGTCGCAGTGTAGCAGAGCAAGTAAGTCCGAGTATCGAACCGTGGACACAATGTGGCGACTCTCGGTACTAGACCTCTATCGACTCCTAGCTTAGCAAATTGGATTTTTGTGAATTTTTTATTAATTAATTACTAAAGTAAATAAATTAAAAGGCTTAAATTAATAGATAGCAAAGAATCACTAAGGAGGGAAATCAGAGATGGGAAAGGCAACCACCTAGGTATCGAATCCTACTAATGAAATTGGAACTGCCCTGGCTTTGGAAACTATGTTGGCAATCAGGATCTTCTAATATTCACCTCTAGTATCCAAGTGGCTCCCGGATCATTTACCAAGACTGACCAAAAAGGAATCCTAAAGACTACTAATCTCACTGATTGGTAGGATCACCTCTCGGTCTCACTAACTATGCTAAAGTACTCGCTAGATTGGTTTAGATTTCTCACTCTCCAATCACAATACACCCTAAAGTGCAAGGAGTAACCTGTAAAGTCAATCTATGACACAGATAAGCAAATAATACTAGAGAACCTAGGAAAACCTGATCTCTCAGCGTTTTTAGCCTAAACCTCTAGCACCAAAGACAAACCTGACTACCTATCACGTCTCGGTCTCAAGAGTAGGAAAAATACAAATCACCTCTAAACTCTCAATCAATGTTCCTATGGAATCCAGGCCTAAAACCATAAACTAAACTACAAGCACAGAGCAAATAATTCTAACAAGCATCCAAACATGAAAGACATTCACTAAGACACTCGTGGAACATCAAAAGATCATAAATTAGTAAAAAGTACGCACACACATCATAGAATCATAAACAAATTTCTTACTAAAACATAAATCCAACTATAAAATCCAAAACCGAAACATAAACCGAAATCAAATAGTCATCATCTTCAACCTAGGTGGCCAATAATGTTTTAGCCAAACATAATAGTAGTGGAACAAGATAAAAACATAGGTTCAAAATATAGCAAAGTCATGGTACCAATATTTATAAACACAAAGTAAATAAAATATAAACCAATACTTGCAGTGATCAAACCAGTAGCTTCAATCTTAATCCCAAGCCCTCCCTCCTCTAAATATTGTTTTGCGGCTCTGTCTTCTCAATCTTCGAATTATAATATGCCGTCCTCCTTTTTCTTTTCGGCGGCTCTTGTTTTCTATCGAAGATAATCTTTTTCAACGATAATAATATGTCCTCTTCCAAATTAGTTGCCGCCCCAGAAAAATAATACAACCTCAAAAATAATATGACGTCCAATTTGGTATGCAGCACATATTGGTTGTAGACTTGGGCCTCGAGCCCTTGTCTTACAATTCTTTTATTTTCTTTTATTATTATTATTATTATTATTATTATTATTATTATTATTATTATTATTATTATTATTATTATTATCATTAGTATTACTCCAAGCTCGCTCCGGATGTTCTAGGCTCGACCAAAGTTTATCGTATTGCTCCAACGTCCATGAACACCTACAAAACATAAAATAAATAAATAAATACTAAAAATGACTCAAAACTAATAAAAATCTAATGAAATGCTAAAATAAATAAAATAGACAATTACAAGCCTAAAACTAATAAAACACTAATAAAAAGACTCGAAAATGACTACAAAATATATAGGAAATTAGATGTGTTTTGCAACTCATCAAACATCCCCACACTTAAATCTTTTGCGCCCCGAAAAAGAATTATACAAAATCTCAAACATTTTCAACAAAGCACTTAGCAAAAACGATAACACCAACAGGGTGAAAAGCAAGCTACGAAATCAACAAGCATAGCGGTTTCACAAGACTTACATCGTTCAAAAGGCTGACTAGTAAAGATGATACACTTTTAATAACAAGGCCTGCCTAATCAAGTTTCACTTACCTTCAAGCAACCGACTAAGCACCTGTAAGCACCCCTCAAAATATCACTCATCTCTCGGTTATATATTTATTTGGAGTGAATCTCTCAAAACCGAACTATGAAGCAAAATTATCATAAGCTTGTACGTCAATCAAATCTCCACCTAATTGCTAACACTAACACAAATCAAGAGGACTTCGAAAGGGTAGGTAAGGGTTAAAGGTAGGAAATTTTATTGGGAAAAATTGGCTAAAAAGAAAAGTAAGAGATTAACCGGATACACCATGAACACATAAACTACTCTTAGGTCTTTTCGACTCACAACCTTTATTCTATTTTTTTTCCTTTTTCTCTCTTTTTCATATATTTTTTCTTTTTTTTCAGATTTTTTTTTTTGCTACTCTTTATGCTGATGAATTTTTTTTCACATTACATAAATATATACAATCCAGTAATCAATATAAAATAAAATGGGAGACAAACGAAAGGTTTAGGCTCAAAGTGGTTTCTAAAGGTAAAAATGGTGAAACGGGTCAAATAATCAAAACAAACGAAAAGACTAAACAAAAATGAGTAATCCTAATGCCTCTATCATATCTGTGTTCAGTCCAAGTCTATGGTCTCAAAATGCATCAAAGCGCACAAGTTCTAAAATAATGCAACAAAGTCGGTATATCACACATGAAACGAAATAGTGAATATTTATATATAATATTTAAAGGCTCAAAACTCACTGTCATGTGGAAATAAGGGTTACCGATACTAGCAAGTGCAAAACCAGATAACTATTCAGCTTGATCCACTATCCGAGGCACCCCAAACATTTTATTTCAGAAAAACAACTTAGCCAAGCCTACTATCCCGCAACTTAAAGAAACGTATGCTAAGACCCGTAAACCCGACAATCGACCCCGCTTTTAACTGACGTATTACATTGAAAAGGCTCGTTTACTACGCGCAAAAAGGGTCAGGACTAACATAAAAACCAACTTCTTTTTTCTTTTCTTTTTTTTGGATTTTGACTCAACCTATAACTAAGCAAAATAAAGGCGAAGTCTCCCATCCCCACACTTAGAAAGGCACAGTGTCCTCAATGTGCTCCAGGATACAACACAGACTAAAAATAAAAATGCAAAATAAAGAAGAAACGATAAAATATATAACAACAAAATAAATGGAACGAACTCCCCTGGAATATGTGGCGATAGCTCGCAAAAAGTGTCCCGTCCGTCCATCATCTACAGCCGTATAGCATTTCCTTCGCGGCCATAGTCGGAATCCTGCAAAAATAAACTAAAAAGAAAATGAAAGTAAAATGACTCAATGACAAGTGAGATGCTTGTTTACAAAAATAATTTTAAGATCGACCCCACCCGAATGGAGATTGAGTACGGGCAGGGGAGATCCAACAGTGAAAAAGGCCAAGGCAATCCCACACGACTCGATAAACTAAAAAAAATTGAATATAAATAAAAAAATAAAATAAAGAAAATGAAAATAAAATAAAAACACACCTGGCGGATGATGATACAAAACTCTACACTTGGGTTTTAACCCAAGTTCAATCAGGTGGCTTCTCTTTTATCCACCCTTTATCCAACCCGTTTAATTCAGATCGTTCACCATTGTTCGTCAAAAAACGAATGGTGAATCTAGAATAACGTTTGAAAAATTCAAACGGGTCAGAGCACCTATACCTACACTTACCTGGACCAAACCTTATATGTGGCATTTGATGTTGGTGCTTGTGACTGTGAACCCTCTCCCGTGATGGTGGCGGCACGGGACGACAATCCTGACTATGACGAGGTGGTTTGGTCTTTGTCTTTGTTACCACCTCTTCCTCTTCTTCCTCATTTGGTGCATTGATCTCTGTTGTTGGCATCCCTGCAAGTAAAGTTTCTAAAAATAATAGATCGCCAACATGGTCTATTTCTCCTTCTTCAAGAGTTGGTAAATCTACCAACTCATCACCAAACTCGTACTCCCAAGATGGTACATGCATATATTCTTCTTCATCTCCCATCTTGTTCTCCTTCTCACTAACCTCTTCAATCAACCCGACATCTTCTTCAACCTCACTATCACTCAAAAAATCATCTTCAGTGGGATCTTGTTGGACCGTAGGTGGGACTTCTTCGTCCATTGTCGTCTTCGGTTCTGGAGTGATATCATATGGTTGTAAGTATGGATTTTGCCCTTCATACCAATCTATATAGATCCTTGGTACTGAAGAGTGATTTTGCATATAGTGATTTTGCATTTGTGTGTATATGCCTTCTTCATTGTAACCGGCCTCGTCGCGCTCTTTTATGTAGTCTGCTACAGTCTTTCTTTCACTAGCATCTGGCATCCTAAAAGTTTAACTGTGTACAGACACTAAACATACAGATCACGGGCACCAGATAGAGAGAATATATAGAAAATAAATAAATAAATAAATAAAAATAAAGAGAAGAAAAATAAATAAAAATATCTACAAAATGACTAGATCCCCGACTCGGGTCGTCCTCGAAAGCGCAATGTGTCCCCGGCAACGGCGCCAAAAACTTGATGTGTGAAATGTGTAGTAAATAAATCGGTCAAGTTTTAAAAATGGAAAAACCTACAAAACCACACACTAACGGCAAGTGTACCGGTCGCAGTGTAGCAGAGCAAGTAAGTCCGAGTATCGAACCGTGGACACAATGTGGCGACTCTCTGTACTAGACCTCTATCGACTCCTAGCCTAGCAAATTGGATTTTTGTGAATTTTTTATTAATTAATTACTAAAGTAAATAAATTAAAAGGCTTAAATTAATAGATAGCAGGGGATCACTAAGGAGGGAAATCAGAGATGGGAAAGGCAACCACTTAGGTATCGAATCCTACTAATGAAATTGGAACTGCCCTGGCTTTGGAAACTATGTTGGCAATCAGGATCTTCTAATATTCACCTCTAGTATCCTAGTGGCTCCCGAATCATTTACCAAGACTGACCAAAAAGGAATCCTAAAGACTACTAATCTCACTGATTGGTTAGATCACCTCTCGGTCTCACTAACTATGCTAAAGTACTCGCTAGATTGGTTTAGATTTCTCACTCTCCAATCACAATACACCCTAAAGTGCAAGGAGTAGCCTGTAAAGTCAATCTATGACACAGATAAGCAAATAATACTAGAGAACCTACGAAAACCTGATCTCTCAGCGTTTTAAGCCTAAACCTCTAGCACCAAAGACAAACCTGACTACCTATCACCTCTCGGTCTCAAGAGTAGGAAGAATATAAATCACCTCTAAACACTCAATCAATGTTCCTATGGAATTCAGGCCTAAAACCAAAAACTAAACTACAAGCACGGAGCAAATAATTCTAACAAGCATCCAAACATGAAAGACATTCACTAAGACACTCGTGGAATATCAAAAGATCATAAATTAGTAAAAAGTACGCACACACATCATAGAATCATAAACAAATTTCTTACTAAAACATAAATCCAACTATAAAATCCAAAACCGAAACATAAACCGAAATCAAATAGTCATCATCTTCAACCTAGGTGGCCAATAATGTTTTAGCCAAACATAATAGTAGTGGATCAAGATAAAAACATAGGTTCAAAATATAGCAAAGTCATGGTACCAATATTTATAAACACAAAGTAAATAAAATATAAACCAATACTTGCAGTGATCAAACCAGTAGCTTCAATCTTAATCCCAAGCCCTCCTTCCTCTAAATATTGTTTTGCGGCTCTGTCTTCTCAATCTTCGAATTATAATATGCCGTCCTCCTTTTTCTTTTCGGCGGCTCTTGTTTTCTATCGAAGATAATCTTTTTCAACGATAATAATATGTCCTCTTCCAAATTAGTTGCCGCCCAAAAAAATAATACAACCTGTCCAATTTGGTATGCAGCCCATATTGGCTGTAGACTTGGGCCTCGAGCCCTTGTCTTACAATTCTTTTATTTTCTTTTTTTTTATTATTATTAGTATTATTATTAGTAGTAGTATTACTCCAAGCTCGCTCCGGATGTTCTAGGCTCGACCAAAGTTTATCGTATTGCTCCAACGTCCATGATCACCTACAAAACATAAAATAAATAAATAAATACTAAAAATGACTCAAAACTAATAAAAATCTAATGAAACGCTAAAATAAATAAAATAGACAATTACAAGCCTAAAACTAATAAAACACTAATAAAAAGACTCGAAAATGACTACAAAATATATAGGAAATTAGATGTGTTTTGCAACACATCAGTAACTCTGTCCAACTTGGGCTCCACATCCCAATGAGAACCACTGATGCCGGGGAGGTGTTCAACAATGATCCCACAACTTACACCGACCTTGATAAGAAACTACTGCAACGTGATCACAAGGCCTATGGTGCTCTCACCATAGCACTGTCGAACAATGTCTACAACATGTTCGAAGAGTATACCTCTGCTCATGACTTGTGGTTCGCTCTAAGTGAGTACTTTAAAGGAAATGTAGAGGTGATCCAGAATAAATAAGACATGGTTCAAAAAGAGTATGATATGTTTGGAAGCATTCGTGGTGAAAGCCTGACTTCTCACATCGACAGATTCATGAATATGTTGACTAAAATGAAGAAAGTTGTTATCCTTGTCAACAATCGAAACTCGATCTAGAAACTGCTTGACTCACTGCCAAAAGGAATGGAGTCTGCAGTGCATGATGATTAGGAAAGAATTTTTGGATCCAAAGTCCACTCTAGCTGATCTCATCAACACGTTAAAGTCTTTTGAAATGGACATCACCAAGAGGGAGATGAAACAAACTGTACCAAAAGGAAATCCAAGTAACTCTCTTAAGAGGTGGAGTTGGTTCAAGCTCGTCTCCAGTCTATGTAGACTCTGTTGGTGGTGGAAGATCTAGTTCTCGAAAGGTCATCTCTTACTCTGACAAGACAGCAACGATTCCGAATGCACAGACTGCAAAAGTTGCTACCGAGCATGTTGAGCTCTTTAACATGTTCATGAGCAGTTGAAGCCCTAAAGACTGGCGAGCTAAAGAATGAAATTCTTTCTCCTGAAGTTATGTATCAAGTTGACCCTGATGACATGGAAGAGACGGACCTAAGGTGGCAGATGGTGATGATCATTCTAAGGGTGAAAAGGTTTCAAGATAGAACCGGAAAGATGATTGGAATGGGACAGACAGGATTTGACAAATCGAACCTTTGTTACTATAACTGCCAAACCCTTGGACACTTCAAGTATGAATGTCCCAATCTTGGTCAAGCTGAAATTAAACATACAAGAAGAGTAGTAGCAATTACTGATGGTACTGACGCTATTGAGAAGGAAGGACAAAAGGTGCTGGTAGTTGAAGACTTTGACTGGGAGAGGAACAAGCTGCAGCTGAAGCGGATGTCAACAAAGCATTGATGGCTAAGATATGCACCAAATTCTGCAAACAGTGTAAATTCTTTGGAAGGGTCTTCTGTAGGTTTGCCAAAAGGAGGAATGCAAGAGGATGCAGGCTTGAAGGGAGTGTTGATTACTGACAAGGGAAAAGGTGAAGCAGTTGAGGAGGCGTTGGTAGCTTAGAAGACCAAAGACACCAAAGCAGAAGAAAAGCAAAAGGAGGCCATCAAGAAAAGTGATGAGAAGGATCTGGTAAATATTCCACTTGAAATTAAAACAAAATCGTGCTCACCAAGGTGTGTCACAGCGGTTGCTTACTGTTTGTCACACAATATAAAAGTTTTAAAAGAGAAGGACGATATTCAGAAAATTAACAATGAAATGAAAGAAAATCAGCTAGCTTATCAACGAAAGTTAAATGCAACTCTCGCTGAAATGCAAACTTTTAAAGAATTTGTCCATAAAAGATTTTCTAATAAATGATTTAATGACAAAGCTAGAAAAATCATGAAATGAAACAAATCATCTTCAAATTATTGTGGACAAATGGAACGTAATCAAACAGGCTCATGCTGATTTTGTGGATTGTTCAAGGCAATCATTTATCAAAGATGGAATTGGATATATGGATAAAAATGGGATCGAACGATCCATATTTTTGCCTCTGAGCCAACGTAATTATATATCAATTCCCAAACCACATCCTAAAAATGATCTGTGTGAAAAAGTGATTCTCGCATCGGAGTCTCGTACTAATATAATTAAAAGTAATGCAGATGTAACTCAAAAGGCAGAGATGGAAGATGATGAAAGTTGTAGTGGAAAGACGTTGGGTTTAGGTCACCCAGGAGCCAATTATTCTACAGTTAATTGGTTTATCTAGAATAATCAAAAGACAAAAACTATTTTAAATTCGGATGACTGTATTAGTTTACCTAGGCCAAATGACTGTAATAGTTTATCAAGGATGGATGACTGTAATAGTTTATCTAAGGTGGATAACTGTAATGAACTTAATCCTAGGTTGGACCTAAAGGGTGTAATAGCCCTTGATGACAGGAAGAAACCTATCCAACGTTCAAATGTTTGTGTTGAGTATTATGTGCCCTCTTGTGCTGATTTGAAATCTGCATTTGTGATGATAAAACTACATATGAGCCATCTGTGTTTGTACCAAAACTAAAACAGAACAGGTTTGAAAAATTTCTCACTGAAGAAATTCCAGAATTTGTTCCATCATCTACAGATATTTCATGTTCTGAAGAATCACAAAGTGAAACAGGTCAATCGAGTTCTGAAGACTCACAAAGTGACACAAAAAGCATCATGAGTACACAAGAGTGCAGCACCAATGAAGAATCGATTGACAGCAAAAATGAATCCAGCTCAAGTTCAAGCTCAAGCACGATCAAGCAAAGAACATCACAACCATCATCATCCAAATCTTCTCTTGCTACAAAGACCAAGCATCACTGTTCTCGATGCTTTAGATATGGAAAAGAAGGACATGTTGTCAAAAAGTGTCATTTAAAAAATAAACCGCATAATGATTTCAAATTCAAAACTCTATTTCAGATCAAATCAAAAACCTTCAAGAAACTGTAGATGCACGTATTGCGACTAGTGATTGGATCTACAAGTTAACATATGTTAGAAAGATTGCTGATGGGTTGAATGTGGAAAACTGGGCGAATGTAAGATGAAGTGGGCGAAGGTGGAGAGCAAATGGGCGAAGGTAGAAATGGACCTAATCAGAAGAACATATTCGTACCCTGTAGTGGGCGAATGTGGAAGAATTCCACATTCGACCATTCACAGTGGGCGAACGTGCAGAGTCTATAAATAGAATTTGTGTATTTGTGATTTATAGAGAGTTTTCAGTTTGTGTGTGTGTT
The DNA here is from genome assembly GCA_032199755.1 of Ambrosia artemisiifolia. Taxonomy (NCBI): domain Eukaryota; kingdom Viridiplantae; phylum Streptophyta; class Magnoliopsida; order Asterales; family Asteraceae; genus Ambrosia; species Ambrosia artemisiifolia. The sequence goes on along the minus strand of CM063520.1, from coordinate 4,916,713 downwards.
CAGGTTAGGTTCCAGGTTATTTTGAGAAAGTGTTTAAGTGTTCTAGATTAACTAGTGTGTGATTGTAATTGAGTATTTGAAAAGGTTAATCTATGAAAAAGCTTTGAAAATGATGTTGATTGTGTTTTGATTAGAGTTTTATCAGTTTGTTCAGAACTAGGGTTTTCGCACCTGGTTTTGTGACTTGTATGATCAATTAATCCTGTTTTAGTCAAAATCTTTCGCTTACAAAGTGGTATCAGAGCCATACGGATCATACAACAACAAATTTGATAAACTCAGAGCTGCTTTGGACCTAATTTTGATCAAAATACATCTGTTTTTTAATGAAAATGGTTTTTGAGTGTTTTTGATTGATTTGAAGCTGATTTTGTGGATAAAATCTAAAATTCCAAGAATTAAAGTTGTTCCAAATCAATTCCGAATCAAAACCTGATTAAGATCATTCAAATCCACAAACTTTTGAAAATCAGAGATCAAAATAACCGTTTTTCAAAGTGTAACCGTTTTTCAAACCTGAAATGGGCGAACCTGGAACTTAGTGGGCGAACCTGAATATTTTTGGGCGAACGTGAGTCGTTTTTGGTCGAACCTGAGTTATTTCTGGGCGAACCTGAAATTTCTTGGTTGAATTTTTCACTTTCGGGTAAAATTTTCCACCTTCGATTCATCGGGCGGGCGAACGTGGAAAATTACTGGTCGAACCTAGGACATTTTGGGCGAAAGTGGAAGTGTGTTAGGGTGTTTTACATTCTGGTGAAGTTTTACATTCGGGTGAATACTGTTTGGGCGAACTTGGACCAGAAAGGGACGAAAGTAAGAAAATTCGGGCGAACCTAGACTTCAGTTTTGGAAAATTTTCTAAGTGTTGAATTTTTCGAAGTTCGTGATCATGTGGAATTTTCCGACCACCCCGAGACCAGCAACGACACAACCACAACAGCAAGTAATGGACCCATGGACGGTGGCAGCACAAAAGACGAGCACACAGTCTTCGCAACCGATTAACTACATGGCGATGACTAGCTCGATGCCTCAAAGTGTGGCACCTCCAGCACCACAACCTGACTACTGGGGAGTAGCAGCAGCGGTGGTAAATACTCAAACCACAAATGCTATTTCCACACTAATTAATGACTTATCTTCAGGTAGCGGGAATCGGCCACCTAAGCTCATGGAGATACAAGAATATAATCAGTGGCAGAACAAGTTCAAGATCCACTTGGAAGGCATGGGAGTGGAGGGAGCAGAGGCATGGAGTATGATTGCTAGAGGTTACACAGCACCAGTTTTGGAGAATACAGGTGAACCAGTTCCATTGGAGAGTATGTCTGAGGAGGAGAAAAAGAAGTTTGTTGTGGAGAAGAAAGCCTTTTCCCAATTGACTCAGGCAATCACAAATGATCTGTTGCATCAGTTTGGGACTTGCACCACGTCTAAGCAATTGTGGGACATGCTTAAAAAGAGGCATGATGGGAATGAGAAGACTAGAAGCTTAAGGATGGATGAATTACGAAAGGAGTTTGAGAATTTTTCTTATATTGGCAATGAAACTTTAAAAGAATTAACTCCTAGATATAGTCATTTGCTAACTGAATTGTCAAGTTATGGTATACAGATTCCTACAACAGCTTTGGTGGATAAGTTTGCAGATGCTCTTCCACCTTACTGGGATCAACATGTGGAAGTTCTCAGGGAGAAGGATGCATACCAATACTGGACTATTCAAGAGTTTATACAGAAGCTGGAAAACAAAGAGATGGAAGAGAAGAGGAAAGCTAGAAGATCATAGATTCCTCAGAATCCTAGCTTATATTTTGGAGGCACTTCAGTTCCAGTGAGCAATTCAAGTTCAGGAGGGGTAGTGGCACCACATGTTGCTTGCATTTCCAATGTTATGGAATCACCAAAACCTACCATAAATTACATGGCACAAACCTCATCCTACTCACAACCATCATACACACCACCACCACCACAACAACAATACAACAATTCCTACATTTCACCATTCTCCCCAATGCAACAAGCAGCTTTCTATACTGCTAGCCAATCTCAACAACCAATGAACCAAGTTACTCAACCTAATCAACAACCGGTGGTTTTGGAGACTTCTAACTTGGGAAATGTGACGGTTGAAGTTGCTCAGCAACACATTGCACTAGTCTCTGCAATGGTTTCATCTTACAATGGATTAGTTGCTAGTCAAATTGGGAATAACAACTTAACCAATGAAGAATACGCACAGATTGATAAAGAAGAGATGGAATTGATTGATATCCAGTGGGCTTTTGCGAGCATTATGAGAAGAGCAACGGAATTTATTGAGAAGACGGGTAGAACAGATTTGGGACTTCTCCTAACACAACCTACGGGTTCAACAAGGAGAAAGTTACTTGTTTTAACTGTGGAGGGAAAGGTCACTTTAAAAGAGAATGCACCCAGCCACCAAAACAAGGTAATAGGAACCCATTCAATGCAAGCTACCAGAACCGTCAACAACAAAACCAAAACCAAGTTTCATACCAAAATAACAACAACTACCAAAACCGTCAAAACAACTCTAACAACAACCAAAACAGACAACCAAACACACCAAACCAGACTCAAAACCAATCACCTACCAACACTAACCGAACAGTCATACCGATTACTACACCAAATGAGACACAACAGAATACCAATCAGAATCAAGCATTGATGATTCAACAGGATGAACGGTTTGACTGGTCGGGTTTGCAAATAGGTGTTGAGGAGATCACAACTGGTGGAAATGTGGCTTGTGTTGCTTGCCAGGTTGATATTGAAGAGTCGATGATAGTTAATGAGAAGGTAGAAACTGAGGTTGAAATTGATGTGTCTAAGGTTGAAATTGAAATGGAGAATGAACTTGTTGAGGTTAAGGCTGAGGAAGCTAATTCTGGAGTGGTGATTGACACTGTTTCTGATGTTCCTGAGGAGTGTGAATCGGTTTACTCAGATTCAGACAGTGAATCGGATACAGAAGCAAGTGTTACATCTCTAGATGATGACATTGATCAGTGGCTAGCAGAAGCTGATTTTCTAATGACGAGGAAGTCGTGCATTGCTGATGATGCTTTCACCAAGATTGACTATTCCAGGTTCTTCGCTGGAAAGGAAGCTCATTTTGCTTTGATGGCCATGACTGATCCGCCAAAACCTGTAAGTTCTGAGTGTAGCACTGATGTTACTAGTGATAAGTATTGTGGTACGTGTGATAGATTGATTGAGGAGAACAAACAACTCCGTGTTCAACGTGATAGTGCTATCATGAACAGTCAATCTACTCGCAAAGAGTTGAATGCTTTTAACAAAGTATTAAATGGCTATAAAAAGGACATTTCTGACTTGAAAAATACTCTTTCGTTAAAACAACTTGCAATTAATAACTATATTAATGAAATTGAAAATACCAAGTTGGAAATGGCCGCCATCAAATGCTTTGCTGAAAAAGTAAACAAAAAGTTGGAAAGTTATAAGCACATTGCTTACGTGGTAGACCACATCATTGATGATCAAACCACTAATTACAAGTCTGTACCATCTCCGGTGCTTTTTGAAAATCATAATTGTCATCAAGTGACACCGGAGAGCTCGGTAAAATCAGACTCATCATCGGAAAATGAATCTAATACCTCGAGTATTGGTGATCCACATTCCGATGTGAGACCGATTTTAGGTTTGAATGATGAGGGTGTTACTGCTGAGAGTGTTGATTCAGACTCTGAGAGTGATGATACTGGTTGTAATCAAACTGTTAATGCATGTGAAATTCCAAAAGAAAATCACATCATTACCAATGAACCAGTTTCACCATCTCAACTTGTGCATCCGATGGCAAATGCTCATCGTGAGAAAAAGTCTGAAAAGAATGTGGTTAAGAAAGATCTTGAGAAGAAGGATGTTAAGAATGAACCGTGTGACAAACCTGTCAAGGTGTTTTATCGGATGGAAGGATCCGATAAGATCATCTCTGACGAGGAATTTCTAATAAAAAATGCTAACTATGCTAAAATTGATAAAATCTGGCAAGAAAGCACCATTTGGTTCCCAAAACATGAGAGAACAAATGAGATTCCACCTGCAATTTTAAAGAAATTGTATTTGGATGTTCCTCAAGAACCAAAGATCCATGTCACAGAGTTCATTCGACCCAAAAACAGAGCTAACGGTTTTCATGAGCCTGCTTACTCAAAAGGGCCACTCCCTGAGAGTTTGAGGAATCAACAGTATAATGATCAATATCCTGTTCGATCATTTGCTCAACCGAATGCTCCAAATGTTTTTGAAGAGTACCGTGCATGCTTTAAATGCGGGGAACGAGGGCATTTACTTGCTCAGTGTCCATATGTAAGGCATAAAAGGCATGAAGTTGAAGTAAGGAATTCCATGAGGAAACCGATTGATCATTATGTTCCACCACACAGACGAGTTGTTCCTCAACAACAACAGTTTTATAATCAAAACAATTTTTATCAAATGAGGAACAATCGTCCAATGCAATATGACCGTAGAAATCGGATTGCTATGGAACAATCATGGAGAAAACCAGTGGTGAACACAACAACTGATAGTCATAAGGTTCCACCAAAACCTATTGTCAAGTCAAGTGTTGGACCTAAGTCTGTTAAATCAGATAAGGCAACCAAGAAAGTTTCATTTGCAAACAATGTTCAGAAACCGACTGAGAACCCAAAGTCTCAGATTCGTATCTTGAAAAGGTCTGAACAATCTTGGACACCCAATGGTTCTCCAGGAGCCTCAACTTCAAAAGTCAATGAGAAAAAGGAAAGTGTTTTGAACAATCCTAAAAAGATTGATCCAAAACAAAAAGTTGTTGAAAATGTTAATGAGAATGTTTCTTTGAAAACTGCTATTCAAAGACCCAAGACTCAGGCTTGGGTCCCCCAAAAGAACTAACTATTTTACATGATGTGTGCAGGGAGCTTCAGCTGGCCCTATTAGCAGTCTTTGGATTGTTGATAGTGGAGCTTCAGGCCACATGACAGGGGATCTTGCATTGTTATTTGACGTGAAGAATATCAATGGAGGGTATGTCGCATTCGCTGGAAATAAAGGTGGATATATTACTATGGAGGGGAGCGTGAGTAATGGGATATTGAGCTTTGAGAGAATATCATATGTGAAACAGATCGATTATAATCTGTTGAGTGTCAGTCAAATTTGTGATAAACAATTCACTGTGCATTTTGATGACAAATCCTGCTATATTCTCAAACCGGGCTTCAAAATTCCAAAGGAGTGGATAATGTTGAAGGCACCTCGCGTCAACAATCTCTATATTCTTGATATGTCCAAGGCGATGACATCACAGGGGCAAATAACATGTTTTCTATCCAAGGCGACTGAAAAGGGATCGATAATGTGGCACCGAAGAATGGGGCACATTCATCTGAGAAAAATGAATCAACTTGTGAGAAATGGGCTTGTCGATGGAGTAAACGTGAAACATTTCCATCTGAATGACAAGTGTGTTAGTTGTAAGAAGGGGAAGCAACACAAACAGTCCCACAAAGTGAAGAAAGTTAACTCTGTTGAGATGCCACTTGAGCGATTGCACATGGATCTATTTGGACCGGTCAAGCGCAAAAGTCATCTTGGGGAGCTTTATTGTTTAGTTGTCACTGACGAGTACTCAAGATTTTCATGGGTGATGTGTTTGCAGAATAAGAGTGACACCTTTAAGAACCTGAAAGTTCTGTTCACTCGATTGGAGAATCTCTACAATGTTAAGATAAAGAGAATTCGGAGTGATAATGGGACGGAGTTCAAAAACGCAAAGATGGATGAACTTTGTGAAAGCAAAGGGATACATCATGAATATTCGGCTCCGTACACCCCACAACAGAACGGTGTTGCTGAACGAAAGAATAGGACTCTAATTGAAGCGGCTAGAACAATGCTCGCAGATTCAAATCTTCCGGTAATGTTCTGGAATGAGGCGATTTATGCAGCAAATTATACACTAAATCGGGTTTTAACAGTGAAGAAGTTTGGTAAAACATCTTATGAACTGTTACACCAACGAAATCCGAACTTAGAGTATCTAGAACCTTTTGGGGCACCATGCACGATGTTGAATCCAAGCGAGAAGTTTAGTCCTAAAGCTGAGGAGGGATACTTTGTTGGATATGCAACCCCGCTCAAACGGGTATACAACAAACGAACTCGTCGGGTGGAGGATTGGGCTAACGTGGAAGTTCAACGTTATACTCAAAATTTGCAAGGCACGGGTCCTGATTGGATGTTTGATTACAAAGACTTCTTTGAATCATTCAATCTAGATAGCTTGGTTGAAGAAGCTGTTATAAGATTACTTTACGAGTGTGAAAATGCAACGACTTCACCGTTGGTGCGTCCGATCACTGTGAACCCCCTACCAGCTTCTAATGATACCAATGCTCCTATACAAGAGGAAGAAGTGTTTCAGGAGGCTTCTACTTCATTAGACTCTTCAGAATCTGAAGATGAACAATTTGAAGAAGTCATTCTTGAACATGCAGAAGAACCAGAGGCACCGCCAGTGAACCCAACTCCAACTCCAGATGTTGCTTCATCATCTAACACGGGTCATGATCTGGATGCTGTAGAAAACTTGACTGCTCAGACGGGAGTTACTGTACCTGAATATCCGGAATCTCGGATTCATCGTATTCACCCGCTGGAGCAAGTTATCGGTGATCCTGGAAGCAGTGTGATGACCAGAGGGCAGCTACGAAGTGTTAACTCGCCAGAGAGTTTTGGTGCTTTAGCTTTATATGCCAAAATTCAACAATCTGGTAGTCAAAATGATTGGTCGTTTGCGTGTTATGTGTCACAGGTAGAGCCAAGGTCATACAAGGACGCTTTGAAGGAGGACGCCTGGGTTGAAGCTATGCAGGAGGAGTTATTACAATTCCAGAAATTGGGAGTTTGGACGCTCACGGATTTGCCGCTGGAAAGAAAGAAGATTGGCACTAAATGGGTGTTTAAGTGCAAGAAGGATGATCGTGGAGTTATTGTTCGTAACAAAGCCAGATTGGTCGTGCAGGGTTTCCATCAAATCGAAGGGATTGATTATAACGAAATCTATGCACCGGTAGCACGAATTGAAGCTATTCGAATGTTCCTTGCGTTTGCTTCCTATAAGAAGTTCAAAGTCTATCAAATGGACGTCAAGAGCGCATTTCTGTACGGGAAAGTCAAGGAAGAGGTTTATGTCGGGCAGCCACCAGGCTTTGAGGACCCAATCCACCGGGATAAGGTCTACGTGCTGAACAAAGCTTTATATGGCTTGCACCAGGCTCCGAGACAGTGGTACGAGGAGCTAAGTACATACCTCATCACAAAAGGATTTAAGCGCGGACTCGTCGACTGCACCCTATTCACGAGGAAATCAGGGGATGATTTGCTTCTGGTGCAGATTTACGTTGATGATATAATATTTGGTTCAACTAACGAGCTTTTATACAGGGAGTTCGAAACTGTCATGCAGGAAAAGTTCGAAATGAGCGCAATGGGGGAGATGCAGTTTTTCCTAGGCTTGCAGGTGGATCAAAGACCCAACGGGATCTTCATTCACCAGACGAAATACGTATCCGAAATCTTGAGCCGGTTCCAGATGGAGGATTCCAAGTCGATGGATACCCCGATTCAAACCAATCACGAGATTGGAGTGGACGCTAAGGGGGAGCTGACGGACCCATTTACATACAGAGCAATCATCGGATCTCTGATGTATTTGACGGCGTCTCGACCAGATATTATGTATGCAACGTGTCTCTGTGCCCGCTATCAATCGAAGCCGAAACAAAGTCATCTGACGGCGGTCAAGCGTATCCTTAGATATCTGAAGGGTTGTCCCTCAAAAGGACTTTGGTACCCTAATGATGATGATTTTGATTTTATTGCTTTTAGTGATGCAGATTGGGGCGGCTGTGATAAAGATAGCAAATCTACTACAGCTGGTTGCCAGTTTTTAGGGAGCAGGTTAGTCACCTGGCAGTGTAAGAAGCAGACTTCCGTGGCGCTGTCTACCTGTGAAGCCGAGTACATTGCAGCCTCGAGTTGCTGTTCGCAAGTGCTCTGGATCCAACAGCAGATGGTGGATTACGGTTTGCAGTTTCTTAAAACCCCTATACACTATGACAACAAAGCCGCAATCGCATTAACTAAAAATACTGAAAATCATTCTAAAGCGAAACATATCCGGATCAAATATCATTTTATCCGTGATTGTTACGCTAAAGAATTGATAGATATGGTCAAAATCCATACTGACTACCAACGTGCAGATTTGTTTACAAAAGCTTTTGACAAATCCCGCTTTGAATATCTTTTAAAAGTAAACAACATAAAGGAAAAACAGGACTAATCGGCACCTCGGTTTATCGCTTTTAATTTTAGTTTTTAATATTTTGCTAATTGGGAATTTCTCTTTACTATCGTAATCCTCAAAGAAGTTGATGCTTTCGAGGGGATTATTTAATCCTCAAAGAAGTTGATGCTTTCGAGTGGATTGTTTCTTTCAAATTTTTCATTTTATTGTTTTTCAGAAAAATTAAAAACCCAAAAATATGTTCTTTATTTTAGGGGGAGCCATTTTATCTGAAAAACCAAAAACATTGAAAAATTCAAAAAGACCTAAAAATTAGAAAATCCAAAATGATTTCCTGGATAAAAAGAGGAAATGATAGTACATCAGTTGGGATCTGACACAGGCTAAAGAATTGTATAGTATAATGAGGCGTGTGTTGACTATGCGTGATATGCTGATAGGCTTCGTAGACTAAGCATTGCGTGCATTAGTGATACAAACATAACGAACTACGCGTTAGTGGCTGAACACCTCATGGGCATATGGTCTTAGTACCGTAATTTCGTTTGATAGGATTGCCAAAATCTGAGGTTTCGGGTCGTTATGTTATGGTTATCCGGGATATTCTGATTAAACTTTTGTCGTATTGATTTACGGACCTAGTTTCATCAGAATATTTGCTAAAAGAGCTTAAATGCCAAAACCGAAAGTTACAGAATTGAGGAACTTTATGTTTTAATTGATCAAAGATCATTATTACATCGTATTGACCTACTGATGCAAATCAGTGGTTAATATCAGCCTCAACCTAGTGTATATGCACATGTTACTCTGCTGCATTCGTTTGCTGACCTGTACACCTCTGTGCTATATACTTTGTAACTTTTACGGATAACTCTGGCATAATCACGCGTTACGACGAAGCTTTGTGCAATTACTTGATACGGGAGTATGTCGTGTGTGTGGGCACCACAATGTGTTAGTCTAATACACCTAACTCGTATCATTTTAAAGCATTGCGTAATTGTCTGCATGTGAGCTTACGTGGACCACAATATCAGCAATTGCCGTGTCACATACTGTTTCTAATGATAATATTAATCAAATAGATCAACGCTGTGATCAGATTTCTCAGTAAACTGATATGATCCTCTTACCGGATATCACAAAATGTTTCCTGCTTTCATTTACTTTGTTGCATTTTACTTTATTTGTCAAAAAGATACAAAATCCAAAAAGATTTTAGGTGTGTTTTGTTAAAATTTCAGAAAAACCAACCTTTTTGCATTTCTGCTTTATTTTTGATATCCGAGGATGCTTGATGGTCAATTTCTGAGATTTGATAACACCATCTGGGCTTTGTATTATTCAAAAAGTGAAATTATGAGTGTTGGAAGCTTAACAGATTGAAAAATGTTGAACGGGATTCGAATTCGTGATTTGGCAAAATTTTCAGATTTTTCCATTTCACATTCGCCCCTTAATTGGGTCGAATGTGGAAAAATCTTCACCTTCGGACTGTATACAGTGGACGAATGTGGGTTTTTATCACAAAATTCCACCTTCGGGAGAGATATTCCACCTTCGGGTCATTTATTTGGACCGAATGTGGAACAACCCACTTTCGACCACAAAAACGGGCGAACGTGGCTTTTATATATAAGCTGTTTCCAGATTCGAACCTCATTCTAACTTTTTCAAAATTTTTCTTTCGATCCTACACCTTGTTGCTTTGATTCTGTTTTCTTGTGCATTTTATTCCCTGCTATTTACTGAGCATTTCTATATCAAATTCACAGGTAATGGAGCTCTCAAACGATCAGAATCATCGAGTTTATAACCGGACTTAGGGTTTCAAATTTAGGGTCATAGAATGTTTATTAATGCTTGTTTTTTATGGTTTTTCATTTCACATTAGTTTTAGGGGGAGAATATTCCACAAATTAGGTTATAACATCTGTTTAGGTGACTAATTGATCGATTGAACATATTAAAACCTAATTTCGTTTAAAAACCGATGAAAAATGAATAATAAGAACAATTGGTCTTGGACGAATGCTAATCGGTCATCTTAGGACTCATTGCAATCAACATTACATGTTAACATCAAAGATGAGAAAATTTTGAATTTTAGGGTTTAATCAGGTTTCACTTTCGGGTCATTAAACGGGCGAAGGTGAAATGAAACGGGCGAATGAATCTTAAACTGGGCGAATGTGATTTTAAATCAAAACTTGTTCACATTCGACCAGAATGTTTCACATTCGTACCATATATCTTACATTCGACCCTATTAAAATGGGCGAATGTGGAACTTAAAAATCTTAAAATTTTGAATTTTTGTCGTTTTTGTATTTTGACGAATATTTCTGATTTTGATGTGCAGATGGCTGAGCAAATTGAAAATATTGAGACTCAGGCAGAAAATGTAATTTCAGATCCAGTTCCAGAGAATGTTTAGGAAGCTGAAGCATCAGGTGCAAGCAGTTGGCCGTTTGAAAAATCCCATAACTGCTGTGCATATCTCGGTGAAGTGGAGAAGAACACTGAGTTTACCGGGATTATAGAGTTCTTGAAGAGAAGCAGAGTTGTGCATGCTTTAGCTACTCCGACTATCATTTACAAGGATATTGTTAAAGATTTTTACAAGAACGCTAAGTATGACTTCTGGGAGAATCAGACGATAATCAAGAGTCAAATACAAAGAATGGAAATGTTTTTGACAGAGTCTGATATCAGAGAAGCACTTCAGATAAAATTTGAAGTAAGTGAAGATCCCAGAGAGTTATCCTGGACTGAACAAAAAGCATGCTTCCTGAGGATGAAATATAAAGGACCGATTACTGATGGTTCCATGCATAAGGGAAAGCTGAGCGTGCAATTCAAATATTTTGCACATGTCATAATCCACGTGTTTGGATGTGTGAGTGGAGGATATGACGTTATGAGGAGAAGTTTAAGCTCGTTGATGGTTGCGTTGACTCTCAACAAACCATTCAACGTGTCTGGAATGATACTGGATCATATGCTTGAGATGCTTAAGGGTTTGAAGAAGAAACAATTCATGTTATACCCTAGATTTCTGATGATGATTTTTGACCACAAGTATCCTAATTTGAGAAAGGATCCTACACAGATTATTGGTCAAGATCACATGAACATCCGAACTTTGGTGAGGATGAAAGGATATAAGGGTGTGCCAGACAATGAAAGGCCACCATACAGAAGATTGTTTGGGGCTCTAGCTAAACAGGATTACACTGATCCTGGAAAGAACAAGGCTAGACACACTGAGAGTGATTCAGACAATGATGATCCTCTAGTGTATGCAGATGCAAGCACAAAGAGAAAGAGACAGGTTGTCAATCCCGGAGCCAAAGGGAAGGGTAAGGGAAAGATAGACCAAGGGAGTTCTAAGCAACAGGTGGTGAGAAAGAAAACTACTGCTAAGAAGGGAACTAGTTTGGTGGATGAAGATTCTGTTGATTCGGAAGAGACTGAGATAGATGAACAGTGGGATTCGGATGCAGAAAATGTTAGGACCACCAAACGTAAGGCCACTTTGGTTGGTGAGTCTGAATCACTAAACAAGACAATTGAGGAAGCAGAACAGAGTAAGAAGTCTGTTAATGTTGAAGATGAAGGTTTAGGTGTTGATATGGATGAACTGAATGCTGGAGAGACTGTTGTAGTAAACTTGCCAAAACCAAAGCACAAAACAATGGCAAAGAAATCAAGTACTAAACAGTTGAGGGAGAAAGAGATTGCCCAGCTGTTGAAAGGAAAAAGATTACCCGATGCTGGTACATCATCAAAGCTGTCTTCACCAGTAACAAAGAAGCAGAAAAAGTCTAAAGAGGCAGAAACACTACCAGTTGATCAATTCAATGTTGCACTGGACAATGTGTTGGATATGTTCAGGAAGCCTCAGAAAGAAAAAGAAAAAGAAGTTGAGCCATCTAAATCCAAGAAAGTCACTGTTGCTGATGACGTGATGAAGCAAGTGAATAAGAAAATGGATGAGATGATGAAGATGATTGTTGCTCAACAAGCTGAGATTGCCAAGTTTAAGCAAAATGAAGAGAAAATGCTTCAGATTGTGGTTGCTTCAAAGTCGAATCAAGATGAGATTGATGAGAAAGTTAAGAAGCTTGAAGCTAAGAATAAGAAGCTTGAGGGTAAATGTTCAAGAAACAAGAACAGGCTAAAATTGATCAAGAAGGATAACAAAGAGCTAAAGGCTGAGAACAAACGCCTTAGTGATTTGATAGACAATCTGTATAATGTAGCACCCAAGTTGAAAGAAGGAGAAGAAGATAAGGAAAAAGAGGAAGAACAAGTAGACTTTGAACCTTCTGATTCTGAGAAAGAGAAAGATGATGATGAGGAAGATGAGGAGTCTGAGAAAAGTGATGATGAGGATAGTAAGAAAGATGATGATGATGATGCTGAAGGGTCTGGGAGTCAGAAAGATGATGATAGTAGTAGTGATAGTGATAATGATGAAGGAGGAGATGATACTTCTAAGTTTACTTTCGAGAAGAGAACACCAAAGAAGAAGGATGCTGGAGAATCAAGTTCCAAAAAGAAGAAAGGAGAGAATGTAGATTCAGATGAAAGTATTTTTTGGAATGAGAAGGTGAGATCTCTTGGTGATGATGCAAAGAAAGTATACAGAGATATGTTAGAAAGAAGAGAATGGACGATAGAGTTCACAGGTCGTTTTGCTGAAATATTCCAGACTGATGATATGAGATATGAACTGGAATACAACGATCCTGATCTTGAAGAAGGTGAAGTACCTGCTACTGTGGCAAAGGAAATTCTTGATGGCCTTGCACAGAGAGTAGGGAAAACATTTGAGGAGTTTGTAGTGGATGAGTCGATTCCAAATATTCCTGAAAAGGATATTGGAAATCACTCAGATGATAAGAATACTCCGGAATTTGATGAAGTGGAGATTGAAGATATAACACATGAGGAATATCCACAGTACTTCAGACAGACTTATGAAGATGTGATATTTCCTGACTTCACAGAAAGACCAAATACTTCGGCAAAGAAGAAAGCAAAGAAAAGGAGTGCAGAGTTTGTTGAGAAGGTGTTTGGAGCCGATAAGCAAGAATCTTCAAGTCAATCTGATGAATTGAAGAATTACTTGAAGAAATTGAGAGAAATGGATGAAAACCGACCGAAGCCTGAAGCTCAAGGAAGTTTCTATAGATTCCATAATGCTAAGTTTAAAGGCAGAGCTCTCGGGTGGACATATTTGGGCAGACTGAAGTGTTTAGCTGCCAAATGGGAATCAGGAATTTTGTATTTCTATAGATTCATTGATTTGCTAACTCTACCGTATTGGGCGGTCAGAGATCTGTGCAGATTCCCAATGTCTGGAGCTTCAGTAAACAATACTCATGTCGGTTGGTGTGCAGACAAGTTAGTGTGGAAAAGTAGAACGAAGTGGAATAGATTCAAGCCTCAATATCCCAGACGGAAAGTTCATAGGGATATTGATCCTAAAACCAAGTTGAAAAGGGTAACTTTGATCTACAAAGCACCTGAAGTGATGAGAAAGATACCTTTGATGCCTATGCCGCAACATTTCAGTGCTGACTTTATATTCTGGTATTATGATTGGAGGAAGGCTGAAGCCGTGATTGTTTTGAGAGATGGGAAGGATAAATACAAGCATGTTCATGTATTTGATCCTATGTGGTTGATAAATTGTACCTTCGAAGACATCATCATGCTTTTCTACAATCCGATTCATCATGAGGCTAACGATGCTGAACAAGCAAAGAAGTATACTCAAGTTGTAGGAGTTTGTTTTGCGTATGATATAAACTCGGGGAGTAGCTTGGATGCTAAGCTTGGCAAAATGGTGAAGATGGCTAATGTGTCGAAACCGGTGAAGAGAAAGTTGGAGCCTGAAATGACCAAAGAGCAGAAGAAAAAGCTCAGAATTTATTTGTTGAACAAGGCGATGGACGAAGATAGAAAACGATCCAATCAATAGTCGAGGGGGAGTTTGTAGATGCACGTATTGCGACTAGTGATTGGATCTACAAGTTAACATATGTTAGAAAGATTGCTGATGGGTTGAATGTGGAAAACTGGGCGAATGTAAGATGAAGTGGGCGAAGGTGGAGAGCAAATGGGCGAAGGTAGAAATGGACCTAATCAGAAGAACATATTCGTACCCTGTAGTGGGCGAATGTGGAAGAATTCCACATTCGACCATTCACAGTGGGCGAACGTGCAGAGTCTATAAATAGAATTTGTGTATTTGTGATTTATAGAGAGTTTTCAGTTTGTGTGTGTGTTCAGGTTAGGTTCCAGGTTATTTTGAGAAAGTGTTTAAGTGTTCTAGATTAACTAGTGTGTGATTGTAATTGAGTATTTGAAAAGGTTAATCTATGAAAAAGCTTTGAAAATGATGTTGATTGTGTTTTGATTAGAGTTTTATCAGTTTGTTCAGAACTAGGGTTTTCGCACCTGGTTTTGTGACTTGTATGATCATTTAATCCTGTTTTAGTCAAAATCTTTCGCTTACAGAAACAGTAAAAAGTTTTGTTAAAACCACACAACTTTGGAAAAGAAAAGAGTCAATCATGGGTGAAAATCACAAAAGATCAAAATTAAAACAAATTTGGATTCCAAAAATCAACTAAGTACATATTTAGATCATCTTTGTACATTGATTTTCTTGTAATTATTTAATTGTTTTTGATTTACAAAATAAACTGGAGAAATGGTTGATAGCACTTATGAGATATCGGTGGCATGTTGATAGCGGCGCTTCAAGGCATATGACGGGGCTAAAGGAACTCCTCAAGAACTATCGGTTCATTGATGGAGAATTTGTGGCATTCGCTGGAAATGAGAAGGGAGGAGAGATTGTGGGAATACGAGATGTTGTCTCCGATGCCCTAACTCTAGAAGATGTCAACTATGTTCCAGAATTGTGTTACAATCTTTTGAGTGTATCACAAGTTTGTGACAAAGGAATCTCTGTGTTGTTCAACGATATGGAGTGCATTTTTCTTAAACCAGGAATCACCCCCCTACTAACATGATCATGTTGAAAGCTCCTAGGCAGAACAACACTTATGTGATAAAAATGAGAGATGCTAAATCTGAATGTCAAATGACTTGCTTGCTATCTAAAGAATTTGAGTCTTAATCACTGTTATGGCATAGGAGATTGGGACATGTAAATTTTAAAAACATAAACAGACTTTCTAAGCTAAATCTTGTTCGAGGTCTTCCTCCTAAGGAATTCCCATTTCCTGAAAAATGTTTAGCATGTGCCAAAGAAAAACAACATAAGAAATTGCATAAGTCCAAAATAGTGAGCACAATTAGCTCACCACTTCAATTGTTGCACATGGATCTTTTTTGTCCAATTAGTGTTAAAAGCCTTGCTAAGAAATCTTATTCTTTGCTAATTACAGATGATTTCTCTCATTTCACCTGGGTGTACTTCTTGGAGTTCAAAAGTGAAGCTGCTGAAACCCTGATGATTTTCATTCCTCTAATAGAGACCATTATCAAATTAAAGGTGAAGTCAATCAGAAGTTATCTAGGAACTGAATTCAAGAATCAAAGCTTCATATCTTTCTGCAACAGCAAAGGAATTCATCTTTAGTACAGTGCTACCAGAACTCCTCAACAAAACGGAGTGGCTAAAAGAAAGAATCGTACACTGATTGAAGCTGCCCGAACGATGCTTATAGATTCAAAGCTACCAATCATTTTCTGAGCAGAAGCTGTCAACACCGCCTGCTATGTGCTAAACAGAGTCTTGATAGTTAAGCCTCGCGGAAAAACTGCTTATGAGTTGCTTTTCATGAGAAAACCTCTCATCGAATACTTCAAATCTTTTGGATGTTCATGCACTCTTCTCAACAATTATGAAAATCTGATGAAGTTTGCTGCCGTAGGAGATGAATGCTTCTTTATTGGATACTCATCAAGTCAAAAACCTTATCGAGTATACAACAAATGCACAAAGATGGTTCTTGAGTCCTTTTATGTTGATTGGCAAGAATCCAACACCACAAATACAGGAACAGGTCCAAATTGGTTCTTTGATGTGGATGTGGTTTTCAACATTTTAGTATCCCTATCCGTGAAAATCAAGCCACTGATCCCTCTTCTTTGGAAGAAATACTTTATTCCTCTAAAGATGATGTAGCCCCATTCACCACCCGTTTCTCTCCACTTGTACCTGATCCTATCTTCCTTTCACAACCCATAAATGGTGATACACTTGCTGAAAATGCACACTCTTCTGAAAATGCTCCATCTGCAGAGGAAGCATCTTCATTACATCAGTCTGTAAATGATCCATCCAATTCCTCAGGCCCTAGCGATCACATTACAAATCTCTCTCAACAAAGTCAAGAAGAGCAAAATATAGGATACAAGTCTTCAAAGGATCATCCATTTGAAAATGTTATCGGTCCAATCTCTGAAGGAGTTCTTACAAGAAATCAAATAGACAAGCTAAACATTGCCCTCTCAGCTTTTCTATCTCAAACAGTGCCATTCAGTATTGAAGATGTTGTCTAAGATTCAAGCTGGGTGGAAGCAATGCAAGAAGAACCTTTTCAATTCAGAAAACTCAAAGTCTGGG
This sequence comes from Ambrosia artemisiifolia, assembly GCA_032199755.1. Lineage (NCBI taxonomy): Eukaryota > Viridiplantae > Streptophyta > Magnoliopsida > Asterales > Asteraceae > Ambrosia > Ambrosia artemisiifolia. The sequence continues at coordinate 4,899,737 of CM063520.1, read as the reverse complement.
GAGTTGGTGGATCTACATGAAAGAAAATGGATTAGTGGGGAGTGGTGATAAAGAACAAGGCTCGTCTGGTAGTTCAAGGTTTTCTCCAATAGGAAGGAATTGCCTATGAAGTGGTCTTTGCTCCAGTTGCCCGACTTGAAGCCATTCGCATTTTCTTAGCCTATGCATCATACAAAAACTTCAAAGTCTTTTAGATGGATGTGAAAAGTACCTTCTTATATGGGAAGATCAAAGAAGAAGTTTATGTATGTCAGCCGCCTAGGTTCGAAGACCCTCACTATCCAAATAGATACTAAAAACTTGACAAAGCTCTCTATGGTCTACATAAAGCTCCTCGGGTTTGGTATGAAACTTTTTCATTGTATTTGTTACAAAATGGATACACCAGGGGGAAATCGACATGACTTTGTTCACCAAGGAAGTCAACAACCATTCTATACTGGTCCAAATTTATGTTGATGACATAATCTTTGGTTCAAATGATGAGAACTTATGCAGGGAATTCGAAAGCATCATGAAGTCAGAATTTGAAATGAGTATGATGGGGGAGTTGTCATTCTTCTTTTGTCTGGTGGATCAGCAAAAGGAAGGCGTGAGTCTTATTCATAAAGCAAAGTACACAAGAGACATCTTGGCAAAATACAATTTGCCTGACAACAAACCAGCCAGCACTCCTTTTGCAGCTCAAACCACTCTAGTACCAGATCTTCAAGGACCATCAGTAAATCCCCATACATATTGGTCCATGATTGGATCGTTGATGTATCTCACCACCAGCAGACCAGACATCATGTGGGCAGTAGGATGTTGTGCACGATTTCAATCAAATCCCAAGTAATCTCATGAATCTGCAGTCAAGAGAATCTTCTGCTACCTTAAAGCGACACAAAAACTTGGTTTATGGTATCCCAAGAATGATAATTTTGAATTAATAGCTTACTCTGATAGTGATCATGCAGGTTGTAGAATTGATAGAAAATCTGTCTCTGGTGGTTGCCAATTCTTGGGGAATCGGTTTGTGTCTTGGCAGAGCAAAGCAGACTATGGTATCTATCTCCACTGCTCAAGCTGAGTACACTGCTACATCCAGCTGTTGCTGTCAAGTTTTGTGGATCCAAATCAGCTGCTGGATTACGGTTTGAATGTCATGAAAACCCCAATCTTCATTGATAATGATGCTTGTCATGACATCGTGAAGAATCCTATCGGCCATTCTAAAACAAAACATATTGAGATAAGGATTCACTCTATTCGCGATGCTCATGATAAAGGATACATTCAAGTGTTACCCATTGATACTGCTGATCAAAAGGCAGATATCTTCACAAAGGCTTTTGACAAAACTCGTTTCCACCAATTGGTAACTTGGCTGGAAATGATAAATTTTGAATGAGCACACATACATGTCATAGTCTTTTTGTAAATAAGTTATCTTTTGATTAAAAAAAACAAAACAAAACAAAACGTCTTTTAGAAAAATCTTATTTTTCTGTTCATAACAAGATTTTTGGGGAAGAAAGAAAGACCAGCTTATCACTCTGCAAAATAGCACAAAATGATAGGAACTAATTGTATTTTGTCAACATGTGAATAGGACCCGGAGGAAGTTGCGGCTTCAAGCAACGATATGTCGGTAGGTTCAGCCTTCCAATTGAGTAAACTGCTATTAGGTGAATAACAGTAAATCTACATGGAAATCTGGATACCCACTATGTTTTAGGTCTACACAAGTTGAGTCCGGTCATACATAGGTTGAGAGTGCAAAAGACACAGAAAATTTTGTGCATATATACTCAAAAGACACCTAAGAGTACATGCTACCAATGCGGGGCCAATCAATCAAATGAGCAGCAAAAGACACGCAATGTTAGTGATGTGCAAATATATATACATACATATATATATATATGTATATATATATATACACACACATATATATGTATAAATAGCTCAACAGCAATCAGATGAACAACTTCTTTGCTTATGGAAACATAGACCTGAAGCTCTCATCATTATATCTCAATAAACCTTGAAAATTGGTAGGCTTACACCTAGCACAAGTGGGGTTCACAAAATTTTCATCAATATTACCAAAAACATGATGATCTCATCACCAAACGTATGTAGAAAGACAAGAGGCATGGACTTAAGTCGACAAGCATACCGACAATTTTTCTTGAGCCGCAGCTATCCAAAGGAAAGTTGAAATATGGTTTGACAGGTATGGTTAGTATGATCTTGTGTGCAAAAGGTGAGAAACGGTTACCCCTTTCATTGTTTTTGTTCTTCTTCTTCTTATTATTATTAAAAAAAGGTGTCTGCGTATTTAAACAAGGGCTTAGCGTACTTAACCTAAGTACGCTTGTCCGTGGCTGATGTGTATATATATAGAAGATCATTTTAGGCGACGCTTTCGAATGAGCAGACAATTATTCATGCGCCTATCAAATGATTTGTCGGAGCGTTATCCTTTTTTTCAACAAAGAGAAGACGCAAGGGGATGACTAGGGTTCACCTCCGTACAAAAATGTATGACCGCTATTCGGTAGCTGGCATACGGGCTTGTGTCGGACGCAATGGATGAGTATATTTCCATGTCCGAAAAAGTTGCGCGCGACTCTCTTCATTATTTTTGTCCAGGTGTGTGTGTATATATAGATATGTAGTTTACTCACATATTGTTTAACACTTTTATTATCAAATGTCGTTTAATGTATATATATATGCGTAGGGATCATATCTATTTACTCACGAAGATATTTGCGTAAACCAACCATGTATGATATCTAACGCATATACGAGGTTAATGGTGAAAAACATGGGTTTCCCGTCATGCTTGGTAGCCTCGATTGTACGCATGTTGGTTGGGCTATGTGTCCTACGGCTTGGCGAGGTCAGTTTCATCGAGGTGATCATTATAGACCGAGTATTATACTTGAAGCGTTGGCCTCGCATGATCTTTGGTTTTGGCATGCTCTTTTTGGATTTGTTGGGTCAAAAAACGACCTAAATTTTATTGACCAATCACCTATATTCGATGACATTATCGACCGGGTTGAGCCGCCCCAATCGTTTTATGCTAATAATGTAAATTTCAAGTACGGCTACTACTTGGTCGATGGTATTTACAACGAATGGGCGACACTTGTTCAAGCTTACTCATCTCAACTTGAAGACAAACTCAAGTACTTTACAAAGAAACAAGAGTCGGCAAGAAAAGATATTGAAAGAGCGTTCGGCGTTCTTAAAAAAAGATTTTCGTTAATTGCCAACCCAATAAGGTTTTGAACACGAGAGAGGATTATAGACGTCGTCTATACTTGTATTATACTACATAACATGATACTGGAGGACGGAGGTATTATTCTACATAACATGATTAGAAGGCAATAATGTGCTATTTTTTTTAATTAGAATGGCTATGGGTTATTTATTTTTCTTCTTGGTTGATAAAATAATGATAGTTTAAATTAGCAAGCCTGGTATTATTATGATTGCAATGAGAGTTTTTCTTGTCACATAATTTGATGCAAAAATAAACATATAATTTTAAAATATCTAAAAAATAAATAATAATAACCACTAGTGGAAATCCCCCGCGCTTTGCGGCGGGAATTCCATTGGTATTAGTTCAGATCGTTACGATCAATTGAAAACTCGCAACTTAAAAGAAAGTGACGAAAACCATGGAGACTTTTTGAACTCGTAATCCACGTAAAAGGGCGTTATAAAAATAACTTTAAAAACGAAGATCTGAAAACTCAAACCCGTTACCTAAGTTATAACACATATATGAAGATACAAATAAGTAAATCATCTGTTTAAACAAAACCAATATGTGGCCATAGCTTAATTTAAACCAAAAAGATAAAGATAGGGAAATGTGTTTTATCACTTTTTCGATTGAACAAATTGTTGGTCACTAAAGCTAAAAAATTTGTTCACATGTATTCAAGAATTGTAAAGCAACCCTTTTAGTGGTACTACCTGCATAACAATTTGACCATTGAAATATCATACCTTTTCTTAAAAAGTATTCGATAGTTCATGAATGATTAATAATATAAATAATCTAGCATGTTACACATGGGTAAGTTAATTAATATCTTCATTTTCAGGCTCATGCTAGTTTTACACAATGATAAGAGCCATTTTCTTTAGCTTGTTCATGGCTGAAAATTGTTTCATTTAACTAAAAGCTACAGAATCAATAGGCCTACGGACAATATTTTCAACTAAAAAGGAAAATCAGCACCTGGTAGCATCTTTGGTTGCTTATAATCTAGGACTTTCTTGGCCATTGAAGTGTGTTTTCTTTACTTGATCAATGTTGTCAATAAGGACAAAAGATGGATTTTCCAATCACCTGTTTCGTACACAAAGGGCAATTAGCAAAGACATTGTTTGCTATAAAACATATGGGTTTAGTTATTCTACAAAGGCTCAACAAAATGACAAGGGTGAGAAAACACTAGAAAATGACAAGTGTTCAAAGGATTAAACAAGTGGAAAGGGTAATTTTGTCAAAATAATGTGCACATGCAAATCACATGTCATTTCCACCTTCATTTTTAAACATTTGTAACTTTTTTATACGTCATCTATTTAAAAAAAATATACCATAAAATTGAACATTTTATTATCTTTAATATGAGTACCATATTGTTATACTTTTGAAGAAAAAATCGAAAACCCATTTGCATAAGACACAATAGAGATAACGTAAAACACAATGAGTACCAATTAAATATGCAATGAACAATAGGGTATAAAACACAATGAATAGTTTAATAAAACACAATGGACAACATACTAAAGACACAATGAACAGAAGCCTAAAACACAATGAATAGTAGACTTAAACACATTAAACAGCATAATAAAACAAAATATACACCATAAATACAAAACCCATTTGCATAAAACACAATGGAATGCATATGACATGTGTACACCATTTTAAAACGTATACTTTTGGAAAAAAACTGAAAACACAGTTGTATAAGACACAATGGAGATAATGTAAAACACAATGAGTACCAACTAGATATGTAATGAATAATAAGGTATAAAACACAATGAACAGTCTAATAAAACACAATGGACGACATATTAAACACACAATGAACAATATATTAAAACACAATGATGTTGGATCAGTGGCTTAGTTTATGAACACTTATGTGTATCAGATTTATATATGAGTTAATAAGCAGCGGAAATAACAAGTGTTCAAAGGTCTAATAGATCACTTTGAAGAGGAGTTATTACTCCCCCCTGACTGAACAATAAATGAGAAACAATAAATACAGTTAAGTGTAAAGCAGTAAAGCAATTTATGTTTCTCAGATGTGAAATGGAGTTATAAGTTCAAAGCCCGAAGGATTTCAATTTAGATCAAAATATTACACAAAATCACATATCTAAAATAGATGATCAAACTCATCTATTTATAGACTAACATACTAAACTGTTGTCTGAAGTAATCTAAGATATTTAACAAAGATATTATACTAAGATAAGCTTACAACAGCCTGTACATTGAAACTTGAAATCTAGACTTTAACAAAACAATATTATAATCAAAACTGCTGATCTTCAGTCGGTTAGAAGCTTCTGAACTCAAAGTGCTGATGAGTGACAAACTGCTGATGAGTAGTTTGTCTTCAGTAGTTCTTCAGTGAAATGTCTGGTTAGACTTGAGAACTTCTGATGAGTTACTCTTCAGTACTTTGCTGTTTGTTCTTCAGTACTTCTTCATTTGTTCTTCAGCAGTTGTTTCCAATACTTAAGCAGAATATGATTTGGACTAAGGTTATCAAAAGGTGGTTTCTTCAATCCTCTTTGTCCCAACAATCTCCCCCTGGATTGATGAAGCCAAAACCTTATCCAATCTTTATTCTTGATCTTTTCTCTCTTCTAGTATCCTCCAGATTTCTGCTGTCATCCGGGTAGTAAGAGTACATCTCCGTTGCTCAGTGAGAGGTCCAAGTTCAGGTGTTAGATGTTGAATGGTAAGAAGGTCTTTGGAAGATAAAAAACTCAACTCCTTTGAGTTTTTGTAGACCTTACTTGAACGATCTCTCCTGGTCACAAGTACTGAGTTGGAATCAGTAAAGGACCACTTAATGATATTTACCTTTGACCTGTCAAAGTCAGAGGCATAGGAAACCAAGCCTGTTTCCTTAGGTTGACCTGAGGATGATTGAGGGATGTCTTCTATTTCAGTGACTCTCAGGTGAGATTCTTGACTACCTTGAAGTTCAGCACCACTTTGGATAGGCATGTTGGGCAAGTGATGCTCTGTTACAACCCTTGTATGTGTCTTCTCTTTAATGGATTGTTGTAACTGATAAGCATAAGTAGCCTTGTCTCTGAATTGTGTTAAGAGGGGTTTCTCTTCTACATCAAAGTCACCATGTACTAACTGATCTCCTTCCAAGAGTATCATGTTGAAATCAGTCTTTACTATGGGTTCACCCTCTGCTTTTCTCTTTGAGGCAGGCTTCCTTAGTGCACCAGATGATCTCCTTATAATAGAAGTTGGTTGGACTTCTGGAGTTTCAAATCTCTCTGGCTCTGCAGCTTTGCTGGCCTTGTACTTCTTGTAAGTCTCATATAAAGTCTGTTCTTTCCATTTGGAGACTGAGGCCTTTGAACCATAGCCATTTGCCACTAACTCTTCTATGATCTCAGCTCTTTTGGCTTTCCTCTCATTCTCTGTTGCTACTCTGTCTGATAGCATCTGAGCTCTTCTGGTCAGTTCTTGTGTTGAGAGTCTTTTGAGAGCCACTTGTTTGGATTTGGAGTTCTTGGTTATGAATGTTATAAGCTGTGCCCTTTTGTCTTCTTCTGCAACAGCTTCAAGTGCTCTCTCTTCAGCCTCAAGCTCATCAAGTTTTTCTTGATACTTGATTAACTTTTCTTGAAAATTCAAATCATCTCTAGTCTCTAGGCTGTTCCATACTTTGTCTTCTTTTGTCTTCTTTGCAGCCTCTTTCAAACTCTTCTCCAATAAATCTTTGGACATGGAAATGGGAGTAGGTTTCAAAACAGTTGTGGAAGTTGTTGTAGGCAAAGGAATGGAAGTAGGTTCTCTATCAGGTGCCTTGGAAACTTCTGATGTTGGTTTTGGAGATGAAACTGCTGATGGTTTGTCTGTCTTCACAACTTCTGAAGGATTGTCTTCAGTAGTTTGATAAGTCTCTTCAGCAGTTTTCTCTTGTGCCTTAGATAATTTGAACTCTTTTGCTACTTCTTTTCCTGGTCTTTGTTTTGTCATTTCAGCTTCAGGATCAGGATTTGGAGATGTTGTAGCAACTTCAGTATCTGGTTCCTTAGTCTTCTCCCCCTTTTTGGCTTCATCCACTTCTGAAAGCCTCATGGAGTGAGAAGTTGCAGCAGACAACCTTGCTAGTTGATCTTGTGTTTGATCCATCTTCTTATTCAACTCAGAAAGTCTTGAATTTATCAACCCAAACTGATTGTTGGCTTTTAACTCCCAAGCAGTTGTGAAAGGTTTGAGTTGATCAGTGATGATTTGTTTTATTGCCTGGAACAGGGGACCATCTGGGCTGCATAGTTGGTTCAGGTCTATGCCAGTGAGCCCAGGGAATTGGGTAGGTTGTTTTGGTGAAGGGGGGCTTTTTGGGTGATCCTCAGATTTCTCTGAAGATGCCACTTGTGGGGATTTTTGGGCTAAGTGGTCTTTAACCTGATCTTTGGTGACCAGCTTCTTGAGCTTGGATACCTTAGATGCAGGACCTTCAATCTCAACCGTCAATACAAGCTAACGGAATCATCTGAATCCCTGATAGTGTCCTCAGAGAGGGCAGGATCAGTTATATCATGAGCTAGACCCAAACTAGTAGTCTCATGAACCTCTTTGTCTTGGAACTGAGGTTTTCCTACTTCTGGCCTTAGGCCTTCATCAGTAGTTGCCAAATTTGAGGTCTTAGCAATGTTACTACTGTCCTCAAGTTCACCACTGGGTGATAAGTGAGTAGTAGCAGCCTCAAAAGTACCAAGAGTTTCTAAGTTTGGGCTTATAAACTCTGGTCCATCCTCATCTCTCTGGTTTGGGCTAATAGGGTCCACATCCATGTCAAGTTCTGAAGGCATCTCCCCAATTTGATGTGTTGCTAGGGGAGTGACATGTGTTGGATGGGTTCCTTTTAGTCCTGAGAGAAGTTGGGCTATTTCTATTGTTGTGTGGGAAGGTTCAGGTTCAGTAGTTGTAATGGGTAGGTGTTCAGAAGTTTGGATGGGTTCAGGGTCAGTTTCAGCAGTTTCAAAGGTTGGGTCAACAGTTATTGGTTTCTTAAATCTTTTTCTTTGAAAAATAACTGTGACAGGTTTTCTTTTAGGAGGTGGAGAAGGAGTGTGCTGAGAGGATGTTTCAGCCACTTCCTTATCAAGTGCAGATTGCACATCAGCAGTTTCAGGTTTCTCCACTTCCTGAACTGTCTTTTTCAGTGGTTTGGTTTGTTTGTGTTTTTGTTGTTTTGGCTTTTTGGTTTTCTTTTTGGGTTTGGAAGATGTGGGTTCCTTGGGGATGGGTTGTTCTTCCCCTTGGTCATCTTCTAGCACAAGTGCTGGTTTGTTGTGCCTAGAGAATACTTGAGAGGTTAAAGGGTTTAAAGTTGTTGTTTCACCCTAAAGTACTCCCTCTCCAAGTTCTTTTATTATGCATTGCATAACAAATCTTGGGTACAACAAAAACTTCTTTTTATCATTTTCATGGTGTAAAACCAGTTCATTGAAAAACAATTTTGATGCCTTAAAAGGTGTTTCATTTATGATTGAATGAAAGATTGGTTGAAAAGTTGAAGGCATCTGATCAATAGACCCAGTTTTTGGACTTAGACACATTATAATATAATGAAATAACAGTTTATATTGTGGGTCAAAATATTTCTTATAAACTGTTGCTTGTGCCAAAGTACCTTGATAACCACATTCTGTCATGGTTAAATGGATGTCTGAGTTTGGAATATGCTCTGGAGCCTCAGAATCCTTCAAACCAAGCCTGATGCTTAGTGTTTCCGGTGATATGGCCATCAGTTTCCCTTTTATTGAAGATTTGAGGGAGATCACTTCATTATTAACCGTCACCGTCTCTGTGTTTGCCCAGAACTCATTTAGAGTTTCTTCATGAATGGGTGGATCGATGGTGAAAGCTTCATAATATTGGGATTTCATGATGAGATCAATCATCTCATCATACTGGGACCAGGCTTCATCTTTCTGAAAGTAGCCTCTTTGATTATGTCCTTGTTTTAACACGAGAGCCATGGTTGTTTTGATCGAACAGTATTTTTAGGTTAGAGAGAGGGTTTTGCTTTTGATTTGAGAGAGAGAGAGGGAATTTTGCTTTTTGAATGGATAAGTGTTTGAAAAAGGTATTTATCAGAAGTTTTTAACCGACTAGGTCTAACTTCTGATGAGTGAAAAGTCTGTTTTACCCTTTTTAGTCAAACTGCTGATGAAGAAGGTTTCTTCATCAGTGGTTTTAGTTATTTCTTCAGCAGTTTCAACTGCTGATGCAAATGACTTTTAAAACACTTTACTAACTTCTGATTTTCATCAGTAGTTATATCCACTTTGAAAATATCCCATTTTTGATGTTCATCAGTAGTTTTCAAAAATTGTTTATCAGTACTTTCTCTTTCTCAAATTTTGGTCTTCAGAGGATTGTGACAGATAAGTATGTAAGTGAAAATAAAATATGTGCAGAACTAAAAAGTGAAACACTTACAGACTTTCTTCTAAGTTTAACATCCCAAGCATGGATACTAACCTCTGAAAAGTTGTTGAATCAAGGGGTTTGGTGAAAATGTCAGCTATTTGATTAGCTGTTGTGACATGCTTCACCTCAATCTTGCCTTTTTCATAGCAATCTCTTATGAAATGATACCTGATTTCAATGTGTTTAGTCTTTGAAAACTGAACATGATTTTGAATGATGCTAATGGCAGATTTGCTGTCTACTAAAAGTGGAGTCTTGGTCTCTTTGATTCCATAATCAAGCAGTTGATATTGGAGCCATCGTATCTGTGAAGTACAGCTTGCAGCAGTAATGCATTCAGCTTCAGCTGTTGAAGTTGCCACAGATGTTTGTTTCTTTGATTGCCAGGACACCAGACAGTTTCCTAAAAATTGACAACCACCAGATGTTGATTTTCTTGACATCTTGTAGCCTGCATAGTCACTATCTGAAAAAGCAGTTAACTTGGTATTGCTTGAAGCAGGATACCAAATTCCTAAAGTAGGAGTTCCTTTCAGATATCTGAAGATTCTTTTGACTGCAATTAAGTGTGATTCTCTTGGTGCAGATTGATATCTAGCACAGACACAAGTTGAAAACATGATATCTGGTCTAGAAGCAGTTAAATACAGAAGAGAACCTATCATACATCTATACATGGTTTGATCAATATGTTTTCCTTGATCATCTGGTTCAACTTGTGTGATTGGTGTCATGGGAGTGGAACATGTTTTACAGTCTTGTAAAGAAAATTTGTTCAATAATTCTTTAACATATTTTGATTGATGTATAAATGTTCCATTTGACTGTTGCTTGATTTGCAGTCCCAAAAAGTACTGTAATTCTCCCATTGTACTCATTTCAAATTTTGATTGCATGAGTTTCTTAAATTCTTCACACAGTTTTGAGTTTGTTGAACCAAATATGATATCATCAACATAAATTTGAACAAGTAAGACATGATTTCCAACATGTTTTATGAAAAGAGTTTTATCAATGGATCCCCTTGAGAAGTGATTCTTAAGTAAAAAGTTTGAAAGTGTTTCATACCAGGCTCTTGGGGCCTGTTTTAGCCCATAAAGAGCTTTGTCAAGTCTGTAAACCCAATCAGGATGAGAAGGATCCTCAAACCCTGGAGGTTGACAGACATATACTTCCTCTTTTATTTTTCCATACAAAAATGCACTTTTGACATCCATTTGATAAACTTTAATGTTGTTGGAAATTGCATAAGCTAAAAATAACCTGATAGCTTCAAGTCTTGCAACTGGTGCAAAGGTTTCATCATAATCAATTCCTTCCTCTTGGGAATAACCTTGTACCACCAATCTTGCTTTGTTCTTGATGATCATACCAGCTTCATCTGACTTGTTTCTGAAGACCCATCTTGTTCCAATTGGTTGCTTGTCTTGAGGTAAGGGACAGATTTCCCAAACCTGTTGTTTCTTGAATTGAAGCAACTCTTCTTGCATTGCTTGCACCCAATTGTTGTCTTTGAGGGCTTCTTGATACTTCTTTGGTTCCAACTGAGAGATGAATGCTGAGAATAAGCAAAAGTTGGAAAGCTGGTTTCTTGTGAGTACCCCTGATGCAATATCACCCATGATTTGATCCAATGGATGATCCTTGTGTTCAATCAGTTGTTGTAGACCTGTACTGGATGATGGCTCTACAGGTTCTTCAAATAAACCACTGAGATTGATAATATCTGGTTCAGCTGTTATTTGAACTTCAGGAGTTTTAGGTTCAGCTGAATCAGTAGTTTCAAAATGTTCATCAGTAGTTCCTGAAGTTGAAGCTATTGAAACTTCTGAAGGTTTGATAGTTGATCTTCTGACTGTGTTTGGAGTCCATGGTGTAGGACTATCATCTTCAAATCCTTGAAAACCATTTTGAGGAGGTTTGGATGATTCAACAGTCTTTTCAGGTCCGAAATGAAAGTTGTCAAGATCAAATAATTCAACAGGATTTGCTGGAATAAGAGTGTGTTTTGATTCATTGAACTTGACATTCAATGTTTCTTCCACTATCTTGGTTCTTGAATTGAAAACTTTGTAAGCTTTTCTCAAAGGAGAATAACCAAGAAAATAACCTGTATCAACTTTTGCAGCAAACTTAGAGATAGAGTCTTTGATGTTGAGGATAAAACATTGACATCCAAAAGCCCTGAAGAAGGAGATAAGGGGCTTTATGCCATGAAGAATTTCATAGGCAGTCTTGGTATGTCTCTTGTTGATAAGAACTCTATTCTGAACATAACATGCAGTGTTGACTGCTTCAGCCCAAAAATACAAAGGTAGGCCTGAATCAGCTAACATAGTTATGGCTGCTTCTATTAATGTTCTGTTCTTCCTTTCTACCACACCATTTTGTTCAGGAGTTCTGGGAATGCTGAACTGTCTAACAATCCCTTTAGACAGACAGAATTCATCCAGAGTTTTGTTCCTGAACTCTGTCCCATTGTCACTCCTGATGACTTTGACAGAGAGAGAATATTGCTTCTCTACTTGTAGAATGAAGAACTTGATGATTTTAGCTGCCTCATCCTTGGAATATAAGAAGAAGACCCATGTGAATCTTGAGTAGTCATCAATGATGACCAAGCAGTACTTCTTCTTACCAAGGCTCATAATCTTGACTGGTCCAAATAAGTCCATATGGAGTAGTTGAAGACATGCAGTTGTTTTAGATTCTTCAATAGACTTATAAGAGGACTTATGTTGTTTACCTTTTAGACAGGAAACACAGTGTTCTTTGCACTGATATTCCTTCAAAGGCAGACCTCTGACCAAGCCCATTTTTGTGACTTTATTGATGGTTTTAAAGTTCACATGGCCAAGTCTCCTATGCCAGAGATCATTTTCTGAAGTTGATGCCTTTGAGAAGAAACAGGCAGTCTTGTTCAATACTTTGTCTTTTTCAATGTCCACTGCATAGACATTGCCACATCTTTTGGCAATCAGCAAAGTATGATCTTCAATAATCTTCTCTATCAACTTCTGGCCTTCTGGTGATATGATCTTGCATGCTGTCTTGGTGAAAAAGGAAGAATATCCTTTGTCACACATTTGTGAGACACTCAGCAAGTTGTACTCAAGGTTTTCAACCAGATTGACCTTGTCAAACTGCATTTTGCCTGAGGATACATTGCCATATCCTAGCACATATCCCTTGGCATTGTTCCCAAAGGACACAGATCCTTCTCTTTGGCTGATAAAATTGTTTATCAGGTATCTGCATCCAGTCATGTGCATTGAGCCTCCACTATCCACATACCATATGCTATTCAAACCTTTGGAGACCCTCTGCACAAGATAGCAAATTAGTTAGTTTTGGCAACCCAAGCCAATTTGGCTTTGGGTTTGCTCTTGAGAACAGGTGCAGCTTGTTGTGGACCAATTTTAGAAATCCATGTCTTTTTGGCAATGGATTTGTCATTAAGAACAATGGTGGGTTCTTTTTGGTTTCCACCATCAACTTTGGTCATCAGAAGTTTAACCAGGTTTATCAAATTTTTAACTTCAGCAGTTTGTGAAACTGCTGATGAGTTAGGTGAAACTTCTGAAGATGAACTTTGAGAAGATGACTTTTGTTGAGATAACAGCCTCTTCTTAGAAAGGGTTTTGTCTGATTGTTGTTTGTTGGGAAAAAAGGTATTTTCAAAATGTTGTTTTATCTGTTTTCCCACAATCAGTTGTTGTCTTTGTTTATTTAACTGATTTACCTTTCTATATCTGCAAAGTTCAGTTATGTGGTTAAACAGACCACATATTTCACATGCTTTTGCCTTCTCTTTCTTTTTAGATAAATCAAGAGAGCTGGAAGGCAATTTACTGACAAAATCTGATTTTTGAAATAGGTCATCAGCAGTTTTCAGGGTCTCAACTCTTGATGTAGTTGAAACTGCTGATGGCTTATTGTCAGTAGATTTAACTTCTGCAGTACTTTCCTTTTTGAGAAAGTTCTGATGGTAGGATGTGCATTCCTCCATATCAGAAGTTTGAATCAATTTCATCCCATCATTATCAGTTTTGTGGGTGAAATCTGTTGGTGATTCAGTGTGGGTATACCCAATGCCAAACTTAACATTTGCTGCAGTTTGTTTGTTAAGCAGCATTTGGTACCCTTTACAAGACTCAACCCATTTTTCACAATCAACCTTGGTGTCAGCAAGCTCTTGTCTGACTTTTCCTAGGTTGTCTATCATTGTTTTAATCTGTGCTTGGGTTTCAATGGATTTATCATTCATTTTAGAAATTTCTTTGTTTTTCAAAACAATTTTTCTTTCTAAATCACACTTCATCTGTGTGTATTTTCTCTCCATATCATTGGATTTGCCTTGTAAATGCACATTTGTTTCTCTAATTAAAGCAAAAGATTCTTTGCATGATTTAGTGCAAAGCTTTAACAGAGATTGTTGTGATACCTGTGTAAGAGCAGAATTTGAAGAGTATCCTTCAAAAGCCATTAAGGCAAAGTTCTTTCTGCCATTATCAGGTTCTCCCCAGTTGACATCATAGACCTTATTGTCTGCATCCTGACTGCATTCTGATGTGTCATAAGGAAGACTGCTCCAGTCAACATACCCTGATGTAAATAAGCTTTGTTGCTGAGGGGGTTGTTGAGTTTGTGCAGGTTGTTGAGCAGTTGGAAAAGGAGGCATCAGCTGCTGTTGTTGCTGAGCAGGCATTTGGACATATTGTACTTGTGGCACATATTGAGCATGTGGAGCTTGTGCCTGTACAAAATGAGCACTCCCTTGAGTTCCATTATTCCTATTATATGAGGGGTTAAATTGATTTCCAGAGATTGGTTGGTTGTAGCTAGAGCTTCTACATTCTCTAGCAAAGTGTCCCAACTTTTGACACTTGTGACATCTAAGTTTAGATTTGTCAAAACCAACTTTTGTTGAGTTCACTACAAGAAAATGGAGCTAATGCAACACTGAAAAAAAGTTGCGTTAAGCCATGAAAAGGTTGCATTAGGCCTAATGCAACCTTTTATCAACGGTTGCATTAGGTGAAGTTGCATTAGACCTAATGCAACCATTTTGTTAGATAATGCAACATTTTTAAAAAGGTTGCAATTACTATTTAAATGCAACCTTTATAATGCAACCTTTTTTATAAGCTAATGCAACTTTTTATACTTTTAAATGCAACTTTTGTAACACGTAAATGCAACCTTTGTTACACTCAATAGCAACCATGATTATATTTTTGGAAGAAAAACGCAACCTTTTTTACATCAAATGCAACACTTTTTAAGATTATATTTACAATAAACGCAAATCAAAGTTTGAAGTACTAATTTTTCAATTAATATGCAATAATAAGTATCCCAATTACACCAATGCAATAATTTCAAAAATATAGTAGATGTCTTTTGTCATAACATAATATATGTTAAAACTCAAATAATAATGCAATTAAAATAAAGTTGTCAATTACAATGATAAAAATAACCCAAACCTCATATTCATCTCTAAGATCACGAACTACTCTAATAGGTATTTTTTTCAAAAATACTTCTCATCATAGCTTCAAAATTTGCTCCTTAGCTATCAAAATCTTTCTACATAGCTTCTAGCTCAGTTTTATCACTTTGATGGTTCTCTTCAATCCTTTTGTATTTCAAGCAAGTGTGTTTTTTTCTAACTCAAGACTCGTTTTGAATGGTTCCATAAGCCCACCAGGAATCATTATTCATCACCACCTTCAATTTTTGGTAATACCTCTGCCATAAAGTCGAAGGAAGCCATCAAGCTCCTTGTTCATTACAACTGGAAAAGGATCGACCCGACCACTTCCATCTTCAAGAGATTTGCAGTTATTCATTTGTTTCTTCAAAATATAATAAGAAAATATTTAAAAAGACAACAATTAAATAACTAGTAATACGAGCTATTTGCTGAAAAGAACAAAAAACAAGATGAGTGGTAGTAACATTATCATCTGGTGAAATATACTCTAACACTTGTGCATAGATTTTTACATAAATATTGTTTTTACAAGTTTATGAGTTTTATTTCGGTTGCAATTAGAATTTGGTATTTGTTTGACACTTAGGTTTAGGGGTCTTCTTCGGGTTATTCGAACCATAGAACACGCAACCGACTTTTAAAAGTCAACACATACGGGATCCTTCATACAAACTTCACAAAAAGATAAACTAGAAGGAACTTACAATTTTTGTTTCAATGTCACCGTATCAAGGTATGCACACCCTTTAGTCCTTTAACATTTCTCTGTATTCAAGGTAACATGCAACAATAAAATAAAGCAGCATCTGGAACGGTAAAAAAACACAAATCACGACCAAAATAAAGACCTATTACCAGCTTTGCACAAATTGTAGCAAAACTTTTACGGTAGCCGGCTGTGTGCATATTTGCAATGTTTTTTTAATCCTACGTCTTGTATTTGTTTTTCATTTTCATAAACCCTCAATAGTCTACTTCTCTCATACTCATTTTCGTGTCCTTGTACCCTTTGATTGTGGTTGCATTTGTTTGCCGCTAGATCTGTTCACAATCAAAGTTAACCAAAAAATCATGGAGCTGTAAAAACTGTGAAGTTAATCTACAAATAAATAAATAAATAAAACCATTAATGATTATTGATTACCCATTCAAAAATATAATTTGATAGGTCTAATGAATTTGATAATTTAACAAGAACCATACTTTAAGTACAACTAAAATGTATATATGTGTATAAACATACTAGTAAGTTTTCCATTACTCAGAATAAAAAGTCTAAGGTTAATGGTTCATGGATTTCAACTTACTAGACTATTAACTTAATTTAGTTTTTTTAGCATGTGAAAAAGGAAAAAAAACCGATAAAAAAAACATCATTAGTGGCATCATCTGTATATATAATTATAAGGTGTTCATGTTTTCTTTTCACTTTCCAATTGGAAAGTTTAGTAGATAATATACTAGGTTAGAGCACCACACTCGATTGTCTATTAAGGGTATTAAAAATTATGTATATGTGGATCATGTAAACTAAAATCTGCAAGTAGATTATAACAAAGCTGGAATACTTAATGTAATATCCCACTCGGTTTGAAAATGCGATAATGATTCATGTGTTTAGAATTTCAAACCCAAATGTGTTGATTCTTTTCTAATACAATACTCCACAGACCCATTTTTTCATTCAGTATTAATAGTTTACGAAGGACTTCTTGTGTTAGCAACATAGAAAGGAATTTGTGTTTTCACTATTTTGGATTGTGCATTTTATTTAAATTCTATTGCTTCTTGCTTAAATCGAAATAAACGGGTCACACTTGAAACTTTTATTCTAAGAAATGGCAGGACTTCATTACCTCAAGCATGTGTAATCAGAATGAAAAAAAACGAATAGCTAAAATAAATTAGAATTCATAAGTGTTGACTTGTTCACAATATAAATATACATATATGCTTAGGATGTTTGTGTCATTCATTGTTAAAGGGTTCAATTAAGACGTAGTTATTTGCAGATCAAAAGAAAGACAAACTAATTGCATACTCTTGATTGGTAGTCAATTGGTCATATCATAAATAAAAAATCACAAATAGATGAGTGAACTATAGAAACATGATCTATTAAGCCCATTTGACTTCATCAAATGTTAACTAATTCTTTTTTTCTTAGTTGGTCCATTTAACAATTAGTCTAGCACGGTGATACCAGCAAAATAACAAATAAAAAAAGATTAATCAAAGAAAGAAGCAAAGTAGATTATTACCAGTAGATGTAAACAATGTAATAATATTTTCTATAGCCTACTGGCCCTGCTCCTCAGTCCTCAACTGAATTATCTTTTAACAATCTAATAGCATGAAACACATAACAATAGTCAGTCAAAGATTCAAAGAAAGAAGCCATAATCAAAGTAGTTTACCATGTTGGAAAAAGACTAAGTTAACAACCAAACTGCCAAAGTTACAAATCAAAGTGTTTTACAGGTAAATGAGATCAACAACCAGTTATAATTATAAATCAAAATTCTTGAATGATTTATAATCACCCAATCAGTCAACATTCAGCCCTTGTTCAATCTCCCTAAGCCCCGTAGGATTTTCCATATGATTAAACTAAACAAAGTCTGAAAGTCCTCAATGGTTAAAGCTAGTGGTCATATATCAGTTAGTACCTGGTTATATTTAGATCAATAGAAAGACAAATCTGAAGTAGAGGTTGAGATAGAAATAGGTAGAACCGGCTAGGTCGATGATAATGGAATTTCAATGACGCCTGAAGGTCCGATGGTAGAAGCTCCGATGATTGCAGATGCTTTATTTGGTAGTAAATTGATCATATCATCAGCCCAAAATCACAAAAGAGGGCGTGAATTATGGAATTGGCCAATTAGGGTTGGAAGTTATGAGATTTTGGGGGAAGTAGAATTTAAGCGGGAATTTCTAACATTTCGATTTTGATAAAATTTCCCGGTGATATCTTACTTTTCAAAATTTAGTCTATTTTTTATTTTTTTTCATTTATTGAATTTCAATTGATTTATTGCAAGTTCCATATTTTTTATTGAATTTCAGTTTTTATTATATTTGCTATTTAATATTTTAATTTACTATTTAATATTTTAATAAGCCTTGTTTTAACTTCAAATATTATTTGTTAATAGGATTTAATTCAACTTGGATCCGACCGAAACCATACAAAAAAATATTTTATTGCAATAAAAAACGACCCTTTTATTTTCCCGCCTCACAAGAAAAAAATTCTTAATCCCCCACTACCTGCTTTGAACGTATAGTATTATAAATTTATTAAGTAATTATATTGTGACACGGTTCTATGTACATTTGGATGCAACCTTTTAATTTTATAGTTGCATTTAACTTCTAATAATGCAACCTTTTAAAATAAGAGTTGCAAAATTTTTTTTCTAAATGCAACATTTTTAACAAAAGTTGCAAATTCAAATAAATTTTGCAACCTTCCAAGTAAAAAGGTTGCAAATTCAATATAGTTTTGCAACTTTTTATCAAAAAGGTTGCATTACATCTTCTAATGCAACCTTTATATTCAATGAAGTTGCATTAGAGTCAAATGCAACTCATTTGAAAAGGGTTGCTTCTAAAAAGTTGCATTAGCCTCATTTTCTAGTAGTGGTTGTTTAGTCCTGGAAATTTCCTTCCTGACCTTTTATAAAATTTGTTAGTTTTTAATCTTAACAAGGCCAGTTGGTGCAATATCTCCATTTCTTCTAAGTCATCACTGCTGAAATATTTTAAATCATCCATGATGAAACACATGTTGTCAGCAGTTTGACTCAGTTCTTCATTGTCATAAGCTGGGAAGGATCCATCTGATGAGATCCCAGCTGTTATGTCAATGTGGTCAAAAGAACCATAATTATTAGAACAAGATGGTGAGTCTTGTCCTAATAAGGCTGTGCTACCAGGAGTATAGTCATCAGCAGTTTTGCCAGATTCTTGCAACTTTTTCTTTTGATTGATTTCTCTTTCAAAAGTTAATAATTTACCATGTAACCTAGTTAGGTTCAAGGTATGAAAATCTGAACTTGTTCTGAGGACTATAGAGTAAGTTTCCCATTTTGAAGGTAGGGACCTTAAAAATCTATGTAACATAGACTCATTTGAATAGGTCTGATTGTTAATTTTTAACTCAGATATGAGTGAAGAAAATCTTTCAAACTGTTGTGTTAAAGTTTCACCCTCTATGTGAGTAAAAGTTTCATATTGTTGAGCCAATATTTCTCTAATGTTGGCTATCACCTCAGCAGTTCCTGCAAACTGCTCTTTTAGGCAGTCCCATAGCTCTTTGGCACTTTCACAATGTAAAAGGCCAGCATATATTTCGTTTGGGAGAGCCATAGCCAACATGGAGAAAGCTTTTGCATCAAGCTCAAACTTTTGGAAATCTTCCTCCGTGTAGTCTTTTGGGTCTTTTGGTCTTTCAGTCTTTCCCTCTGGATCACTTATTACTGGTTTGTGAGGTCCAAAAACTACAGACCTCCAACATCCAGTATTTGTTTGGGAAATAGTATGTGCCAACCTTTTAGACCATATGTTATATTCATTTCTGACTAACATAGGAGGTTTGTTGGCAGATCTAGTATTGTAGGGGTCCATTTTTAAGAAGTTTGGATTTGTCAATACTTCTTTAAAGTGATGGAAAAAAAAAGTGAGCCTTTTAGTCCTTTATTGAATATCAATAATGAGCCTGTGTCTGAATCTCAATTTGTTAGATTGATATTGATCAGATTAACCAGGAGCTCTGATACCAATTGTTGGATCAGTGGCTTAGTTTATGAACACTTATGTGTATCAGATTTATATATGAGTTAATAAGCAGCGGAAATAACAAGTGTTCAAAGGTCTAATAGATCACTTTGAAGAGGAGTTATTACTCCCCCTTGACTGAACAATAAATGAGAAACAATAAATACAGTTAAGTGTAAAGCAGTAAAGCAATTTATGTTTCTCAGATATGAAATGGAGTTATAAGTTCAAAGCCCGAAGGATTTCAATTTAGATCAAAATATTACACAAAATCACATATCTAAAATAGATGAACAAACTCATCTATTTATAGACTAACATACTAAACTGTTGTCTGAAGTAATCTAAGATATTTAACAAAGATATTATACTAAGATAAGCTTACAACAGCCTGTACATTGAAACTTGAAATCTAGACTTTAACAAAACAATATTATAATTAAAACTGCTGATCTTTAGTCGGTTAGAAGCTTCTGAACTCAAAGTGCTGATGAGTGACAAACTGCTGATGAGTAGTTTGTCTTCAGTAGTTCTTCAGTGAAATGTCTGGTTAGACTTCAGAACTTCTGATGAGTTATTCTTCAGTACTTTGCTGTTTGTTCTTCAGTACTTCTTCATTTGTTCTTCAGCAGTTGTTTCCAATACTTAAGCAGAATATGATTTGGACTAAGGTTATCAAAAGGTGGTTTCTTCAATCTTCTTTGTCCCAACAAATGAAAAACATATTAAAACACAAAACCCACATGCGTAAAACACAATTAACAATGTAAAACACAATGGAAACCATACAAAAAACACAATGAACAAAGTTAAGTCATGTGTAGTCTAAAAAACATAATGGAAACCATACGAAAAACAAAATGGACAAATTTAAATCATGTGTAGTCTAAAAAACATATTAAACATATTTTTAACATATATTTGCATACTATAACACAATAAACGAGCATAAGACACAATACAATGAAGTAAGAAAACCCGATTAACGCGTATTTTTGTTTTCAATTTTAATATAGCAATGTGGTACTCGTATTAAAGATAAAAAATGCTCGTTAATATGGTGAATTTTTTTAAAAAAATAATATTGTATGAAAAAACTTATAATTGTTTTAAGATGATGGGTGAAATTGGCATGTGCCTTGCATGTGGAGAAAGAAAGTCAACAAATATGTCTTTTACTTATATGCCCTTCCCGTAATTTAATATTTAAATTTTTCCATCAAACTAATCTCAACCATCTAAATCTAAAATCAATAGACCAAAATCCTTCTCACCTTTCCTAGAAAAAGAGTCATTCGTATTTGATCCTAACCCTATAACATAACACATATAATATATGAATCATCTTTAGTTACAAACAATATCTATATTTTTAATAAATGTCACACCCCGACTTTTCCCCTCGTCGGTTGTGACGTTTGGTGCCTTTGCCAACACAGCGGAAAGATGCATCTAAGACTCTGGTTCCCTGAACGCCAATTCTAACCCTCTAGGATCCCCGATCCCAAACTGCCACCTACTCCAACCGTGCCGTTACCATAGTTTAAACCTGAAAGATATACTTAAAAAGTCCACATAAAGCTGGTGAGTTCATAAGTTTAACAAAAACGCTTCCAAAGGTTACCAAACCTTAGCAAAGTGTTCCAAGTTCAAACCCGTCAATACTATGAAATGTTCAAACCAAAGTACGCTAGCTAGGCGTATGTTTTGTTACTACTACGATTGGAAACCATTACTGGACACGTCACAAGTTACCAATGTTACAGCCCGAATAATGTTACAACTTAAAAGGTCGAGACAATATGCACCCGCCCGGCCCTCCAAGCCGCCGAGTGGGGCAAGTCACGCCCAATAAATCTATTCACATTTCCCCCGTTGTGCTACACCGCACATTCATGGTTTCCCCGGGACTTAAAAGTTCGTATAGTAACTCTAAATAACCCATAGTATGACAAAAGTTCTCAAGACATAGTTCAACGCATGTTTTCTCCCCCAAAAGTAAAACCAGAGAAAGTGGGGCCGTGAACTCACGCAACCCGTTTCATTTTCCAAAACTTTGTTTCGCTTTAAATTCCTCAGTTTTTCATAAAAGAAGCATGTCTTTCCCCCGAAAACGTTTACAAAAACAGTAAAGAGTGGGGTTATGAACTCACCTTAATGTCCATGCTAAGCTAGCAAACAAAGCCTGAAACCTCGACCGACTTCCTCGTGCCCTAATTACCAACAAAGGACACCTTAACAGTCTATCACACATAAGCCTAGCTTATCAATCACTCAAAAGATAGTCTACACGACTGTCTAGACTCGTGTGTACCAACACGAGTCTCAATACGTTTCAACTCGACGAACCGATCATGACTTACCTTAATTCACAAGTTACATACAACATAGTACCCAAGTTTCACACTTGTCACTATTCGTGTGTAAACATTGTTGGACTATAACCACGAAACGTATAACTATCCTGAGCCGAAGATCATCTCGTAAATCATTTTAGAAAATACCCTTTGAGGAAAAACAATTTAGTTATTAAAAACCGATTAATAACATTTGTTACTTTTTCTCAAATATCGCTTGAAAATCAGCTTTACTGTTATAAATAGTTAGTCTCTGAAAACACCTTGGTTTGTATATAATAATGCATTTGTCCAAAACACTGAAGGGAATTTATTTAATAGAAATAGCAGTTCGTTACGTTTTGATTTTATAAAAATTCGGGCAGAGTTTCCTCTGTTTTTGTATAAACCAGACAACACTCGTTGTCTACAATTTTCCGCAAAATCAACTTTCAAACA
This sequence comes from Ambrosia artemisiifolia, assembly GCA_032199755.1. Classification (NCBI taxonomy): domain Eukaryota; kingdom Viridiplantae; phylum Streptophyta; class Magnoliopsida; order Asterales; family Asteraceae; genus Ambrosia; species Ambrosia artemisiifolia. The sequence continues at coordinate 4,876,912 of CM063520.1, read as the reverse complement.
CAATTCAACAAGTTCTTTTTATCCACAATTCCGATTCACAAGACTATACGTTTCGACATCTATATATATATATATATATATATATATATATATATATATATATATATAACTGAAAATAATAATAATAATAACTGAAAATAATAATAATAATAACTGAAAATAATAATAACAAACCTGCAACCCCCCAGATCCACCACCGTCATCTTCAAAAAACGTCACCATCGTCATCTTCAAAAACCGGTTCCTGTTCATCTTCTTCCACCGCCTACAAAACCCACCACAGCCCCCACCACCATCATCAACCACCACAGCCCCCACCACCATCATCGTCTTCCTTCTTGTTCCTTCGTTCATCGACCACCACCTGCAACCCCAAGACCCAAACCTGCAACCCCCAGACCCACCACCTGCCACGCCAAAGCAGATCTTCGTCATCCCCGTTCCAACCACAGCCCCCACCACCATCGACCACCTTCAACAACCAAAAAACCACCACACCCCCTCCCCTCTAACCCTCACCACCATCGACCACCACAGCTCCTCCCAACGACCACCACCTAACCCTCTAACCCTCACCAGTCGTCGTCTTCCTCCTCCTCCTTCTTCTTCTTATTATTATTATTATTATTATTATTATTATTATGATTATGATTATTTTTAGAGAGAGAGAGAGCAGAAGAAGAGAGAGAGAAAGAACGAGAGAGAGAGAGAAGAAGAAGAGAGAGAGAGAGCAGAAATCAAATGAGGGAGAGAGAGAGGAGTTCTGTTATTAATATTATTATTATTATTATTATTATTATTATTATTATTATTATTATTATTATTTAAAAGGGTGGGTGGGTGGGTGGGGTGTTAGTGTTACTAAAATACCCCTAGGTACTTGTGTAGAAAGTCTCTCTTGCCCCTGATTAAAAAAATACAAAAAATACAAATCTGATGAGGTGTCACTATGTGATTGGCTCATATGAGTTCTCAAGTTCTCACAACTGGAGTGAGTTCTCAAATGATCCCAATCCTATATATATATATATATATATATAGGATTTGGATCATTTGAGAACCACCATTTAGGGAGAGAACCAAAGAACCAAGTGTGAACACAAAAACCCCTCCACCAAAAATTAAAAAAAAATAATAAAAAAATTATATAACCTAAAAAAATAAAAAAATAAAAAAAGTTAAAACACCAAAATGTTTTTTTAGTGTTAATCTTTCTGAAAAAAAAATAAAAAAAATTACAAAAAAAATAAAAAAAATGGCTTTTTAACGTCATATTTACGTCAGATTTATGCACATGTGCATTTTGCTGTTATATATATACATACATATACCGTATGCACATGTGCATTTCACTATTAGAGCACACTTTTGAATAAATTATGAATTACCATAATGAAATGATCATTAAATGGACGTGATATGATATATAAGGTGGAAAATAATTTATTCAATGATATAAACGCAAAGTGCATTTCACTATTATAGGTAGTTTTTTTTCATGGGTTTAGCTTTAGGGTTTAGTTTTTAGGTATGATGGGAAGGGGGTTATGTTTTTTGGGGTTGTTGGTGAATAAATTTAAAAAAACCTCTATATAAAACTATAAAATAAGATAATTGTATTACATGCACATGTGCATTTCACTATTATAGTTAAGTTTTTTAATGGGTTTAGCTTTAGGGTTTAGTTTTTGGCTATGATGAAAGAGGGGATATCTTTTTGGGGGGATGGGATGGAGCGTTTTGGTTTTTGGGGGGGTATGGGGTTAGTTGCACATGTGCATTTCACAATTGGGGGGGGGGGGGGGGTTAGGGCGGTGTGGGGGATGGGGGGTTTAGGTTTTTAGAGAGTGAGGTGGGTGGGTTTAGGTTTTTAAAGAGTGGAAGTGGGGTTTTTAGGTTTTTTTTGTTTGTGTTCACCTTGGTTCTCTGGTTCTCTCCCTAAAGTTGGTTCTCGTATGATCTCTACCCTATATATATATACACTTAACTATATAAATATATAAATCGTAGTCTGACTATATAGTCCAATTGTATTTAGTCCGATGTCCGATATAAGTTACGTCAAGTTAACCGTTTACCAAATCGTTTGATATAATATAGTTACCGTTCATTATTATTATTATTCGGTCCGTTCGCGAGTCAAAACTATTTCGTCCATATCAATATATTTATAAATTTATAATATTCATAAATATAATAATATTTACAAATATATAAATTTATAAATATACGATATCTATAATAAATAATAAATACGAATGTAAGTATACCGACTCGTACGCGCGTAACCCGGAGCTAGCTCGAACTATGTGTAGACCGGGACGTTGACCCGTTGACCATCTGTTGACTTGGTTGACCATGAGCCCCTTGACTCAAACCGAACCGAACTAGATTTGTCCCGCGACTCGAACCCATCACCAAATATGAACCGAAACGAAACCATGAGCCTGAGACCACGACCAGAACCAGATCTGGCCCGTAACTCGGACCCAAATCAAACCAAAATCAACCTTAATAAGAATCAGACCTAAACTAACACCCTGAGCCCGAACCTAACCTGACCCGAACAGCACCATAACCGGGTCAGACCAGATCCGGCCCCCATGACCCGAGACCCGACTGAAACAACCTGTGCATCCCCTACGCCACCTGCACCACGACCGAAAACCACCGCTGAACCACCACAATCGGCTGCACCCGAGCTCCACCACCACCACACACCACCATCGAACCAAAACCCATCCAACCCGTCACCATTTCAGATCCTACCCAAATCCAACGTGCACCACCAACAACAACGAGACCCATCTCTAACCTGAGAACCAGAAACCACCGGACTAAAACCCGACTCTCCCCAAACCACCGAGCTGCTACCGCCACAGGGACCAAACAACCTGAAACAAACTTTAATCGGCCACCACAACTCGTCATCAACCACCCTAACCCGACCAATCACTATCGAACACCACCAACAGATCTGATTAATCCAACCCGAGCCCAGACCACTCGACACAAACCCAAAACACAATCACTAACATGCTGACCTTCACCAACAACCACGACCAGGCACTACCACCGTCATCTTCGTGAACCAGAGACGAGAGAGAGATCAGATCTTCGTGAACCAGAGACGGGGTCACAGCCTTGCGCCGCCACCACCCAAGCTTTGGTGGTGGCCGGCTGCTTCTAAAACAGAGACGGGAGAGGGAGGCAGAGAGATTGAGAGAGAGAGGTTAGAGAGAGAGATCAAATCTTAGAGAGAGAGTGTGTGTAGGTGGCGGCTGAAAGATGAGGAAGGAGAAGATGAAAGTGTTCTATTATAGTTAGGGTTAAGGCTAGGTAGGTGAACACTACGTATCGAACCCGCTTTAAACGTAAAATGCCTCGGTTTGACGGTTTCTATTTTAGGCTCGATAATTTAAAATATACTAATTACCAAGATGTTTATGCATTGTGAGATTGTATTGTGTGCCTTAGTGGTTGTACTGGTGGTTTATAACCAAACCATGTGCTGGTTTTGTTATTGTCTGGTTTATAGAAACACGTGTGTGTTTCTCCTTCTTTCACTTTTGTGGTGTCTCTTTCCCCTTTCTTTCACTCATGCAGTCAAGCCAAACAACCCTCTTCTTCTCTTCACTTTAGATTATAGCGCACACTTTCTCTTTCTCTCTCCTGGTCTCTTTCTTTTTTTATGCTTTTTTATTTACATAATTTATGCTCTGTTTTCTTTCCAATTTCCTAGGTGCTGAGACAACAAAACCATAGAAAGATCAGAGAGGCGTATCGGCAATTGATACAAGGTTCTGCTTTCTTTTTTCTGAATTTCGTTAGGTCCAAAAATCTGATCGTTGTCAAGCAGTTTAGGGCGAATCAGCGTCAGTGAGTTTAGGCGGGTATCCTGCTGGTGACCCATCGCCTTCTTCACCGCTTCAGTCACCGGTGAGTAATGAGTTAGAAGTAATTTGGATTTTGTGTATTTTTTTTGTCATCTTTGATTTTTGGTATTCTGCTTGCCAACAGGTTGGCTTCTTCGGTTGATTCGTCTTTCATTTCGGGCCTCTAGGGTGATGATCTTGAACTCGAGATACCCATACAGGATGCCGAGGTTGAAATGTTCATCAAAATTTAGGTATCTTTAAACAGGTTTGGTTGTTGTTTACAGACAAGTTTGTAGGTACAATATAGTGTGATGTATTTGCTCACCTTTTTTTATTGTAGAATTGCAAATTCTGCTAAGTACTAAGATTGGATTTTTATTTGTCCTACTTTTTTTCTTTAATTTTTGGTCCCATATTAATTGTTTATCATGACGTTGATGTTGTGGGTTAACAAGTGCTATGCACATTTGGTCCCAATTTTATGCCTTGCGTCCTTACAGTTAAGATAGTGAGAAAAGGTATTCAGAGAAAGGAGATGGGGGGATGCCAAAGGACGAGGATTTGCTACCTCTAGAATTCGGATTTTCGGGTTCGAGGGTGACCTACACCATGAGCATTTTCAAGCAACGTTGGGCTTGCGAACAAATGAGGTAAAGTGAATAGTTCATAGAATAACATATGAGATAAGCATGAAGTAATTATGTTGACCTATTTACATTATGTTGATCTGGTATGGTTGGTTACAATTACTTATCTCACAGTGATACGTGCGCTTTATTGTTTTTCAGGTATATAAACAAAAACCAAAGGTCATTTGTGATCAATAAGATGGAAAATGAAGAGGTATATTTACAAAAACCAGAAGTCATTTGTGATCAATAAGATGGAAAATGAAGATCGAACACGCTTCATACATGATGGTCTTTTTTAGAATATTATTTATGCTGGTTGTTGGGAACCATAAACTAAGTAGAAGATAAGTATGGTTTTCCATTGTAAGTGAAAAGAAATAATTTTGTGTACAAATAGAAAAAGGTTGGGACCTAAATTCTGTAGGGGAATTACGAATTTTTTTTCCTTTGATCATTGTTGTTGAATGGACTTGCAGAATTGTTCATTGACTTTTTCCAATTTTCTGTAATGTCTCAGGTTTGGTCATTAGTTAGGAGGTTTGATCAGCCTCAAAGTTATAATCCATTTGTTAGTGGTAGCACGATGTGTGGCAGTCTTGACATCGGGAGCGTTACAACGGTGGATGTCAAGTCAGGGCTTCTAGCCACTACCAGCACAGAAAGGCTAGAGCTTCTTGATGATAATGAGCATATTCTTGGTATCAAGTATGTTGGTGGTGATCATAGGCTAAAAGTAAATTAAACTCTAAACCAAAATATGTAGAATGGTTTGTTTGCTTTGGTTTAGTTATATCACCAACCAACTTCATTATCTAAACCTTTTTTTGTTATTCATCATTGAAGAGAACTATTCTTCTGTGTACGTTATCATTTCAAAATAGTGTCCCCGCTGCAACGCGCGGGGAACGCCATCTAGTTAATTATAAAAAGTAGTCGGTTTTATTCGAAATCTTAAATAACCTTAAACCGAGCAAAAATATAAATATTTTCGATGTCCAACGCGTGTTTTCAGAACACACGTTTAAATCGCGTTAATTAAATCGAACGCAGTTTCGATCTGTTAAAACGATCAGTTAACTTCCGAAACTTAATAATTAACAATAATTATAATAAACAGTCATTTATAATAATAAAAACCTCATCAGTATAGGTCGGAAGTTGCCGGTTGTCACAATAAAGGCACCAAAAAAAACTTTGCCAATTTTGGTTATTCTTGCCTCTATTATAGAATCTAGAAACAATAACTGCATAACAATTTGAGCCGTCAATCTACCTGTTGACCTTATATCTTGAACTTTTATCCTGTTATAACATTCAATTGACCTTGAGAAAATTGAAGTAACGATAGTTACCGAACCAAGTGGTGTTGGTGATTAAATAAACGTATAGAGGCAATTTTAAGTTGAGGAAAATTCGTTAAGGATCTAGATGCATGTCCCTGATTGAAGCAGAACACCCAGCCTGTATAGCGTTTTTTACTCTCGTGTAAGCTAAGGCTCATCAGCATCGAACAAATGAATAGGCCATAATGGCAATGGTTTAGCAATGTTAAAAGCAACACTCAAATAAATTACCCAAAAAAGAAAAGAATAACAAATCATGCAACCCAAAATAAATGCCTAACCAGAGACGAACAAAATAAAAATCCGCATAAAACAAACGCAACGATAATAAAAAAAGAGTGACCTTTCTGTGGTTCAGAGCTTCCCAAAAACATGGTTGCAAGGCGGCTTGCAGGTTAAGACCTGCCATCCACCGTCCTTGCCACGCCATCGTCATTGATTATCGAAAAGTATTTCATCTCATCACAACCAAGCCACAAATCGCAGCTATCTACAGCCGATACTGAAACTGAAAACGCCTCCTCCGCCGCTGCCGACCTCCTTCCAGAAGCCCTAAAGACTGTCATTGGCACCACCATCCATATGCACCATAAGGAGTCCGAGATGAAAAATGTCATCGGAACCACCCTATATAGGTAACGTATGGGGTAGAGGGAGGCGTTGGCGGTGGTGAAACTGGAGTCATCGGTAGGAAGGAGGCGGTGGCAAACCTGGAGACAACGACCGGAGAAAACCACCGCTCACAAAATCCCCATCCTCATGCCATAAACCATAGGGAAAAAGCAAGATGGAAACAAAAGGAAAACCTAGAGGTATGAGGTGAACATGTATGATGTTTGTGAGTCTGTGCGTGTGTGTGTGTGTGAGAGAGAGAGAGAGAGAGAGAGAGAAAGAGAGAGAGACTAAATAAAGAAGACAAACAATTAATCATTTAAGAATAAAATAATAGAGAACGGAGAAGGGAGGTGCGTTAGATCAAAAACCAACGGTTGAGATAAGCATACTATTCATAAGGGAAGAAATGTTTTAATTATATATAGAATATGTAAATTTAAAATTGCATTCTATTTAAAAAAAAAAGATAGATTAAACGGGTCATTTGAAATTCCATATATATTACTAATACGTAAATGTTTATCAGTTACACCGAAATACCCAATACATGTTTAGCCTAATGTTTAGCCTAATGTGTGCTTAGCCCAATTTATTTCTATCTAGCCTATATTGTTACGGTCATTTGGCCCAATAAATATGAAATCATGTCATTAAAACGAAACTTCTCTTATTCTTTTTACTTATAACAGCATTTGTTCTTACTAACATATTACCCTAGTGTCACAAAAAAAAAATTAAAAAACAAAATAAACGCATTTTTATACTTATTCAAACTATGTACGGATATGTTATTCTTTACTTGTAATATTATACTTACTAGTTTCTTACCCCGCGCTACGCGCCGGGACGTATAAAACTCTCGGTCGGAAACACGATAAATTTAACTACGGAGCAAAAAAAAAATGATCCGGCCACTTCAAAGCGACGCCCCTGTTTAGTTAACCCCCACGATAGTGGCACTCCGCGTTGCGGGGGCAATTCGTTAGATATCGAGTTTGTTAAACGGAAACAATCGAGCACAAAACATACGCATCATCTAATTCTTTAGCTACTACTTAGGGTTGAAAATATTATCTTTGATATAACGTTTGTCATGCCAAAATAACGCCTCATATTCATTTTTACGATCATTGCGAGTCATCGTCACAGCAACTAATATATCACCGCAAATGTTTATCAAAGGGCAAACAAAAGTACTAATATATGCCATTAATAATGACAAAAACATCATCAAGAAGCAATTTCCATGTACGTATAAAATTGTAGTCTCACCTGTACTTACCAAAGATATCAAGTTTTGAACCAAATGGTTGATCTTATATCAGCTAAAAAAAATATATTAAGAGAATATGCACACATCTAAACACATATGACATACCTGTTCATTCTCTCACTCCTGCTTCACCCAAACACCCAACCTTACACATCCCTAACATTCTTTCTCTCACTATAAAACCAAGGCACCACTACCATCTTCATCGATGATAACGGTGGTAGTTCTGAACAATAAAAAGGCTACATAAATAAGCAATCAGATAGAGATCTGTGTTGGCGTTGGTGGTTGTACAGTTTTTCATCGCCGCCGGTGGAGAACACCATTGACCGACGGTGGATGGAGGTCTCCACCACCGGCAACCACCATCACTGACAACCTTCACCAAAAGAAACGGGGTCGTGGGATTTACCTTGGTTGATTTACCTTCGTTGACGGAGATTGTGTCTGGGTCCACAGGAAACACCGTTGCTCAACCATCATCATCGGCTCCACCCCTTACGCCGCTGTGAACAACCTACCGCCTGAATGAAGGTAAACTGTGATGGCTCGGGAGAAGAAGCGATGGTGGGTTATGAGGTGTAAAGACCTTGAAAGTGGCCATCAGGGTGGAAGAGACGATTGAAAGATGACGGTTGACCACGTGCAAAGAACGGCCGTCAACTTTTAACGGCGACGTTAAAACACTATTGCAAAGATTTAGTAAATGTATATATATATAATTCTTATCCTTAGAGCATCTACAAAAAGGTTCGGAGAGGTTTGGTAGAGCGGACCAAAGGCAACCAGACGAGCATCCATCGTTGGGGTGGTTTGGTTTGGCATAGTGGACCGGTCCGTTTGGAATACGGTGGGGCCCGAATCTTAGTTTTCCAATAAATTTAAAAAAATTTGTGTAGGTAGCGGTTTGTAATGGTTTATTGCTGCAAAAATTAGTAGGATTTAGAATGATGTGGCATGCTAATGTGATTGTTTGAAAGAGTGGACTTTCTTTACTATTATGGATGCTGTTAGTGACACGTAGGCTAAACATAGCCCAAAACGAAATAAAAAATGGAGCCCTTTCTAGAAGAGCGTAACATTTTTAAAAAACAAAATTCATACTAATTTGTACATTTTCTCATTTTGAATTTTTGATTCATAGTTAATAATCACGGAACTTCTCAACATAATAATCACTGTGTTTTAAAAGATGAATTCCTACATTAACAAAAAAAAATCTTAAACGAAACCCTCTTAAACCACCCAAATAGACTTTAGAGTTACTTCATCTTCAACCAGCCCTAATTCTACACACAAAGATAGAATTATTTTGGGCATGTCCACTTAGAAAAAAAAGCAAAAAAACCTATTAATCTATTAATACATATAAAGGAAAGCTACTGAGATGATGACGTCGGTAGTTTAAGACTAAAAAGCTGATTGTATAACACAACTTATTTGAAAGTTTAATGGCTAAAAAGGATAAAAAGGTAACAACTGTCATCAATAAAAATAACAAGATTAGTGACATATCTTGTCACAACTTTCTCGGTTGACCCTTCACAATTGGCCACAGCCACCACGTGTGGAGGACACACACTATTATCCGAAGGTCTCAAGCCTTCCATAGATTAAAGTGGAAATTCTTTAGTTACAGCATAGGATCGAGAGTTTTGCCATTTTCCTTATAGGAGATTCCTTGTCTATAAAAGCTGGCCTTGGTCACTATCCTGATTGTCCCTTACACACTTCTATTCTCCTTCTTCAAGATCGTACTTTACGTATGATCTTCTCTTGACTTCACTTCCCAAAAACCATTAACACTAATATCCACATTTTGACTTTGGGTTTATCTCAAATCAGAATAATAACAACACAAACAAAAAACTCTCGAATCTCCCATCTACTTTCGCAACATAGAAGGACTCCACGACCTGCATTTGGTGAACTGAAACCCTTTTACCTCTATGAGACTCCGTATTAACATTGGTCATATATTTGTTGTGGCAACAAGTTGGTGCCCACCGTGGGGCTGCGCCGATGAATTCCTTTCATAAATCAGTTGTGTAGCTCCAACATCTTGAATTATCCGACCAATAGTCTTCGGAAGAAATAAATCAAGTGCCACATAATACCGGTGACACACTAAACACCGACCAGACCTCTCTGAACAGGTCTACTCCTTTCTCCACCCTTGGAAGTACTCCCACGGGGCTCACATCTCCGGAGTTTTCTCTTTTCCAAACTCCAACTCTCTCTCGTTCAGGGGTTGCATCCCCTTAACTCGGTCCCATACGTACACCCGAGTGCATAGACTTAACACCCGAGGGAGTTGCAAGGAACTTCTTACAACTGAGATCTCTTCTTAACCAACATGTAAAGAATGAAAGGGAATAGGGAGTGAGAATCAGGCTGGATTATGATGAGGAGGAACCCTCACTTTCACCTGGACCACCTCCTCCTCCTCTTCCTCACATTCCACCCTCAAACTCCCAGGCTACACCTTCTCACCTAGGAGCTGGTCCAAGCTTAGTCTTTTCTCCCTTAAACCACATCTCTTATCATCCCGGGAGACCAAAGCCCAACAGCTTTCCCTTTGTTCACTTCCCAGCCTTTGGTCCCAAGTGTATCCATTGGGCACGAGGTCACTCTAGACCAACTTTTACAATCGCAGGTCTCGAGTGTGCCACCCCCTCTACCTACTTCTTGGGAGAAAGTCATGACCTCCTTGCCTATGGCTCGAAGTGTAGCCATGAGCATACCTATGGGAACTAACTACATGATGACATCCAAAAACCTTCAAGATTTTAACTTCATGCCTCAAATGATGGCACACTTATCTTGGCAACAACTTATCAGCCAAGCACTGGCTACACACCAAGGCAACTCAAATGGTAACACTAACACTAGAACAGAAAATGATATGAACAAACCCTACGAGCCTAACAGCCTTTCGGGTTTCTTTCCACAAATCGCTGACTATGAGTTCCCTAATAAACTAAAAATGTCATCCCACATAAAAACTTATGATGGCATAAATGACCCCAAGGATCACTTGCAAGTCTTTTTCCGGGGCTGCCAGGATGGAAAAATAGGGAAACCCTGAGTGTTGTATCATGTTCATGCAAACACTCGTTGGTTTAGCCCGAATCTGGTTTAACGACCTTCTTATTGGGAGTATCCGGTCCTTTGACGACCTCGGCAAAGTATTCTTGGCCAATTTCTCCCAGCAACGATAATATGTCAAGGATGCCACTGTCATCTTCCAAATCAAGCAAAAGGATGATGAAAGCCTCCGAGATTTCATAGAACGATACAAGAGAAAAGGCCTCACCTATGTTGGTGCTGATGAAAAGAAGAAGGTTGTAGGGTTCATGAATGCCATAAACTCTAAATACCTAACCAGAGACTTCAACAAAAGTCTCCTAAGAACCCTTGAAGAGGCTCTTGAAAGAGCTAAACCTTACATCCGAGGGGAGGAAGATGTGGACACAAAGAACAAAGAAAAAGAGCTGCCAACTGGAGAAGCTCTAGTCCACACTGAAAAATGGGTAACTTTGGGTCCTATGACAAACGTCACAAGGGATCTAATGATCAAAGATCTGACGGAAGGAACCCTTAAAGCATAAAAAGAACTGTGAACTTCATTGCTCTAACCAAAACCCCACAAGCGATCCTCATCACTGGAGAAGTTAAGCACAGCTTCAGACCTCCGCGTCATCTGCCTTAGAGCAAAAGAAACGAAAACTCTAACCAATATTGTCAGTTCCATGAAGAAAAAGGACACCACAACAACGATTGTTTCCTACTCAAGAAAAGAATTAAGGAAGCCGTCAAGTATGGGGAACTCGCTCATCTGGTCAAAGGAGTAAAAGATAATATGGCTGATGGAAAGAAGAAAGAAGTTAACATGGTACTCATTGAGCAGGAAACTCCCAGCAAACGTCCCCGGTTAGAGGCTTGGGAACATCAGTGTGTCTTCTTCCCTCCACCCGAGGGTTATAAATGTTACAGCCCTATGGTAATTGAAGCCCTGGTGGGATGAGTTAAAACACAAATAGCCTACATACACACCAGAGCTGCCATAGAAATTATGTTCGAAATATACTTCAACCTACTCAGCCAAGGTGAACGTTCCAAGCTTCAGCAAGTTGAGTCTTGTCACAACTTTCTCGGTTGACCCTTCACAATTGGCCACAGCCACCACGTGTGGAGGACACACACTATTATCCGAAGGTCTCAAGCCTTCCATAGATTAATGTGGAAATTCTTTAGTTGCAGCATGAGATCGAGAGTTTTGCCATTCTCCTTATAGGAGATTCCTTGTCTATAAAAGTTGGCCTTGGTCACTATCTTGATTGTCCGTTACACACCTCTATTCTCCTTCTTCAAGATCATACTTTACGTAAGATCTTCTCTTGACTTCACTTCCCAAAAACCAATAACACTAATATCCACATTCTGACTTTGGGTTCATCCCAAATCAGAATAATAACAACACAAACAAAAAACTCTTAAATCTCCCATCTACGTTTGCAACGTATAGGGACTCCACGACATGTGTTTGGTGAACTGAAACCCTTTAACCCTTTTACCTCTCCGAGACTCCTTATTAACGTTGGTCATGTATTTGTTGTAGCAACAGATGACATGGCACTCATTGGTGCAATCCCTCCTCTCTTCAATGTGCCATGTGGCACCATGAGAGATTTTTAATTTTTTTTGTTTTTTAATAAATTTAAAAATATTATAGATAAATAAAACACTACTACCTCATCTCATCTCCTTCACTTTTTTACAAACCAAAACCCTATGCTCTCCTTCTCTCCCCCCCCCCCCCCTCTTTCTCTCTCTCGCCACTCATCCTCTTCTCCCTAATCGATACAATATATTGATAAAATACCCCAGCTACTGTTGATGCATGTCTCCGTGTGACAAAAGTCTGTAGATTAGTATCGTTTTTTTGTTGATAGGTTATTGTAACATGCATGTTGATGTTACAAAAGCATGCATGATAGTCTTTTGGTTATACCTGTAACGACCCGGTCAGTCGGTGACGGGTCGTCGGGTCGGGTATCAGAGTTGCACAGCGGATTCGGATCGTGATAGTCTTGACCTTTCCAGGATCCACGTCATCGCTATCTGATTGGTTACCTGAACACATGCCAAAAATAGTTTCTGTCAACATAAAGTTGGTGAGGTCGTGTATTTTATAAAGTGAATGGCCAGTTCGTTTATTTATAATTCTTTTATTTAAAATATGCTTTACTATTCTAGTTCTGGAGGGGAAAATATATTCTATTATACCCATTCGATTAAATTATACCGATTATAGGTCCTTCTATTATATTCTATTAGTTGCCATTCCTATCGATTATACCACTCTGTTTGTGGTAAATATAATTATGCCTACCCTCTACTCGGGTAAGACTGGTTCTTGTCCTCTAGTCGGACAAGAAAGGAAATGGCGATATACCGGTCAGTACTGGCCTAGTTGTTTCTATTATCCCCTTTTCTATTATAATTCTTTTATAAAATCTATTATGTAAAGCATTTCTAGGTTTTCTAATAAATGACATGTATTTCCCCTAAAACGTTTAATAAAACAGTAAAAGTGGGGAGTTCACGATACTCACAGGTTTGCGTATAATCTTCTATAGTCTCCTTTATTACAATTATATGTCATATATATATCGATACGTTTTACGCGTGGGACTTGTTAGATTGTAATACTTAGGATATATATCATATATACAGTTTATATATATAGAATTCGGTATATATTAGATAGTCCTAAACTCGGGGTTTATTATTGACACGACACGGACATCCTAAATCTAGCTGGCTATTACAGCTTAGCCTCATAAGCTGGCCATTACAGCTTGGCACTCGTAGCTACAGAATTATAGATACGTACTTACCCGGATGCTGGATCGGCTGAGCATATTATTATTAACCCGAGTCTAGTATATCGTTTTATATATCGAATCTTATATATACAAACATATATATATTTTATATACGATTATTATTCTCTTATTATTATATCAAGTCCGTACGTTCCCGTATTATATATATATTCGTATAATTCTAATAATCCTCGTCTAGCTATTGGACCGGGTTCTATTCCGGGTGTTGACCGAGTCACCGAGTCGACTCGGTATCGGTTTAACTCTCCGATTCGATTAACGGTACCTCGCAACAATCGTAATCAATATATCAATAAGAGATTATGTGATTGTAACCAAATAACCAATAGAATACATATATATTACCGAATAGTAACCGGACCTCACCGGATAATTATCGGAATACGACCGGAAGTTGACTAGGATTTGTATAGAATCGGATATCGAACCCGTCTTCCGTAGTTGGTACCTTATAACCACAATCATAAAGATTTATCACTAATCAATAGATTATAATCAATAATAACCAAACACGAGAACAGAGAGAGACGATTATCGGGTGGTTTATCAAGACATCGTGTACAGATGGTTGGTTATCGGGATTCATATCACAACAGAAATAGAGGCTCGGGTTACTGATGGGTTACCAAGTACAAGCCAGAACATAGAGACGGGTTTGGTTAAACAGAGTGTTACCGGGTTCAGATTAGAAAGTGACCGGGTATGAACAGACCCGATAACTATGTTTCAAGGATGATTATTGGTGACAGTCACCATCACCGGTGACTGTCTGGCTTCCTTAACAGAACAGAGGGACAATCGGGTGGTTTACGGGTTAACTGAAACAGAGGGAGGAAACCTGGTGGTGGTTCGGTGGTTCGTTAACAGGAACGAGGTGGGTTATTGGGTGGTTATTATAGATGGACATGAGGGGTGGTTACCGATGACAGTCACCGGATCTTGGTGACTGTCTGCTTATCAGAACAGAGGGAACAAGAAAGGTTCTGGTTTGCTGGTTGTTATCGGTACAAAAGAGATGGGTTACCGGTGATGATAAGACCCGAACAGAAGGTGGTTTACGGTGAGTTAAATCGGAACAGATGAGGAGGAAGGAAGTTGTGCTTACCGGAGGAGAAACAGGACGAGCGGTGGCCGGCAACGACGACCGGAGGCAGCAGCGGAGGCGGCGAAAGCCGCCATGGCTGTCCGGTGAGGTTGCTTTCTTTTACACACACAAGTGTGTGTGTGTTTGTCTGGGTATCGAGGAACAAGGAGAGAAGAAGGAGGTTTATAGGATAAATATAATAAGGGGTGTTTGGCAACGGGGATAATAACTGGAACTCGGGTGTTTGGTAACGAGTATAACAATAAAATAAGAAACGTTTGGCAACGTTTTAATAGAAGATAAGGAGCGTTAAACCGAGATAATAAAAGTTCAATAATTATTATCTATATAATCGATTGAAACGGTTAGCCGCGAGATTCGAACTTAAATAATTATTAAATGATCGGGTGGTCGGGTACGATCCGACCCGTTTAAGAGATCGGTAACAACTCGGGTTGTTACATTCTTCCCCCCTTAGGAAATTTCGTCCCCGAAATTTGAGTGATCTTGTCCTTTACACCCTTAATCTATAAGGATGTCACAAATCTAAACCGAACATTTATCAGTGAGACATGATCGGTTTTTGTGGTTTACAAGGAACTTGATCTTATATCAATTCAAATCTACGTTTTAACCTTTCTTGCTATAGTCATGTTAATACAGATACACGGACTATCTGTATTTTCTGGTATGACTATTAAAGGTTTTCCGTATAGATTGATATTTTTCTTTATACTAAGAACATTTTCTTATCTTATTCCTCATTAGAGTGAGAAACCGACTGAATATTATTCTTATATAAAGACGATTTAAACATACTTTGAGATTCTAATTGTTTGTCTTCTGAAAGATTACAAACCTCCAGCAAACATCACTAGAGTCTCAACTCGATACGATATACTCATCGTTGGATATTCGGATTTAACTACAATGATGGATTCTATATGGTTCTAGAGAGATAGATACGGAAGTCCCTTCATTATTATGACTTGAATGGGATCCGAGCTACTACCTCTTTTATTCGAACTTTAGAATTTGCCATCATTGTAATTCCGATTCTTAAAGAGTAGAAATGATTTCTCAGATCATTAGACGTATCTTATCCGGAATCAAAAAGGTGCCGGAAAAGATTAATCGAACTTGTTGAATTACACGGTTTCAACAGTTCCTTTTTATCTCTGGAGAGATGAAAGGCATCATCATTGATGAGTCTTTTAGGAAAGATCTTCGAATTATATTCTAATAATTCTTTCTTTGATAATGATTCAACTGACATTGAATTCTTATCATTCTTCCTTTTTCATTATCTTGACCTACTGAAATCGGTTATTGAGATTTCCCTTAGATCATCGATAATAATTTTTACTGACTATTTCATTGATGATTGACTGCATTGTATCTCAATACATATTATTTGACTTTTCTTATTGTATTATCGTGAATGAGGTCTTTCACAATTCTACAGTCAATATATGTAACTTTCTCTTTATAGTCTTTGAATCTACTTGTAACAGTCGTTGTTACGATTCTTTGACTTTAAAATTCTAAGAACAATGCATCATTCATTCTTTCTCAAAATCATGATTATCATTCAGGCTTAATGCATGAGTACTTATTGCGTTAAGTATTTCTGCAATTATTCCTTCTTGATATCACTATTTCGAAATTCGTTAACGCTCTCGATAAAATATTCTATTATTTCTTTTAATATATATATTCTTATTCTATTATTTATTTGGCACTTCGTATGCTTTTCTATTATTCAGACATATCGGATGTCTTTTTAATTTATAGTTCTTCTCATTTCTCGATTTATATTCTTTTATTTATATTCTATTAATATCCAAGCAAATACTGATAATACTTATAGCACACACTATAAATTCCATCACTTCTATAATATATATTTGCTTGGAATAATTCTTTTATGTATTCTATTAAAGTCTATACTTTCAGTGTCTGAAAACACTTTCTGATAAACTTATATATAGGCAATCTATCATATTTTCTTAATCCAACTTATTATAAGCGAAGCTTATCTCGTCGGGATAATCGTATAGATAGTTCTTGCCAGAACAGTGATTTCTTATAATAACTCTCACAAGCCGTTATTCGGGATAGGAAATCCATTCTTCTTTGGCCAGAGAGTTTTACTGGAAAAATGAGCATAATTCTATTCATTTTTCGTTTTCACTTCGATTATACCTTGCGAATCTCTGCGCGATTCCGCTTGGTACCAATTATATTTCGATATATTCGATAAATTATTTCTTTTAATAATTCGTTGGATTCTACCATTTCCGGTTTCTGAATCCATATAAATTTATATCTGTTATATTTTAAGGATTTAACAATTCTTTGATCACTTCTTATTTATAAGGTTCAACTTGGTAATACCTGACCGTTTTACCAATTTGATTGTATTATAACTCGCACGAGTCTTTATACGAAGTGATTACAAAGATTTGTTCATAGCATCATATATCCTTATAAAGAATCCTGTGACTTGGTGGCAAATGTCCGGATATACCTTCTGTAAGGGTCCAGATATCATTTGCCCCGAAGATTGCACAGTGGACATACAACTATCTTTGGTTTTACATTTTGGTTGGCAATCAAAAATCAATAAACTGATTTCTTTGATTCATAGAATTTAACCAATCGATGGTTTTTATTCTGCAAACATATTCTTAGTCGTATTTCACGAAGAAATTTCAACTAGATTGCCAGTTTTGTGGTCGTATTCTCCACATATGATACGCTGATGGTTCGACTATATATATTTCTTCTTCTTATTATTTCTTTTAATATGTTCATGACACAAACAAACTGTGATCTTGATAAACTCCTACTCGAATGTTCCTGTGCCTGTGGCATTCATAATTATGTCGCGATCATAATTACTATTCCACCTCACCTAACATTCCAGTACTTATTTATTTTAATCACAATAGGTATGTGTCCTTCACATATTATTCTGATATTTTGTTCCTTATTTTCTCTTGGATTCTAAATTATATTATTCGGGAATAGAATATGTTGATCTGAGTCTAACGAAATAGACTATCAATCGTTCAAGAATTTGATTGCGCCAAAAGATGTCCAATATAACTATCCAATCTTTTTAATATCCCTGACTTGTTTGAGTCATAGGATTAAGACGGTACTTATATTGTCGCATAATCGAGCGAGTAAGAATTCGGTTTCTTTTGATAGATTCCAAATTATTTTTGTCACGAGAACTCGAAATAATAATATTTTTGTTCAAAATAGTATCTTAATTTTCGAAGGAAAATATCGAAAATATATAGCTGAGATTCTTAGATATACAAAGATAGATTTAGATTATACAGCGGGATATATATTAATTATCGTTCATATTAGAATAATATCGAGGAATTATAAAATCGAACATAGATATATGTATATATATATATATATTGAAAAGGCTCTTGATATTTATATATGAATACGGATTCGATTAATAAATGTTTATGAAAATAACATTAAATGCGATATGAAATAGGTTTCGGTAAAATAATATAGTCGTGGTTCTTTTGTATAAAAACTTTTTGGGAATAATTTATAATAACAATACTGATTTGCGTTTCGTAATGATATTTATTTTTGAAAATAATAACTATTTAAAAGAGTCGCGGTAGAAATTTTCCATAGTGTCGGAATTCTTAAAATTTTAATAACACGTTTCCTATTATGGATTGATAAAATAAATAGATTTCTCAAAATATCGTGGTCAAATTTTTAATATTAAACGAATAATTTCGGATAGAACCTAAGATAAATTCTGGGGCTTTTCAAAGAATATCAATATTTGATAAAAAATAAGTTATACTATTAACGGGTTTTCTTAATCTTATCAAATAAATAAATCGTTTATTTAAAATTTCGAACAGAGGGGTATTTATATATTTATACTTAAAATTGAAATACCGGTTTAGTATAAAAGTAGATATGACTAAGAATAAATTCGATAAATTTTTAGAATTATACTGAAAAGATTTAAAACATCTTAAGTTATCGAGGAATCTGTCCGATTTTTGATTAAATAATCGAAAGAAATTCTTTAGAAACACAATATTTATATGTTTTTAGCCTATTAGATTTTATAAAATTTCGGAAATTACGGTGTAAAAATAATATTTTTGGAAACTCGATCATAGGAATGTTCAAGTTGGAGCGTAATATTCGTATTTTGTTTATAAACATTTGGAATAACCGTAAGGTTAACGATCAGAAATCGGATATAAATAGTCACTGAGACTGGAATAATTCAACAAACTTATCTGAAGTTTCTTGAATTACGATGAATGATTTATGTTTTATAATCTATTTATTTTTCTATATAAATATATATATACTTTTATAACCTTCGTCATTTCTTAATTATATCTCGATTTATTTTCGAATTTCTTTTAATATATCTAGTTTCTGTTCTGTATTACTTCTCAATTATTATAGCCTTAATATCCTGTAAGATTTCCCAGAAATTAAATGTGCATATAAATTCACAATTGTGTACAAAATTGTCAATTTACCCCACATAATCATTCTAGTAATATCCTGTAGTGGATTCGTTCTGATTTCTAATATACTATTATGGTTCTCACCAACTTTATAATGGTTTGGCATTTTAGGTACCAAAAATTTTTCTATCTATGATTCTTTCTAATATTCCTGATATAACTTATATCTTTCTAAACAAAAATTCTTTTAAATGATATTGTCGTAGATCCTGGATTGGTAAATACTTCAAGACTATCATTAAAAGATTTCGAGACTATCAATAAGCGCTGCTCTGATACCAACCTGTAACGACCCGGTCAGTCGGTGACGGGTCGTCGGGTCGGGTATCAGAGTTGCACAGCGGATTCGGATCGTGATAGTCTTGACCTTTCCAGGATCCACGTCATCGCTATCTGATTGGTTACCTGAACACATGCCAAAAATAGTTTCTGTCAACATAAAGTTGGTGAGGTCGTGTATTTTATAAAGTGAATGGCCAGTTCGTTTATTTATAATTCTTTTATTTAAAATATGCTTTACTATTCTAGTTCTGGAGGGGAAAATATATTCTATTATACCCATTCGATTAAATTATACCGATTATAGGTCCTTCTATTATATTCTATTAGTTGCCATTCCTATCGATTATACCACTCTGTTTGTGGTAAATATAATTATGCCTACCCTCTACTCGGGTAAGACTGGTTCTTGTCCTCTAGTCGGACAATAAAGGAAATGGCGATATACCGGTCAGTACTGGCCTAGTTGTTTCTATTATCCCCTTTTCTATTATAATTCTTTTATAAAATCTATTATGTAAAGCATTTCTAGGTTTTCTAATAAATGACATGTATTTCCCCTAAAACGTTTAATAAAACAGTAAAAGTGGGGAGTTCACGATACTCACAGGTTTGCGTATAATCTTCTATAGTCTCTTTTATTACAATTATATGTCATATATATATCGATACGTTTTACGCGTGGGACTTGTTAGATTGTAATACTTAGGATATATATCATATATACAATTTATATATATAGAATTCGGTATATATTAGATAGTCCTAAACTCGGGGTTTATTATTGACACGACACGGACATCCTAAATCTAGCTGGCTATTACAGCTTAGCCTCATAAGCTGGCCATTACAGCTTGGCACTCGTAGCTACAGAATTATAGATACGTACTTACCCGGATGCTGGATCGGCTGAGCATATTATTATTAACCCGAGTCTAGTATATCGTTTTATATATCGAATCTTATATATACAAACATATATATATTTTATATACGATTATTATTCTCTTATTATTATATCAAGTCCGTACGTTCCCGTATTATATATATATTCGTATAATTCTAATAATCCTCGTCTAGCTATTGGACCGGGTTCTATTCCGGGTGTTGACCGAGTCACCGAGTCGACTCGGTATCGGTTTAACTCTCCGATTCGATTAACGGTACCTCGCAACAATCGTAATCAATATATCAATAAGAGATTATGTGATTGTAACCAAATAACCAATAGAATACATATATATTACCGAATAGTAACCGGACCTCACCGGATAATTATCGGAATATGACCGAAAGTTGACTAGGATTTGTATAGAATCGGATATCGAACCCGTCTTCCGTAGTTGGTACCTTATAACCACAATCATAAAGATTTATCAATAATCAATAGATTATAATCAATAATAACCAAACACGAGAACAGAGAGAGACGATTATCGGGTGGTTTATCAAGACATCGTGTACAGATGGTTGGTTATCGGGATTCATATCACAACAGAAATAGAGGCTCGGGTTACTGATGGGTTACCAAGTACAAGCCAGAACATAGAGACGGGTTTGGTTAAACAGAGTGTTACCGGGTTCAGATTAGAAAGTGACCGGGTATGAACAGACCCGATAACTATGTTTCAAGGATGATTATTGGTGACAGTCACCATCACCGGTGACTGTCTGGCTTCCTTAACAGAACAGAGGGACAATCGGGTGGTTTACGGGTTAACTGAAACAGAGGGAGGAAACCTGGTGGTGGTTCGGTGGTTCGTTAACAGGAACGAGGTGGGTTATTGGGTGGTTATTATAGATGGACATGAGGGGTGGTTACCGATGACAGTCACCGGATCTTGGTGACTGTCTGCTTATCAGAACAGAGGGAACAGGAAAGGTTCTGGTTTGCTGGTTGTTATCGGTACAAAAGAGATGGGTTACCGGTGATGATAAGACCCGAACAGAAGGTGGTTTACGGTGAGTTAAATCGGAACAGATGAGGAGGAAGGAAGTTGTGCTTACCGGAGGAGAAGCAGGACGAGCGGTGGCCGGCAACGACGACCGGAGGCAGCAGCGGAGGCGGCGAAAGCCGCCATGGCTGTCCGGTGAGGTTGCTTTCTTTTACACACACAAGTGTGTGTGTGTTTGTCTGGGTATCGAGGAACAAGGAGAGAAGAAGGAGGTTTATAGGATAAATATAATAAGGGGTGTTTGGCAACGGGGATAATAACTGGAACTCGGGTGTTTGGTAACGAGTATAACAATAAAATAAGAAACGTTTGGCAACGTTTTAATAGAAGATAAGGAGCGTTAAACCGAGATAATAAAAGTTCAATAATTATTATCTATATAATCGATTGAAACGGTTAGCCGCGAGATTCGAACTTAAATAATTATTAAATGATCGGGTGGTCGGGTACGATCCGACCCGTTTAAGAGACCGGTAACAACTCGGGGTGTTACAATACCCTAGCGAATATAGAAAGAAAAGAACATAGTGAACTAGCGAAGATGTTTGTAAATGAAGATGCCTTTTGGCATCTTCATGGTCTATGTAGTCAGCCCAAGCAAGTATAAATAGCTTGTATGGGGTGTTGGCTAGGGTGGGTTGTTCAGTCTTGGTTGTAATTGATTATATTCCTACTGGAAGTTAATCAATAGATAAGCTGGTTTTAAAGTATTTCGTGTGTGTGTTGTTTCGATTCATTACTTTCATAAACATTTATCAAGGGATTGCGCACCTTGATAGATCTGATCATACTTGTAATCGATCCATTCCAAGGACCTACAAGTACTGATCTCAGATCAGTCTCCTCCCATTTCCAAACACTACCAACCCTTAACACTCTAAACTTCCCATCCGTCCGTCGCCTCTCCACCGCCGTCTCCCGCCTCCACAGTCTCACAACACCATCCCTCGATCCTCCCTCACAGGTTTATATAAATTTCTTTATCAATAAGCAGATGGTCGTTTGTTTCAAGTATCAAATATTTAGGCTTTAATATTTTCTCCTCATCGCCGCCATCGTTGTTGCCTGCTTTACTCTTCATTTTGAAAAGGTTTAATTTTTATCAATCTTTTTTATTTATTTTTTGCGTTTGGGATTTGGGTTTTTTTGTTTGAAAATAAATTTGTATGTTTTTTGGTTGTTTGTTGTGTTTGGTTTATTGGATTTGAACTGAGTGAGTTCATGTATTATCTTTATATTAATAGGGTTTGTGATTGAACTTTAACATTATTTTTGCAAAAAAAAAAAAACAACAAAACAGGATATTCTTTGTGTTCATTCAACAAGTTTGACTGATGAATGGTGAGTTTTGATTTATTTTGTATTTTATTTTATTTTTTAGTTTTGATTTTGCTTCATTTTAGTTTTGAGTTATTGCTGACTTAATGAATTAAAGATAGTGTTTTTGGCGCTTAGTGTGATACCGACCGTTCTAGGAACAAAACCAGAATCACTTAAGGGCCACTCATGTGTTCTTTTGAATGACAATAGAATCTTGATCATCAAAAAGAATTCCAAATCTAATGTATCTGTTTGGTTTCTTGAGGTGGGTCTTTCTCAATATACATAACTTATCAAGAATTGTGTAGTAAATATGGTATAAGTAATTTATTTGGTCATGTTGTTGTACTGAAACTGATAAACTATTATCGTTTTAGTTATTTAAGTGAATATGGCTGTGACTCCACAGAATGTTGAGATTGAAGCGGCGAAGTTCTAGCATAAGCTTATTCAGGAGTCCACTGATGAGCCTACGAAATTGGCTACAAAGTTACATGTGGTATGTTTTATTTGATGATTATTCTATTTGAATCACTGATGAAATAAAAATAAAAGTATAATATGTGTTAATTAACTTTGACAATGAATGGTAATATGTGACAGCATCTATTTGATCAATGAGGGAGAGTGATGCTTATGTGTCTAGCATTTGAAGATCTTGATATTACCCTCACGGTCTGCAAGTTTGTGGGAGCTGAAATGCAGAGGTTTGGGACGAGTGAAGAAGATGATAAAGATATGGGGTTGGATGTGAAAGAAGAAGGTGGGAATGATGAAGATGATGATGAAAAGAACTCGACACCTACAATGTTAGGTGCTGATGGTGGTATTGTTACATCAAACAGAAGAAATTGTAGGTTTCAACATCAACATCAACAATAATTTCATGATCAATTGAGCCACAAGGATGTGGTCAAAAAAGGTGTAGACCGACAGAAGAAAAAGAGAGGAAAAACTTCGGGAACGACAACGAAGAGTGATTACTGCAAAGATCTTGGCAGGCCTTGGAAGACACGAGAACTACAATCTTAGGGTTAAAGCAGATATCAATGATGGGATTGCAGCCCTGGCTAGGGAAGCTGGTTGGGTTGTTCTTCCTGATGGAACTACCTTTCCTTCAAGATTGCGGGTATTTTGTGTTTATGCTCTAGATAAACCTACGAATTCTTTATAAATTCAACTATTTTATGTCATAAAGTATTGATTCTTATGTCGCTTTTCTTATCAAGAAGTACATTCTTATCCACATGAAGCACACAATAGTCATTCCTTGCTAGCAATTGTTTCAAAGTCTTTGTAAACAAGACTAATCGTTTTTTAAATCTCTTGATGTTTCTTTTTTAGCACAAATTACTTTGTAAGTTGTTTTAATTCATATACATGTATTGAATCTGCGTTGAAATTCATTGTTTTGTTTGTTTTTGTGTAGAGTCTGTTTCCAGGCCTTTACTTGGGTGGGATTTCGCCAGACTCTTATCGAGTATAGATTGTATTCATTCTGTAATCCCCCCCCTCTTTTGGTATTATGATTAAAATAAAAATAAAGCAACATAAGAAGAATGAATGTATAGATACGCCATTGTGTTGTACAGATCTTTTATTTACATCTGTTTATATGTCTTCTTAGAATCTTCAGGTGATTGTTGCTGATAATTATTTCACTGGCTCGAAAGACAATCTTAGAAAGTGGATTGGTCATCCAAGATTCGACCTTATCTATCATGGTAAGTTTTTATGACATGCTGTAATGATTCTTAGTAATAAAAATTTATGTTTTAATACATCATATTAGAATTTTTAACTCCAGAACGCTCCCTAGAATATAAGCTAGTATCAATTTATAAAACCAAGCTGCATGATTCGAACGATTTGACCTAGAGTCTTACGGGTACATTTAGGAACCTTACCACTCAACAACAACATTGTTGGTTTAAGTCATTAAATTAAATATTAATATCCATATTAAGCATATGTATAATTTTTTTTAATGGGACCTCAAATTTTTCAAGCCCAAAAGTCCTAACTTCACTAGAACGGCCCTTGGGCCAGCTCGAATGTATAGACGACAACATATAGTATACTATTTTTCTTTATTTGGATGATCCTAATATTTGTAGTGTGTGTATATATAGCAAAGTCTTCAATCTTTTTTAGTAAAACAAGGTGCTTATTTTAACCCTTTTAGTCATATATAGTTTTAATTTTTTAGAGTTATAGTCTTATTTCTATCGTTTAAATGTGTCAATTTTTTTCTTTGTGTGAATTGAATTTTATTTGTTTTTTTACATAGGATCTCTTAACAAATTTTTAAAAAGAAAAATTACATTATCAAGAAAATTTGTATCCTCCACTGTTAGTTAACATCACACTTTTAAGATAAAATAACACAAATCAAATTTTTTGTATTACCAAAACTACCTATACCTTTTGCTTTAAAATGTGTTATTCTCAACCTTTTACTTTTTTTTTACGGGAATTTGAGACAAACCTCGTTAATATTCTTGGTTAAGTTACTTCAAATGCAACCAATGTGAGGGTAATTTGGTCTTTCTCCAGCATATTTATAAATGTAAAAAAAAAAACTCTCTTTCTCACCCTCTTCTCTTTCTTTCTCTCTCCCCCCCCTCTCCCCATCTCTTTCTCTCTTCGTACGTGGAACCATCCTTCACCACTATCAACACCATCACTGCCCCACCGGTTCACCACTACACCTTCACACCCGCACTAGTGCCAACCCCCCTAGCTACCATTTCCACAATCTCTCTTTCTGTTTTACACACTTGACCGAAACAAAAAGTATCCTTTTCTCTCTCTCTTTCTCTCTCTCTCTCTAAACACCCACATTCACACACGCTTTCTCTTTGCCTCCGACGCCAAAATTCTTATCCCTTTATGGCTAGTGAGTCTAGTGGTGGATACCGGAATAACATACACCCGCGATGATACCACGAGTGGCTTATCGACACTGACGTTTGATTTAAAGGTGGCTTTGGAAGGGGAAAGATTGATACATAGAGTATGAAGGAGTAGATGAAAGGATATTTGTATTGAGGGATACTGGTTTTGTAGCAGGGCAAGCGGTGCGGAAAGCAGAGTCGAAGAAAGTTGAGAAGCATGCTAAAGCTTGTGAGGAGAACCAACACGTTTTCGTACCCCTGGCATTTGATACCTTTGGCTCCTTGGCACCGGAAGCCATCCGTTTCCTGACCAGGGTCCAACGGGTTATTCATAGCAGTGTCTCGACTCCGGGGGGGGCAGGGGTTCGTTTTTAGTAGGCTAGGGTTTGCCGTCCAGAAAGGGGTGGCGGCACAGCTTGTTGCCCGCCTGCCCGCTATCTTGATGTAATTTTTCACGATCATTATATTTAAAACTAAGAGACTAGCACATAATAATTTGTGAAAGGATGGGGAAATAGTGGTTGAATTAGGTAAAGGATGCAAGGATTCTATCGTCACTTGTGTTATCATTATCGCCTTAAAATAAATCAGAAGGTGTGTTGACTGATGATTGGTTTACTAGTGATAAAGTAAGCTCATCCGACTCATATATGTGTCCAGACTGAAGGTTTCTTGTTGTGAACTTGTACTTATGAATTGACATCATTACTTAACATCCGGTTTTCTTGGCTCATTGCTTGTAGAAGCTATACTCCAAATATGTGCAAATACTCGTTGCTTGTAGATGTTATAGTTCATTAGCTGCGGATTCATTGATCAGATAGTGATCAAAATGTGGGTTATTGGATTTGGGAGGGAATGAGCGGTTCGTTGAACGATTGGAGAGTTTCGGTGTGTATTGAAAACTGAAATATCTATACTACATTATAAAGGAGGAGACATGGGCAAATATGTCCAAGTTGTCCAAAGTTAAGATAGTATACCAAGGGTTTGTTTACAATTTCCTAAATTTTACCACTTTTCTTCTCTAAATGCCCATGGGGTAACTTTATTTCATTAAATTATCAAAATTCGTAATCAAGTTATCCATCATTATTTTTGTATCTACATTGAATTATTACATCTTCCTATGGGATAACTTTATTTTATTAAATTATCAAAAATTCACAATCAAGTCATCTTTCATTATTTTTGTATCTACCTTTGTGATACACCCTTGTTTATACTCCCAACCCACTTGAAAAATGCTTAGTTAATGTCACACCCCGCCTAAGGCGGAAACACGAGGTGCAACTGAAATGATTTCCAAGCAAAAAAGTCACACAAGCATTATTTAAATAAAACAGGAATTACCATTTAAGCATTTAAGTCTTACAAAAACATAACATTAACTGTTTGAATTAGAAACCATTGTTTAAAGTGTTTAGGTCAAAACATCACAACAATAGTTCAAAAGATGGTATCCCTTAAGTGCTCGCACGCGACCTTCCTAAGTTCCATGCTCCATGTTAATTTCCTGAAAAACATGCATGTAAAAATATAGGTCAATACAAAGTTGGTGAGTTCACGGGTTTCATGTAAATGGACATGTAATCCAAATCCAACTAAATTACTGCCTAGCTAGGGCAATAATTAATATGTGATCTGACATGAGCCCATAACCAAACCTTGACATGTTGTGCATCGCCCATTGTACACTCAAGACAATGAATAAATGTGAAATACTAGCACTCTTTTGATATCTGTCATCCGGTCAGAGCGACTGACCAAGAGTGCGGGTGTCAACCCAATAGATCTATTCTGGTGTTTCTTGGCTAAACCTATAGCTAATGGTTATGGTGAAATGTATGACACGAGGGCTTAATGGATCTTGAACCTTATTGTCTCATGTTGACATAATAGTCATGTATGTAACTGAAAACTGTACGCATGTTTTTCCCCCGGAAAAATGTAAAACAGTGAAAAGGGGCAGTGAAACTCACCTTGTGTGTGTGTCTGGAATGTAATACTGAGCCTGGAGCTAGAGTACCCGACCTACGTATCCTATGTAAGAAGGGAAATTTAAGGTCTATGTTACTTGTATTGTTTACAAGTTGTTCCATTATTATGTTTGTCCTTGTAACTTAAACCCTTCTAAGTTCGGTGTGGCTTTGATGTAGGGATTTATCTATTTTACGTCTTGTTTCCCGAAAGATACAATGTTTATCTTTTAAATGCTTAATATCATGGTTTCTAGGTGCAACTTTTCCCATAATATGATCCTTATGTTTTGTGTTGCTAGATTTACCATTTTTATCTAGTCTAATGACCTTGGTGAAAAATAACATCATCTTTAGTGAAAACATCACTTTTATTAGTAAAACATGTATTATTATACACTTTGGATGGGTGTATGTGTTCATGTATTGTAGGCTTTGCAATCTTTAATTTGACATGTGTGTAGATCTATCAAATCTAGGTATCTTTAACTTACTATTTTCATAAGTCTAGTAACCCTTGTGAAAATAATGATACCCTATGTTAAAAATATGACTTTTCTTGAAAACATATGTATCTTTGTAAGCTTTGTTATTGTTCTAAACTTGTCACACATGACTAACAACTTATCAACACCATGTCTTATGTTAGTGAGTTTAGAAATCATACAAATTTTCTTATATAACTTTCGGTCCTATGGATATATATCTATATATATGTTTCGGCCCTATGGTGTATGTAAATACATGCATTTTCCAACTAACATTATGTATTTCAAGTCATAAGCTTACTTATTTTACATTGTTTTAGTTACAAGTGTCAAAATAAGTGAACAACTTGGTGTAGGAAAGGAAATATGATAATAAAACATAAGTTAGACATAAGGTTATACCTCCTAGTGTCTAAGAAGAATGAGGGAATTAGGGGCCTTGTACACCTTGGTTAAGCTCCTTGTACCCATAGATTTCCCTTGAAAGTTGGTAGTTTTTGGTTGTATATAATAGCCGAGAGGGGGGGGGGGGGCTCGGTGGTGGAGTGGTGGTTCGGTGGTTGTGGTGGCCGAATGGTGGTGGTGTCCGGCGGTTGTGGCGGTGCCGAGAGGTAGAGGGAGGGAGGAAGGGTAAGGTGGTGTGTTAATTGTATTTGTGCACTAAACCTTCTAGTCCCTTGACCCTATTTATAATTGATATGGATGGAATGGTAGGATGCCTTTGCAAAAGTGCATGGAGGGCATCTTTTCATTTTGGTGCAAAGTCATTGGAAAGGTGATTTTGGCTAGATTGTTGGTGCATGTAGATTTGATATGTGCATGGTGCTTCTTGGGAAGAGGGGGCCGAAAATTGGAGGGTGTTGGAAGGTGTAGGCTTAGTCAACTCACTTAGATTTGATGTATGGTAATCATGTTTCTTGTTAGATTAGTGTAATCCTAGGATTGATTTGGTATGATCATGATCCTTGGTGTATGGAAGGTGTTAGATAACAATTGTGGTAAGACAATCTTTCTAGGATGAGGTGAGACAAGATTACTTACCATTTTTATGAAAGATCTAGGAATGTGATGGAATGACTAGTACATGAGTGAAAGATCTGAACACTTCACACATATGCATGTGTGTCGTGTATATGTATGTATATATGTGTAGGATAATTATCTTTGGTAAGTCAACTATTATGGGAGGCATAAGTAGGGAGATGTTTGGCTATTTAAAGTGGAATCTAGTGATTGAGATGATGGTTCATTAACATACAAAAAGTATAATCTTTGGGAACCAAAAATCACACATACATATGTGTATATGTGCCGTCGCACATATGTATGCGTGTGTATATATATATATTTTCTTTGAACATTTTAATACACATCTTGTATAAATGCTTGGTCACATATTATAGTTTGATGTTAGGAAGGGTCTTTGTACAAGACTATGTAATACAAGATGATATATAATTGTGTGCACATTATATACTTTTTAACTAGTTGTCTTACTAGTCGTTTTTGGACATTGTGTTCGGACAATCCTTGTGTGTGGACATTGTTTGTTTTTGTTCTTGATTGAATCATAATTTTAGTATTATGTTCAATTGTATGAATTCTCAAACTAGGGTTTTGGTGTGATCTCTCTATAGCTTATCAGGAGCTTATACGACTAGTTATGAAATTGTATCAACTAGTGTGCCTAATGCTAGACTGTAAGCATCGAAATTGACTTGCTGAGACTTTGTATGGCTCAATTATAATGAAATATGCAAAATGTAATGTCATGCACAATGTATACGTGTAGTCAAGTGTACGGGTATGACCTGCGATTTCGACGGGTGTCACAGCTAATAATTATTGTATTTACATGTCTTAGGGTCAATTATATGTAAATTAATGTGAAGCACACGGAACTTGTAGCTTACTATACAGAAGTCCAGTTGAGTTCACATCTTCTTTCACTACAATGAACTTCCTTTTACTCCTGACCCTATGATTTAAATATGTTAGTATGAGTTGTTTGTTCTAGCACTTGTAACATGACTCCAAATGATGGCAAACAAAATGTTAGCGATGTTGATGCTTTTGATTCTCTCATCATCTATAAGGTCCCTCAATTTTTAGGTAGTTAAACAGAAAGCAACATAATTTTTTTTTTATCCTTATGATAGTGTATGACTAAAACAGTGAAACCTACCTACATGCTTTGAGTTTTGAGTTTTGAATGTTATATATTTTTTAATTTGATTATTGACACTGTTATAGTTATAGGATACATTTACAAGTAGTATTTTACAGTTTTACCCAAATGGGTTCAAAAGAAAATAACTTGCTCAAATTCCTCATAACATATACATATTTTTACCCAAATTTATATTTTTAATACTCTAAAAAGAAATATCATTCATGGCAATATTATGTGTTTGTTTACAATCATATAATCTAACTCCTTTAGCAATGCATTTGAAGTACACTTTGGTGATCTTCTTTTTGCATTAGCAATATTGCGAGTGTAGAAGGACATGCTATCTCTTCGAAAGGCAAAAAGAGACTCAGTTAAGAAACATGCAAAATACTTGTGTCTGATGCATATCATGTTCCTACCGCATATTGCCGACTCCGCCGCACAACGCGCGGGTTACCCACTAGTATGTATTTTAATAGGGAAAAGGAAAAAGACCAAATTTGCATGTGAGGGGATTAACCAAAAAAACAAATAGAGTTTGTCTCAAAGGTTGATTTTGGCAACAAAACATGAAGAAAAATGTTGATTAGAGTTCTATTTTAACTTAAAGGTATAGGTTGTAGTTTAGATCATAGTTATCAAAGGCGCTAAGCGCGTTCAAGGTGCAAAAAAAGTGAGAGCCTGGGATAAAAAAGTGAAAAAAGAAAAAAATTAAAAATATATCATGTATTAAAAAAACAATACTGTTGTTCAAAAAAACTAAACAAAAGCTCTTATATAAATTTTAATATAATCTAACAAGTATCAAAAGTTTTATAATATTAACTTATAAAAGTAGTTTTCCTTATATAAAAATAGCAATCTAGCTAGAATCTATCCATAACTTAGAGAAACCTCTGTTGAATTTGGGCATTTCAACGGAATCTACACTAAAACAATCATTTGGAGAATTAAAGCACAATTACTTCGACTTAAGGCACGATTGCATCGCCTCACTCGAAAAATGGGCCTAGGCGCAAAAAGAGATGACTTTTAACATCTATGATTTAGATAATACATAAAGATGGTTTTATGTAGTTTTGTCACTTTTTAACAAATTATGTGACAATATAGATTATAGAAGTTCCACATATATTTATTTTTTCTCTGTCCATAAACTTTAACATACAATTTGTAGATACAACTTTACGTTCATATTATTTATATAAAAAGGTAGCATCGTATTTTTGAATGATATACATTAATAATTGATATGAAAAGCTACCGTCCACAATTGTTTTTTTTTTTTTTTTTTTGGCCTTTTGACTGGCTCACTTTGTAAACAAGTTGACTGAAACAAATGACAGTAGGATTTTGTTTGTCGAAAGAAGGTTCCAAAGCTACATGGCTGACATGTGATGGCGATGTCTAAGTTCTCAATTTGACTTTACTTTTTAGACAAAGGTTTTAACTTTTTTTACCAATTGACTTGTGTATTCTCCTTAAATTTGTGGGAAATGGCTTTACTTTACACAACATATATTATAGTTAATGATAGCCGTATCCCTTTCAGTTGTTGCCACCTCTTACTGAAGCCCTACCCTTCTGGTCACCTTTGTCGTCCTTCACCATGGAATTGTATCGGATGCAAAGTGGCAAGCACCACTTGTTTTTCATGGCATTTATGTTCATATGATTTGTGTAAAATAAGAAACATTTCTTTAACAATTTACTGGAATCGAACTATCATTTTTTGCAAAATATGTAAATGGGAAGAGATACTTAGAATAACCATGGTAACACATAAACTCAAAGTTGGAAACAAACTGAATAAACACATTATTATCTACATCCTATTCACAGGTGTTGGTGGTTCCCCACGGACATTGTGAGTTGTTAAGTTTTTAAAATTTAAGTATCTAACATTGAAAGCAATATAGTGGTAGTTAGGTTTCCATAAAATTGAGTTGAAGTTATGGGTTTGATTCCGCTTGGCTGCAACAATTTTTCTTCTGTTTTTTTCTTCTGCTAAATTGCTCTTGTACTACTCCATTTTACGCCATTTAGAACAACTTTTACAAGTTGCAATTTTAACCCCATGTTTAATAAGTTTGATAAATATCATTTTTTACGTGTCGTTCTTTTATGTGAAAAAAACTATTTTTTACGTGCACATGCTCTTTGGCCACCTACGAAGTCTAACCCATAATACCGCATACTTGTGGTGTGTTTTTTCACTTAGTTAAACGCATTGTGTTTTACACGTTTTAGTAATTATCTTTTACGCATTGTGTTTTACACATCATGTCTAGCAGTATGTTTTAAACTTTATGTCTAGCAGTGTGTTTTACATTGTCTTTTACGAGCTGTGTGACGGGGAAAACACTAGTTAACTCTTTATAGGTGTCATGGTTAATTTAATATAAATAAATATTGTATATGAATTCCAGAAATTAAGGCTTTCATATTATTTCGTATGGTTTTACTGAATGATGTTTTTACATGAACTTTAAGGTAATTAATATTGTTTCTTTTACACTTATGGAGCTCATAATTTTGTTTTTGTTTTTTTTTCCTTAGAATTTTAGAGGTTAACTATTTATATCAATCAACACATTCTATTCTAATCTAAAATATTTAACTCATCATACGTCGACTGTTAAACCTTGTAATGGAATGTTTTTTAACAAGGCCGGCTCTTGGGTAATCCAAATGAAGCATTGGCTTTGGGCCTCCATTTCTTAAAGGCCCCTAGATTTTTTCTTTTATATAGAAGTGTATTGGGCTGCCATTTGATTAATTTGAGTGGATGAGGCATGTGGACTTTTTCTATTTGTTATAAGGAATACTAAAAGATGCCTTATGAACGTTTATAATTTTGTAAAAGAATTTAACTCTCTTTAACTTATATTTTTTTTACTTTATTCTATAAAAGGCCCCGAAACTTTACTTCGCTTTAGGCCACCAAAATGGTTGAGTCGGCCCTGTGTTTTTATAGAACCGATAAATATATTACAATTATAAGATACATACATGTGCATGAGGATTATTATTACCTACTACATTATATTATACAACATGTTTAAAAATAATAACCGTGCGATTTCTCGACCACCATCCTGGTACATTGTCCAATATAAATATGCGCAAGTTACTTCTTTTTTTAATTAACAAAACTAGATGGCAGATTGAATACCATTTTACAATTAAATATAAACACTTGCTTATTTTATACATGTAGTCAATGAACGTTAATTATCTATATAATAGCTGGTATAGCACTTTTAGTTTTTTAAGCTGAAAAGATAGTTAATTAAGGAATGCCATGAAATAGTCGTGGGATTTACAATATCAATGTTTTTTTTGGACTAAATCACCTTGTAAACGCGTTGTTGATGTTGTGACAAATTAACTATATATTTTTTTAACAGTAAACTTCATTCAAACAACCACGAATCAATAAAATGGGGCATCTACAACAAGACAACTCACATAACTACTGATGAGGTGGGTAGCTCAAGCTTAATAAACTAATAAATATGCAATATAGCTTAAAAGGTTGAAAGGTATAAAGGTTACGATTCCCACATCTGTCTTAGTCAACAAAAAGATAACTTATATGATCAGTCACATCACACTTTATGTGTGATATCTCTCGCCCGGCAGCAGCTCATGCATGTGCTGGAGACCAAGCTATTATCCGCAGGTCAACAGCCTTCCCTTAACCATAAATGGCAAACTCCCATTGCAGCCATGGATCCGAGGTCAAGGGCTTCCTTATATAGAAGATCCCCCTCTATATAAACCAGCACTTGACAATCAGTTCACACCACCAGATCATCTGATCTAACCTTCTCTCTAGAAGATATTGCTTTATGCTTTATTATTTTTCTTCACACTTAACAATAAACAAAAATAATAATAATACAAAATTTAAAACAACATCCTGGTCTGAACATTTCTTCAAATCAGGATTCTAAAACAATAACAAACAACAAAGGATCCACCTAAGTGCTGCAAACGTAGGGGGACCCCGCGACCCACGTTAGGCTAATCGAAACGTTTAATCTTTTTACCCCAAAGATCCTATAACCATCCTTAGTCCATTATTTGTTGTAGCAACAAGTTGGCGCCCACCATGGGGGTGCGCCGATAAACACACTATTGAAACATGTTGTGTAGCTCCAAGTTTCAAGATCCACAAATGTCTGAGGACGGATCTTCTGGTGAGGTAAACCAAGTACCTCAAAACACTACTCCTAACACTGGTCGCTCTTCGCCGACCAGATCTACTCCTTTCTCCACTCCGGAGGGCACTCCAACAGGAACTATGTTCCTCGAGTTTCCCTCTTTTCAAACCCCAACTCCTACTTAGTCAGGGGTTGCTTCTCCTCAAATGGGTACTATGCAAACACGTACTTGAACGCATAAATCTAATGCCCGAGGGAGTAGAAAAGTACTTCCTACAGTTGAGACACCTTCTCAACCCGCATGTGAGTAGTGAAAGAGAAAAAGGTGTGAGGATAAGGCTGGATTATGAGGAGCCTGAACCATTCTTATCACCGGGACCTCCACCTTCTCTTAACAAATCGAGTCATACCACATCATTCCATGAAGCTGGTCCAAGAATAGCTAGTTTACTTTTCTACCCCAGTCCGTACACTTCAAACAAGCCTAATCCAACAGTTTAATCATTGGTCTCTTCTCAACCTTTGTCAACTAGTGCACCTATTGGGCATGAAATAAATGTAACACCCCAACCGATTGTGGAAACATCGAGGTATCACGTAGTGACGATTGATCAAAAGCTCATGGTACTAAAGTGTAAATATTATTAAGTTCAAGATTCAAATGTCAAACAACGAAAATACATCAAGTCTCAAAACAACTCATGAAATGTGTTTGTTTTATTGAACTAAGTCTCAATTCCTATGTGATATCATCAAGTGTCCCCTGAAAAATGTACAAAATACAACGTCAACAATAATGCTGGTGAGTACACTTAGTTTTGTGTACATATAGTACAAGTATAAAAAAATGTTTACAATTTAATTTGTCATGAATCATTGAAGGCAAATATGAAAACACGTAAGTACACAACGCTGGTCAGAATCAAACCTCTTATGTTGACCAAGATTAAAGCATTAACAATGACCTAGGACTTCCCACACACATAAGTACTTTCCACTAGGCGGGTTGTCAATCCAAATAGCGCTATCCATTGTTAAAGTCGGCTAGCTAAGTTAATGATTTTGTAATGATTGCAAGTATACTACGTTTATGTTTACTAACTAGCACAAGAATTCACAGCATAACACGTGTATGAATTGTATGTAAAAATGTTTATGAATATTTGTAAGTGTAAGTTTAAGAATACCCATAGTTTGAAGCGATCCAAATCCAACTAAAGCTGCCGTGAGTTAAAGAACTGGGAATTCCCACGGAATTCTACCTATAACGTTTAAGAATACTAATAAGGGAAATGTCTAAAAGTCTAAGGTATCTAGGATTCGAAGGCACTAGGGTCTGTTTAGGCGATTTAGGGAATTAGAACTTCTATGATAAATTAAATTGATATCATATTCGTACGCCAAAAGAATATGATTAAAGTATATGAATATGATATGGTAGTATAATATTACCAATTGAATATTCGGATAAAAATATTTTTCGAATAATTAAGACAAAGGATAAATTTAATTATAATTCCTATTATTTCAATAATTAATAATTATTGAACAAATAATTATGAGTTACTCGAATGATTCAACCAAATGATAATTATGACTTTAAAACATAGGAACATTTCTGTTTATAAAGAAAATATTTACAAAACAAATTTTAAATATTATAAATAAATAAATGATTAATTATGTCTACTTAAACATAAATAAGACTAAAAATACAAGATATGATCCAAAAAATAATATTTTTATGAAAACTGAATACTTTCTTATAAGAAATATTGAAAATAATTAATCCATAATTTTTTTCTCAATTTATTTTGCATTTAAAACTGGTTTAATGAATTTAAAATGATTAAATAATTAAAAATAGGAAAATAAATAGAAATAAATGAATTCTGGAAAAATATTTTTTATTTCGGTTTCTGATGTTTAGAAATAATTTTCCAAAAGTGTTGGGTTTAAAATCAGTTAAAATGAATTTTTAATCAATTAATTATGATAAAAATATTTTAATTTAATAAAAGCATGAAAATAAATTATTTTCCATAAAATAAAAATATGATAATTTTCTATGTATTTCCAAGATGCTGCACCTAAATTTTTATATATATATATTTTTTTTGATAAAATGAATTTATTATGAATATTTTGAATTTAATTAGTGAAGTTTAAATGATTTAAATAGAGATTTATAATGAATAAAAAAAATAAAACGGGTGGGGAACCAGGTTCGAACTCGGGTTCTGCCAACCCTACACCTTAACCCACAACCTACAACCACTAAACCAACTATGTTTTTTGTTGATTTTATTCAAAAGAAAACCAATTTAAAATAACATATATGTTCACCATCTTCCCCAAAATGCCTATAAACCATAACCCTAACCTAAAATCCAATCAGCCTGATATATACGTCTAGGAATCATAGGGCAATTGACCAGAAACGATTTTAGAACAAAAGGGCACGACAAAGATAAACTTACAATATCCTTTAAGAAGCGAATAAGAAGGGAAAATAGTCAAGCTTCTAAGAGCCGATTACCACGATTCTACACTTGATTATGATGTTTTTAATGTGAGTTTAGTTTGGTTAAAGGTTGGGGAATGAGATAAATTAGCGAATTTATAAGATTTATTGGTTAATGATAGCACTTGAATTCGTTTTACAAACCCGACGGTTACAACATAAAAGCTCGATTAACTGAGATTAAACCACGATAAATGCATGATTTAAACTTGGAACGGTTAAGATATTGTGGAGAAACGTATTAGAGTGATTAAACTCGAGTAAAAGCTATTAAAAAAAGAGTTTTATTGTTGTCGGAGTTGGCCATATTGTCGGCGCAGGCGATACCTTTGGTCGGAAAAACATTTTACAGGGAGAGGAAAACAATTTTTAAAACTTTCACAATTTATCAAGATCAGTCCATGGAGCTCTAAATTTGAATATTATACTTTAGAAATTTTAAATTTCCTTTATAAATCCTTAATCAATTTCATTAAACTTAACATTATTTAAAACTCTCAACAGAGTTTACGAATCTTAAACTTTTAGAAATTTATAAACCTTTTTTTTATTATATTTGATTTTTTTTAATAAAATAAAGTTTTTGTAACCCCTTATAAATTTTCTTGATGGTTTGTTTTAAACTTTTCAAGAATTTAAAACTTTTGTAAACGTTAACACCTTTATACTTTTAGGACTAAATATGTAAACATGAAAATATAAGAGTGACTAAACTTGTAATATTGGAAAAGTAAAAAAGGGACGGATGTCACAATAATCCTTGACTAGCTTTTCTAGTCACCAATCACAAGCGTTACTCCCCCTGATCCAACTCCTTGGGAACAAGCATTAACCTCCCTGCCCTTGGCTCGGAGTTTAGCCATGAGTACCCCCTTGGGAACAACATACATGATGCTTCCCGTAAGTCTTCAAGGCTTCAACCTCATGACTCAAATGATGGTATAAATGATGGCTCAATTTCCAAGGCAGCACTCCATTAACCAAGTACCAGTCACTCACTAAAACATCCCACACGGTAACACAACCACAAGGGAGGTGGAGGACTTCACCAAACCTTACAAGCCAAGCAACCTCTCATGCTTTTTTCAACAAATTGTCGATTATGACTTTCCCACCAAACTGAAGATGCCGTCCCACATAAAGGACCTATGATGGCACCGATGATCCAGAAGATCACCTTCAAGTCTTCTCTGGAGTGGCCAGAATAGAAAAATGGGGCAACCCCGAGTGTTGTCTCAAGTTCATGAAAACACTTGTGGGATCTTCCCAAAT
Source organism: Ambrosia artemisiifolia (assembly GCA_032199755.1). NCBI lineage: Eukaryota > Viridiplantae > Streptophyta > Magnoliopsida > Asterales > Asteraceae > Ambrosia > Ambrosia artemisiifolia. Next base: position 4,838,575 of record CM063520.1, on the reverse strand, counting down.
CTGGTTTAACGATCTCCTTGCTGGAAGCATTCGGTCCTTCAATGACCTCAGCAAAGGCTTCCTTGCCAACTTCTCCTAACAAAGAAAGTGTGTCAAGGATGCTACGGTCATCTTCCAAATAAAGCAATGAGATGATGAAAGCCTTTGGACTTCATAGAAAGATACACGAAGGAAGGCCTAACTCATGTTGGTGCTGATGAGAAAATGAGGGTCATAGGGTTCATGAATGCCATAAATTCTAAGTACCTAACCAGGGACTTCAACAAGAGCTTTCCAAAGACCCTTGAAGAGGCTCTTGAAAGGGTTGAGGCCCACATCCGAGGAGAGGAAGCTGTGGACATCAGGGAACAAAGGAAAAGAGCTCCTAGTTGGAGAAATAATAGTCCAAGCAGAAAAGGGGGAAATTTTGGTTCTTATGACAAACGCCCCAAGGGTTTTGATTCCAGAAAGTCTGATAGGAGGAACCCTTCAAGCAAAGAAAGAGGTGTGAATTTCACTGCCTTAACCAAAATCCCACAAGAAATCCTTGCAACTAAGGAAGTTAAACACAACTTTCGGCCTCCCAGGCCTCTGTCCAAGAGCAAAAGAAATGAGAACTCGAGCCAATATTGCGAGTTCCATGAGGAGAAAGGTCATCACACAAATGATTTCTTCCAAGAAAAGAATCGAGAAAGCTGTCAATTCAGGAGAACTTTCCCACTTGGTTAAAGGGGTGAAAGATAACATGGCTGATGGCAAAAAGAAGGAAGTCAATATGTTGCATCTTGAACGAGAAATTTCCCACAAACTCTAACGCCACAAAAGTTTTACAAACATGACTAATCATAATAATACATAATACGAGGCTTAAATCAAAAGTGAAACGGATAATTGATTCTATAAATTAAATAATGGAAATATCCTTATAAGACTTTACATGATTAATCATCCATCATTAATTCATACCATAAAACAAACTAAGGGGGCCAAATATGCCAATTAACGAAACCTGCTATGGAGGGGTCAAAGTGTGAAAAAGGGGAAGTCAACTTCCGATCCCTGGAAGTCGACAAACACATCACAAACTCACACTCTTCACACACATAAGACCCAAATCATAAGTTCTTGATCGTCTAAGGTCCCAAGATCATCTAGGTAACCATATTCTCCCTTGATTAGATGTAATTCCATCTAGGTGAGGGTAGTAGAGATTTTTAGAGTTATGCTTTTGATAAATTAAGGATTTCGAATGGTGTCCCTGGTTCAAGGGAACCTTAAAACTAACTAATCTTGAAGAAGAATCATGATAACACAACCTAGGTGGTTACGTCTTTGAAACTTACGCTATGGATATGGTGGGTTTTGTTAATCGTATGTGAAACAAAGGATCCTTGGTAGAATTCAGAGGTTGAAGGCTTTAATTGTGAAAACTTTGATAATTGAATGTAATTGTATGATGTTAACCTTGAAATTGAATTGGGGATTGATCATAACGGTCTAGTTAGTAAAAAAATGATAATTGTAAAATCTCGCCCACCAAGTATATGTCAAAATGCCACAATGAAACTCGATTTCATTCATCATAATATCTTGAATTGTCATGCTTGGTGGAACTAGTATGGTTGTTCGAAACCGATTCCAATGACAATTACATGTATGTTCATGTGCAACACGACCTCTAGTTACCAAGCAAGAGGCGTCGGGAAGTCAAGCGGTAAAGGATTTGAAGTTGAAAGGCCGTGAGTAAGGTAAGTCGTTCTAGGGCTCAAAATCTTATGCAATCATGTTAAATTTCATATTGTTGGAAGTGTCTTAATAGTCAAATTGATATGGTGGTTCCCAAGCGATTCATAGTTTTCCAATGAAATGCCTTACAAGTTATCCGGACCAGGCGAACATTAACCATGTAAGTGAAACATGTGGTCGCGAACACGAGGCATAGCCACAACGGTATGATAGCTTGAAAGGATATGCATCTGTCTCGAATCAAAACTTTATTGGGAAGGCATAACATGCGACATGAAACTTGGGAATCATTAATATTACACACTTCGGACGATAAATGCCAAAATCTCCAAACATGCATAAAGTTGGATAGATGAGACCTTGACTTTAGATTCTAGTTCATTAGCCTACTTTACTGCATCGAACTTATTCATTTAACTAAACGGTAAACTACAAGGTTGTAGAATCTCGCCCGAATCGTGTTTCTAGCATGATGTTGGCTTAACGGGTCAAATTGAGCTCTTATGTGTTCATAGATCATGAGGACATGTAAATGAATGGATTAATAGTGTTTTGATATGTTCGGACATGATGAAAATAACGTGTTTTAGCTTTGGATAAATTTCCTTGAGTTGGGTAAGTCATAGTGGGACAAAAGGGTAAAACCAAGTTAGTTTGAATATGGGAATAAGGTCACAATAGCAGCTAAGACCGTAACCTACGATTCTAGACCGTAGACTGCGGTCCAAATATCCTTGAGCGTATTAAATCCGGAGGATAAGGTAGCCTATGCCACTGGGCAATTACGCGACCTAGCCAAGAATTCATGGGACGTAAAAAGGAGCGTGTTGAGCTCGGAGGCCTTAAGGGCCATGACTTGGGGCGGGGGGAGGGGGAATTTAAAACTTCATTCCTACAACATCATAGCCCCAAGGAGGCGGATAATTAGATTAAGGAGGAATTTACGCAACCTGGACATAAGGGGAAACAATAGACAGGATCACGTGGATCTTTCTAGATAAGCTCAAGTGCTGCAGGGACTTAGCTCAAACTGAAGAGTAGAAAATCAATTACTACCATAACATGCTCGGGGCCGAGTTTTGGAAATTCAGACTCCCTCAAGGTAAGAAACGTTGGCTGATATCATGAACGATGCCAACGAGCGAGAATTATAGCTCAAGAAACAAGTTGAAAGGGGCGAAAAGAGGTTGGTGGACTCAAACCCAAGCCCAAATGAAAACAAAGGATTGGGGAATCGCCCAAGAAAGGGAGCACGAAGGGTAGATCGCCAAGCACGTGGAAAATATGTGGTAGGGGCCACAAGGGAGAATGCTATTTTAAAAACAATCCTTGCCTAATTTGCAAGAAAACGGGGTAATTGTGGCAAATTGCCCCGCTAAAGCCGAAGGGTGCTTCAAATGCTATAAGCTGGGGCACATGAAGTCCGAATGGCCAGAAATGGCAAAGTTAAACGTCAAAAATGAAAGCCCAAATGAAACTTCCAAGTCACGGGCAAGATCATTCAATATAACTGTCGATGAGGCAAAGGTACAGCTGAATGTGGTCGTAGGTACATTCCTTAAAAATTTTGTACATGCAAAGGTGCTATTTAACACTTGTGTAGATAAGTCTTTCGTCTCGCACGAGCTTATTTGGCACCAATCATTCACACTTGAAAAATTACCTATTCCACTAGAAGTAGAATTAGGTAATAATAAACATTTTGTTATTTTGATATATGCCGAGGTTGTGAGATCAACTAAGAAGGGGACAACTTCCCGGTAGATCTAGTGCCCTCGAGGTCATGATAGGGATGGATTGGTTGTCACAATTCCATGCCCGCGTAAACGTTTTACCGCAAGATGATAAAGCTTACCTCTCCAAATGGGAAGCAAATCACTATACACGGGGAAGTGAATTGTAACCCTATTGTATGTTCAATCATTGAAGCCAAAAAGTTTATGCAACACGGGTGCAAAGCTTACTTAACATATGTGAAGGTACGTGGGAGGAGGTCGTGGGTATTCAAAACGTATTGGTATGGTACAAGAATTCGAAGATGTCTTCCGGAGGAACATCTGGGTATACCACCTGATCGAGAGGTTGAATTCGGAATCGAACTCATTCTGGGGGCTAAGCTGGTGGCCAAATCTCCCTATCGACTAGCTCCCTCGGAACTTCAAGAACTGATGGTCCAACTCCAAGACCTACTCGACAGAGGTTTCATTCGACCAAGTGTGTCCCCTTGGGGAGCGCTGGTACAATTCGTGAGGAAAAAGGACGGAAGCCTCCGAATGTGTATCGACTATCGAAAACTAAACAAGCTCACGGTAAAGAACAAATATCAACTTCCAGGAATTGACTATCTATTTGATCAACTACAAGGCGCAAGTTGGTTCTCCAAGATTGACTTAAGATCGGATACCATCAACTGAAAGTGAAAGAGGCCGATGTGGCCTAAACGACGTTTCGAACGCGGTACGGATATTATGAATTTTTAGTAATGTCCTTCGTACTGACGAATGCTCCCACATCATTCATGGATCTAATGTATCGGATTTGTGAACCTATTCTCAACAAGTCGGTGATTGTATTCATTGACGATATCCTCATATATTTCAAAAGTGAAGCCGATCACGCTCGCCATCTATTCGAGGTACTCTCCACCTTAAGGAGAGAGAAACTCTATGTCAAGTTTTTGGCTTCGAGAGGTCCAATTCCTTGGACTATGATCAGTAACAAAGGGGTGTTGGTGGACCCTGCAAAAGTAGGAGCCGTATCCAAATGGAGTTCACACAAGAACCCACCTGAAATCCGGAGGTTTTTGGGGCTCGCGAGATATTATCGGAGATTCATTCAAGATTTCTTCTAGATCATTTGCTCATTAACCAAATTAACTCGTAAGGATGAAAACCTCTTTTGGAAGGACGAACAAGACTGGCGTTTAATACGCTCAAGGAAATATTGACTCATGCTCCGGTACTTACCTTACATGAAGGCACGTAGGACATGGTAGTCAACTTAGATGTATCGAGTCCCGGGCTGGGATGTGTATTAATACAGCGAGGCAAAGTTATAGCGTACGCCTCAAGACACTTGAAGGCCCATAAGGCTAAATACCCAACTCACGATTTAGAGCTAGAGGTTGTGGTCTTTGCCTTGAAGATATGAAGACATTACCTATACGGGGAAAAATCACAATATTTACGGACATAAAAGCTTAAAGTACTTTTTCGACCAGAAAGACTTGAACATGAGGCAGCGGCGATGGTCGGAAACAATAATGGATTATTACTGTGAAATCCATTTCCATCCGGGAAAGGCCAACGTGGTGGCCGATGCTCTGAGTCGAAAAGAGGGCTATACTCCCATATGAGTGAAATCTATTCAACTCATGCTAACCTCGGGTCTACTCGCCCGGATCCGGGACGCTCAACTTAAAGCGTTAAAGAAACAAAATTCCAAGGGCAAGTCGGTAACTTTGTGGATAATACTAATAGGTTAAAGACCCGATTCAAAAGGATTTGGGTTACAAATACGTGTGGCGTCAAGGCCCTACAATTCAATGAAGCTCATAAATCCCGCTATTCAATACACCACCTAGGGGCCACTAAAATGTATAAAGACCTAATGCTTAATTGTTGGTGGCCCGGAATGAAGTGGGACGTTGCTAAACACGTGGAAAAGTTCATGACATGCATGCAAGTCAAAGCTGAACGTCAGAAACCATACGGGAAACTCCAACCTTTGGAAAAACCCGTGTGGAAATGGGAACACATCTCGAATCAAAAGTTGATTAGGAAGGCATAACATGCGACATGAAACTTGGGAATCATGAATAGTTACACACTTCATACGATAAACACCAAAATCACCAAACATGCATAGATTTGGATAGATGAGACCTTGACTTTAGATTCTAGTTCATTAGCCTACTTTACTGCAGCAAACTGAAATCATTTAACTAAACGGTAGACTACAATGTTGTAGAATCTCGCCCGAATCATGTTTCTAGCCTGATACTGGCTTAACGGGTCAAATTGAGCTCTTATGTAATCATAGATCATGAGGCCAGGTAAATGAATGGATTAACGATGTTTTGATGTGTTCGGAGATGATGAAAATAAGGCATTTTAGCTTTGGATAAATGCCCTTGAGTTGGGTAAGTCGTAGTGGGAAAAAAGGGTAAAACCAAGTTCGATTGAATATAGGAATAAGGTCACAATAGCAGCTATGAACCGTAACCTACGGCTGTAAACCATTGGGTACGGTAGACTACAATGTTGTAGAATCTCGCCCGAATCATGTTTCTAGCTTGATACTGGCTTAACGGGTCAAATTGAGCTCTTATGTGTTCATAGATCATGAGGCCAGGTAAATGAATGGATTAACGGTGTTTTGATGTGTTCGGAGATGATGAAAATAAGGCATTTTAGCTTTGGATAAATGCCCTTGAGTTGGGTAAGTCGTAGTGGGAAAAAAGGGTAAAACCAAGTTTGATTGAATATAGGAATAAGGTCACAATAGCAGCTATGAACCGTAACCTACGGCTGTAAACCATTGGGTACGGTCCAAATATCAAAACGGGGATAGTAGCCGCCAGCCGTAACATACGGCTGGAGGCTGTAGGCTACGACACCCCATTCCCACAAACAAAGAACAGTCGTACCTTACGCCTTGATGGCCGTAAGCTACGGCGGGCTCCCCATTTGTGCATTTTATTGTTTTTGGTTCCACTTTGTCATATGTTTGCTAATCCTAAATGGGTTCTATCATGTTGGTGACATTTGGTACGACTAGTAGACGTCGTGGAAGGATGATCAATGCTCACTTTTGATGAACGGACACATATCTACCTCAATGCTTTTGTACTTTTATTTTGGATTATATATCATTGCCTTCACGTAACTAGCCTTTTGAACAGTAGCCAACATTAGATAACTCTTGCTTAGTTATGTAAATGGTTTTGTGAAATCAACTTGTTTTGAAACTACGATTAATCATCCTGGTTTGCACATTTCTTCGAATCAGGATTCTAAAACAATAACAAACAACAAAGGATATCCACCTACGTGCTGCAAAGATGGGGGGATCCTACGACCTACATTAGGCTAATTGAAACCTTTAACCCTTTTATCCCAGAGATCCTATAACCATCCTTAGTCCATTAGTTGTTGTAGCAACAACTGCAAAGTTACACAATTCCATCCATGACAATAACTTTAGCCTAGCTCTATTTTTAGCCCAAAGAAACCCAAACAACTGGACTTCGCTAACGATATTCTTTCATACACACCGTCTTGTTCTCAAATTTTAACCCATTTCTGGTGCGCCAAATGCTCCAAAAACAGATGATAACAATAGCATGAAAAACTTCTTTAGCTTACCCTGACAAACCCGCGTGATTGTGCAATTGCAAGAGAACTCTGAAGAAGAAAGGAAAGAATACTTGAACCCTACCAAGGCAAATTTATACAAATTAATATCATTATTTTTTACAATGAGATGTTTCGAATGCACAATTAATATAACATTTATAAAAACATATTCCGAATACCAAGACTTTTTAGCAATTATAATTATGAAATCCCTCTTATATATGGTAAAACAAACAAAATGTATAATAAAAAATTCCCCGTTTATTTTGTGTCCTGAAAACTTTAGTACTCTAAATATAGTTAGGTAACATTAGGTGTTAAAAATATTAGAAAAGAAGATTGCCCCTTATATCTAAAAATTGTCTTAAAATTTAGCAACTTCTCGTACGTATGTACTTTAAATATTCAAAATCTAGTATTTATGTCCCTTAGTTTAAAGCCGAGACTATAGGTGTAAGGTGACTAATCGCGTCTTCGTTTCACTAAAAAAATGTGAATTTTTGAAAAATCATGAATATAGATACAATGTTTTCAATTTCGTAAAAATAGCCATTTGATCTACAATTTTAATTACAACTAGTATTTTTATCCGCGAGTTGCCGCGGAGAATGTTATCTATACTACAAGGTTTTGGATACAAACATAATATGATAATAAGGTCACTAAGAAACACTAATTCCCTAAGCAGAAACTTTAGTGATGATCATGTGTTCAAACCTTCTCCTTTTGCTTTCCCATGCTCTTCCATAATACACTTTTCTTTAAGGTCTACATGGAGTTTTGTCGATTGTTCAAATTCCATCGGTTTATTCAATTCCTGCAACATCTTGAAACATTTCAAATGTCTCACTTTAAATCATTCTATGATTGTTATGAATATGTCATAGGCACAAAGATACTTGATTTCTTATCGGAACTGATTAGGGATTTCAATGTACATATTTGAGAGTATCAAGTACGACACCTCATTGGAATCCTCAATATAATTCTTCCAATCTGAAATCTCATTAGGTGATATGGTGGAAACCAGTTTTTCTAAAATATAAGACATGTTCTTTAGATTCAAGACCAATTCTTAGTTTTAAGACCAAGTAGAGAAGTTTGATTTATCTAGTGTGTTTAGATATAGTTTAGATCGACAAGGGTGAAGGGTAGTTTATTCAATAAACATTTACAAAATAAACAAAAATGTTTTAGTATTCCGTCGTTTATAAAATCCATAATTTATAATACCCAAAAATTATTAATTATGGTTAAGATCCCGTTTCATAAATATAAAGTGATTGGCTTAACACTATTCATTTTGTATTTACTACGTGTGTAGGTAGTTTACCAATTGTGTCAACCACACAACTTTCACATTTTGGGGCGCTCAACAAATACTGTCTAGCCTAGGCACGCTTACCTCAACAAATCCGTAGGCCCAATGCAGGGTGAATCGCTAACAGTGGGATTGATTGGACTGGTTTAAGTGTCACTATTAGGATGGCATTAAAATATCAGTTTCTATGGGTTTCTTTATATCTTGCAGTGCTAGTTTAAAATACAGTGGACAACTTATGGCATGAGGAAAGTTGTGCATATTTAGTAAAATCTAATTTTACTATGTGTTTGCAAAAGACGTGAAACTCCTTTCAACTATAGATTCGATAGATTTTAAATACCCTATTTTAATCTATATTGCTCATTTATCATTCACGTAATAAGACACATTTGACTGTGGTTTACAGTTAGGGTTGTTCTACTATGTTGAACTCAATATCATCAATATTCATTGCAGTTGTCTGACGCATTTCATTTGAGTTCTTTCTAATCAAACAATGTAATTAAATTCTAACCTACAGGTAGTGTTCATACAGTTGATTTCAATTAAAATCCCAGGTTGTATTGGTAAATAAGATATACTATTTGGGGTGTATGAATTTTTTAGACACAAAAATGAATTGGCACAAATTTATGATATATGAATTCATGCACTTAACATGTTTGATGAAATGTCGCTTCATGAATTCGACTTTTTACACTATAATTGGTCATATAAGTTTCACTTCCAATTTGCACATGTTTAAATGCTTAAGGCTTTCTTTGTAGAGAAAAACTAGGGTTGTTTGATTTACACATGTGTGACCAAATAAGGTATGAACCATGAAAGCTTGATTTTTTTTGTTCAAGAAATAAAGGCTATTAAGAACAAATTTTTTTAAAGAGTTCTCAAATGATCCAAGTTCTTCGAAAAAGGGCACACATTCAGATCCTGAGAATGTATCAATTATGGCTTCTTAGGGTATTAGGAAGAAATGTTGTGGTATACGTAAGCTTTTGATTGGTTTAGGAGAGAAAGCTAAAGTTAAAAGCAAGAAGAACTAAAGGAAGTGCAAATTTTGCAATAAACTTGGCTCCCATGATTCTTACGGCTATTCTAAAAAACAAACTGAACTACTGAAGATTGTGATGAAGAGAGTCAAAGTGATGATGAACGAAGTTTCTTTTTTATTTCTTTAGTTTTAGTTTGAACAAGGTATTCATGTACTATGAATTTTAAATACTTAACATCTTGTTGAATTTTGAACTTTTGATTTGATGTTGTATTTTTAGGTTTTATGATTTATTATTTAGTTATTCTAATAATATTTTGTGTTTGGGCTTGTTTTCTTACTCGTCATCAAATTATTATTTTTTGCAAGTGTCTATTCTACACATGTGTAACAATCTGTTTTACACATGTGTAAATCTCATGTACTCTTATGTAATATTTCTTACACATATGTAAATTTGTTAATGACACTTAATTGTTTTTGTTTACACATTTGCATCTGAATTGCACATGTGTAAACTATCCAGTTTCATTATTTGTTTCTGTTTTACATATCTCAAGTTGTATTACACATGCGCAATCTGTTCATTTGTATTGTTTTACATATTTCGCAGCTGAATTACACATGTGTAAACTATTAGCTAAAACTTATTTCTTTCAAAGTACGTATGTGAAGCTATATTACACATCTATAAGTGTTCATTATCACTTATATATATATATATATTTGTTTTACACATTTTGCAGTTGATTTACACATGTGTAATTTGTTCAATGCCTCTTATTTGTTTCTATTTTATACATTTACAACTTTATTACACATGTAAATCTCATGTATTCTTATGTAATATGTCTTAAACACATGTAAGTTTTTCACTGTCACTTATTTGTTTTTGTTTTACACATTATTTTATTTTAAATTTTCTATATACATTGACTACCTACATGTTCTTTTTTTTTTTGCTTTTCTTTTGTTTATTTGCAATGCATCTTCTGAGTTGCTGCTGCTAGATACGTTTTTTAGTGAGGTAAATTGTTTATCCATTTTCATTATAATGTCCACTTTATTTATAAGATATAGGATTCCATCTGCCCTGAAAGGTATTTGTTTTGTTAGCTACTTTCACATCACAGTTACAACTGTTTAGTTTACTTTGGTAGGGCTAAGGGGTTTTGAAAAAAAAAATTCATTAGGCTATCAGAGCTGTGTTTCTAGAGTGGGTTGATGAATGGTCCCAGAAAGGTTTTCTACATCTGTCACAAGAGGTGATTAGAAAGCTTGAAGCCGGTGGTCATTTCGTCCCTTTTTGTTTTCCACCATCATCGATATATAGCTGTCAACGGAATGCTTACCCTTGCATCACCACATGATTGGACAACATCATGCAATATGGTAGCATTAATAAGTTTTGATCATTGGATGATGGTATGTATCATAATGCATGAAGATATATCATATAATCATTGGAGGTAATAGTTTTGACCAGATTTTGATTTTACTACAAATACGAAAATTATGTGCCCCGTCTAGCAGTGGCGAAGCTTGGTTTCAAAATCGGTGGGGGCCGAACTCAATTTTTTTCGATCGGTAGTGGCAAATCGGTGGGGGCCGGACTCAACCCGGACTCAATTTACCTATGAAAATCGCAAATTTATACCACTGCGCCAGAAAACAGGGGGGCCAGGGCCACCCCTGGCCCTTCTTATCCTTCGCCACTGCCGTCTAGGCGTCCATAAAAGGGATTTGATCTTGATTTTCCGAAACGTACGGAAAATACGTGCCTGCCGCGTAGTGCGGGTGCTTAATACTAGTTTACATATAAGTTACACATGTGTAAACTATTCACTTTATTATTTGTTTCTATTTTATATATGTGCAATTGTCTTACACATATGTAAATTGTTCACTGTCACTTCTTTATGTATGTTTTAAACATTTTGCAACTGAATTATACATGTGTAAACTATTCGCTAAAACTCATTTGATTCTAACGTGTGTATGTGAAGCTGTATTACACATTATAAGTGTTCATTGTCACTTGTTTATTTTCTTCTACACATTTTGTAGTTGATTTACACATGTGTAAATTGTTCACTTCACTTATTAGTTTCTATGATACTCTTCCCGTGTTTTCACACAGCATTTCACCTAGTATATTATAGTAAACCAAAGCTAAAAATCTCACATGGCATTCAAAGAGGCCAACCTCCTTCTTGAGTGTGCCATGTGACATTACGTGATTTTAGGAAAAAAAATTAACAACAAAATTGGATTTTGCTCTGTTATGTTTCCTCCCATAATTTTTAAATATTAATATATTTTATATATGAGATTTTTTAAAGAAAAAAATTACAACAAATTAATGAGCGCTTTATTATTTTTCAAACGAGTACCTTAGTGCTATATAAAAAACGGAGAAAAAAATGACTATTTTTTTGTGAGGTTTTGTTTGTATAGAAAAAAAAACACGTGTTCAGTTAATATATTAATCATGTACAGGCAAGTAACTAATTATGTTCAACCAGTAAATATGAATTCTATTTTCAACTAGAGCACAATATGTTAAAATCACTTCTTTACAAAAAAAAAAGTCACTTCTTCAAGATCACAGCTTCAATCACACATTGCAATAATTGCTTCTGGCTCTGCTCTTCATCCGAACATATATTTTCTTTTTAATATACATTTTCATTCTTATTCAAATTATTAAAATTAATTGTTTTATCATATTGTAGTACATTAAAATATATGTTACATCATAACACATATTTTATCACTTTTTATTAGATTTGTCTAATCCCGAAAAACTTCCCGGATATAATCTAGTTTTATAAAAATTGAAAGCGTCAAACACTTTGGTGTATTATATTCCCAATAATTCAACAATTGAGTGCTAAAATTACGAGCATTTGCGACGGAAATCTTAACATTCAAACTATTGTTTGACTATAATATCAAATTATTATGGTTGTTTCTGGTCACATTATCATCCCTTTCGTTTAGGTATACTATCCCTTTCACAATTAATGGAATTTTGGTAGTAGATTTTGTACTATCTGGCGACATTGTCTTCAGTTTTTCAATATGTTTATTCGGAACGTTATGAACCGTTGACATTTATTGCCACCAATCATTATGCGATGAAGTTAATGGTTCTTTGATTGTAAGCATAATAACTAGTTTTGTTACCAAAGGGCCTTTGGTATGGTAGTATCAAGTTGTTGGACAAGGCTTTATCTTTTCAAATAATGAGCGGTTCAAATTTCGTGGGTGACAAAATAATTAGCAGTTTAAAGAAAAATAAAACTAGTTTTGTTATAAAATCAATTTCTTAGTTTTAGAAGGTACTTTCAACTTAACTGCGGTGGAGATTATAAAACGCAGGATTCAAAGATTCTAATAAAAAATTGAACCACAACAATAATTTAATCTCGTATACGCATATTTTGATGGGTTGTAAGTTGTAACCATTAGTTTTTGCAGAAATGGACCTTTGTCTATTTATAAATTTGTCATTGGGCAATAAGATCGACTTCCTGCAACATCAATGATTAAATAAATCCACCGAAAATATATGCGAGAGATGTGGTGAGACCCTGTCATCGCATGGACTACTTAGCATTTCAAATAAGAGAAGTGGGGTAAACATTTTCACAAAATTAAAAGTTAGTCAATTATTTTGTATTTTATTCTTACTATTTTTTTGGTAAGTTCTCTCCCCTCCATTTTTGATGCGTAGGTTTTAAATCCAGCAAAACAAATATATAGAATTACGAGTTTATCCCAGTAGTTTACCTGGATAAACAAATATGGGGAGAGATAACGTATAAAGCCCCCTTAACGTAAGAAACGTAAGAAACAATCTCAGCCATTAGATTAAGGATGCAGATTAAAAGCCCTAACCATAGCTGGGTTAAAACTAACCAAGCGTGAAATAGGAAAAAACCTTCTAACCGTCTAATTTTTTTTTTCAAATCGTAACAACATAACTAATTTGAACCTTGATTTTTCATCGTTTTCAAATCGATTCATGTTCAGAATGATTACACAATTCAAAAACAAAAAAAAAAAAAAAAAATTCGATTACAGTGTAAGAAAAACGTAAGATCAGTATTTGATCTAAAAATAATAAAAAAACAGAGGATAAAACCAATCATATGAACAATTATTGTGACACCCGGCAAACTCAGGTTGGTAACGTTGGTCAAGTTAAAGTCTACCTTAGCAAGTCACGCGTACATGATACTTAACTAGGTCGGTTGAGCCGTGTTATGGTTCGGGAGTCGTTACAACGGTCTAGAGGGTCATTAGATGTCGGTCCATAACCATGGGTACAAGGATTGACGATTCGCAGAATCGCCAGATTTTAGTACACACACAAGTCTCGAGTCCCGGAAATTGGTGAACGAATGTGAACGTGTTTGTTTTCATGAATTATGTGGTTATAATCTTTATGTGACTTGTTGGTATGTGAATACGTGTTTATACGTGTTAAAACGGTGATTACACGTGATTGCATGACATTATAGGTGATTACGCATGACTGGGGGCGAGTAGGAGCCCTAATCGCCTGATAGGGAGGGCGATTAGGCACTTCTGAGGGCAATTGGGCCCTAATCGCCTATAGCTATAGGCGATTAGGAGCCCTAATCGCCTGAACTGCTGCGTAATCGCCTGACGTGTTTTAAACGACTAGAAACGCCTATAAATACCACCCTTGACTTGTAAAACACCATTTGTGCAACCCTAGCCGTCCCATAAGCTATCCCAACTCACAAACACCCTCTGTAACACGTTTTTGCATCAAAACACACATTTCCAAGCCTTACACCTCATTTTCTTACAAATCCAAGGTGTGTTCTTCATCCTCAAACCTTTGTATGTTGTTGTTTTGTTCCCTAAAGGTCCAGACCTGATTTCTAAACTATTGTGTCTTTGAAAACCTATTAAAAACAGTTTTTAAACAAACCCAAACCTCTATGCATGTTATATGTGTTGTATTTGTATAAAGGTAGGATTTTTATGATTAAAACATGATTATTCTTGTGTTATGAATATGTTTCTGATTTAAATGGGTTATTATGATGTTAACTTAGGAGTTTGAAGGTTCATAGTTGTGTATTGTTGATGTTTGGTGTTTTGACCCATTTGAATGATTTTGAAGGATTAAGGATGATATGATGTGTTTGTTGATTATATGATGTTAGGGTTTGCTTTAGGATGATGCTAGAATGATAGGAAAGTGTTGAACAACGTTGTTACGTGATGAAATCTGGATATTTGCTATTTAGGGTAGGTTTTGCATGTTGATGTGATGTTTACATGATAAGTATGCTATTTTGGGGAAAACGCTCGCATTCGGGACTGTTAGAATGATGATAATTTAGGGGTTTTGCTTGGAATAAGTTTGTTAATGTGTTGGGATTGATATTTGGTGTTTCCCCACGTTTCGGATCTGTTTTGGAGGGTTAAACGCGCGAAAAATCGGAACAGACCTGCAGGGGGCGATTAGGGATCCTAATCGCCTATGCTGAAGGTGATTAGGAGCCCAATCGCCTATATTGCATGTCTTATAACCCCTAATCGCCTATATTGCATGTCTTATAACCCCCAATCGCCTATATTGCATGTCTTATAGCCCTAATCACTAGTTAAACTCTGAATTGCATGTCTTATAGCCCCAATCGCCTATATTGCATGTCTTATAGCCCTAATCACTAGTTAAACCCAGAATTGCATGTCTTATAGCCCCTAATTGCTAGTTGACTTTCCTAATTGCTAGTTGACTTCTCCTAATCGCATGTACTGCTGTTGTAAGTGTATTTTGACATCCCGAGACCCGATTTGACACCTAGGAACATGCTAGAAACCCCGTAACATGTCTAGTAACATGGTAACACGTGCTCGGACTTAATTATGCGTTATTTGAACTATATTCTAGACTTGGAGAACTCTTACACGTGTTAAGTGTTGTTTGCATATATTGTATGATACATTGTGTAAGGTTAACACGTGGGGTGTCGGGTCACCAATGGGATGTCGAGTCTTGTCCGGTGTGGTCGGTTAAACAGTCAACACGTTTTCAAATCAACTTGGTTATGTTCTGGACATACAGGGACTAGTTAACCTACGGGTTATTAGTTTATGTACTTATATCTGCCATACGTTAGGTCGCCGCTATACGAGACTAACATAGCTTACTGGTTTTGAGCACTTACAAGTAACGCAACCTAAGGTGAGTTCACGGCCCCTCTTTTATATGTCTTTCTTTCGGGGGAGAAACATGCCACACGATTTAACAAACTCAACGTTTTTATATAAACATGTAACTCTTTTGGAAACGCAACACTCGTTATGAACACACAACTCTTTTGGAATGTAACTTTTATAAACGCGCAACTCTTTTGGAATGCAACTCTTATGAACACGCAACTCTTTCGAAACACAACACTTTTGATGCGCAACACTTTTGATTACTACACGACGAAACACGGAAGTCCCTGGGGAAACCATGAATGTGCTGGGCACAACGGGGAAATGTGGATAGATCTATTGGGCCTGACAAACCCCACCCGTCGGCTTGGAGCCGGGCGGGTGCATATTGTCTCTATACTTTGGTAACACTAGCATCTCAAACACGGGCAGCAACACAAGAAACGTTGTTAGTAATGGTTTCAGCATCACAGTCGTGGTAGTAGTAAGAAACGCTTGTTAGTTGATTTAACGCATCTCATGACATGGTATTTTGTGAGCAACGCTCAACGCATGGAAACTAATTGTAAACTTAAACCAGGGTTCGAACATCTCCCCTCCGTACTCCAATAAACACACTAGCCCATACTCTTACTTTGGCATTTATGTCATTGTGGCACACTGCTAGGTGTTCGTGTTCGGTGACTTGAACTTTAAACTAGGAGAACACTTGGAGGACCATGTAGAGCAGTTTATCATTTCGGGTGCACACGAAATCATAAACTGAAATGCATGAAAATCCCAGTGAGCTCCGGGTTTGAATGGATAGTCCTGGACTGGACCTAGCCTCGATTTTATGAACTCTAGTGGTTGACACTAGCAGTAAATCTGAATTCCTCGTTCTTGTTGTCAGAATCATGTCTGGTGTTTGTGGAGGACGTAGAGGTGGCCGCACTGGTGGACGTGATGGGGGCGGTGGTCGTGGAGGCGTTAACCTAACTCAGGAGGACCTGAATAACCTGCTGCAAGCTGCCTTCCAGGCGGGACACAATGCTCATGGTGGTAAGTTGATTCTATCAGCTTTGCCTCATTATGAGCATGGTATCTTCCTTTTGTGGTTTTCTTATGTGTTTCATTTCAGGTGGTGTTGTTAACCCACCTCCAGCTATGTGCACATACAAGATGTTTCGGGACTGTAAGCCCCACGATTTCTCTGGCACTGAAGGAGCAGTGGGACTGCTCAGGTGGCTGGAGAGGGTAGAGTCGGTATTCTTGATGTGCAACTGTCTTCCTGAAGATCGGGTTAAGTATGCTGCCGCGCTCTTCCAGGATGTTGCTTTGACCTGGTGGAACTCTACTACACGGAACATGGGTCTGGGGGAAGCTTACGCCATGTCGTGGGAGAACTTCGTTCAGCTCTTGAAGAGGGAGTACTGTCCTAGGGAGGAGATCCAGAAGTTGGAACATGAGGATTGGAACCTCAAGATGGTTGGGTCAGAGATAGAGGAGTACACTGTGAGGCGTAATGAGTTGGCGGTGCTGTGTCCTGATTTCCACGCACGGGAGTATAGGAGGATCGAGCACTATGTTTCAGGGCTAGTACCAAAGATAGCGGGGTTGGTGGCTACAGGAAATCTTCCTACTTATGCAGATGTGGTTCGATCGGCTCATAGGATGACTAATCTGAAGGTGAATGAGGGTATTTTACCTGCTCGTGGTTCGACTGTCAAGGCTCCAGAGAGCGGCAAGCGCAAGTGGGAAGGCTCGGGGAAGAGTTCAGCTCAAGAACAGCCGCAGCAGCAGACTAGGAAGCTAGGGGCGGTGGGGTCACCGTCGACTCAGAATCAAGGTGGATACACTGGAAAGAACCATAAGTGCAACCAGTGCGGGTACCATCATGTTGGGGGCTGTGATACGTTTCGTTGCAACCGTTGTCATCGCAATGGTCACCTGGCTAAGGACTGTAGGGCCAACATTCAGTCAGGACAGGTTCAAGCAGTCGTCCCCACTCCTGCTCCTCGGAGAAATCAAGGGTGCTTCAACTGTGGTGAAACAGGGCATTTCAAGCGAAATTGCCCAAAGCTGAATCAGGGGGAGGCAAGTACAGCAAGGGAGGGTAGAAACAACAAAGGTGGTGGTGTGGCTACTTGTGCTTATGTTATTGGTGCTAGGGAGGACCAGGAGGACCCTGATACTGTTACCGGTGCGTTTTCTCTCTTATCTTTCGTTATACTTTGGTTTTACACTTATCCGCGTCGTTGTGCATTTCATATCCATTGAGCGTTTTTGATATTGGGTTGGTCATCATTTCGAGTTCATTGGGTTGATGTGGGTCGTTTGGAGATGCTACTAGGGCGGTACCGGTGGGTCATTTATACCGATCACAGTAGTCTCCATTAGGCCTTCGATCAGGAGGAGTCTTTTGTCTTGTATTCACCGTGGGAAAGTGGTTTCCCGGCTGTTATCATCACTTTTCATCCACAACTTTCCTTTCGTTGCATTTTGGGAAACATTGCTTGGGTACACATAGAAGTCAGCACTCTTTTCTGAAACCGAATGAATCTCGGGGCGAAATTCCTTTTAACGTGGGGATGATGTGACGACCGGGAAAATTTTTCTTTTTATCGCTTCATTCTCTTTGACTTCGGGAAATTTTCGGGACGAAAATTCTTTTAACGTGGGGATGATGTGACACCCGGCAAACTCAGGTTGGTAACGTTGGTCAAGTTAAAGTCTACCTTAGCAAGTCACGCGTACATGATACTTAACTAGGTCGGTTGAGCCGTGTTATGGGTCGGGAGTCGTTACAACGGTCTAGAGGGTCATTAGATGTCGGTCCATAACCATGGGTACAAGGATTGACGATTCGCAGAATCGCCAGATTTTAGTACACACACAAGTCTCGAGTCCCGGGAATTGGTGAACGAATGTGAACGTGTTTGTTTTCATGAATTATGTGGTTATAATCTTTATGTGACTTGTCGGTATGTGAATACGTGTTAAAACAGTGACTACACGTGATTGCATGACATTATAGGTGATTACGCATGACTCGGGGCGAGTAGGAGCCCTAATCGCCTGATAGGGAGGGCGATTAGGCACTTCTGAGGGCAATTGGGCCCTAATCGCCTATAGCTATAGGCGATTAGGAGCCCTAATCGCCTGAACTGCTGCGTAATCGCCTGACGTGTTTTAAACGACTAGAAACGCCTATAAATACCACCCTTGACTTGTAAAACACCATTTGTGCAACCCTAGCCGTCCCATAACCTATCCCAACTCACAAACACCCTCTGTAACACGTTTTTGCATCAAAACACACATTTCCAAGCCTTACACCTCATTTTCTTACAAATACAAGGTGTGTTCTTCATCCTCAAACCTTTGTATGTTGTTGTTTTGTTCCCTAAAGGTCCAGACCTGATTTCTAAACTATTGTGTCTTTGAAAACCTATTAAAAACAGTTTTTAAACAAACCCAAACCTCTATGCATGTTATATGTGTTGTATTTGTATAAAGGTAGGATTTTTATGATTAAAACATGATTATTCTTGTGTTATGAATATGTTTCTGATTTAAATGGGTTATTATGATGTTAACTTAGGAGTTTGAAGGTTCATAGTTGTGTATTGTTGATGTTTGGTGTTTTGACCCATTTGAATGATTTTGAAGGATTAAGGATGATATGATGTGTTTGTTGATTATATGATGTTATGGTTTGCTTTAGGATGATGCTAGAACGACAGGAAAGTGTTGAACAACGTTGTTACGTGATGAAATCTGGATATTTGCTATTTAGGGTAGGTTTTGCATGTTGATGTGATGTTTACATGATAAGTATGCTATTTTGGGGAAAACGCTCGTATTCGGGACTGTTAGAATGATGATAATTTAGGGGTTTTGCTTGGAATAAGTTTGTTAATGTGTTGGGATTGATATTTGGTGTTTCCACACGTTTCGGATATGTTTTGGAGGGCTAAATGCGCGAAAAATCGGAACAGACCTGCAGGGGGTGATTAGGGATCCTAATCGCCTATGCTGAAGGTGATTAGGAGCCCAATCGCCTATATTGCATGTCTTATAACCCCCAATCGCCTATATTGCATGTCTTATAACCCCCAATCGCCTATATTGCATGTCTTATAGCCCTAATCACTAGTTAAACTCTGAATTGCATGTCTTATAGCCCCAATTGCCTATATTGCATGTCTTATAGCCCTAATCACTAGTTAAACCCTGAATTGCATGTCTTATAGCCCCTAATTGCTATTTGACTTTCCTAATTGCTAGTTGACTTCTCCTAATCGCATGTACTGCTGTTGTAAGTGTATTTTGACATCCCGGGACCCGATTTGACACCTAGGAACATGCTAGAAACCCCGTAACATGCCTAGTAACATGGTAACACGTGCTCGGACTTAATTATGCGTTATTTGAACTATATGCTAGACTTGGAGAACTCTTACACGTGTAAAGTGTTGTTTGCATATATTGTATGATACATTGTGTAAGGTTAACACGTGGGGTGTCGGGTCACCAATGGGATGTCGAGTCTTGTCCGGTGTGGTCGGTGAAACAGTCAACACGTTTTCAAATCAACTTGGTTATGGTCTGGACATATAGGGACTAGTTAACCTACGGGTTATTAGTCTATGTACTTATATCTGTCATACGTTAGGTCGCCGCTATACGGGACTAACATAGCTTACTGGTTTTGAGCACTTACAAGTAACGTAACCTAAGGTGAGTTCACGGCCCCTCTTTTATATGTCTTTCTTTCGGGGGAGAAACATGCCACACGATTTAACAAACTCAACGTTTTTATATAAACATGTAACTCTTTTGGAACGCAACACTCGTTATGAACACGCAACTCTTTTGGAATGTAAATTTTTTAAACGCGCAACTCTTTTGGAATGCAACTATTATGAACACGCAACTCTTTCGAAACACAACACTTTTGATGCGCAACACTTTTGATTACTACACGACGAAACACGGAAGTCCCTAGGGAAACCATGAATGTGCTGGGCATAACGGGGAAATGTGGATAGATCTATTGGGCCTGACAAACCCCACCCGTCGGCTTGGAGCCGGGCGGGTGCATATTGTCTCTATACTTTGGTAACACTAGCATCTCAAACACGGGCAGCAACACAAGAAACGCTGTTAGTAATGGTTTCAGCATCACAGTCGTGGTAGTAGTAAGAAACGCTTGTTAGTTGATTTAACGCATCTCATGACATGGTATTTGGTGATCAACGCTCAACGCATGGAAACTAATTGTAAACTTAAACCTGTGAACTCACCAGCATTATATGTTGACATGTTTTTGGCATGATTTCTCAGGTCGCTAAGGTAGCAGCATCGAGTTTAGGCGCACGCGTCTGCACGGCGTCTAGTTTAGGTTTCATGGTTTTGATCGTCGAACAAGTTTGGATACTTTTGGATTTCATTTTGTAAAACAATGCTTCTGCTGTTATGTCAAGTGGTTTAAACTTGTGTTTTGAATTTACATATGTTTCATATAGTGTTGTTTATTGTGACCGTTGACTTGGATCCTGGTATGTCACACGCCTCGCGGTAGAACTCCGCATGTGGAAATTTGAGTGTGTGACAATTATGAATTGTAAAAGTTGTCAAAAACTCTGGATTTTGTTTCATTAAGGATGATTTTGTTTAAAAAAGTTGCAGAGGAAGCAAATGAAGTTGGTGAAAAACAGACGCACTCATCAAATTTTCAGACGCACTCATCAAAAAATTTCAGACGCACTCATTGAAAGTTTGAAAACACTCATTGAAATTTTTGGACGCACTCATCAAAACCCAACAAAAAAAAAAACAAACGCACCTTATTAAATATCAAACCAAACTTCAATCAAACAAACGCACTTCAAAATCAAACAAACGCACTTTCAAAATCTTCTACTTTTCTCTAGTTGGCCATCATATTTTAGTATTTTTTACAAAGCCCATCCTCTCAGCCACACACCCTTCTCTTCTTCATCTCACTTATCTGCCTTCCTTTAAAAACATCCCACCACTCACCTAACCTTTAGCAACACCTACGTACATCGGTAAATTTGCAAGTCTCAGGAATCGCTGCAAATATGAATTTCCGATCAGTAGTTTTGTTGCAATCTGACATCATCAAAGGGTTTATTGCTCAAAGAAAAAAAAAGGTTGTATTTCTTATGCAATCTGACATCATCAAATGGTTTTTTTGAGTTCATCCTCTCCAAAACTAACAACCGCTGCCATGGTTGAATCGTGAGTTCGGTTTGTTGTTTTTAATAGATTGTGTGTTTTTTATTAATGATTTGTGGATGTGTGATTATAGGAGGTATTGTACTGCTCGGTTGAGGCGATTGTATAAATCCTTGATTTGTGGATGGTGGTGGTGGTGGTGGTGGTGGTGTCGGGTGGTGGTTCGGTGGCGGTGGCGGCGGTGGTGGTGGTGGTTGTGGTGGTCAGATCTAGATTGGTATGTTTTAAAATGAAAATGGGTTACGATTTGAACAGGGAAAAATGATTTATTGTGTTTAACTGTGGTTAGGTGTGGTTAGGTTAGATTGACAGGTGTCAATCTCTGGTGACTTCTTATGCTTCTTATTTTAAGGGGCTTTATACTGTATACTTTCTCAACAAATATAATATGAAGTAGCAAAATAAATAATAAAAGGAATAAGTTGTTTTTCAGAAAGAAAAAAAAAAGAAATTGTAAAGGATCATTACTTAATAACTCATAAAACCTACTTTTAATTTTACTTGCGCACCTCTTGCTCAAGTGATGTCTCTGTAAAATTTTGTCACTTCCTTAAGATGCTCTAACGTTGCAATGTGAACCTAAAAAAACAACCAAATTGGTATCAAATGATGATGATGATGATGATATTAGGCGATGTGTAAAGTGAGCATATGTGAAATAATGACACACCTGTTCAATTTTTATTCTGGATATACAATTGATCACCTTGACTGACACCGAATAAAACAATATTCTTACCAAACAGACTAATCTGGGAATGTATATGTACTTTTTTGGTTTATATATATTATAGTATGTTCAAAAACATATATACTAGCTATCTTAACATGATTAGTGACTTGCCTAAACATGATTAATATATTATCTGAACACACAAACATAGTGAACACCTGTACAAAGCAATCATGACAACAACCTCAACTTTAAATAAAAAGCAAACATTGGACAAAGTAAGGTTATTTGAAAAAGTGACAAAAATAGAAACAATCACCAAAAATCAACTTATATAGGTTCGAATTTCGGTAAATTAAGTCAAAGCATAATATTAGTGTACAAAAAGAAAAAGAAGCTTTTGGTATTTTTTTCAGTTCTCTAAATATATAAATAATATAAAACATATGAGCAATCGTAACTAGACTGAAAATTGAGTCCAATATATGACTTTAACATAAAAACACACAAATAACAGCTTATAAAAACATAATGGACAAAAAACACACAATGCTCGGTACAAAAAAATACCATATTCTATAAAAAATACACAACCTGCAGAAAAAAAAACATAATGATTAGAACTGAAAAACAATGAATAGGACAAATAAAACACAATGACAAACGAAAATAACACAATTTTGATACACGAAATCATACATTGTATTTTTTCTGCTACAGATTGTGTTTTTTACTGTACCGTGCATTGTGTTTTTTTTTTCTGCATGAATCAAAATCCCCTAAAAAGTTTTTTTTTGTATACCATTTTGATAGTTGTTGGAAAGATAATAGAGGTCGTAGGAAAAAGTTATTAACGTTTAAAAATCATAGGGAAAGTGCATGTGTCATGCACATGAGAGAGAAAAAACCAATTTAATAATTTTGAAGGGAATTCACGGGTGTAGATTGTCTCACGAAATATCATGTGTCTTATCTATATTCTTTTATCATATACATATTGATAGATTTAATAATAAGTTAGTTTACTATTGAAAAAACAAAATTATATTTGTAACTTGTGAAAATTGTGATTTTTTTTTCACAATTCTCTCAAATTATTTTAAGTTTTCAAATAAAATATTTCCCTATACAATATGTAAAACAAAAGATGAGTAACTATAATAATAACACACTTAAAGATAATAAAATATTTGTTTTGTGGTGAAATTCAAAAAAGAATTAATAATTTAAGAAAACATTTATGGTTATTTAAAAATAGTGGCGATAGTTAGTTTAAAGTTCAACATTATTTTAAAAAGATTGTATCACATGGTTTTATAAACATTGGCGAATTAGAGAATGTCGGTCTTGAAATTGATACCAGTAGCATTAAACTAAACCACATACGTCCAGCTAACAGTATTATCAGACATGAGATTCCATCTCTGGTTAACCTTTCGGGCTTGGACTGGCTCTGGCTTTTTCCTGGAGAACAATGCTTCACATGCTGCTTGAACCCTTTTTGTTCTTTCAGTGTCTGTCTTGGGTTCATCTTCAAGTGGCTGATCCATTAACCATCGATCAACCATCTCAAAATCATTATTATTTGGTACAAGAATATCTACTCTGATCTTCTCTGTTTCATGCACATAATCAGGGTATTCTTCATCTGTGATATCTTCGATCTCGACATCATCCAACGGATCATCCTCATTAAATGATTCAGATGGTACCGAATGAGTAGACGGTTCATAGGCTATACTGAAGATTTGAGCAATTTCTTATTTGGATTGCTCTAGAGGTATTTCACCTTCTTCCAGATCCCTATACAGTTTAGTAACTGGATTCCCATCATCATCAGTGAATGTTGTAGTACATTTTGGTCCATTCCAGAGGCACTGACTTGGAAGCTACAACTTCCCTGAACAGCTGTAAATCTACTTCAGTTGGTCCGGGCTGCGAGGAAGATTCTTCTACACCTGAACTACCACTTTGATCTTGATCTTTCTTTGCACGCCTTTCCCTAAATTGTGCTTTGGCCGTTTACGTTTGACAGGCTGCAACATCACTAGACATAAAAATGTGTTCAACAAAACAAATAGTGTGTAGAAGAATGGTCAAATGTGGATGTTCAAAAACACACACACAATGCTCCCAGTGGTCCTGATTGGATGTTTGACTACAGAGAATTATTTGAGTCATTCAATCTAGAAAGCGTGATTAAAGATGTTGTGATTCGCATGTATTACGAGTGTGAAAATGTTATCAATTCACAGCTGGTGCGTCCGATCACCGTAACTCCTCCAGTAGCATATAATGATGTCACTACTCCTATGATAGAAGAAGAAGTATTCCATGTTAGAAGAAGAAGTATTCCAAGATGTTTCATACACTTTCGATTCATCGACATCAGAAGATGGAGAAGAAATTACTAGTGAAGCGGCGTTGAATGTGGAATCAACTCTAATGAACCCGAACTCTAATGTTTCATTAGAAGTTCCTTCAACTTCTAATTCGGGTAATGATCTGGATTCTGCCGAAATGATTAATGTTCAAACGTAAATTCAAGTACCGGCACATCCAGAATCTCGGATTCACAGTTACCATCTATTAGAAGGTTATTAGTGATCCCTCGAGTAGTGTGATGACTAGAGGTCAATTGAAGATAACGACCTCAAGTGACAATCTTGGAGTCTTTGCCCTTTACTCTAAGATCCGAAAGTCAAGCGATCAAAATGATAGGTCTTTTGTATGTATCTTAAGTAGAGCCGAAGTCTTACAAAGATGCGCTAAAAGACGAGTCATTGATGGAATCGAGGCAACCAGAGCTTTAGCAATTTTAGAAGTTGGTGTGTGGACCATAACTGATCTACCTGCTTGCAAAAGAAAATTAGAACTAAGTGGTTATTCAAGTGTAATAAGGATGACTGCGGGGTTATCGTTTGAAACAAAGCGCGTTTGGTCGTTATAGTTTTCAATCAAACAGAAGGAATCAATTACAATGAAGTCTGTGCAACGGTTGCATGCATTGAATCAATTCGAATATTTCTTGTGTATGCTTCTTACATGAAATTCAAGGTGTATCAGAGAGACATAAAAAGTGCTTTTCTGTATGGTGTGGTAAAGGAAGAAGTTTATGTTGGGCAACCACCGGGTTTTGGAAATCCTATTCACCAGGATATAGTGTTTAAACTAAACAAAGCATTCTACGGTATACACCAAGCCCCTCGATAGTGGTACGAAATGCTCTACACAAACTTGTTTCAAAAGGATTCAAAAGAGGACAGGTTGACTGCACCCTATTCATGAAGAAAACAGGGGGTGATTTGCTCCTAATACAGGTTTATGTTGATGACATTATATTTGGTTCGACTAACAATAGTCTACACATGGAATTTGAACAGGTTATGCATGAGAAATTCAAGATGAGCTCTATGGGGGAAATGCAATTTTTCCTGGGTCTAAAGGTCGATCAAACACCGTCGCCGATTTTCATCCACCAGACGAAGTATGTTTCTAAAGTCTTGAGACGATTCTAGATGGATGACTCTACTCCTGTAGCCACCCCCCATACAACCAAATCATAGGATTTATGTTGACACAAAGGGTGAAGTCGTTGACCCGTTTATGTTTCAAACCATCATCGGATCCTTGATGTACCTGACTGCCTCAAGACCGGATATTATGTTTGCGGCATGGCTTTGCGCGAGAAACCAGTCAAAGCCAAAACAATCTCACCTTATTGCAGACAAGAGGATTCTTCGTTATTTCAAAGGGTGTTGTTCTCATGGTTTATGGTACCCTAATGATAATAACTTTGACCTCGTTGCCTTTAGTGATGCAAATTTTGGAGGTTTCCAAATCAACAACTGCTGGGTGTCAATTCTTAATTTGGAAGAGAAAAAAATTCAGAAAAGCCAAAAACATTTAAAATTTTGAAAACATTACAAAAGTTAGAAAATCAAAATGAATTTTCTTAGAGAAAAAGAGGAGCTGATAGTACAACAGTGGGGATCTAACACATTTTAAAAACTATAAAGTTCAAATTGATATGTGATATCTTTGTCTGATATGTTGGTAGGATTCATTAACCTAGTAATATGTGCTTTAGTGATACAAAGATAACGAACTGCTAGCTATGTGTGTGAACAGCTCATGGGCATATAGTCTTGGTACCGTAATTTTGTTTGATAGGTTGCCAAAATTTGAGGTTTCGGGTCGTTATATTGAAAGTTACTTGGGGATGGGCTGACTATTCTTTTGCTGTATTAATTTACAGACCTAGATACAGTCAGAGTATCTTAAAAGAGCTAATAAGCCTAATCCAAAGTTACCAAATGAGGAACTTGAAATGTATGAAGATAATCAAAGATTATCCAATGCATTCTATCATAATTATGATGAAAATCATATTTGATATAGTCCTCACCCTAATTGAGTGCACATGCCACTTTGAAGCATTGATTTGCTGACCTGTCACCTTTGTGCCTCATACCTTGTAATAAATAGATAACTACAATATAATCACGTGCTACGGTGAAGCTTTGTGTAATTCCTCATACGGGAGTATGTCGTGTATGTGGGAACCATAGGCTTGTTAGTTTTTAGTACACCTAATTAATGTATCATTTTTAAGAAATACACAACGGTTTACATGTGAGTCTATGTGGATAACAATACTAGCAATTTCCAAGATTCAATATCTTTAAAGTTTTAATGTGAAAAGGAACAACAGTGTGATTAGATTTCTCACAAACTAATATGATCCTCTTACCGGAAAATTCACAAAAAAAGTTTGTAGTTTGTATATATTTACTTACTGCTTTCATTTACATTCCTGCAAAACCATATGAAAAACTCAAAAAATATGTTTGGTGTGTTTTAGCATAAACTTCAAAACATCCAAAATATTTTCATTACTATCTTATTTTTGATAGCTGATGTTGGAAATTGATCAGTTGTTTGAAATTTCAAAACTTTGATTTCCAAGATTGTAAAATATGAGTTTTTGTCATATTTTGTCGGATCATCAAAGTGTTTCATCTACAGAGATTCAATTTGAAATTTTAACATTTTCCAGGAATTCTGGAAAGTATGTTTCTTCATTAAGTTTAAGTCAAATTGTGCCTTTCAAAGTCGTTCTATTGATGTTTTTAATCAAAAGGGTAATTTGGTAAATTCAATGGTTGGCAGAATGTTAAAGAAACGCTCTTTCGCAGCATCGAAGGTGTGAATGAGATGATTTTAAATATCATTCGTGTAACTCATTTGGCCGAATGATATTTTTAAACAAAATATTTTCATTCATCGTAACTTTCACACAAATGAGAGGATGCAAATGCTCATTCGCTAGAATGTTTTAGCGAATGAGCATAGCTATATAACAAAATCCTCTCATTGGACTCCTCATTTCATACAATACCTGATACTGATCCAATATTGAATCATTGAAGGGGAGTTTTTGAACATGCTTTCTATACTTCGCTAATCGATTGTGGACAATCTCAGGTACCTAAGCTCCAAATTTAGAGGAATTTGGACCATTCATCAAACCAAAATTGGGATTTTTTTGAATGGCCGAACCCTAGAGCTCTAATGCATCAATTTTAGTGCATTAAAATTTAATTTGATCATAGACACATTCTTTTTGATAGTTTTAGGGGGAGAAGAAATCAAAATATTTGTTAGAAACGTACCAGATTGTAATTTTGATTTTGGTCCAACCCTAGGGTTTTAGAAAACTATCAAAAACAGGATCAAAGTGTTAATCAAAGGTTGTTTAGAAATTGTCAGGGTTGTTAAAAGGTTTTTTTTAATCAAAATCATGGTCAAAACAACAAACTTCAAGTAGATTAGTTTTTTAAAATTTTCTGTCAATATTTTGGCACGGGCGAATGAAACCATTCACTACAAAATTTGTTGCAAATGAGAACTTTATTTGCTCATTCGTGTGGAACATTTATCGTTCGCTAGTTCGTTTTAGCGATTGAGAGTGTAAATAATCAAAATCATTTCAAATTCAATATTTTACTTTTATTTTGTGTGATTTTAAGCGTTTTGATCAATTAGATGGTAATGCTCATTTCTAATGATTGTGTGTGTCTTTATTGATACAGAAATGGCTGACTTGAAGTTTGAAGCAAAACATAACAATTGTGCGTACTTAGGTCCCATGAAAGGAAAATATGAAGAATTTCAAGAGATGATCGAGTTCCTAAAGCATTTAAGGATTGTATATTCTATTACTCAAACGTACACCATCTAGTTAAACCATCAAAGAGAATCTTGGGCAAATGGAGTTATTGATTTCTTCGACAGGAGGACAGTTCTCAGAAGCAAGATTCAAAATAGTTGCTTATCTCAGAAGAAGATTTCAGAAGACTGCTACACTTCAATGATAGCCCGAAAGATCCAATCAAGTTTCCATGGAAGATACAAAGGGGATCTTTTCTTAGGGCGAAGTATTTTCGAAAGATTACGGATTCTCAGCTGAATAAAGCAAATCCTTGTGCCTCATTCAAGTATTTGCTGCATTTATTATACATGTCATTGCACCAAGACATGGTGGATTTGATGCAATCAAAGATACAACTTGTCATATAGCAGTGGATTTAATGTTGAGCAAGCCATTTAACTTTTCAGGAATGATGTTCCATCATATGAAAGAATTTTTTGATGGCACCCGACATGATTCACGCAAGTTTTTGATCTATCCAAAATTTCTCCAAATGATCTTTGATGAAAACTATCCCGATCTCTAAAGATCCTTCTCAAATTGGACATCCCAACAATATGGATATGATGACTCTGAATGGATTTTTGGCATTCAGAGGGAAGGCAGATAACAAGAAGCCATCGAAGATTATATTATTTGGGCATTTAGTCAATCCAGGTTATGTTGCACCTGAGAATGATGGGTGGAGACACAAGAATAGTGATTCTGAAACAGATGCGCCACTAGTTGCATTGACTAGTGAGAAAAAGAAGAAAGTTGTAAGAAAGAAGGCTGAAAAGAAAAGTAAGAAAGGTAAAGAACTAGAAAAACGTTCAACTTCTAAGGAAAGAAAGGGAAAGGAGACTGTGCTGATAGAAGAAGATTCAGATGAAGACAACATGGCCAATCATTTAAGGGACGTGCGATTAGTTGGAAGTTCTTTCCACAATTGAGGCATGTGGGAGTTAAATGCGAACGTGGAATACAATATTTCAGCAGGTTTCATGATCTGAAGACTCTTTCATACTAGGATGTGAAAGTTTATGTAGTCATCCTTTGATTGGGGTTACTAAATTGCTGGAGTATATGGAAGACAAGTTGACGAGAGAAAGACAGACAAAATGGGACGTATTCAGGCCTTAGTATCCAAAACGGATTGTGCACAAAGTGATTAATCCGATGAATAACTTACCGTTTGTAACTTTGAAGTACAAGCCACCAAAGACGATGAAAAAGATACCATTAATGTCTATTGAACAGAATATAAGTGATTACTTTGCATATTTGGTACAACCACCATTGGAGAAAGGGAGAAGCTGTAATTGTGATGGATAATGAGGACATGGGAAAGCTTTGAAAGAAGATTCAGATCTTTGACCTATGTGGTTAATGAATTGTTCCTAAGAAGACATAAAGACGTTGTTCTTCAATCCGATACACTTCGATGTTCTTGATATAGAACAAGCATGGAAATTTCAAGATGTGATTAAGTGATGCTTTGCATATGATCTGCATTCTAGCTGCGGCTACAAAGAGATGCTAGGAATACGTCAAGTTAGTGTGCAGAAATCGGATAAAAAGGGTGTTGCCGATAAATCGAAGAAATCAAGTTGAAGTTATCATTGGTTTTGAAATTTTTAAAGACAATTACCCGAGCTAGAAACAAGGGGGAGTCTGTAGATGCATTTCATATGTGTTTGTAGCTTTTGGTCATCATAATTAGACATTTTCGTAGTTTATCAATTGTTTGTAATAGTTTGGTTTGTAATTGAGATCGTTCTAGCGAATGAGTCTTACTTCGTGTCATTCGCTAGACAGTTCATGCGAATGAGCCCTTTTTGCTAAAGCGTTCTAACGAATGAGATTTGTCTATATATAGGTTTAGTGTTTAGGCGAGTTAGTTTTAGTAGTTAAGTCATTTGCCTCCCAATTTGTTCAAACCCTAGGTTATATGTATTTCTCTGTTTTAGCTTAACCGAGTATGTATTGTTGATCAAAACGTTTAAGTAATAAAAGATAATCATATGTTTATGGATTTTGTGTGTGTTCGATCATATCTTTATATCATTTTCCTAGAACCGAGGGGATTACGCACATATAGCTTTAACAAATCATTGAGATCTTGTGTATGTGGTAGATTTCGATCCTACTGAATGTTGGGTGGTTGTGGCATGGAGAGTCATTAGGTATTTTTTTTTCTGTTAGTTAACGGTTACTAATGGAGTCGGTGGAGGGTACCAATTTTTTTGTTCTTGATTGCTGCAAATGGAATCCGCGTAACTATAAAATTTGTGCGTGGAGATCAAGGATAGATATGTTACCGACCCGGATGGCCTTGAGTAAGCGGAATATACATGCTGATTACAACCGTTGTTTTTTCTTATGGTGAAGGTGATGAAACTGTAGAGCATATCTTAATGGCAAGTTGGTTTGCTTTTGGGGTTTGGAAAGCTATTGGTGGACGGTGTAGACTTCCTCAAATGTTTGTCGTTTTAGTCAAGGATTTTAAGTAGATCCAAAATCATCTGGGTTTGTCTCAAGTTCGGAAGGAAATGTTTCATGGTATACTTATAATATTGCTAGAAGATTTGGAAGGTGAGCAATGAATTTATTTTTACAGTCAATGGCTGACATAGTGTCTGAGGTGAAATCTATAAGTTTTCCATGGTTGAAGAGTAGACATAAATTAAGCTACATAGAATGTGATAAATGGTGTAACTATGATGTTATGTAATATGGTTGTGTAGTATTTTGGCTACTATTGCCTTTTTGAGAGAGGGTAGGCTCATTTTTCTAATAAATTTTAACTTTCAAAAAAATAATGTGTGGTTAAATTATCTCAAGGCTAAAAGAAGTCGTAATCCAATGTGTAATACAAAACTATATTTGTTGTTTATACGCAATAATCTATCCCGATCTCTCCATCCTTATAACTTTATAGAAAATGATAAAAAGAAATCGGCATTTATGTATTTAAACACACACATCTATATATATATATATATATATAAAAGAAAGCATATATGCCCATTGAGAGTGCCACGTGGCTTAATAATTGAGTGTTTTTGGTGTTTTTGAGTATTTTTCTAAATTTATCTCTTTATCTCTTAATTTTCAATTACTAAAATTAAATTGAGTTATTTTAGGAAAAAAGAATTTAAAAACAAATTTAAATTTTTCTCTCTTATCTTCCTCCCATAATTTTTAAACATAAATATCTTTTATATTCGAGATTTTTTAAATAAAAAAATTACACCAAATTAACGACGTTTTATTATCTTTCCAACGAGTACCATAGTGCTATATAAAAACGAAAAAAAAAACGACTATTTTTTGTGGGGTTATATTCATACAGAAAAAAACACAAAGTGTTCAGGTTATTCATTAATCAAATTGTAACATATTTTAATTTACGTGAAGATGATTATATGTTGAAGGTTATCCTTTTAATACTTTATTATGTTTAATATGGTTTATGCTTTTTATTTTTTTAACTTTTTAAATAAATGTTTTTTAACTAAGATTGATTATGTTTAAGTTATTTACTCTTTTCGTGATTTGAGTTTTCTTTTTTTTATCATTTTTTATTAAATCATATTAAATTTTTCAACCCCGGGACCTTCCCGGGGTAATCGGCTAGTATATATATATGAACATAGAGACTCACTAATTATTCTCCGTATATATTTCTATAATTTTTTTGAGTGACTAGAAGAAAACTAACAAATCTATATAAAATTGTAATACCCGAGCCGATGATGAAAACATTAAGATGCCATATATGGATGATTGTTCAAAGACACATGACATTATAAAGGTTTAATAACATTATATACTAAATGTTCCAAAATCAAACAAAACATAAACAAGCTCAAATTTGATTAACTAGGTCTGAAGCCTTAAGTGATAAGCGGTAAAGTACGTCCTACAACATGTAGAAAATAATTTTGTTAACACAAATATGTTGGTGACCAATGTGCTATAATTTACATATTTTAGCTATATTATAAAAACTAGTATTAAGCCTCTCGCGTTGATGCGGAGGGCATAAAACTATACCAAGTAACATTAGTGTCAAATTGTTGCCAGCGACTAAAAACACTAAAATATTAATAAAAAGGGACATAAAATACGAAAAATAACAAAACTCAGTGAAATGTAGATGTAAAAACGGTGAACCATGCATGCCCGTTGCGGCGTGATAATGCGCAAAAATTAGATCGAAACTTAAAACACAGCATCACCGTTCGATGGGAAAAATAGGGGTAAAAACATTGAACTACATACGCACGTTGTAGTGCGTTAACTCAAAAAAATTGAATTGAAACGTAAAACTAAAAAAAATTGGGTTAGTATTTTAATTATATATAACTAGGTAAAAAGAAATAGAGGAAATGACAAATATACCCTCACATGTTTTGTATGTGAGGGGACTTAACCAGAAAAATTAACCGAGTTTATGCTAAAGGTTGAAATATGTATGAAAATACATAGTGAAAGGTTGATTAAGTGAAAATTAAACATTAAGGTTGAAACTTGCAACTTTAATGAAACATAAAGGTCGATTTTTGAAATTTTGTCTAAATAAAATATTGATTGTAAATTAAAACCATCATCTTCCTCGTTTTTTTTTCTTTGAAACTCCCCGAGCATTCACAACCCGTCCCCCATCCCCAACCATATAATTTAAGGAAAAATCATAGTTTTTCTAAATTTGCCTCTCACTTTTTCTAATTGTCTCACATCTCATTCATATCCCCTATAAGCTTTTTTATTATTATTTTATTTCTTTACAACCAACATTAATCCACTCCACCTTTCATTTGTATTATTTTATTATTATTAAATGATATGGGGGAAGCCAATGACCTCCAGCCTAGCTGGGGAGAGGTGGGAGGGTTTACCTCCTAAAGGGGTTCCCGCCCGGGCTTGGTCTTGAGTTCGAATCCTGCACACCACGAAAAAATTCCCTGTAACGGTTTGAGATAATTAACTTCAAAGTGGACACCGGTGCGTGGGTAGAGATTCGAACTCGAGTCGAGGGGTTGTCTGTCGATTGGGTTTACCGCTGAAGCACACCTTCAAAAAAAAAATGATATGGGGGAAGGATGAAAGACCCAATATATGGGGGCTCAACATAGGTTTTTTTGTAAATTTTAGAAATGGGGTATGGGGAAAGGGGTTGGGATGGAGTGAGTTTTTGTGGGATTTTCTTAAATTTTAAGAATGGGGGAGGGAATGGGGAATGGGTACTACACTGACCGGTGAGATCATAGAGATCCAACGAGTTAAGGGGGTGATTACAAAGTTTTAAGGGGGGGGGGGATTTGAGATGTTCACGCACACATAACATTAAAAAAATATAATTTAAGGGGCTCCCTTTCGGCATACTTTGGGTACGCTCTTGACTTCATGTTAGATTTGTCTGTTCTGTAACGCTCCTGGTGAATAAACTAGTTAATACTACATATTTCAGCACTTTCTAAGCATAAAAATCATCATTTCTCGACTTCGTCAATTCTACAAACATAATAATTTTCAGTACAAGAAAACTTGGTATTAAAACATCCTTTCTACATTTGCTAGGTACCTTTGACTGAAAAGGTGGACACAAACATTCGTGGGAGTGGGGGACTAACCTGACAGTCGTAGAATTTGCAACCATTTTTGTGTCTGTCAATGACTGATCCATGTTTGCAACTAGTTCGCGACCGACTTTGTGATCGGATGGCCTTTGTGGCTGATTTTATTTGTTATATTTTATGTATTTTTTTACATTTACTAATAAAATTCGCATACTGTTATGCATCCATTTATGAATTCAGATTTACAAAATATTCAAAACTTACCAATTAAAACAAAATTTTATAGGAACTCACAAAGCATGCAGTTTTCTAAAAACAATACAATAAACTACCGACCAATTTTGTTAGGAAGTTTGAATAACATACTGAAATGTTGCATCTAAATATATTTCAACGGTGGTCACGTGCATTATTACCAAACTTTAGTCAAGGTTGTTCCATCTTGAATAGTCGATCCTTCTTGTGGAGGTTTATTTTTATTCATTTTTTTAGAGAAAAGTGCTCGAATAGTCTCTGTGGTTTGTTACAATTTCAACTTTAGTCTTCATCTTTTTAAAATTACAATTCTAGTCCCACCTTTTGACCTTGATTTAATTGGATAGTCCCTATAGTGGATGGATGATAAATTATCTAGTTAAGTAGGCATGAAACGACAAAACTACCCTTGCTTTGAAAAAAAAATCTAATAATTAAAAAAATATAATTAATATTTAAAATGGGTCTCGCCACCCAACCCACCCATTTCATCTTCTTCACTCTAAGCCACCGACCAGCAATCTCCACCTTTCACCACCACCACCGACATCCACCAACCACCACACACCCAACAACCACCGTCTCCACCATCGTCAAACTCTCCGGCACCACTCCGGCAACCCACCTTTTGCAACCAAAGCTGAAACAACTACTAGCCACCACCCAAACAACAACTCATACACCCTCATCACGGACCACCTTCACGTCACCATGAACCTCCAACTCAAACCCAAACTTTGCAACTCACAGCTACCCTCAAATCACCAACATCAGAAACCGACACTCACTCAAACTACTAGTTGCACATTCTCAGGTGTGACGACCCGGAAAAAAAAAAAATTTCTTCTTATTTGTCTTCTCTGTTCGACTTCGGGAAATTTTCGGAACGAAAATTCTTTCAACAGGGGGATGATGTGACACCCGGCAACTTCCGGTAACTAACTTTTGAAAACTTAGTAAGTCTACCTTAGCGAGTCGCGCATACGTTACACAAAACAAGGTCTGTCGAGTCGAGTCGCACATCATTAGGGTTTTAACATACGCAAGTCTCGAGTCCCGGGAATTGGTGAACGAGTGTGAA
Organism: Ambrosia artemisiifolia; assembly: GCA_032199755.1. Lineage (NCBI taxonomy): Eukaryota > Viridiplantae > Streptophyta > Magnoliopsida > Asterales > Asteraceae > Ambrosia > Ambrosia artemisiifolia. The sequence goes on along the minus strand of CM063520.1, from coordinate 4,802,932 downwards.
CGTGTTTACTTTCATTTATTATGTGTTTATAATCATTATGTGACTTGTCGGTATGTGAAAATGTGTTAACATATGTTAAAACGGAGTTTAACGCGCCAAATACACCACAACAGACCCTATAGGCGATTAGCTTGATCCTTTAGGCGATTAGCATGTTCTTTTAGGCGATTAGCATGTTCCTTTAGGCGATTAGCTTGATCCTATAGGCGATTATGGGGCTAATCGCCTGATAAAGCTGCATAATCGCCTATAACGTGCCTGACGACTAGAAACGCCTATAAATACCACCCTTGACCTCCAAAACATCATTTACACAACCCTAGCCGTCCCATAACATATCTCAACCCACAAACACCCTCTGGAACCCATTTTTACACCCAAACAACCATTTCCATACTTATTCCATCATCTACTCTTAACTACAAGGTGTGTTCTTCAAACCCAAACCTTTAAATGATTATGTTTTACTCACTAAATGTCCAGACCTGACTTATAAATGTTTTTGTCTTTGAAAATCAATTTAAAACCGTTTCTAAACAAACCCACACCTTTACATGTATTATATGTGTTATATGTGATTAAAGATAGAGTTTTTAGGATTGAATCATGGTTGTTTTTGTGTTATTATGATGTTTATGGCTGTTACAAGTTAGTATGATGATGTCCTAGGAGTTTGAATGGTTTTGGTTGTGTATTGTTGATACTTGATGTTTTGACCCATTTGAAGGATTTTGGATGATTTAGGATAATATGAGGTGTGTTGTTGATTGTTTGATGTTAGGGTTTGCTCTAGGATGATGCTAGAACAGTAGGATGCTTTCGGACAACGTGGTTATGTGATTAAATCTGGATATTTGCTATTTAGGGCAAGTTCTTGCATGTTGATGTGATGTTTTCATGTTAAGTTGCTATTTTGGGAAAACGCTCGCATTCGGGACTGTTAGAATGATGAAAACTTAGGGGTTTTGCTTGAAATATGTTTGTTAATATGTTAGGATGATTATTGGGTGTTTTTACACGTTTCGGATCTGATTTGGTAGGTTAAACGCGCGAAAAACCATATCTGCTGCACTATAGGCGATTAGGAATCCTAATTGCCTATGTTATAGGCGATTAGGGGCATAATCGCCTAAGATGAAGCCCTACTCGTGTGATACATAGGCGATTATGATCATAATTGCCTTCAGTTCATGCAATTGTGATCCTAATTGCCTTCATGACATGCAATTGTGACCCTAATCACTAGTTAAGCCCTGAATTGCATACCTTATGACCATAATCGCCTATAATGCATGTGATTAGCCCTAATCACCTATCATATGGGGCGATTAGCCCTTGTAATTGCCTGTTGACCATCCCTAATCACGTGTTGACTTTCCTAATTGCATGCTAAGTTCCTAATCGCGTGTAATGCTGTTATAAGTATATTTTAACATCCCGAAACCCGATTTGACACCTAGGAACATGATAGGAACCCCGTGACATGCCTAGTAACATAGTAACACGTGTACGGACTTGTTCGTATGTTATTTGACCTATGTGTTAGAATCGTTGAACTTTAACGCATGTTAAGTGCTGAGTTGCATGTTTTGTGTATGTTTGTGTATGAGATGAACACGTGAAATGTCGGGTAACCAATGGGATGTTGAGTCTTGTCTTACGTAGTCTGGTTGTCGGTCAAACACGTTTTTCAAACACATCATGGTCATGGACTGGACTTAGGGACTAATGAACCCTGCGGGTTATTAGTCTAACTTAACACATATCTTATGATAGGTCGCCACTAGTTGGGGCTATCATATCTTACAGACGGTTTACTCATATCACATATACGGTTACTCGTAAACGGAATACGCAACCTAAGGTGAGTTCACGGCCCCACATTTTACGGTTTATGTTTTCGGGGGAGAAACATGCTTAAAACGCTTTTATGACTTTTGACTTATTTAAACTCTATTTGCTCATGACTCTTTATCACGTTATACTATGGCTTACTTATCGTACTATACGGTTCATCAAAAAGTCCCTTAGAAACCACTAACATGGGTATATGGCGGGGAAATATGGATAGCGCTATTGGGAACTGACAAACCCCACTCGACGGTAGGACCGGGCGGGTGCATATTGTCTCTAATAAAACAAGGTCTACCGGTGATGACGGTAGCCCATAGGAAACTAAGGGTCATTACACGGCTTAGTCAGCAATGGTTTCACCCGTATGAGTATCTTATTCTGCGCCTAGCTAGCGTTCTTACAAGCATAGTAGTAATTGTGATGGTAACGGTTTTCGAAGGATTACTCTAAACGTTTAAATAAAACCTGTGAACTCACCAGCATTATATGTTGACTCTTTTAGCATGTTTTCTCAGGTCGCTAAGGTAGCAGCTGTCAGATAGGCGCACGGAGTCACACTGGGGTCGTCTTGCGTCTAGGGTCTCATGGCATGTGTTGGAAATGTTAAACTTTGGAACTTATGTTTTATTTTCTGCATGACTTTTGTAAACTTTTAATGCTTCCGCACTACTAAACGTTGAATTTTAAATCTTATGCATGGTTTTGATTATGTATGTTTTACATTTAGACGTCGTTTATTGTGACCGTTGACTTGGATCCTGGTATGTCACACGCCTCGCGGTAGAACTCCGCAGGTGGATATTTGAGGGTGTGACAGATTGGTATCAGAGCCAGGTTATAGTGAACTAGGACTGCATGTAGAGTCTGGACTATAGCCGAGTCTCACACACTAGACGGTCACATACATTTGAGTCGTGTCTTTTGGTAAACATACTAACTTTGTCGGGGTGTCGGTATCCTTACCACACAGTGTCACGTTACCTACCTTATCCTTGGTTATTTCTAGCTTCACTTTATCTTCTTCTTCGGGTTTGCGCTCGAGGGAACTTGTTTGTTGATCTTTTGAGTTGGTTATGTT